>CM021107.1:601304476-601986880 GCA_007115665.2 Sequoiadendron giganteum
TTTTGGGTAAAAAGAAAGTTGTCAGCCACATGGGCCTTCATATCACTTAGATATCACCACTTTTTGGCCCATCATGATCTTGCACATACCCCCCTAACAGAAATGGAGTCAGTGCAAGCTTACAATCAACCATGCAAAATCTAGAGAGCATGTAAAGTGCATACTTAGGTTTTCCAAGGAAGATACCCAAAGATGACTGAGTGATCTCAATCCCCAAAAAATAATGCAAAAGTCCCAAGTATAACATCAAAAATATATCATGTAGAGTATTTTTCACCATCTTGATGGTGGATGAGTGACTCCTAGTGATCAAAAAGTCATCGACATATAGAACCAGAAATGTGAGAGTGTCATATTGCTATAGAATGTAGACATTCAGATTAGAATGGAATCAAGTGAACCCAACTATCAAATGGAAGGAGTCCATCTTGGCATACCAAGCTCAAGGAGCTTGTTTAAGGCCATAGAGAGACTTTTGAAGATGATACACAAGTGAAGGATCCTGGATGAACTCTTGTGGCTACTCCATGTAGATTTCCTTCTGAAGGTAACCATGAAGAAAGGCACTCTTCACATCCATATGATGAACTTCCCAATGATGGGCGGCAGCTATAGCAAGGACAACTCAGATTGAATTCGTCTTAGCAACTGGTGCAAAAGTCTCAGAGTAGTCAATCTCGAGAACCTAGGAGAATCCTTTTGCAACCAAGCAAGCCTTACGCTTATCAACTAACCCATCTATTGCAATTTTTTTCTGATAGATCCACTTGCATCGAACAAGTTTCCTTCCCTTAGAAAGAGGGAAAAGATCCCATGTGTGATTCCCCTCTAAGGAATTGAACTCTTCTTGCATTGCACCATCCCACTCGGGAATACTTGAAGCTTCTCAAAATGATCGTCGATCAGAAGTTGAAACAAAAAAGAGATGTGGACCCTATTGAAACTCTGACTTGGTTCTTCTAGTGTCTAATGGATCACGAAACCAATCACCCACTAATTCCAATGTCAGATGAGCCCAAATATGTGCAAGGGATGGAGAGTTTAGAGGAGAACCACCACCCTCTGAATGATTGTCCTAGGAGAAGAATGTGAATCCATATCATTAACACCATTTGAAGTGGAGGAAGAAGACTCCTCATATAGATTACGAGGATCAAGATCCTTTGAAGAACTGTCATCATGATGCACGAGTTCCAATCTAATAGTGGATGGAGAAGTGGTAAGAGAAGAACTTGAAGGTCTCTCCTCAAAACAAACAACTCATGAGTTGTAGGATGGAGAAGCCTATATCCTTTGAAATCATCTATATACCCAACATATATGCAAGGCTTGCTCTACGGATCCATAGCCTTGTGTTTGTTTGCTAGAATGTGGGCCCATGCAAGAGAGCCAAACACTCTAAAGTTCTTAATTGTGGGTTTCCAACTAGTCTAAGCTTGGAAAGGAGTTACCCCCTTCATAGATTTGTGAGTAACTCTCTTTTGGATTTAACACACATAGTTGATGGCCTTTGCCCAGTATTGAGGTGCCAAAGATTTGGAGTGAATCATACAATTAGCCACCTCTTTTAAGGACCTATTCTTCCATTTTGTGACACCATTTTGTTGAGGATTGTATGGAAGTGTGTGTTGTATATTGATACCTTCTAAAGCATAATTTTTTTTGAATTGATGATTAACATATTCACGCCCATTATCTGTATGCAAAATCTTGATGAAATTCATAGATTGTTTCTTTGCAAAAGCTTTGAAATTTTGAAAATTCTCAAAGACCTTAGACTTTTGTTTAAGAAAGTAAACCCAAGTGTATCTAAAAAGTCATCAATAAATGTCAAGACATATCTAGCTCTGTTGAAATATGGTTGTGGAAATTGTCCTACCAAATCACTTTGTACCAACTCTAATATTTGTGTAGCTCTCCATGCTTTTCCTTTATCATATTTCTCCTCAGGATGCTTACCAAGAATGCATCCTTGGCAAACACCATAATAAAATTGAATAGAAGGAAACCCTGTAAACATATCCTACGGACTGAGTTGCTACAATTAATGGTAGTTCAGGTGGCCAAATCGTTGATGCCACAAACAGCTAACCTCATATGCATGAGTGAGTAAGGATGTTGAAGGAGAGTCAGGAAAAATTTGAGAAAAATAATATAGTCTAGACTAATGATCTCCTTTTCCCATCGAAGTAGACCCATTATGCATTTCACTGATTACCACTGTATCTAGAGTGAACTCAACTCACTTTCTAGAACTAGTGTGAGTGATATGATAAACAAATAGAAGATTAGTTGAAAAAGATGGAACACAAAGAACATCCTCAAATGTCCCTTCACCCACATCATAGACCCTTTCCCATGCACTTCAATAGTAGTGTCATCACCCATAAGTATTGTAGGCATAGAACATGGCTCCAAAAAGGTAAAATTATCCTCTAATGAGGCCATGTGGTGAGAAGCACCCAAGTCAATGATCCAAGACTTTGGTTTTGAAAAAAAAAAAACTAGGGCCTTTCCCCTTACTTTTTTTGTGTCCTTAGAAGACCCTTTTGATGAACTTTGTTTGACTGAATCAAGCACCTTGATATTGTTCCTTTTCTAGAAGATGAGAAAGGTGATTGATTTTCTTCATTAAACACTTGTGTTCATGATGACCAGGCATCTTACAATAAGGACACTTGACCTTCTCCTTCTTAGGTTGATCACCTTTTGATGAAGAGGTCTCATTATCAGCTTTTGAGGCAACAGGTTTATGATCTTTCTTCTTCTCTCCCTGGTTCTTTTGTTTCTTATCCCTCTTGCTAGGCCCTTTCTATTCTTTTGTGCCCTGATTAACAACTAAGGCATGTGACTTGGAGGGATTAATTGTACCCATTAGAACCAATTTTTCCTACTCCCTAGTGATCTCTACAAAAAATTCATCTAGAGAAGGCATTTTGTAGGTTGAACCTAGAGCACATTTTGTAGCATAGAATGTATAAACAAATCCAGAATAGTTAGGACCAAGCTTAGAAAGAATATTGAAGATCAGTTGCTTATCATTCTTATTGATTCCACACTATTATAACTACAATCTAATGGCCTTCAATTTTTTGAAGAAGTCCTATATATGGTGTTAAAATTTGAAGGACTTTACCCTATGAGTTCATTCTCCAATTGATGACACCTTAACTCATCCTGCTTACCAAAGAGGCTTTCCAATTTAGTCCACACATCATTTGGTGTTTTAGCAGACTCAATATGAAAAAGAAGGTCAAGAGAGACTGACATGCACAGAGTACGAAATTCTTCATCACATTTGTTAAACCATTTAATATTTTTTGCATCATCTTTTGGTTTAGTTTCAAGTCCCATTATTACACGATGATATCCATATCTTTTCAGATATATTATCATCTTGGATTTCCATTCAAAATAGTTATATGGACTTAAAACTTGAAGTGTAGATGCATCCATGAGTGCAAAAAAGAATATTGCAAAGCAAAATGAAAAATTTGAAAAAGAAGAACACTAGACACCCCCCTTTTCACTAGTTTTTGAAATGACTCCCCCAAAATTATGATACTGGAACTATATAATTAGTGCGATTACAATGCAAAAAATTAGATCTTTCAGACTCTTACAAGGCCCAAAATGGCCAAGAAGCTGAAAATACAATTCAAGTACAATATGAGATCAAATTAAGAGCACAAATGTGGAGTACACCAAAAAAAATGAACTCTGGGAAAAATGACACCAAAAGCGAAGTTCGTTTGCACAAGTTATGTCTCTCAAAAGGTCTCAAAACAAGAACTACACAACAAATTCTGAGAGAATCTTCAATTTCTAAATGGCTGGAGCATCAAATCAGAAAACCAACTTCACTTAGATATGTAGAGCATGAAATTCTACCCTAAAAAAAAAACCTAAAAAATCCTCTGTATGGCTGAAAATAGGCCTTTCAAAGTTGACCTACAAAACTCAAAATCTCAACGAAGAGGGGGTGAACAAATTCTTAAGACCTTGCTGACGTGGTGTTGATGCAGGCTAATGTTAGTTAGTCAGTCGATTAAATTTGATGGCCTATGGTGCGTCAAGGGAGAATATTCAGCCCTACTGGAATATTTGTTGTAGATAATAGGCTTAAGTTTGACGTTTGAATGGACATCACAGTCAACTTGGGTTAACCACTAGGATTTGATTGAAAGTTGCTAGATTATTTAAACTTTCGCCAGATTCTAGAAACTCGACCACCATTAGTTTGTCCACTCGTACCAAAGAAATACCATTGGATTTTTTTTAAACTCGCTAAAGGTTTTTAAATTCCGTCGGTTTTAATTTTTTGGCACCAATTTTTGAAGGGTGGGGTAGGTGGGACCCACCCACAAGTGGCCTCCTGCCATGTGGTGGTCTATGTCGCCATAGTACTACAAGTACCTGCATATCATAGGTACTCTGTAGAAAAATAAAACACTGATGCTTTTTTTATTTATTTTTACATATTTTATTCTCAAACAAATTTTTTACAAAAGAATTCAATTTGCTTGATTTTAGTTTTCTAACAAAATTTCAAAAATAATTGAGTGAAATAACATATTATTTTTTTTGAAAAAAAAATTCCTTATAGTACGGCACAGTAGGGGTCGTACGGTCTGGAGTGTAAAATTGTTTGCCTCAAAAATGACTTTCTTTGGTCAATTTCAATGAATGGGTAGTCGATATTTAGGTTCTTGGGCCTCGTGAGAGCAATGGCAAGGTCTATTTGGGCTGAAAGTGCTATGAATTGACAACTACCCCCAAGAACCACACTTAAACCTTTGTTTGCAACTAGCTCCTTTGATCTCCAATTTCGGTGAAATGAAAGCCAATATTGAATTTCTCAGGCCTTCTAGATGCTATGGAAATATTGAAAAACACCTCCAAGATTACCAAAAAGTTGCAATCACCTAGATCTCACAAGAACCAAATATGTAACCTAGATTATACAGATGCTTATTTTTCCTTCAAACTGTTCATGTTAGAGGAAAATTCTAGCTCTAGATTAGTCTCAAATCTCTCTAAGAAATCAGATAATAAAAGTGAACTCAACCAAACAAAGAGGCTCTGATACCATGTTAGATTCTTTGAGAAGCGAGAATTGAGCCAGGATCCGATGTTGGTCATAGATCACATGCAACTCCAATTAGCAAATGATCAAATATCAAAATAGCAGAATGAAGATAAAATCTGAAATGAGAGAACAATGGAGATAAAGAAAGAGAATTTTGAGAATACTCTCATGACTCTCACCGAACAATCATCGAACTAGCCAAACTAGTGAAGGTGAGAGGAGAGTGCTCAATATATATATAAGAATAAGGGAAAATACATCCAAGAGGTACATTAACGCTTACTACCCATAAAAGGTGGGAGGTTATCATCTACTTTGTAAATGACAAAACATGTGGCTTAACCTCCTCAAGTGAAGATAGGAGAGAGGTGGCACATAAAGCTAGAAGAGGGTGAGAAACCCAACTACCCCATTAACTACTTAGGTAAAAACAAAATAGTGGTTATGAAAGGTGACACAACAAGCCAAAAGAGGATGTGTAACTCAACTACCGATGAGTGGGGAGAGAGTGACACATGTAGTTATAGTATTTTTCCATGTTTCCTCATATTATCACATCTAATAAACCTAAGAAAGCTTAAATAATAATGTGTAGGAAAAAGAAATACCCCCTAACATAAGGAAATTAAAAAAACTGTACTAACATGGTGCACCCCTTTGTGGGTTACTCCTTCCAAATCTACCATCTGGAATTGAGAACACACTTCTAACTATTCTTGGTAGCTTCTTGGATTTTTTTTCCTTTTTTCTTGTAGTCCCTATTACTCTTTTGGCACATCCCGCTCTCTAGTAATTTCAATTAATGATACTCTCCATTGTATGCTACTCTACTTCCATCATTGGGAATTTGTAGATACTACTCTAAGGTGTGGTTTTTTTCTCCAATGAAAGCTAAACCTCTACCTTACTACCTTGGGTCGGGACTTCTCCTTTGAAGCTCCACTTTGTCACCAAATCTGCACACTTTTCCCCTATTTCTCTCACTCATGGGATCTCCCTACACCTTGACACTCTCTCCTTTCATGGCTATGAAAATTCCTATCAACTATGTCTCAACCTTTACTTGTTGCATCCCCTCTACTTCTGTTCATTTCCCCCTCTTCAAACACATGGACATAAGTCTCTTTTTATATTTGTTTTAATCTTTTCAAATGCCTATTGACCTCTCTTAAAGCCACTCTCTCCCTTTTTATTTCATATGAATATGAAAAGGCATCATTTATGATATTAATTGCTATCAATTTCTCTTTTTTAAAATTCTATATTTGTTAAATGGTCCTTTGATATTCTAAAATTGCCAATTCTTCAATGTAAAATTTTATTTTATATTTTAACCATTTCCCTTGAGTCAGATGCTCTTGTATAAGACACACCCAGTAAAAATTTTGTGAGCTTATGCTCACAAAATGGAGCTGACTAATAGAACTACTCTTCCAAGTTGTGACAACTTGCAACATGCTCCCATGCTAGAACTAATACCTACAAATTAATTTTTTTCCCTCTTCTTCTAGCATCTTTCTAGAACATTCATCATCCTCTGCGAACAACTCCACATCTTCTTCCTTTTCCCCCTTGTGGACACATATCCACCATAGCCCAACCTCCTCTGAAAAATTCTTTCCACACTCTTCTCCTCCTCCATGGGTTTAAACCCACCTTTGAATGACCACCTCCACCAAGAATTTCCTACACAATCTCTTACAACTTACACATACAAATATATAGTATTTTTATTCCACTTTGTCACTACACACTCTTTCTCTTCATTATTCACCTCATCATACGAAACCATTGCAAATTCTACATCATGAATTTCATAAAAAATAACTTTTACCTCTTTTTTCACTATTGCAACTTCATCATCTACTACAACGTCTTCAAACTTTATTGCTGCAATCTCAATTGTATCTTCATTCTCTATAGCTGAAAGATTTTTCTTCCACCCATCCTCTATCACCATCATCTTCAACATCAAATATTTTTTATCCTCTTCAAGTTTAGCTTCTCAACCATTTCCAATGCAACCAAATTATCTCTACTATTGTTGTCCACAATCCCTCTATAGTACTTTCCACTGAATTTGCACATAGTTCAGAACAAAACACTCTTTTGGATGAGTTCGTGTTTCGTATTTTGTATTTTCAAGTATTCCTTCTCCATATAAAAACTCTCCATGTCTCCAAGACATTTTTCCAAACAATTATAGCACACTATCAATCTACAACCACAAACAAATTAGAGTCAATGCTTGTTGTCTTTGCAGCCCCCTTGCAAAAACACTCTCACTACTATCCTCTACCCAACATGATTCTAGAAGATGCACCTTCAATATCTTTTGTACCTACTTCTTCTCAATGAGATACATTTTTCTATCTAGCTTCATCTCTATTGGAGGACAACCAACATGATTCCCATAGAATCAATAGCCTCTCAAGAATTCTTCACTATTTACCAAATCTTCACCCATGGTCCCAGTGGATTCTCTCCACTCTCAAGATCGTGTGGCTCTAATAACAATTGACGCAAGAGCCAAATTCCCTCTGCTAAGAAATTGTTCACAAAAACAAACTCACATCAAATTTTTATAGACTCATTCAAAAAATCAATCAATTACAACATCAAGCTTATTAAGGCAATTACAAATTACAATTTTTTTTCCTTGCTTTATCTTTTAAAATAGTTAATCTTCTCCTTTATGCCATCCCTCATTCAGTAAACAAATCTTCCCTTTTTCCCTTTATTTGGTTCTTAATTCATCTCCCCTTCTTCCTCTATTTGATGCCATCATCCTTCAAACTACCTCATTTCCTTCGTATAAGGGTGATCCCACAAAGCTGGTTTACAATTTCTTAGAGATTCTGATTTTTGCTGAAATCATATATTTTTAGAAAATATAATGATTTAAGCCTTTAAAAGTTCAATTTTAAGGATTCCAATTGAAGAGGGTTTGATCAAACCACCTTAGATCAAACCCCCTTGGATAGAACCCTACTAGTTTTAAACTATACCTACAATGGAGTCTCCTTTACACCTATCAAAATGTTGATAAAAAACACTTTTGACTTAACTTTTGGGGGATCAAATGAATTCATTTAAAATTTATTTCAAATGATCATGGTAGTCCTCAGAATGATCTATCCAACAAATATAATTTTAATATGTTTTGGTTTTATTATGTATTTGTTTTTTTAGTTTTATTAAACATAGGTTTTTCACCAAAAATCAAGCTCTATGTTATGCACATGTGGAAAAATAGCAAATTATCAAAAAAAAAAACTTTAAAATATGTTTGTTCTGGGTATTGATGTCTTTGATCAATTAAAAAAAATCAAATTTTGATACATACAAAAAAAGTTATGTTGTATACAGTCTACCTATGTCTGAATTGTAATTGGTTTGACTTCGAAACTTGATTAAGGAAAAAATATTTAATAAAACACTATGAAACCAAATGAAAGTGCTAGATATCATAGTTACAAATTTAAATTCAAAAAACATATAATTTAATCCTTCATAGAATTTTTTTTTTGTTGGATACGGTGAGCGCCACTTCTTAAAAATGTTGTTTTTTTCAAAAAGCTAGTTTTCAAAGGAGATGGAAAAAGAAGTGCAATCTGATTCCAAAAATATTGAAAAAAATATATTTAGAATCTATAGAGGAAACCTCACAAATCACTAGTTTTCATAATCTTCAAATTCCTCATGGTTTAGCCACTATAGGAGCCCGAAAGTAAAAATTTAGTTTTAAAAAATCAGTTTAGTGTCCAATTTGCCTAAAAATTGTAAACCAGTATTGTGGGATCACCCATATGATGCACCCATTTATGGGTTACTCCTTCCAAATCTGTCATCCAACACTGTCACCACACTTGTAACTATTCTTCGCATCTTCTTGGATTCTTTTCCTTTTTCCTTGCAGTCCCTACTGCTCTTTTGGCACAACCTGTTCTCTAGTAATTTCAATTAATGATACTCTCCATTGTATGCTACTCCACTTCCATTGTTGGGAGTTTGTAGAAACTACCATGGGGCGTGGTTTTTTTCTCCAATGAAAGATTAACCCCTACCTTACTACCTTGGTTCAATATTTCTCCTTTCAAGCTCCACTCTACCTCCAAATCTGCACACTTTTCCCCTCTTTCTCTCACTCATGGGCTCTCCCTACACCCCAAAACTCTCTCCTTTCATGGTTGTGTGCATTCCTATTAGTTGTGCCTCAACCTTTAGCTATTGTGTCCCCTCTACTTTTGTTCATTTCCTCCTCTTCAAACACATAACCAAAAGTCTCTTTTTATATATATTTTTAATCTTTTCAAATGCCTATCGACCTCTCTCAAAGCCAAGTGCTCTCTCCCTTTTTGTCTCATATGAATATGAAAAGGCATCGTTTATGATTTTAATTGCTATCGATTTCTCCTTTTTAAAATTTTATATTTCTTAAATGGTCCTTTGATATTCTAAAATTTCCAATTCTTCAATTTAAATGTTATTTTATATTTTCAACATTTCCCTATAGCCGAACACTCCTACATCATCCACAAAAATGCAAGCATCCAAGAAGATTTATTAGAGCTCCCAATTGAGAAGGGAGATGAAAATCATGTAATATCTCATATATTATCTTCTTCCAACCCAATTCATAGGACTTCTCTAGATCCACAAGGATGGTTAGAGCCTCCATTTGATTATTAGGGTGGAATTATATATTAGAAGAGATAAATAATTCAACCAAACCATCATTATCCCACTCAACTTACCACAATAAGAGCCATTAGTATTAATTTTGTAAAAATATAATGGAGGGGACTATTTATATGCTTTATTCACCTTACTAGAAGATTTAAAATTTGAAACAAAATGAGTAGAGCCAACCAAATGATTGAAATCTAATTACCTCAAAATTTGTATATCTCAAAGAGTCGGAGCTTTATCAAAAAAATACATAGCCATCAATTTTTTATTTATCAAGTCCAAAATATTCTATTACACATACCTAATAAGACTCTAACATCGAAAGATATAATGATTTACTTCTAGCCAAAATTATAAAAGAATAAAAAATAGACCAATGTCCTAGGCCACCAAAATTAAATAGGTAGATGTAGGAGGATGTCCCAAATGAGCCCAAAATTTACATAGAGAAGCAACATGAACTAGAGGCTAGTTCCAAATGTTCCATCATTACCTCTAAAGATGCTAAGAAAAAGAGCATAGTTAAAATATATATATTAGCCACACACTCCTCATTAACCCTAGAGAGAACAAATTTTGAAGGACCTTGCAATCCTCTCTTCCTTATGTTGTCCCAAGTACAACATATATTTTGACAAAGTAGCTAGAAAAATAATTTATATTTAGGTGAACAATAACTATTTTAGATATTCTTTCGCTAGGGGAAATCCTTGTACCCATATTTTTCATGTTGTAAAACTTGGTACCTGGGAGAAAATAAATAAATTGCTTGAGGATTATAGTGAACCATAAATAAAATATGGGAGGGGATGCCTTCCTATTCTATCTAGACCATTCAAATAGGTCCTAAGAACCCTATTTAGATTGTGTATCAACCTCACAAGGTGAGTCAATTCATAATTAGGAGGACCTAGGAGGGGGTTATTTTCAGCTTTAAAGGGTTCACCACCAAGCAAATGCTTAGAAAAGATAAATATTGGAAAACACAATGTGATGTGCAAAATAGCCTAAAATGAGCTAAATGAAAGATGCAAATACTAAAAATATGCAACATCAAGTTAGGGTATGTGTACCTGGGAAGTTTGGAGGTATAGTGAGGATTATGAAAATGTAGAGAAGCTATCAAAATATGCCTTGGTGGACTAAGACACCCAAGATGGTATATTAGTCCCACTGTTGTTTTTCAGGGCAAACACAGAATCTTTGAATGTTGGAACCAAATCTGAATGAATATATGAAAGATATTTGAGGAGGACTAAGATGCCCAAAGTGGTGTATTAGTCCCACTATGAATTTCTAAAAAGTCTAAATGTGGTCCTGAGCTCCCAGATTTCCACTTGCTTCCTTTCAGATCTCAGGTTCTAAAACAACCGGATTTGACCTATAGGTGAGTTTCCATGAAGATGACAACTTTGCAATGCAACTTTGAAAATTTGACAACTTTGTACTCCAAGTGATTTTCAAGTCTTCAAACTAGATCTACAAACACAAATATGCAAGAAGGGAAAAACTTTTTGATCGTTAGTGAATAGGGGTTTGCCTTGGTGAAACCCCTTGTTGGTAATTAAACCTTGAAATGAGATATAAATAATGAACAGCATGTAATTCTACAACTCACCAAACCCTTGTAAAGTCTGCAAACTTATTTGAAATGGTTGCAATGGATATGGATCTTGAAATTCTTAATAGATCTTGAATTGCTTGCTTGCTTGAATCAAAACCCTACATCATAAATGTTAGCACAACATACATGATGCAAGAATAGCCTTTGACATGATGCTTGAATCTTGATGATGGCTCCAAATGCTTGATTATTTTCTCTTGAATGCTCTTGATCTCATAAATTTTACTTAGGATGATCTCATGAATGCTTAGGATGAAAATTAATGTAGGAACCTTGTATTTATACTTATCTATTCTTAATATTCTGAAATTGTATCACATCAAGACGACATATGAATTCATTAAATGAAGGAGTCTAAATCTTGCCAAAATTTGAAATTATATGTTGAAAATGACTCGAGGATCGGGACTAAGATGCCCTAAGTGGCATCTTAGTCCCAAGTGATGAAACTTGGGGTACAAACACCAAAAAGGGGCCCAATTAAGATACCTTGAAATCAAGTTCCCAAAACCTAGGGGGGACAAAGACGTCCTAAGTGGCATTTTAGTCTTGACCAAAAATCAAGTCCACACCAATCAAAATCATTAGGAGATCATTTATGCATTGGAGAATGTCAAGATTAACCAGAAAAATATATCATTCATAAGGATTTAAGACACAAAATAGGAACAATTAAGCAATAAAGAAGGATAAATAAAGCAAGGCGAGCCCAAACAAGTGTGAAAATGAAAGGGTATGAATTTTACTACACTATATTTAGCCCCCACTTTAGTGGGAGGATGAACTTGCTTCAAACTCACACTAAAGTAGCCAACCACACAATCAAGAAGGGTTCAAATGTACAAATTCTAGCAAGATAGGATGACAATAATCAAGAGGGTGGTCAAGCCCCTAGGATCGAGATCCTATGGAAAACCAACATAGGCACAAAGGAAAATGCTTTCGGATGATATATGAAGCCAAAATTAGATCACAAATGTACGATATCAAAGATGAGAAAAAGGAAAAAGGAAAGGAACTACAACAGATCAAGCTTCTACTAGTTGTCCAATATAGTGGACTAGGTCTAGGCTTGAAGAGGTTTACAAGTGGAATGCATTGTCCACTATACAAATAAAATACATGCTCATGAGGGCTAGTGGGAAGTAGTTGTCCACTAGGTGAGCCCCAAGAGGAACCATATCAAAGCCATACCTCCATGAATTTAATAAGGTACACAAATGCACACTCACATGGGCTAGTGAAGTTAGTGAAGCACTAGGTGAGCCCTGAGGGGTCCATATCAAAGCCATACCTCCATGACTCTAATAAGGACAAAAAGAAAATGCATGCTCACATAGGCCAGTAAGGCTAGTTGCTCACTAGGTGAGCCCTAGGGGATCCATAGCAAATCCATACCTCCATGACTCTAATAAGGAAAAAAGGAAAAGTGCAACACAATAAGAAAGAGAGATTCAAAGGGATTTTTCTTAGTTCATGCGAGGTCTTACTCTTAGGGTACATCATTCCTAATGTCTCCAAGAGGGTACTAATCAAAGGATAAAGGATTCACCACTTAGGGGATGTAGTGCATCACACCACCACTAAGGGGAATATAATATGCTAAGATAGATCAAACTCTTAAAATACATTACTCCCAATGTCACCACAAAGAGGAAAACAAATTGTATCAAGTCAAAAAATCACATCCAGGAACATGGGAAAAAAATGCAAATGAAATTTTGCCAAAATAATGCCAATGTATGCCCCCACTTTAAAGAAATTGCTAACACCATACTATGAGAAATTAATTTAAAGTAGCCAAAATAAAAAGGAAAAGAGGGTTGCCCCCTAGAAACACATAAGGGATCTATGCATTTGGGGTCAGTATTTGTCTTTTTTGCAATGATATTAAAGAGCTCAAAACTGTCATCATTCCCCAAAAACACACAAAACTAGAAGAATGACACAAAGAAAGTGAAAACAAAGAAAATACTTTTGGGTATGTAGGATGGATTTTCCCTTTGCTTCACTTTTCATAAATCAAACATTAGTATAATCAATTAAGTTTTGAGTAAACAAGAAAAAAAACCATCCCTATGAGATATTTCAACATGCTTCAAAATACAACCAAATAACCAAAATAATAAAAGCATAGGATAACATGAAGTATACCCATCCCATATTGGATTAGTGCACCCTTGGTGTGTAAAGGAGCCCTTTCCCAACCCTTGACAAGCTCAATGATAAAATTCCTTGAAGATGCTATGCTATGAAGTGGATAAAATTAACTCTCAATGTGAAGAGAGTAACTTTTCTCTAAATTGTGGATGATTAAAATGAAGGATAACCTCTCTATTTATAGAAGAATTTGATGAGAGAAGAGGAAAAAAGGATGAATGTGGGATAAAAACCAAACCAATATGAAGAATCCACTTGTCATCATGTGAATGGGCCAAGGATGTGCATGTTTTGATGAATGTGCCCATAAATGCAATTAGTTGAAATTTGAAATTAGTTAAATGACAAGGTGGGGGGAGAGTCAAATGGAGTTATGGCCACTTGGCTCAAGGAAAAAGGACTTGTAAGATGAAATAAATTCCTTGTCGTAAGGACATATCTCATTTGGAGGGAGATTTGAAATGGAGGAATATTCCACTTTTATTCCTTATTGAGAGAAAATGGAGATTTAATAAATTACTTAAATTGATTTATTTGTGCAAGTGGAAAAAGCTAGAGGATAGGACATGGATTAGAGTTAGCATTAATCAAGATTTGATTAAATTTAAATAGAGATTAGTTGACATGGCATTTGATTTAGATTTTTGGATTTTTTTAAATCAAATGGGAGGAAATAATAGACATTAGCCATTTAATTAAATAAATTTGATTTAATTAAATGAAGAAAGTTTAGGAGATAATTAAATAAAATGATTTATTTAATTAAAGAGATAACCTTAGGAGATTAATCAAATAAACCTGATTTATTTAATTGATGGGAGAATATGATTTAAAATTAAATATGAGGAATACATGATGTCAATTTTGCATCTGTACATTTTGCCCCTCTTTGAAGAAATGTACTTGTTGCATTGGTTCAAAGAATGATGCTGTCGAGATTGAATTTTTTTTTTTTTCAATTTGAGGGTCAATCTCTCGATAAAGAGGTTCAAGATGGATGGTTAAACTAATAGATCTATATGATAATGATGATGAAAATGAGATGTTTTTAAGATGCTTAGAATAACAAATCTATATTATCCTAAACAACTTAAATGATGATGCAATGCATGTGAGATGGATGAGATAGATGATGTTGTCCTATGATTCAATATGACGTGATTATGCAGGATTATAGTGCGGATGTAGGATGGATGTATTGATGAAATGATACTATGTTAGCATGAAAGAGGATAGAAGATTGAGAGGGATCAACCCTTGAATCCAAGAAGATGCAGAAGTCCAACAAGTCTATGAGTCTTTGAGACTTTATTAGATATGATGATGAATGATGATGATGTATTTCTTATCCAAGGATGAGAGAGATAAAGAGCATAAGTTTCCTTATGTTTGATAACACACACAGGTGTGATGCATCAAGGTATAAAGAACTAGGACGGTGTTGCACCTAGTGTGATGGACTTTGACTCGAAAATCAGATAGGAGTAATCTTGTTCGCACTTGACATAAGAAACCTTATTCAAAGTGCAGTTCAAATATTCTAAACATCTTAGACAAAAAAATAGAAAAGGAAGCCTTCCTATGTGATTAAAAAGACATATAAAACACCTTCCCTAAAAACCAAACAAAGCACACATGACCAAGTTATATTACAAGAACATCCAACAAGCACAGTAGATAAAAAGATAATGATCATTGCCCGATTTCATTCTCTCTAAATAATTTTAATTAAGGCATCATCGAGAGGCCATTGGAATGAGCACAAAATAAGATAAGCCAACAAGATAAAGATAAAGTAAATGGACAAGCTAATGTTCTTCGCACCGCTAGCCAAGATTAAACTATGGTGATGCCTGATGTTGATGTCCATTGTAGGAAGGAAGCCTCCTAGGACATGTTGTAATCAAGTGATGATGAGATTGACTAGATGATGAGCTATTGATACCAAGAGTTGACCAACTTGTTTACCTACTAACCTAGACTTGAGACTTTGATGATTGAGCTTGTACCTTTAAACCTGCTAAACTTGCTTCTGACTGACTTACCAAAGGATGAAAATGATGATTTGATTTATTATGAGTAGTGATTATTGTGGGTAAGAGCAAGATGAGACAGATGCACCATTTTGTGTTTTTTCAAATATTTGTATTTTTTTGGTGTTTTTAAAATGTTTTGAGGCTGTTTTTGGGATTTTTATATTTTTCAACTTTTTTTGGTATTTTTCAAGATTTACAACCAAGAGACTAACCTGAAGACCTATCCTAGGGGTCTTGGGAGTTGATCAATAGATTAGCCTTTCCTACATTATATATGCAAAGACCACATTGTTTGACTGATGACTTGATGAATTTACAAGATAAAGATATAAATAAATGATGAATTTCCAGCTTATTGCGACAAACGCCTAAAGGACTAACCTAGGGTGTCTCGAGGGATGATCATAGATCAACCTTGCCTATGTTTAAGCTCAAAGACGACGTAGTTTAGTTGGATGAATCTATTTTTGATTTTTTTGATTTTTGACATTTTTTTGGATTTTTTATTTTTTGATGTTTTTGGATTTTGATATAGTTTTTTTATGTTTTTTGGATTTTGAAGGAATTTTTTAATATTTTTTTATTTTTTTTAATTTTTGATGCCTTTTAGATTTTTTATTTTAAGGAAGATCACAAGAATATACATGAATCTAATTTGATGTAGGTATAGGAACCTGCCATGAGTGTGATGTGATAGACTACTTTGATTTTAAGGAAGATCACAAGAATATACATGAATATAATCTGATGTAGGTATAGGAACCTTCCCCCAGTGTGATGTGATAGACTACTTTGATAAAGGCAGGATAAAGTGACCTTAGGAATGTGCCAAGTTGTACTAGGGTGGAGCATGATACAAACACAAGATCAAGCTATGTTACGGATGCAGATGGATGACAGAAGGATAAATGAAATGTAATAGATAAGTGAGTGTGTGAAATAATCCATACAGATCATGGTGGATGGAGAGTGCTTTATTTACACAAGGTGCCTATTTTCCAAGATTTCACAAAGGTACTTGTCCAAAGCACCACCGAAGTGGTTTTCACTAGAGGACGATTATTTTTCTTTATTGTTTTGAATCCTTTTTTTTTAATTTTTTTGTTGTCACCAAGATGCCTGTTTACTAGGTTTTCATCAGGGTGACCATTTTTTCAAGATATTTTCTATTTTTTTCATTTTATACCTTGAAAGATTTTAGGCGTAGTTTTTTTTGAGAAGGGAGTTGTTCATGGGCTCCTACAGAGGTTCCCCTTCTAGTATTGATAACAGATATGCCCCAGATTTATAGCATGTTGTGATGACAAATGGTCCCAACCAGTTGGGTTCAAATTTTCCCTTGCTATTCAGATTTGGCACATTCTTTTGATTCTCCTTCATTACTAGCTCACCAACTTGGAAGGTCTGCCTCATGATCTTCTTGTTATAAGTTCACTTGAGTCAGTTTTGATACACCTATAGATGGCTAGGGCATCCATACATCATTCATCCAATAGCTCGAGCTCATTTAGTTGTGAGACGCTATATTCTTCATCTGAAACGAGATTTTGGAGTGATATCCTCAGGGATGGGAGCTCAATCTCAATGGATAGGATGGCCTCTGATCCATAGACCAGAGATAAGGTGGCACCTGTTGGTGTGAAAATGTTGGTGTGATAGGCTTATAGGGTGGGATTTAGCTACAGATGCCAGTCATGACTGACATCGTTGACTATTTTCTTAAGGATTTTCAAGATGGTTTTATTGGTGGCTTCTACTTGGCCATTTCCTTAGGGATAATACGGAGTGGAAAAGTGATGTTGGATGTTAAATTTTTGGAAAAGGTCATGAACATCTTGATTTTTAAAAGGTGTCCCATTATCTAAGATAATAGCTTGAGGGACATCGTATCAAAAAATGAGGTAGTTCAAGATGAACTTCAATATCTGATTTCCAGTTATGTAGGTCATGGGAATGGCTTTGACCCACTTTGTAAAGTACTTTGTGGTGGTAATGATGAATTTCTGGCCATATAGATGAGATTGGGGTGATTTTACCGATGAGATCGAACCCCCACTATGAAAAGGGCCAAGCTGTGACAATGGGATGAAGCTCCTGAGTTGGTGCAAGGATAAGGTCCCCATGTTGCTGACACTGCAAACATCTTCTGAAAAAGTCATGTGTGTTGCTTTCCATTATGGGCCAATAGTATCCTGTCCTCAGCAGTTTCTTAGCCAAAGTCACACCGCTCGAGTGGAAACCACAAATGCCATTGTGTACCTCAGTTAAATTAGTCAGGGCTTCCTCAGTATTAAGGAAATGCAATAGGGTTCATTCAATGCTCTTATGGTAGAGGGTTTATCCTAGGATGACAAAATGGGTTGACTTCTTGACAAAGGCTCGTTTAAGGTTCAGGGTTATGTCGATAGAGAGGACTCCTATTCTGAAGTAAGTGTAGATTTCATGGTACCATGGATCACCGAGACCAATGCGTTCACACATGAATTCAGACTCTGGTACCTTGAATGTTGGTATGAGAAGCTGCTCTACGAGGAATTCCTGCTTTGGGATATTGTGTGGGATTTTGAAGAGTGATCCAATTGTAGCCATTTCGTTTGCTGCTTTGTTGTTTTCTCTAGGTAGTTGTTCAAATGTGATATCAATGAATGACTCTTTGAGGATTTCCACCAATTTCTTATATGGAGTTAGCTTGTCATCCTTCGTCTGATATTCATTTTTTACTTGATTGATTATGAGCTGAGAGTCCCCATATACCTTTAGAGCCATAATCTTCTATTGTACTGCAATCCTTAAGCCTATGACAAGAGCCTCATATGATGCTATATTATTCGTGTATGGGAATGAAAACTTATAATATCTGGGTATGCAGTCTCCTTGGGGAGTTATGAATAAAATTCCTACTCTTGACTCGTGTTGCATGTAAGATCCATCAAAATAAATCTTCCAATGATCTGCTACACTTAGGCTAAGAATTGATTCGTCATAGAATTCTGAGATAAGTGGGTTTTTTGTGTATATAGGTGCCTCTACTAGTTGATCTACAAGTGGTTGTCCTTTGATGGCCTTGTGCTCTACATATTCAATATCATGCTTTTTTAATATCATGACCCACTTGCTCATTCATCCTTTAAGAGTGGCTTTAGAAAGTAGGTACTTGAGAGGATCTATTTATGTGATTAGCTTGATTTGGTGAGCCAACATGTAGTGTCTAAATTTTTGAGCTACAAATACAACTACTAGACAATATTTTTTAATAGGAGTATAGTTTAGCTCATGTCCTACCATGGTCCTGTTGATAAAATATATTGCTCTCTCTCTTTTGTTTTCATCATGCTGAGCTAAGAGAGCACTGAGAGTTGTCGTTGTTGCAGAAATGTATAGGATCAATGGTTTATCTAGAATAGGCAACATCAAAACTGGTGGTGTAAGTAGATATTCCTTGATTTTATTGAATTCCTAGTTGCATTTTTCATCCCACTTGTATGCTACCCCCTTGTGGAGTAGATAAGAATAGGGGATTTGTTTGTCTACCAACTGTGCTATGAATCTATAGATAGACTGGAGCCTACCTTGTAGACCCCTTAGTTTTTTTAGTGTAATGAGTGCTTCCATTTCGAGGATCTCCTTGACTTTGGTGGGATCTACCTTGATTCCTCTCATTGACATGATATACCATAGGAGCTTGCTTGATTCTACTTTGACGACACACTTCTTTGGGTTGAGGAAAACTTTGTACTTTTTCGACCTATAAAAAATGGAGCCCAAAGCTGATATGTGGTCCCATATTTTTCCTGATTTAGCTAATATGTCATCCATGTAGTCTTCCACCATCTTATGAATCATGTCATGAAATATCAGTGTCATGGCTCTTTGATAAGTTGCTCCTACATTCTTTAGCCCAAATGGCATCATGTTCCAATAGTAGGTCCCCCATGGACATGTGAAAGTTGTCTTGTGTTGGCCCTTCTTTTCTATCATGATCTAATTATATCTAGAAAACCCATCCATTAGTGATAGCATCTCGTGTTCATCCATCATATCCACTATCATGTTGATGTTGGGTAGTGGAAAGTTATCCTTGGGACACACTTTGTTTAAGTCTCTAAAATCGGTGCAGATATGGATGCCCCCAGTGGGCTTTGAAATAGGTACCAAGTTGGACACTCATTCTAGATAATCAGTATGAACCCTACATCCAAGAGCTTTTGCAATTCTATTTTGACTAGCAAGGCTATTTGGGGATGCATCTTTCTAATTTTTTGTCTGACAGGTTTTTCCTCAGGATATACTACCAAGTGATGAACTACTACCTTTGGTTCAATTCCAAGCATGTTAGCATAGGTCCATGCAAAATCTACCTTTCTTTCTTTGAGGAATGCTACTAAGAGCTCTTGTTCTGTCATGAGAAGTAATTCAACATAGAAGGTGATGTACGACATTGCTTTTGTTCTTGAAGGGATTGTATTGTTCTGCTAAGACCGCTGATTTTTCTTGATGAAGTGTAGTGAGGGGAAGATTGAATCCTTCATTCTTCAATGCCTCAGAGAGGTTTTCTTCATTGTATGTGTCCTTTATTTTTACTATTTTATGGTTAGAGAGTTCCACAGTGTAGTTTTCACTCAAGGACCTTGAGATTATTCTAAATTTCTCTTTTTCGACTGAAGGATTCAATCATCTCCCCATAATAGGCCTGAGTGTCTAGTGTGATTTCAAACCCGGCCTTATGATCTCCATATGGTATCGTATCCCTTAGTCCCATGAATTTCAAGAGCACCTCATCATTTTTTAATGTGTCCAGAATCGGTGGTCCTCATTGGTTGTAGTCAATGAGTTGGGGGTAGACCAGGTTTATCTGGTGAGTTTGGTGGTCTGACTCAAAATATAGGGTGTTAATCATGAGTAGGGAGGAGTCTTCAAAAAGCATGGGTAAGTCGATTATGGTATCCTTGTCATCACTACTATTGCACACATCGGTTATGTCAAAGGTAAAGTTATCTATGACTTGACCTGTAGATATGGGTAACTAGAGGGAAATTGTTGATAGCTATGGGGAAGTCCTGACTGCCTTAACTAGGGGACTTCTTCCATGTATGGTTATACTCAAAGGAGCAGACCCAAGGCGAATATTTTTCATTCAGCTTTCAACAATGATGGGTTCCAATCAGTTGATGTTGTTTTTTCAAAGACTTGCATTTTTACTGTAACCCATACCCAACATCATTTGCAATCCCTTACCTCTTTGATCCATAGGAAGATTAGGCGTGAGCCTTCCTTCTTGATAGAGGAGACTAGATACGTCTCTCTCATCCACCACTTCTCAACCTAGATCTCCTCAACATCTGAATTGGGAGAGATCTACTCTGAAGGTTTGAGATGTTGTATCAGTGGGTTGCAATTGTCCATGAGATCTGGGGGATTGAGGTAACTCCCCAACTACAAAGGCTCCTTTCTTTACTTTGTATTCCCCACACCCATTGTCTTGGATTATGAGCTTGATGTTGGATATGTTGGGTATGGCAGGTGTCTTTGTCCCACAAGTGGAGGTGATGTTGGATGGGTTGATATATTGATTTGAGGGGCCTTCATCATTCTTCGGGACTTGGGGAACTTTATCGTACTTGGCTTCCAGGTTCTTGCAAAAGGTGAAGGGCTAAAGATCACTATAGATTGTGACCTCTTGGTTTTGGCATGAAAACTTGATGCATTTGTGGAAGGTTGATGCAACTGCTTGCATCCCATGGATCCACAGGCACCCCAAGAGGATGTTATAGGATAGGTCAAGATCAATCACCTAATAGGTAGTTTCCATAACAGCTAGCCCTACTTGAATAGGGATTTGAATAGTGCCCTGGGACACTCTTTCTTAATCGTTGTAAGATCTGATTGAGATACCTTTAGCTCTTTAAATGGAATCTTTAGAGATTCTCATATTCTTGATAAGCTACACCTCCATCCACCAAGACCCTTTTGACCTTATTTTTATGAACCAAGACTTCAAGGTGGAGTGCACGATTGTGAGATGATTGGGAAAGAAAGTCCCAATCAAAAAAAATGAGGAGATTCAGACTGGTGATGTTACCGACCATAGCTTGGAATTTCTCTATATCAAGGTTGGCGGAGATGGTGGATGAAGCCAAGGCTTCCTCAAGGATTTCTCTGTGGACGGCTGAAATATTTAGCAACTCCATGATGGAGATCTGAGGGGGTTCTTTTTAACTAGTCAAGGATGTTGTAACTATTAGGGACAAATCTTTGATTTATGGTGGGGGTCATAGCTGATTGCAGTTCCCTGGCAATAGTGACCTTGCCAATGCATGTGGTGACTCCACAATCAGTGTTGGCTCCCTTAATGCTAACTATAGTGAACATTTCATCTAGGGAGGTGGCATCTCCATCATACACATGATTTACATTTCCATACTTTTGCTTCCATTTGTTATTTCCTTGATTGTGATTAGGCATTGAGTTTGTGTATATTTTAAGATCTTCATTAACAATCAGTTGCTCAACATTTATGATTTTGTCATTGACTAGATCCTAGATGACATTCTTCAGTTTCATGCAGTTGGTAGTCATATGCCCCTTGAGCTTATGATAATTGCAAAGTAATTTTTTGTTGCACCAGGGCGATTTCACCTGGGGTTCTTGGTAATTATCACAGGTGGGGATCTTGATGAGGTTCTCATTGACCAACTTCTTCATGATAGACTCAATTGACTCCCCAAGGGTTGTGAATTTCCACTTGGGGGGATACCTGTTTCGTGGAGGTGGTCCTCCTTGATTATTGAGGTTATTGATTTGATTATGGGGTGGTTGTTGGTTAACAACATTTTCTTGTGTGTTATTTTGATTATTGTTCTGTGGTTGATGATGTGTTTGGTTATTTTTCTTTGGACCACTGATGATGACCTTGGCATCAACCACTCCATCATTGGTGACATTTGTGTTCTTTTCCCATGTGCAAGGTTTCTCCTTGTAATTGGTGGATGGGTGATTATCCTGATGTTCAGGATATGTAGGTGTGCCCCCTTGTGTGATAAGGGATCTTTCGATATTGAGCGCCTTGGGGATCAATTGGTCATATGTGGTGATTCATTTCATCTTTAGATAGAATTCCAAGGCCTTGTCCAGATTAGCAATGATAGTGCAGATTTTTTGTTCCTTTGGCATGACCCACTTGCTCTGATTGGCCTTGGATCACCATCATTGGAGGAAGGAGGTGAATGATTCCCCCTTTCCCTCTTTGAGCACCGAAAGTTCCTCTAAACTAACATCAACACCAATTTTGAATCCATAATTTTAGAGGAATGCATCTTTGATTTCATGGAATGTTCTGATGCCAGTAGGAAAATGAGAGAACCACTCCATAGTAGGACCAACCAAGCTTTGAGGAAACAACCACATTAGATATGTGTCATTGTATGCGACTTCCATACAATGTACCTAGAACTCCTTGATGTGATCTTCAAGGTTTCCTATCCCATGATATTTATCAAATTTAGCGATTTGAAATCCCTTTGGGAATGGTACCATTGCTAAAATTCGGTCTTAAGGATAAGGACACAAATTGTTGGGTTTCCTTGTTGTTTTTCCTAATTCAAGATCAAGCACTTGTTGTGAGAGCAATCTGATTTGTGTTGTTACATCATCTTGTGGATCAGGAGGTGGGGTGAACATGTTTTGAGGTTTTGGATTGATGGGTGGAATGTTGGTGTGAGTCTGTTGCAAACTTTGTTGGGTGAGTAATGCCTATGTTTTTTGTTGAGCCAATAATGCTTGTTGTTGGTCATGTTTTTTTTGTGCTAACAAGGCTTGTTGTTGAGTCGCTTGATGTTGTGCTTGATAATCTTGCAAGGCTTGTTGATATGCTTCTTGTTGGGTTTCTTGTAACTATGCATGGTATTGTGCTTGTACTTGTGCTTGCTAAGCTTGGTATTGGGATTGGCCTTGAGTATGCACTTGTTGGACTACTTGTGCAATTTGAGCAGCTTGTGTGGCTTGTGCGGTTTGGGTTGCTTGAGCGGTTTGAGCTGCTTGCACAACTTGGGTAGCTTGTGTGGCTTGTGTGGCTTGTGTAGCTTGTTGTGCCACTAATTGTGCTTGTGCTTGCTAAGTAGCTAGTTGGGAAACTTGTTGATTTTGAATTTACTTTTGATAGGCAACTTGTTGAGCAGCTTGTAATGTGATGTTGAATGAATTTGGCATGTTTTTTTTTGGTGGTGATGGTGATGGATTGGGAATAGTGTTGACCATTGTGATGAGCTAAATGGTCATGTTGATGATCGGGGTTTGAGTTGTGGATGATGTGATCGAGATGCTTGGTCCTTGGAAAACCATGCTTTGGTAGATTTGAGGAATGGTGGATGTGTTAGCTATTGGGTTTTCTTGGATGGTCACCATCTATTGTTGCAATATCGATGGAAAGACAAGAGTATTTGATATGGTTTTCTGATTTGATTGATTGATGGTGGGTAGAGGAGGAAGACCCAACCCAAGGGGTGATGTGGATGTAAGTGGTAGATGTGGAAATGGTAGAAAGATAGGCGGTGAATTCCCTTGAAATGATGATGATGGATCAAAGATTCCTCTAGCTCTAAATAGATCACCTTCTCCTTGTGAGGTAGGGGGAGAGGTTTGCATGTCTAGAGGATAATTTGGTGTTGCATGAAAAGTAGTTGGATTGGTGGAATCATGAAATGTGAGAGGAACATATGGGTGTAATGGATTCATCATAATGGATTGATTGGATGTGGTGTTTGCATTCAAGTCTTGATTACTCACAAGGGGATTTGTTTGAAGTGCATGAAGAATGATCTTCCCTTGCTAACAATTGGTGGGGTTGGAGCAATGGATGATGTGATCTGTGGGATACTTTCGGTGATTCGTTGAGATGGAGGCATGGGTGTGATCGGAGGCATGATCCCAAGAGTTCTCTCCACAAGGGTTCTTACATCATAGTCAGAAGGGAGTTTAGCCCTTTATTTTGCTAATTTGAGCATATATTTGGAGGGATACAACCTCATCATGGCAATAACGATTCAATGATTTTTAGGATTTTGGACAATCTCAAGGATTTCATCTTGTGTCATCCCTAAGACGTTGTTGGTTATGTCTTCCACTTGACCTTCCTCTTGAGGATTTGGAGGATTTATTAGGAGGTCAATGGATATCGTAGGGTTGAATTCTATTTCAGTTTGACTTAGATCACTCGAAGTGGATGTTTCTTTGTTTTCCTCCATTTTTTTCTTGTATTGAGATCAAATTTGAACCATAAAATAAGGATCAATTTTCAGGAATGTAAGAGATGAACCTCTAACACCTTATATTGCTCTAAAATTTAGGCTCAAAGAAGACAAAACCAAGTTTTCTTTAAGGATCAAAAAATGGGGATGAGATATATAGAGGATGGATGGTGCAGATGATTGAAGTCTTTGAGAAATCTTGGAGGAGATACTAGACTTTAGGATTTGATTTTGGATTGATTTATTTGAGATAGTGCACTTGTGAAATCTAAGAGATTCGATTTTGTCTTAGGGTAAACTTGCACACAAGGTGATAATTTGAGTAAAGGTGTAAAGAAGGATTCATCAAGGTAGCCCTAGTCAAACAAGATGATTTTAGATAATGAACTCCTAGACCCCAAGATGTTGGATTTTATCAAGAGGTGAATTCATTCAAAAGGATTGATAATTTGATCAAATATGTGTAGAAGGATTCATCCACACATATCTAACCAAAGAAGATGATTTTGATTTTCTAGAATTCTAGTATGGATGATTTTTTCAAGATTTTCAAGAGTTATTGGTGTGATGATTTTGATTAATGTCTTGAGGGGTGGATTAAAATGATTGATTTTTTATCCTAGATTTGAACCTAGATGAAACTTATTTTTACAAGACCTCATTTTTGAAGAACATGCAATACTTCCTATGTGAGAAACACAAACCTTTGGAAGAGACTTGGATTCTATTGGTAATAAAACTCATACAAGTCAGGATTGTTCCTTGAAGCTTTCTTGTAAAAATTATAAACCAACCTTTCTCTAACTTCAAGAATTCTTTCAAGACGCTCCTCATGAACTTTAGGACTAAGAATTTTGAACTTGGTTTTTTGGATTTTGATTTTACGGGAAATCATTTGGAAGAACACATGCGTGGGGTCCAATTTTCTCTTAACTTTGCTTAATGAGTTCTTTTTACCACAAACAATTATTTGATTAAAGTTTTAAACTAGATGTCTAATGTCCTAATTTATTCTCATCCCACAAAGTCCATTATGTAGAAAGTTGAGGAAATTAAGGCAAAATTTTCCTAACATTGACTTTAGTGAAAAAAAATGATGGAAAAATCCAAGTACTTAGATGCCTCTAAGGATGAAATCCCTAGGGAAAGCAAGAGCCCTTGAATTCATCAAAGGTATTTGCTTCCCTAAAGGGTTTGAAATTTTGGGGATCTTGTGAATGTTTGTTTTCAAATATTTTGGTATCCAAGCAAGGTGTTGTCGATTCCAAGAACATGCACATAATCCTAAGATGAAAAGACAATATTTCTTGGGTTCCCACTTGGATAAATCTACCCACACATATTTAGTGTGGATGATTAGATTCTTGACCATACAGGCTCCCCCTTATAGTGCACTTTCTTCTCGGGTCATCCAAGCATCAGTAGCCATAAAACTCCCATGGCATACTTTTCATCTCTACAACTAAACTGCATGTTATGTGGGGAAAATTCAAAGGACATGAGCTTTTACACCAGCAAATAGAAAGGATTTTGGTCTTTCTAAACAAGGGGTTTTAATGTAGGAATTTTGTTCATGGGGTACCATCCATGTGGCAAGATACCATTGATTCCCTTCTTGCTACAATAATCCTTGTGATTCTCGAACTTTCCTCGAGAATCCACACTTATATACTGGTTGGAAGTCACTTGGCTTTAGCGTGTTCCCGATTGGGTTGTTCCCTTGGGTGATTACTTTTTCCCACAAGGCACGCCCTCTAAGATAAACAAAATCAACTAAAAATATTTGTAACTCAATCAATCTTTGTTGTGAACCAAAGAGAGAGAATGTAGGCAAGATTTTTCACTCACAAGTTCTCAAGATTTTTTCAATTTTAAAATCCAAATTGAAGTGTGTGGGAAATTACTTACACAACTTAATGTGACAAAAAGGCCTTTTGATTCTCAAGATCGCCATGAGGTGCGAGAGAAGTGCATATTTCCTTTTAATGATATTACTTTGGGTAAGTAATTAAAAAACAAAGAAGCACTTGTCCATTTTAAGTCCACAAAGCAATGATTTGATTCCTTTTACTGCACCAAAATGAAATATGGATTTTTCCTTGTTCAAGTGTTAATCCTCAAACCAAATCTAGTGAGTTTGTTCTAAAGTTCTTTTTAAGCCCTTTGTAGCAAAAACTAAAGCCTTTGTAGTGTTCTTTTTAGAATCCCAAAAGAAGTGAGTTGGCCTAAAATAGAAAACAAAGGAAAAAAATAAAAGCCCTAAGCATTTAAAAATGCTTTGTCAACTTCAAATTAAATGTTCAATTCTCTTTGACTCCAAGATTATTCAAAGATTAATTCTTGCAAGCTCCTTGTGCAAACTAAATCCCTACAAGATAAAAATACAAATTATGTGAAGACCAAGTTATTAAATTAAATTCATTTTTTAAGCATTAACTTAAATGATTTCAAATGAAAAGACTAGTGATTTTGAATTTAATAGATGAAGCATTAATAAGGATCTTGATTTCCAAAGACTTTAAAGAAAATATTAGTCTTACTAAAATAAAAAAGGCTTCCCTTGCTAATAATTCATTCTTACATAAACTAAAATGAAAGCCTTTCTTTCCAATAATTCCATCTCACCAAACACAATCCTTAATCTATCTTTCTTATTAAGACCAAACAAGAATGAATTCCTTAATTCTCAAGTAATTGACTTATTAATGCTAATTCAATTCTTTCCCTAACAACTCATGACAAAATATCTTTATTTCATTTCCTTTCACATCAACAATACCTTTAAAAAGTAGATTTAAGTATGAAAATACATGAACCAAAGCCTTCACTTGTAAGCCCCTAAAGAAACATCCTCGTATTTCGTTCAAATATTTAGTATAGATTGATTTATGGTAAGTTGTAAGGGGAAAAAGCTAGAGGATGGGACATCCTTTCTCCTTTTAATCTTTACCGACCTTGCATCCTTGTGATGTGTCATGAGAAGAAAATCATTGATTTCATTTATTTCAACATGCTTTAAAATGCAACCAAATAACCAAAATAATCAAAATGTATGATAACATGAAGTATACACATCCCATATTGGATTGGTGTACCCTTGGTATGTAAAGGAGCCCTTTCCCAACCCTTGAAAATATCAATGATAAAATTATTTGAAGATGCTATGCTATGAAGTGGATAAAATTAGTTCTCAATGTGAAGAGAGTAACTTTGCTCTAAATTGTGGATGATTAAAATGAAGGACAACCTCTCTATTTATAGAAGAATTTGATGAGAGAAGAGGAAAAAATGATGAATGTGGGATAAAAAACCAACCAATATGAAGAAGCCACATCATGTGAATGGGCCAAGGATGTGCATGTTTTGATAAATGTTCCCATAAATGAAATTAGTTGAAATTTGAAATTAGTGAAATGACAATGTGGAGGGAGAGTAGAATGGAGTTATGGCCACTTGGCTCAAGGCAAAAGGACTTGTAAGATGAAATAAATGCCTTGTTGGAATGAAATATCTCATTTGGAAGGAGATTTGAAATGGGGAAATATTCCACTTTTATGCCTTATTGAGAGAAAATGGAGATTTAATAAATTACTTAAATTGAATTATTTATGCAAGTGCAAAAAGCTAGAGGATGGGACATGGATTACAGTTAGCATTAATCAAGATTTGATTAACTTTAAATAGAGATTAGTAGACATGACATTTGATTTAGATTTTTGGATTTGTTTAAATCAAATGGGAGGAAATAATGGACATTAGCAATTTAATTAAATACATTTGATTTAATTAAATGAATATAATTTAGGAGATAATTAAATAAAATTATTTATTTAATTAAAGAGATAACCTTAGGAGATTAATCAAATAAACCTGGTTTATTTAATTGATGGGTGAATATGATTTAATTAAATATGAGGAATCCGTGATGTCAATTTTGTATGTCTACAGGGTCAACATGGAAGAGACATAGGGTGTCTTGATGCCTTGCGTCATCCCAAAAAGGAAACACAAGACAAAATTGAAAAGATAAATGAAAAGGAAAAAGCTTACGACATAGAGAAGAATGAAGGTAAAAATAGAGGAATGCATAGAGAGAGAGAAATATCAAACAAAACATCACAGGAGATCACAATACACACATGCAAGTGAAAGCAAAAAGAAATACAAAAGAGTAGTAAGGAAGAGGTGAGTCAACCTAAAGTAGGTTATCTACCTCCCTGTCTCAATCTACATAAGAAGAACGTAGATAACAAACCAAAGGGACAACAACAAATGCCAAACTAGGACAAGGCCATCTACTTCTTGTCCCCACTGAGTTCAAGAAAATAATGGGCCGAGATAGGTGATGAGAAGGGTCATGTAATAGTAATAATGTCAAGATTCTACAACTATTACATTACAAGGGGTCCCATTTTAAGGAACTATTTCTATTATATCAAGCCTTTGAAATTCTTGTTTTAATGTGCGACATGCATCGGTATGGTGATAAAAAATTCTATGATATTTGCAATAAGATATGTTTTTGTTCTTATGATTTGAAAATAGGTTTTCAAGTATGGGTGGTAATGTAACGAGTCCTTGAATTAAAAAGGATATGTAAAGCTCACTCGGTTGAAGATGGTAGAAAAGGGTATCAAGCTTTCTTCATTTTATGAGATGTTTTGGTCCAGCTAGATTCTCCAACTTCTATAGTTGAATAAGGAGGAGGGGGCCCTAAAGAGATCCTATCATCCTTGTCATTATTATGAGTTATTGGTTGTTCTTTAGCAAGTAAGACATTCATACCAAGAGGTGAATCAAGGATCACCATACCATCACGACGAAGCTTTAGGGTATGTGTAGGATCATGATGGGCCAAAAAGTGGTGATATGTAAGTGACATGATGGCCCATGTGGCTGACGACTTCTTTTTACCCAAAATTGATGAAACAAAAAGGGTTTTTAAAAGATATTCTCAGCTTTCCACCAATATAAATTATTCTTTACTTTGAATTTAATAAATAATTTATTCATCTTCTAATTGAATTGCGACTAAAGTCCTAATTGTTAGGTTGATTGAAAAAAATCTATAGTATTCAAATGGTATCACATTTTTTGAATCTGAAACATGTGTCACATTCTATGCTTTGCATACTATAAGATTAAAAAAAAAATGAATTTTATGAAGTTTTGACCAAGTTAAGGTGGTCAAACATACACATTTTTATATATTTCAAAAGTTGTAATAAAAAATTGATAACTATTTATTTACTTGGAAACAAATTACAAATAAATATGCATCACATTAGGACATGAGTCCTCTACTTATATATAAAATATTATCATTTTATTGTGGTTATGGTGGTCAGACAAATACCTACTTATTTTTCCCTAATATTTAAGTACTACTGCATTGAAATTTCAAATTTTCACCAAATAGATTTAAAAAATAAAAATAAACCTAGTAGTTTAGAAACTACATTCAATTTTCTACAGATTCTATTCATACATATTTTTGAAATAATATATATAACTTATTCTGATTTTTACATCAAGTTGCCTAACTCTTATTTTTTGAATTTTCATCACCACTTAAGAGCCTATTTTTTCCAAGATGATCCTGCACATACCCTTTAGGTATTCCGTAGGTATTTTTGTATTGTGAGGGGGATCTTGATATCCTAACCCTTTTATATTTTCAGTAGTTGGGACTTGCTCTAGGAGTTGATGAATTTCATGTCTGCTTGTTGTGTCGGATCCTTGTTTACTCAAGATTGTGAATCCTTTGCCATGTCTCTTTGAGATTGATTGGAGTGTTTGTTACTTGGTTATTATAAAATGGTTGAGTGTTTTCTAGCTTATAAGAACTAGGATTAGGGTATGTTTAGGATCATGATGGGCCAAAAAGTGGCGATATGTAAGTGATATGATGGCCCATGTAGCTGACAACTCTTTTTTTACCCAAAATTGATGAAATAAAAAGGGTTTTTAAAGGAGATTCTTAGCTTTCCACCAATATAAATTATGCTTTACTTTGAATTTAATAAATAATTATTATTCATTTTCTATTTGAATTACGACTAAAGTCCTGATTGATAGGCTGATTGAAAAACATCTATAGCTTTCAAACGGAATCACATTTTTTGAATCCAAAATATGTGTCAAATTCTATGCTTCACATACTATAGGATTAAAAAAAAAAATCATCTCATGAAGTTTTGACGAATTTAAGATGGTCAGACATACGATTTTTTATATTTTTTAAAAGTTGTAAGAAAAAATAATAATTAATTATTTACTTGGAAAAAAATTACAAAAAAATATCCATCACATTGGGACATGAGTCCTCTACTTATATCTAAAATATTATAAAAAAATATTATCATTTTATTGTGGTTAGGGTGGTCAAACAGACACCTACTTCTTATTTTTTCCCTAAAATTTAAGTACTACTCCATTGAAATTTCCAATTTTCACCAAATAGATTTTTATTTTTTTAAAATAAACCTAGTAGTTTAGAAACTACATTCAATTTGCAACAGATTTTATTCTTACATATTTTGAAATAATATAGATAAGTTATTCAAATTTTTACATCAAGTTGTCTAACTCTGATTTTTTTAATTTTTATCGCCACTTAAGGGCCTATTTTTTCCATGATGATCCTACACATACTCTTCACCTATTGTAGGGAACTTAGGGTCAGCATTTGCTTTAGTTTCAAGATGTAAGTAACCAAACATCTCAAGACATTGTATTGTAGGGGGAATTTGGTTGGTTCATGGATGGGTAGAAAGATGCATTAGCTTCAAGGTTATCAATAGAATCGTTTAGGAACTTATTCATGCTATCATCATCTTCTCCAATGATGTCAACATCATGAGGAGGACATGCATTAGGATTTGAGTGAGCATGAGTGAGTTCAATGTCATTAGGGTCATTACCAAAGGCACAATTTGAGACATCTACTAAGGATTTCAAGGACATCCACAAATTTCCAAAGCACATATCCATGACCCAAAATTAAGCAAATGCACTTGAAAATGAAAGAAACTATGATAAGAAAAATTATAGAAATTGAAACAGAAAACTAAAAGCAGCCCACAAAAACACATAAAAGCAATTTCCAGACCTTAAAAACTAGAGAGTCAAATTGAATAGGGACTAAGACACTAGTAAGGGCATTTTAGTCCTCCTAGTGAGATTTTGAAGTTCCAGAGGCTGAAACAGGAAACAAATAGTAGAGAGAGCATTTTGAGTAGAAAAAAATTGAGAGGGACTAAGACGCCAAGAAGGGCATTTTAGTCCTAGCAAAGGTTTTTCTGAAAAAAATAATTCTTTTGGCTTGATAACAACTTTCTTAGGTTGCCTACCTAGGGACCTGATGCTTGGAAATAGAAAATGGTGCAAATGGATGCAATGGATATGGATCTTGAAATTATTGATAGATCTTGAATTGCTTGCTTGAATCAAAACCCTAAATCACAAATGTTAGCACAACAACACACATGATGAAAGAATATCCTTTGGCATGATGCTTGAATATTGATGATGGCTCCAAATGCTTGATGATTTGGTCCTGAATGCTATTGATCTCATAAAATTTTCTTAGGATGATCTCATGAATTCTTAGGATGAAAATGAATGAAGGGACCTTGTCTTTATACTTATCTATGCTTAGTATCTCAAAATTGTATCGCACCAAGATGACATATGAATTCATTAAATGAAGGAGACTAAATCTCACTAGAATTTGAAATTAGATCCTGAAAATTATTCGAGGAGGACTAAGACACCCTAGGTGGCGTCTTAGTCCCAAGTGATGAAACTTGGGGCACAAACACCAAAAAGGGGCCCAATTAAGATACCTCAAAATCAGTGTCTCAAAACCTTGGGGGGATAAAGACACCCTAAGTGGCATTTTAGTCCTAACAAAAAATCAGGGACACACTAATCAGAATCATTAGGAGATCATTTATACATTGGAGAATGTCTGAATTAACAAGAAAAATATACCATTCATAGGGCTTTTGGACACAAAATAGGACCAATTAAGCCATCAAGAAGGATAAATAAAGCAAGGTGGTCCAAAACAAGTGTGAAAATGCAAGGGTATGCATTTTACTGCATTACACATAGGCCAAGTTAGAGTATCAATTTTCTCAAGGTAACAACATGGATGATCTATGAGAATAGAAGATAGGGCCACCTAAGCATCTAGATCTCCCCTCAAAGGCCAATGACTCAAATCCTTCCAATGATAGATGCAAGATCCCTCCACCAAGTGATAAAATTTTAATATTAACATTCACATCAACCAACATATAAAAAATATTAAAGAAAGTAGATAGGAAAAGGAGGTGAGAATCAAGCATGAAAACATTATAAATCCATAAAAAAAAAGTATATTGGCTCAAATTTATAATTTAGAAAAGGCCCTATTGAATAGTTTATGCAACCTTCTTAATAGTATTCCAAATCATAGAGCCTTTCCTATTCAAAACCATGCTCAAAACCTCAACAACAATAACACCTAATAAATAGTTATAGCTTAAAAATTTAGCCCATGGTCGATCTTTTTACTTATACTATGTCCAATAAATTTTAGCAGCCAACAAATGAATATTCAACTTAGAAATACTAAGACCTAGATCACAATTTGTTTAGGCCTACAACCTAGGTTCTAGCTAATGAGAATCCATATTTTCATGTTTGTATTCCCTACCGAAGAACATTTTCTAGAAAGATAATCAAACTCCTTTAGAGAGTTTTTAGGAGTAGAGAGAAGTATAAATTGATTAAATGGAGTAACCAACAATATTGATTTCAAAATGATAATATTTCCTATAAAAGAACACCATTTGAAGCTTTAGGGAGAAACCAACATTCTAAAGCTATGGTGATTGAAGCTTTAGGGAGAAACCAACATTCTAAAGCTATGGTGAATACTCTTTTACTAAAAATAATTAGGAGGAGCAAATACTAAAGAAATTTGAAGGTAATTCAATAGAACCTATCCAATTTTAAGCCATAAAATAATAATAGATCTATTTTGAATGGCTAAAGCAGCATTAAAGAAATAAATATTTTACTTATATTATTAATATTGAATGGCTAAAGAAGCATTAAAGAAAAAAAAAATTACTTATTTTATTAATATTTTGATCAAAAGTTACCATAAACATATCTAACGATGTAGGGGCATCGCATTTTTGGTGTGGAAATTTTGGTTTGTTTTTTCTTTTTCTATCTTTTATGGTTTTCATTTGCGTCTATTTTGACAAATGGCATCATTGGAGAGGTGGCACATTACTCCCTTGATTTTCATCAATATTTCTTTGTGGTGTAAGGGAGAGAAAAGCATTGTCCCTATTTTATGTGGTAATTTTTTACAGCCAAAAGTAAGGGACGTTTGAGCATGGTTGGAGATCAACCTTTGGTCTTTGTACAAACTTGAAAAATGTTACCTTTGTTTTCCTATTCAATGATGCTAGATAATTTATGTATGGGAATAAAAAGAGAGTGAAGAATTGATTGCAAAACTTGTTTATTTATTTTAATGTTAATTTAACCCTACTCTAGTCACTCTTTCTTATAATTCAAATAGTGTGTTTTCCTATTGATGGCTCTATATGCTCTGTTATCCTATCTACTATATACATCATGTTGGTAATTGACCCTTATGAAGGCTTGGAATTTGGGGAAATTGCAGCACCTTGTTAGGTTGTAGCTTACTATTATTTAAAGTGCTTCTAAAATTGGTATCCTTATGTGTCGCCAAAAAGTGTAGTCTTTGGCACTTTTTCACTCATTTTGGCCTTTTCCCTTGGATTTTGGCCTTTTGTTGCCTTGATTCAATCTTGAATGCTTGCAAATCAAGAATAATTTCATGGTGTTCTGCTAAGGTGTTGTGAAGCGTTGTAACACATTTCCTCACTTTTCTAAGACCCTTTCAACACAATTCACCTAAACAACACCCTTTTACCCCTTTCCAAGCCTTGTGACAAGGTGTTGTAAAGTGTTGTAAGGCATTTTCACATCTTCCTAGGCTTATCACCACTATTTAACCCTTTTCCTATGTTAATTTGTCCCCTTTATGCACTTTTAGTCCTGACTTAAGTGTGTTTCAAGAGGCAAATCTGATAGACTTCATTTAACATCTTTGTATTCCTAACCACCACTTGAAATAGTCCAAGTGAACTAGGTTGCCACCTTGGGAAACCTAGTCCTTTTTGGCTTAAATTTCAAAATTAAAATAGAAATCTTGTAGGATTTTTCCCCCAAAACCTTAAGGTTGGCCTATCACATGTCATTTTTTCAGGAAAATTAGGGTTTAGCATGTATAAGGGTTTTCATCTTCATTTTTCCCCTCTTGCTCTCTCCTTAGATCATTTTTCACCTTCACAAGTACTCTTTCACTCAAGCTTCCCAAGCAACCAATCAAGGACAAGGAATTTCAAGCAACCTCCATTGGATTTGGTTCTTGTATGTTGTAGACATCTTCAACAAAAGTTTGGTAAGTGTTTTCATTGGTTTTACCATTCAATCATCCATGTCTTTCAATATATTTCATTTTGATTTGATTATCATCAAAGGGGTTTGACTAAGGCAAACCCCTAATCGCTAACCCTAACCCTTTGTCTCCTCTTTGCATGTGTGATTTGTAGGGTTTTGTATGCAGGTTTGTCAAGAATAAAGGTGTTAGAAAGGTGTCCTCAACCCATCAAGATCACTCAAGTCAACAAATCCCTAGTTGAAGATTGGAGACCTCCTTCAACCCTTTTTTTGTAGAATGTGAACCAGACACCTGTTGGATCTGAAGTGTTGACCGAAAGCTCCAATCTCTATTCCCAGATCCTCAAAAATGTAGAAGAGGACTAGGTCACCCATAATGGCAACCTAGTCCCTTTGAGCCTATCTTTCAAGGATTTTAACATTTTTGGGTACCCATTTGACAGAAACCCACTCTGGTAGACTTTCTCGATAGGAGGATTAGGTCGCCCAACTTGGCGTAAGTTTCCCTATGAAGATTTTTGATAGATTCTAGAACATTCTAGGGCTCCTCATCTGAAACTTTCAATACTTAGGTGCACACCCTTTTGTTATTTCAAGTTATGTTACATATTGTACATATTTAGGTCATTTAGTTTACATTACATGTAGTTTAGATTTACATCACCTTACATTTCATAGTTAGTTAGTTTCATTATATTTCAGCATTTAGACAAACTCTATCACACACAACACAACCCTACATAACCCCTACCCTTTGAATGAACCTACCCAAAAACCATATCATTAGGTGAAAGAGAGTTATTCCTAAACCAAGAGCTCCTAGGTGAAAAACCCTATGGGCCTAGTAAATGGAATCCTATTTCCCTCCTTATATATATTTTTGGTGGTTCATTTTGGTGAGCCTGACTATCCAACACTTGTTAATCTTTTTATTTCACATTTCATCTTAGGAAAAAGCTTGCATTGGATTAGAATTTGGCATTGTTTGCATCCTACGGTTTGCTCATTTTAGCTTGCATCTTTGCACATATTTTCATTGAAAATATCTCAAATTATAAATTTTTATCTTAGGATAGAATCATATAGCCTGAGACACATCCAAACCACTCAAAAAACTTAGAACATTTGCAAAAAAATCCCTACTGGGACTAATTCGTCATTTTGGGCAACCTAGTCCCAGTTCATATTTTTAACTGCTTGTTGCAGCATCTAAAACCTCATTTATGTGCTTCCCATACCTCCTAGTACCATATACTATAAGTTTGGAAATTTATGAGAACATAGATTTTATGCTTATAACTCAAAATCATCAATTTAAGGTGGTCATTTTTTATATACCGTCATTATTAGATCTGGAAAATGATTACATTTCTAAAATTATGCTTAGCATTGATAAAAGTAATTTTTACTTTTGCTTATACAATGTTTACATTTACAAAATTATGCATAAGTTTTCTAAATTTACTTCTCATTCTTTCATATGCATTGTTTACATTCTTCAAACTTAGCATACATTGGATGAAAATGTTATGTATATTCATGGCTGCATTGTTCATATTGCTGAAATGGTGCATGAAATGGTTACGTTTATTTATAATTTTTATTAAAAAAATGATAATATCTTACAACTCTAGATATTATAAGAAACCTTCCCTACCCCCTCCCTATGAGAGAATTTTAGTGATAGAGAATACAACATTGGACATTCTGAACAATCATATTTGTTCTTCCCCTAATCTCTTTCCTCTTGGTGATGTAGAGATTTTGGTGTTAGAAGAACCAATTAATGAGAGTTCTAAAATTCTATTTGTTTCTCTCCTCTTACCTCTCCTAATAGCCAAGACAACACTACCATAAGGAATCATGACAATAACACTTGTCCTTCTCCTAGTATCTCTCCTAGGTGTGAAGATGATACTTTGTCGATAGAAGATACAATCGATGAAAGTCATGAGTATCTTAGTTATCCCCCTTATCCTAGGGAGCCCCTTATTAAACAAGACAATCCCACCATTGATCATTACCCTCCTTTTGATGAATTTCCTTTAGAAGAACCAACCTTTGAATGTGAAGAACATTTTATTTGTAGTTCTCTTGAAAACTCTCCTCCTAAGGAGACTATCATGATTCAAGAATGTGTGAAAACTGACACCTATCCTTCAAACACTCAACCTTCCCTAGGAGAATATAATCAAGTGACATTCCAATCCTCTTCCTTAACCATTCATGAACATAAAGACAATATTCTTGAGGTTATGATGACACAAGTGGGGTCTCCTTTAACTAATGAGCCTCCCAAGTCTCCTCCCACTAGTGAATCACACAAAAAACTAAGAGATGTCTTGAAATCCATGATGCAATATCATCATAACAATGTTTTTCAGCCACTAAGTTGTAATTTAGTGACTCAAAAATCTATGGGATCACACATCACTCCTACACCATTTCCCTTTTCTCAACTTATAGTTCCTTGTGTTGAGGACCTTGAAAAGGCTCTTGTTGATATTATCTATATGGGAACTTATTCAACTTTCACCTACAATCAACTTTCTATTTCAAGAAATGATACAAATACAAATGGATGAGTTGAATCTTACATAAAATTGAACAATATCACACCCTCCTCTCATCCCATGCAAGCAAACCAATCCGCAATCACACTCCATAAACATGAATTACCCTCCATTGAGATTCAAAACAAGAATGATCCTTTGATGCTAAAGGTGATCATTAATTACAATCTAGTCAGGCACACTATCATCAAAAATGGAGCATAAGTTAATTTTTGTAGCATGGACCTCCTCAACCAACTTGGTAGGGAAGGAAAACTCATTCAACTTAATGATATTCATATTTGTGGCTTTGACAATGTTAATAGGAAACCACTAGGGATGGTCACATTACCTATCAAGGTCGGACCTGTAGTGTTTCCTACCTCTATCCATATCATGCAAGAACACCTTCCATACAATATTCTCCTTAGGATACCATGGATTCATTCTATGAAAGGAGTCCCCTCTACCCTTCACCATACAATGAAATTTGAACACAATAACAAGATATACACGGTGAACATAGATGAACAAAGCTATGAATCAACTAATCACAACATTTCCAACTCCCCTAATCCTTTGACTCCTAGATCAAAACTTATCCAAGTTGATGTTACTCCATCTACAAAAAAACTCTTTTGTGATCATTGGGGGTCATTAGATTCTACACCTTCTTTCAATACAAATTCCAAAATCTCACCCTCTTGGTCCAAAAAGTCATATACAAACAATTCATTTTCAGATACAAGTTCTAATAACGATTGGGTTCTTATGCCTCCCTTTAAAGGAGAATGTGAAACCTCACCACCTACACCAAAACCACCCTATGTCTTCTATGCTCAACTTGGTTCTACATCAACAACATTATCCCATGATGGTGATGGGGGCTATATAACTCCCATCCCTCATGAAGGAGCAACACATAACACTCAAAAGGATTTGTGTTCTTATACAAAAACCAATCCTTCTCCAAACAACACAACCCCTTCATCTAACTTGGAAGACTATTATGGTATCAGCCAGCATCTCCTTCCTACACATGGATGCAATGAACACATGATGCAAATAAACATACCATACTCTTTCAAGAAAGATTTAGGGTTACCTCCCTTCTCTCCATTTTGTTCAAACTTAAAAAATCTCAAAAAACTTGGTGCTCTCCCTTCTATGGGGGCACATAATTCCTCTCCCTAACACATACCATCATCCTATTCAGCTCACCTTATCCTGCACTAACTGGGGGCAAAGGGTTCGTTAGCCTTGTCCTCGTATGTCACTTGTCGTTACATCTCTTGACTAGATGTTAACATCTCATGAACATACAAGAGAAAGCTTGGGATGTGGATGGCATGTCTTAAGTAGGCTCGTAGGTGACATAATTATCCTCTCATACCTTCTTCTACTTTAAAGAAATTGCTCACAGAACAGTGTATAGAAATTCCTTTAAAGTGGGAGCATACACTGGCACTATTTCCTTTTATATTTTTCATTTTTGTCAATTCCTAGTGCAGCCTTGCCACTTCATACAATGAGTCCCTCACTTTTTGGATGACATGGTGTGTAATGTCCTTCATGAAAGTGACCTATCCTAGCATATTGTATTCCTCTTAGTGGCCTAATGTGACACACTCCATCCCCTAAGTTATGAACTCCCTATTCTTTGGTTGGTCCTCTCTTGGAGATATTATACACAATATTTCCTAAGTAAAAGACCTCACATGAACGAAACAAGACTCCTTCGAACATCCCCTTTTGCATTTTACCTTTTTGCATTTTACATTTTGTACTTTTTCATTCATGTATTTATGGCCACCTTGCATAATACAACCTGCATGCCTATGGTGTCATCTTGCACTTGTTCATGATTTCTAATCATCCAAGGCTTTTCTTGTCTCATGAACTGCACCCTTGTCTTTTGTGGCACCTTATCAAAGTTATCACAAGGTATAACTTTTGTATGGTTGAGCGGGAAGCCCAACTAGCAGCATGACTTCCCCATAGCCACCTTTTTGTGTGTGAGTGTATACCAACCATGTGTATGTATCTCACCACCTTTTGGCATTCTCACTTAGAAAACAATCGAAAGTCTCATCATCCCAAAGTGAGTACATCCTTTTCTTTTTGGAAAAACAGCCTAGATCTAATCCACAACTAGTTGGACAAACGATCAAAGCTTGATCCAAATTTTCTCTCTCCTCGCCCTTTTACATCACTCCTTGTGTGATCTTTTGTTCTTATGTTTAGTTTACCATGGGATCTTGATCCTGGGGGCTTGATCATCCCTCTTGATCATAGTCATCTCACCTTACTATCATGATTACATTAGAAAATAATTTTGTTCATGGAATCATTTTCATATGGGGAATGAAAAAAATTATCAAATTTATAATTGACTATGCCTAGATCTTAGAGAAATGACAATTTTATCAACAAGACTTTCACCCAGCACAATAAATCTACTTGTTGTGGATTGGAAAGTCGGAATAGATATTGGGAAAAAACGATTGGAAAATTATAGTATTGATTTTGGAATTTGTATCTTTTGTGGGAATTGTGTCGAATATTGTCCCACAAATTGCCTGGCGATGACTGAAGAATATGAACTTTCGACCTATGATTGTCATGAATTAAATTACGATCATATTGCTTTAGGACATTTACCTATATCGGTTGTTGAAGATTTAACAATTCAAACAACTCCGAGCTCAACATATTAACTTAGTATGTCTGAAGAAACTATGGACAAATTGGATTATTCAATCGCTTCTACGATTATTCAGATTGAGTTCCGATCAAAGAATATCTGATAAATAAAATACTTTCATTTAAAAGATAGTGTGAGTAGAGCACAATAACTGTTTATTGTGCATCCAGCAGGAATTGAACCCGCGACTTCCCAATTATGAGTTGGGTGCTTTTACCATTCAGCCATGGATGCTATGATAAAGCAGAACTAAAAAAAGTTCATTTTATTATAATAAGTATGGATTCAGATTAACCAATTGAATTCTAATTTATGTTTCTAATTTTCAATAAGAAATAGACTTGGGATTGTTAGCCATTTCTATACCATAAAATGGTACATAAAATTATAATTAATGGACAATACAGATAGATAAGATTAAATGAATTAAAGAAGTCTCGTTCTTTTCTAGTATACCCAACGTTCTAAATAGGATAGAAAAATCCTATTTTATTTTTGGTCTATTTGGTTTGGTATAATAAATACCTGTCTATCCATTTTTGACTCTAATTATATAGAATCGTTTATATATTATCCTTCTTTTACACTAAAAAATATCTAGAATAATATTAATATCTTAATATTATTTTTGAAACAATAAAAATTATTAAACAATTAAAATATGAAAAAACCCCAAAAACCGTGGTCTACGGACCCTATCGAAAAGAACCGAGAAATAGTTTGGTTCTTTAGCGTTCAGTCGAAATTTAAAGATAACATGATGGAAATATTCGTTCCATGGAACGAATCAAATTTGGTGAGATTGCTAAGTCAAATATTTTCTGGTCGAGAAAGTGTTGTTAAGCTTTTTGACTTTCGGATTCTTAGTACATTACTTATACGGGATATACGTATATTTATTTTAAAAGGTCAAGCAAGAAAAGCTGTAATGATAATAGCATTGCCATTACTTTTCTATTTTTTAAGTACTCGAGCTTTAATTGAAAGAGACAAATCATCATATAATTTGATGAAGATATTTCCATCTGTACAACATTTTGGAGCTAGAAAGGAAAATTTGTTGCTCGTTCCGCACCTATTTATGTCTTTACCAAAAGACAAAAGGAGATATCAACGTCGTTTCCTCCATTCAAAAGAAAATGATAGAATCTTAGAGAACCAAGGAACAATAAGTTGGGAAAGTCCTTCGGAGAAGGAATTGAATAACATTGAATGGGAGATTGATTCATCTTTTAATTCGATTCAAAAGGAATATTGGGAACATGAAAAGCTTAATGAATGGAGGAAATCGGTACTTATTAAAAACTCAAGTATTGATATTGAGGCAATAGAAAGCAAAATTGAACAACTAGAAAAGAATTTAGTTCAAACAGAAGAATTAGATTTCTCTTCAAAATCAGAATCAAAATCAGAATCAGAATTAAAATTAGAAGCATACATAATTGCAGAGAGGAAAGAAAGAGTTAAAGAAATCGAACGCTATAAAGAAGAAATACAAAATATAAAAAGAAAAATGGATAAATGGGACGAAATATGGGAAAACCGAGAATTGATAATGGAACAAGAAATTGAACAAAAAGAATCAGATCGAACAAGAGAATCTTCTTCCTTCTCAGAGTCGGAATTTTTTAAAGGATTCTTTGATGATTTGTCAATAGATGAATCATGTATAAGTATTAATTATACCAAGAAACCTAGTGAAAAATTAAAATTGTTGAAAGGGCGACAAGATGCTTTTCAATATTTCAGGGGATTAGAAAAAAAGAGAATAGTTGATCTATGGAAGGTGAAAACATTTCTTAAGAATCCTTCTGTAAACTATGATATTTTATCAGATCCCGGATGGAACATTAGAAAAGATATAAATCAATTAAATTGTATTCGATTTATTAATCAGAATTTATCTTCAAGATCTTCTTCATCCTGTGATCAAAATAAAGAGCAATTAACATTAAATAAAGAACAATTAACATTAAACGATGATTTTCGATTGAAAAACTTTCTTCTTAAAATAACCGATCAATTGACTCTATCAATAACTAAGCCTGGACAGGGTTACTCTGATGAAATTGTCTATGATGAAATTATCCTGAATGTGGATTTAGAATCCGAAACTGCATTGGATAAGTATGCTTTTCAAAAATGGTTCCAGAAGTATTATTTGGAATGGAAAAAAGTCTTTAAAAGATTCTATATTCAATTAATTGAAACAAAAAATAGATATTCTTTTGAATTGGCAAAACTACTCCATGAATACTATTTGGAATTCAATTTGGAATTCCAAAAAATAGTCAATAAATACTATTTGGAATTCAATTTGGAATTCCACTACTTGGAATTCCAAAAAATAGTCAATAAATACTATTTGGAATTCAATTTGGAATTCCACTACTTGGAATTCCAAAAAATAGTCAATAAATACTACTTGGAATTCCAAAAAATAGTCAATAAATACTATTTGGAATTCAATTTGGAATTCCACTATTTCGAATTCCAAAAAATAGTCAAAAAATATTATTTGGAATTCGATTTTGAATTACGAATTCTATTAGATAGAATCTATTTAATCAAAACATTGAGTCGCAATTTAAAAGATCCAATTCGAACAAATTGGATAAAATTGAATAATGTAACGCAAGATGCAATTACCCAGCATTCATCAAGTTGGAGAATATGTCAGAAACAAAGGTTGAATCGCTCTATTCTTCGAATTTTTGACAATAAAAAGAATAACACTTTTGTATTATCCATTCAGATCGAATACTTTCAAAAAAGATTAGAAGATCTTTTGTCCATTTCCAAACAAAACAATTTCAAAAATAGAGTGTTCAATCCAATTGAATTATGGACTACTCAACATTGGGGTTGGTTTGGAAATCCCAATAAAATTTTTGAGAATAAAATTTATAAGATTATCTGGGAGATTATCAATCCGCTTGAAAATGAAAGAGAATCTAAATCAATTCCTAATCTTGAATCCTCGATCGATGAACAAACAATAGCACCATTAGGTTTGAATGAGAAACCTATAATTGAATCGATTATTGACGTATTCGATAATGGAAAAAGTTACATGGAATTATCTAATAACGCAGGTCTTTCGGCAATATTCAATGATCGAGACAATTGGTTAAATCCCTTAAAGCTATCTAATCAAAATTCATTGAGAGCTTCTTTTTGCAAAGCAAATACATTTGAATTTTTAGATTATTTACACCATCCTCGTTTAAATTATAAAAAAAGATTAGCTTCTTACATAGAAAGGATTCATATCAAAAAAAAGAAAATTTTTTTGGTGCCCATTTTAAATTTGAACTAGACTCCTTTTTTTTGTAGTGGATAGTTATTAATTATTACATTTCTAAAAGAGGAATAAAATTTTATTATGTTGAAAACTAGATTCCTTTTCTTTGTAGTGGATAGTTATTAATTATTACATTTCTAAAAGAGGAATAAAATTTGATTATGTTGAAATAAAAGAATTTGTTTCTTTTTTTTGATAAATTCAATAGTGATAAATTCAATAGCTTTTTTTTGTCAGCCAAATTGCTGACACTGAATAATATTCAGTATTCAGTGAATATCATGACGAACCTCTTTTGTCAATATTATTTTAACGGCATTCCAATATTGGAGGCAAAAATACAAGGCTCTTCAGCTATTTACTTTTTGTTTTGGAGTTACCATAAAATACATAATAATTCCCCTCCTATTTTTTTTTGTCGAGCTTCTCGATCAGTCATTATTCCTTGCGAAGTAGAAAGGATTGCAATCCCGATTCCACCTAAAACTTTAGGAATCTCTCGAGCATTAGAATAGATTCTCAAACCAGGTTTGCTAATGCGCTTTGAAGCGGTTATATATCTCTTTTGCGTCCTTCCCCTAGATTTTGAAGTTAAAACAAAAAAAGATTTTTTACCTTCTCGATGTTCCCTAACATCTTCTATAAAACCTTCTCGTAGAAGAATCCTTGTGATGTTCTCGGTAATAGTAGTAGCTGCCACTCGAACTGTTTTTTTTTTTACCATGTCAGCATTTCTTATATAAGTCATTAGATTAGCAATAGTATCGTTACCCATGACGAACTAATTCTTAGGAATTTACAAGCTCAATATAAAGACATGTTTCTCTTTTTTTAGGAATATGCCTGACATTACTTTTACATAGTGTATAATTATAATACTTCAGGAGCCAATGAGATTATTTTGGTGAAATTCAATTCTCTTAATTCCTCAGTAACTGAACCAAAAACTCGAGTTCCTCTTGGATTTCCTTTCTGATCAATGACAACTGCTGCATTGTCATCAGATCGTATTATCATTCCATCACTACGTTTAAGTTCTTTACACGTACGTATAACTACGGCTCTAACTACTTCTGATTCTTGCAGAGGCATATTAGGCGCTGCTTCTTTAATTATAGCGATGATAATATCGCCGATATTAGCGGTGTTACGATTACCTGCTCCTAGCACTCGAATACACATTAATTTTCGGGCTCCACTGTTGTCTGCTACATTCAAGTAAGTTTGGGACTGAATCATTTTTCCTCCAAAAGAATTGTTACCTCGGCAGAAAAAAAGTATTTCTTATCAATTAAATAATCTTTTTCTACCAGAAATATCTCTTTGGTTCGGCATTATTTACGCGAACTAGTAATAAATTTAGTATGTATAGGCATTTTATATGCAACGATTTGAAAAGCTGCTCTAGCTATAGTCTCTGATACTCCACTTATTTCATAAAGTATTCGACCTGGTTTGACGACGGATACCCAATATTCTGGAGATCCCTTGGCTTTCCCCGAACCCATACGTATTTCTGCAGGTCTCGTTCTAATAGGTTTGTCGGGAAATATACGTATCCATATTTTTGCGCCGCGACGGGCATAACGAGTAATTGCTCGTCGTCCTGCTTCTATCTGCCCAGATGTGATCCAAACAGGTTCCAATGCCTGAAGAGCAAATCTACCAAAACAAATGCGATTTCCCCGAGAAGATACTCCCTTGATTCTTCCCCTATGTTGGTGACGAAATTTTGTTCTTTTTGGGTTCTAGTCGATGGTTGTCTAATACTATTTGAATCCCATCTCTATTTCAGAACCGGATATGAAAGTTTCTTCTCATCCGGCTCCTTGTGAAGAATCTATGGCCAAATTTGATAAGAAATATTGATGGCCAAATTTGATAAGAAATATTGAGATCCTCTGTTATATAGGAATAAATCTGTATTTACTCATTACACATATCATATACATATAATATGAGGATACAAATACCTCTTTTATTGTATATCGGTACTGCTCAATAAGTATCTTACAGGCGAAATCGGTACTGCTCAATAAGTATCTTACAGGCGAATATTTACTCTTTCAATATTTGGGGTCAACTTATGGACTCCAATGAAATTAATTCTTTATTGGTTTATTTCGCCATCCTTTCCAATGAATGATTAAGATTTTTATATGATCTTATGCAGTCACAGGTTCCATCGTTTCCATAGCTTTCAAATGGCTGCTTAGGTTTACCCTCTGCAATGGAGCTCTTATTTATATTTCTTACAAGAATCAATTTTCTTAGTTTCCATTGATCCGAAGCTCTTTTTTTTTTTTCGCTCATAAACTGACTGAATATAAATAATCAGGATAATTCTTATGCTTTATCACACTGCTCTTTGGGGGTTATTTATGAACCATACAATACTGTAAGAAAGAAGATTTCATTTTTTCTTTTTCTCCTTCCTCCCCTTTTTCTTTTCTTGCATTACCAAAGACTCTTTTTCGATTTACGAGAGATATAGGTTTATCTTTTCGTCTAAAAAAGTCTTTCGTTTATTTGATAGAACTATCTATATTTAAATAACTAGCTTATTGGCTCTTAGTAATTAATAAAAACAAATATACCAGAGACCAATTTGTTTTTATTTCGAGTTCTCTATCATTTTAGAAAAGAAGGCAAAAGCTTGATCTCAACGAGTCGCACACTAAGCATAGCACTGCTCCAAGATATTTAATTCTTTTAATTTGATCTTATAGAATTTAAGATTTATATTATAGAAGGATATTGCTCATCTTAAACAAAGATCCAAATTTTGATCCCCAATACTCCATAGACGGTTTGAACCGCATAATAACAATAATCAATTTTAGCTCGAAGGGTCTGTAGGGGCACTCTACCTTGCATAGCCGATTCTTTACGAGCTCTCTCAATTCCGTTAAGACGACCTTTAATTTGTATTTTAATACCTTCTACATCTGCCTTTTCAGCCAGCTCAATAGCTTTTTTCATTATTTTTCTTATTTCAACTCTCTCCTTTAGTTGTAGAGCAATATATTCCGCAAGAATTTTGGGTTCTCTATAAGGTTTCTCAACTTTTTCTATAGAAATGACAAGTTCTCTGTTTACAGAATCAAGCATACTTTGTACAAGCATATTTTGTACTTCCTTTCTTAATTGCTTCATTTCTTCTTCTTCATCTTTTTCTTCACTCTGTTTTTCTTCACTCTGTTTTTCTTCACTCTGTTTTTCTTTACCCTTTTTTTCTTTACCCTTTTTTTCTTTACCCTTTTTTTCTTGGCCCTGTTTTTCTATAAACAAGTTGACAAATGCAATATATATATTTACCGAAATCAAGTCGGTCTGTTTGAGAATCTCTATACGTGTAATTCCTCCATAACTAGAATTTATCGAACCTTTGATATGTTGTACATAATTTTCAATGCAATTATATATTCTCTCATCTTCTCGTAGATCTTCGGAATAATCCCTTTCTTCAAACCAAAGGGAACAATGGTTTTGAGTAAAACCAAGTCTAAAACCAAGTGGATTTATTTTGTTTCCCATACATATTTTTTTTTAGTACTTTTTTTGCAAGTAGTAGTATATTTGCGACATAAATGGATTATGCTTCCATCTATTTGGATATTTTGTTTCTATTTTTTTACCATAATTGAGTTAGAGTCATCTAAATCCTCCAATGTAATACTTATATGACAAGTAGGTTTCTGTATTGGATAACCGCGTCCCCGAGCTCTAGGTCGAAATCTTTGAAAAATAGGACCTTCATTCACTTCAGCCACAAGGACAAATAAAGAGCCCTTATCTATATTCATATTGTGATATGCATTTGCGGCTGCAGAACGAAGTACTTTTAATATGGGATAACATGCTCTATGAGGCATCCAATTCAGTATTGAAAGTGCCTCCATATAGGTACAACCACGAAGTTGATGAGCTACTCTACGTGCTTTATTAGAAGACATACGTACATGTTTAGCTACAGCTCGTATTTTTCTAGTTGAAGCCCTATTTATAAATTTCATCTTCATCCTCCACAATGAATTAATGTATACTATTTATAATACAACGATACTTTTTTAATTGTTTCTCGCTTTTTTTTCTTTTGTTGCTTTTATTTTATTTTTTTTTTTTATCGTTTTTTGATTTTTTATCCTTTTTCGCATGTCCCTGAAAAATGGAAGTAGGTACAAACTCTCCTAATTTGTGGTTTATCATACCATTTGTTATAAAAATGGGTAAATGCAGCTTTCCATTATGAACAGCTATGGTATGACCAATCATTGCGGGTACAATGGCAGATCTTCGGGACCAGGTGACTATTATCCTCTTCTCTTTATTGATGTTTAGATCATCTATTTTACTCAACAAATCATCAGATACAAAAGTATTTTTTCTTAGTGAACGTGCCATGGTTAATTACCTTTCTTTTTATTGATAGAAAATAAAAAATGGATTTACGACGATGTTTATTCCTACTTACGTCGACGAAGGATTGAAACATCACTATATTTATTTCTTTTCCGACTTTTTCTTCCAAGTGCGCTATAGCCCCAAGGGGTCAGGGGTTTTTTTCTGCCAATTGGAGCTCTTCCTTCACCACCCCCATGAGGATGATCCACAGCATTCATAACTACTCCTCTTACTTCAGGACGTTTACCCAGCCAACGTTTGGACCCAGCTTTACTTAAAGTTCTATTTTTCCATTTAACGTTGCCTACTTGTCCAATTGTTGCTGAGCAGTTCTCAGATATTAAACGAACCTCCCCAGATGGTAATCTTAATGTGGTCAATCGACCTTCTTTTGCGATCAATTCTGCCGCAGCACCCGCTGCTCTAGCTAATTGTCCGCCTTTTCCGACTTGTACTTCGACATTATGTATAGTCGTGCCTAAAGGTATATTGGTTGAAGTAGACCTTTAATTTGTAAAAATCCCTTCCCAAACTGTACAAGCCTCTCTCAGGGCATACAGCTTTCTGGATGTGGATGAATATTTATATACTCAATGTATAATATATACAATATATTTTATAGAGAGATTGAAGATGAAGGGCATACTTTAAATTCCTTATGTCCTTATTCTTCTGTACATCCTAGGTTTTTTTATTCCATCATCTGGCTTATGTTCTTTTTTCATGTAGCATTCAGAATGAATGACTTTATCAAATTACGTTAATGCTTTCGCATCTTCCGGATAACGTAGGAGGCATTTGAAAATAGAAATTTTATTTATTATAAAAAAAAATATTTTCACTGTTCAGCTTCGAATCTGCCTTTGACCATCAAATCAAATGTGAGTTACTTGTTTTTCTCTTCATAACAAGGGTTCCTTTACCTTATTTGTTTCTGCTTCAGACAATTAAGTCTTCTCCATATTATCATATCTCTGGAGTCAATAATTCCAGAAACTATTGAACTCAATCACCCGCTGCTCTTTATCCTCAGTTTCCCTTTGGGGTTGATCCCATCAAAGTATCCTAGTTGGATCAGTGATAGATTTTAAGGTTTTGCTGTAAACCCAATCGGGTATTTCCAATTACGTAAATTAATAATTCAAACCGCACTCAAAGGTAGGGCATTTCCCATTGATATGGGAGCTCTTGGACCGGAAAGAATAGTATCTCCAATCATAATCCCTCTCGGATGCAAAATATATGTCTTTTCACCATCTCTGTAGTGCACAAGACAGATATATGCACTTCTATTAGGGTCGCTTTCTATTGTTACAATTTTTCCCAATATGTTTTTCTCACTACGTTGAAAATCAATTTGACGATATAGACGCTTGTGACCTCCTCCTCTATGTCGTATGGTAATAATTCCACTGTTATTATGACCTTTGCCACAACGATGATGTTCGGAAGTAAATTTCTTTTGTGGATGAGATTGAACTTTTCAATCAAAACTTGAGAGAGATTTCTCACGTGTGCCCGGAGTAAAAGTCTTGTACGAACGGGTGTCATTTTCAAGAAAATTAGGGTTTAGCATGTATAATGGTTTTCATCTTCATTTTTCCCCTCTTACTCTCTCCTTAGATCATTTTTCACCTTCACAAGTACTCTTGCACTCAAGCTTCCCAAGCAAGCAATCAAGCACAAGGCATTTCAAGCAACCTCCGTTAGAGTCGGTTCTTGTATGTTGTAGACATCTTCAACAAAGTTTTGTTAAGTGTTTACATTGGTTTTATCATTCAATCATCCATGCCTTTCATTATATTTCATTTGGATTTGATTATCATCAAAGGGGTTTGACTAAGGCAAACCCCTAATCTCTAACCCTAACCTTTTATCTCCTCTTTGCATGTGTGATTTACAGGTTTTTGTATGCAGTTTTTTCAAGAAGAAAGGTGTTAGAAAGGTTTCCTCAACCCATCAAGATCACTCAAGTGAACAAAGCCCTAGTTGAAGCTTGGAGACCTCCTTCAACCCTTTTTTGTAGAATCTGAGCTAGGCACTTGTTGGGATCTAGAGTGTAGACCGAAGGTTCCAATATCTATTCCTAGATCCTCAAAAACTCAAAAGAGGACTAGGTCGCCCATAATGGCGACCTAGTCCCTTTGAGCCTATCTTTCAAGGATTATAACATTTCTGGGTACCCATTTGATAGAAAAACACTTCGGCAAACTTTCCTGATAGGAGGACTAGGTCACCCAACTTGGCGTAAGTGTCCCTATGAAGATTTTTGATAGATTCCAGAACAATTTAAGGCTCCTTATCTACAACTTTCAATACCCATGTGCACACCCTTTTGTTATTTCAAGTTTTGTTACAAATTGTACATATTTAGGTCATTTAGTTTACATTACATGTAGTTTAGATTTACATTACCTTACATTTCATAGTTAGTTAGTTTCATTATATTTCAGCATTTAGACACACTCCATCATACACAACACAACCCTACATAACCCCTACCCTTTGAATGAACCTACCCAAAAACCATATCATTAGGTGAAAGTGAGCTATTCCTAAAGCAAGAGCTCCTAGATGAAAAACCCTAGGGGCCTAGTAAAGGGAATCCTTTTTCCCTCCTTGTATATCTTTTTGGTTGTTCACCTTCTAGATTTTGAATCAGCACCCTTTAAGTTACTAGAATCCAGAAGTTGAAGATGAGAATAAGAATCAAAATCCCTAGCCACTTTCCATCCTTCATACTTGTATTAACGCTTTGGTCATTAAGGAGCCTTCCAAAGAATTTAGCCATGAGAATAAAATGATAAGGGGAGAGGAGATCACCTCGTTGAAACCCTTTAGAAGTCAAAAAAGAGAAGATGAGTTGGCATTAATAAGAGAAATAAAGGAAGAAGATGTCACACAACTCATAAACTACTTAATCCACCCTGAAAAAAAACTAAAAGTAGATAAGACATTCCTAAGGAACAACTAACTAACCAAATCACAATTCTTGAACATGTCTAGCATCATAAATATATATTTATCCTTAGAACATGACATGTAATGAATATTTTTTGAAGCAGTAACTATACTATCAATAATTTGATTCCCCATCACAAATCCCCCTTTCCCAAATGATAAAAAAGACTCCAATATCTATTTTAGAAAATCAACAATTATTTTTGTAACAATCTTGTAAGAAATATTATAGAGAGCAATATGGTTAAATAGATAAAAAGAGCTAGCCCTAAATTTCTTTAGAATTAAATCCAAAAAAAGTGCATTTTATTTCTTTAAGCATCTACTTATTAGTTTGATATTTTCACATAACTTCAAAAAAATTAACCTTCAAGATAACCCAAAATTATTGAAAAAACTCAATAGAAAAACCATCACATGTGAACGTAAGTTTATTTGGGTATGACTATTTATTTTTATTTTTTAAATATTGTGTGTTCTATTTAATTATTAAATCGGTGAAAAGTGAAACCATTCAAGGTGTTAGTCAAGTTACAAATATGAGATGTTCAAAATCAAACAAATTTTTAAAAAATTAGAAAATTTTAAAATTTAAAAATTTAAAATATAATACATTATCAATCAAATTTCAATCAACATAAGTTTAAATATGGCACCATGAAGATGAAATAAATTCTTATAAAGTGGAAAAAATTCATTGAAGATGAGGAAAAGATTTAACTTATCTGTAGTTCATATGAATTTGTTAAATTCCAAGATTATCCTTAACCCCTCACTTCTTTACAACCATTACCAACATTCTTTCTTTATGTCTTCACTAAAGTAGGTTTGTTGGAACTGGTTAGGATCATCCTTTAAAACTTAATAATAGTAATAAGGTTATGTTTAAAGAGCATGCTTTAAGGCTTGACTTTTTCAATGGTTTATGGCCCCAATCTTACTCCATTCCTTGCTCCTTTTACAATTACACTTTTCTCCTCTCGCAGTCACTATCACTACAATAATTAAAATTGTGTTAATACTATTAGGCCTCTTATCTAATAATATCACTATAATATATGATAATTATTTAAATATATTATGTATCATTAAATTATTAATGATATCATTGTAATATTTAATAAAAATTTAAATAATAATATGTTATTATTAATAATAAATATGTTATTTATCAAATTAATAATTAAATATTATTTAAATTATATTTAATGATAAATAAAATATTCAATATTAATAATATATGGATTCTATCCCTTTGGAATATTTTTTCTCAACACAGTAGATGTTATAAGGATATTTTGTTATTTTAATAAAAAATTGAAGAAATTTTAGAACTTCGTGTCATTGTATTATTCATTAGCTGCATACGCTTTGTATGTTTAAATTGTACTATCTTTTTTATACTTATTTTGTGTATTTGGCTACATAGTGTTGGGAAATTTGAATCATCTTAGAAAGAAACATCCAAGATTAGTAGCGCCTTCAGTAGATTTTATTTTCTTAGATTGCCTCAAAGACACATACTACTATGCCACAAAGTGGAATTAGACATAGTTCATTTCCCACATTAATCTTTTTGAGAAAAACTCATGCAAATTTAACTAGTTCCAACAACGTGCATAAAAAGATTCAACGAACAAAATCAACAAAACATGAAAGATGAACAGAATTCATGAACACACAAATATATGTGGGGAAAACCCTTACGAGTAAAAAACCCCACTCAAAAATCCTAGATTGCCATTGTATTATTCGGAAACAAAAGTACTGTTACAAATACAATTACAGGCTCTAAGCCTTTATAGGATATTTACATCCTGTTCCATTCTGGAGAGAATTTGATAGCATAACTCTATTCAACCTCCTCTCTCTATCATCTCTCTTAGCTTACATAGTATGGTAGTCCCATTCGGTTTTCAAACTTTCTAGGAAACCATCATACAAGAAAAATAGTCACAAGAAACTTAACTATCACTACCTTCACCCATCATCAAATTCATATCATATCATTGAAGATACTTCAATCCATGTCCCCTTGACTTTCCTTTGTCACTTATAAATGTCAATCTCTCCATCTGCTTCACAACGATGATTTGAAGTGAGCAATGTATAGCCATTTTGATGAGATATCACAACATCTCCCACTGAAACTAAGATGTTACTCTGATGAAGGTAATACCGCTCCATGTGGTCCCCTTATAGCCCATCAGCCTATCAAAGAGACTTACTTCAAAGTCTCAGCGAACTTGTGAAGACCCACTAAAAAGAGTCTTCCATCTTTCCATCGGCATGTCGAGGAGACTACTTAATACCTCCCACTAATACGAAAGTGTCACACCAATGAAGATTATAGCATTTAATCAAGCGGTACCCATTACCTACATGGTATCCATGTCACTACAATACAACTAATGTCACCTTCCATGCAGAATGGTCTGACCTTAACAAAGCACTATGATTCCACTCCATCAGCCCATCAAGGAGATAGGCTTTAGAGTCCCATCAAAGTCCTCCACTCCCATCGACAATAGTTCCTAGCCTTCCATCAACATTTCTAGGAGACATGTTCCAATGTCCCAACAACAATGATAAGTCACTCCGATAAGAGAATCATCAGAGTGTCGAGGAGATTGCTAAGGAACTCCCTTCAGGATATACATGTCTCACCAAGAATACTTCTCCATATCACCAATGCAAAACCCTCCATCGTGATTGCAATAAGACTAGTGACTCTGTCCTGGTGATAATCAACTATCTCTCTGACAATGAAGAGGTCTAAACACCAGTACATTTGAGGCACTATTTATCTACATTCTCCCACTTGCTAAAGAACATACTACCTACCAATCAACACATGAATTATCTGTACCACCCAAGAAATGTGCAACAACATCTATGATGTCCACCATCTCAGGCAACAATTCTAGCCATCCTCTAAAGGAAAAGAACAAGCCATGGTGTATATGCACCAGTATAATCCAAGACACCAGCAATAAAACCAACTAACGAAAAGGGATTCAAAACATTGCCACCACTCCACTATGCTCACAAGCTATACAAAAGCATAAGAAACATCAACTTCAAAGCCCCAAACAAGAAATTAACGTGAAGTCATCCTCTAGAAAACAAGATACAACACCATCTAGAACAACAACCAAAAAATTGAGTACTCCCATCCAACTGATTAACCCACGTGACTGAAAATAGTACCCACAACAAGTGATAATCCATCCAATCACAATTACCTCAAAGGTATCCACATCAAAAAACTCATGCCACCTACATAGCCAGCCCATCAACTACAAATACAAGATCCATGTGTCAACCAGTCAAAGAAGACCAAACACATCTAGGAACTCCCACTACATGGGTAATGCCAAATCTGAAATGATCAAGGCATACCAAGTATACCAATAGCATCATATAGGAGGTGTAAACAACATCATGTATTACCAAGGAATCATCCATAATGATATGCACAACTTGTAAATCAATAACCTGTTTCAGAAAACCTCTCACCACAAGTCTTGAAATCTCTCCCAAGATCTCCACACCCAACAAAGGAAAGAGATAAAGAACCTCCATGTCACCACCCAAGAATATGAGTGAAAACACATGACCACAAGAAATTTATCACAATAGCTCCAATCGAACCTTAAACCAATGTAATGTGAAATAAATCATCTAGGAAGATAATTGAGACAAAGAGAGAACCAATGCACATCATGTACCTATAGAAAATCCTCCTACATACACTTATAAATGCCAACTATGTCAAGTATGATCTCCTTCACAACACCCTAAAATAAAATCCATAACAACACCCAACCGTTCAATCACCACAATCAAAGATATGATATGTATCAATGTAATGAATATGGATGTAAGCCTCTCAAAGAAGATCAAACTATTTCATTTCCATCTTAGGAAAATCAGTCCAATACCATCTCCTATGATCATCATAAAATAAAATAGAAACCCAAGGAGATATCCATGTTATCCATCTCCCACAGTGAATCCTTCAATATCATCTAATAGCAATTCAAGATCCATGTCCATGAAAGAAAACATAAAACACCTAAGAGAAACAATGTGAAACAAAGTTCTCAAGCAATAATATTTTGATTAGACCAAGAGTGGGGAATGAAAATGATCCTCCAATATATATAAGCCATCATGAATCCTCCAAGAGCAATCTCCTCATTGGTCTTTGTTGAACTCACGCCCAACCAAGGTTAAGGTTTCTCAAATTTTTTGTTGAAATCTTCATCAAGAGTAATCATCAATAACACTTCTCTCATCCCAAGAGAAATACAATCTCACCTTATTCTCCATGTATGCATGAGCATCTACAAACAATCATCTTATGCTAAACTCTAAATGCACCACTACACTTTCATGAAGTTCTCAAGCATATGACCAATGCACCAAAAATGCAGAGAATCACCACACCACTTTCATAGCTCCAATCATCTGAATCAGGAACTTATCTTGACATCACGATCTTACCATCCCCCTTAGGATATATCATGCTTCAAGTGAACATACCATGGTCTCAAGAGTAATGCATCATGCCAAAACTCTAATGTTTAAACAATTGTATACCATGACATTAAGAAAACAAACTATAAGCCAACATCACCTGTCAAGCACTGCCAACACCTCAACCAAAGACTCCAAGAATCATCCATGGTTTCGAGATGTTGCACATCTTTAAATAGTGACCATGTAATTGTGAAAGAACCCTTCTACAACAACAGGATCTAACAATTACTCCTAGTAATATCTGCACTACTAAAGAAGATTATTTAGCTATAGTCACTGCTAAAGCTCCCACTAAACCGTGACAACTGAGCTCAGTGAGCATCATGACCAAATATTTTCTAATCTAAAAATCCTTCATTTATGCACATCAACATGTCCATCAAGTGTCATCAAGATATCCAAATCAAGCATACCATACCATCACTGTCAAAAGCTTACACCAAAATGTGTATCAAGTTATTCATGACATCGTGATACACATGTTATAGGTCCCCATAATTGAATATTCAGGTACTTACCACCTTCCATCCTCCTATCTCAAATTATGCTAGCTAACAAGTCCACACCATCACAAAATGAGATCTTGCAAATATAGACAGTCCACTTATGAGTTATCCCACAACAAACATGTAGGTAATGACAACCCACATCTTGTACAACCCATAGATCCATTCAATATATCATACAAAACCATCATCACACTTATTTGCAACACTGAGATCTCTGAGAGAATAACTATGTAAACAATATGACTCAAACACTAGATCAAGTTTAAACCTAATTTTCCAATCATGTCCACAACTCAAGCAGCATAGTCACGGAATCCAGCAAGCAACACCATAGGAAATGTTGAGTGACCAATCACTTACCGACACTCCCATGTAGAGAAAGCATCTCACCTCCTCAAAGTATGTTGAACTGCAACTATCTCATCCAGTACTACCCAAAAAATAGTAGGGTCTAGAAAATAGCTTTAAAAGCAGCTCCACATAACCACAAGTTTTTCTTGACCATGTAAAACCTATAAAACCAATGTGTTTGAAAAAAACCCATGCACATCCATACCCACTTCACATCTAGAAGACCAAAAAACTAAAACAAGAAACACCAAAATGGTTAAACCAGAATAATGGATTTTCATGAATGAGCATGAGTCATAGATTTTTAGGAAAACCTATAAAACTCTCATACCATAAAGCATGAGTCTAAGCCATGCAAGTACAAAAAATCCATCAAAGGAAGAAGTAGTTTAGGAACTCCAAGCCTATTTCAGGATAACTCCACAACCACCAACATGCACATGCATCCGAGGGAAATAGGCTATTGTAGAAGCTTCCAAATCATCCTAAGATCAAGTCCATAGCCTTCATACAATTGGGGTAACAAAAAAACTATGCCTTCCAATACTAAGAAACACGCCGAACATAATCACATTTCTCCATGATTGAATATCAACCCAAACTTCTCCATATCATCATGGAGCCTCTCACACAGACACCCAATATGAAATCTTTGTTGCAACACAACCATAAATAAAAATATTCCACCCCATGCATCAGGATTATTTTGCTACCAATTAGGAACCTCAAATCACAATATTCCAATATGACCAGTTCTAGTTTCTCCATCTTCACCATCCTTCATGCTGTGAGTTTTCTCAAGAAACTTAAATAAAAGAGCAAGAATTTATACTCACCAAAGGATCAATTCATCAATCAATTCCTCCATATTTCCTCAAGCCTACCAGACTACGAAATCTCCATAAAAGGAATACCCAAAACCAACATTTCCAAGGAGTATCAAATCCAAAAAGAAAGATCTGATAAAACTTGTTGGGAAATTTGAATCATCTCGGAAAGAAACATCCAAGATCAGTAGCTTTTATTTTCTTAGATTTCCTCAAAGATATGTACTACTAGATGCCACAAAGCGGAATCAGACATAGTTCATTTCCCATATTAATCCTTTTGAGAAAAATGCATGCAAATTTAACTAGTTCCAACAATGTGCACAAACAGATTCAATGAACAAAATAAAAAAACATGAAAGATGAACATAAGTCATGAACACACAGATATACATGGGGAAAACCCTTCCAAGTAAAAAACCCCACACTCCAAAATCCTAGATTGTCGTTGTATTATTTAGCAACAAAAGTATAGTTAAAAATAAAATTATAGGCTCTAAGCCTTTACATGAGATTTACATCTTGTTCCATTCTGGAGAGAATCTGGTAGCATAACCTTGTTCACCTCCTCTCTCAACCATCTCTCTCTCAGCTTATACAATATGGTAGTCCCATTCGGTTTTCAAACTTTCCAACAAACTGTCATACCAAATGAACAATCACGAGCAACTTAACCATCACTACCTTCACCTGACATCAAAGTGATATTGGAAAATCAAAGAGACTTCAAGACATGTCCCTTTGACTTCCCTTTGTCACTCTAAAACATCAATTGCTCCATTTGCTTCACAACAACGATGTGAAGCGAGCAATGTATCATCATTTCAATGAGACATCACAACATCTCACACCGAAACTATCATGTTACTCCAATGAAGGTAATACTGCTCCATGTGGTCCCTACTGCAATCCATCGGCCTATCGAAGAGACTTACTTCAAAGTCTCAGCAAACTCACAAAGTCCCACCAACAAGAGCCTTTCATCTTTCCATTGACATGTCGAGGAGACAATTTAATACCTCCCACTGATATGGAAGTGTCTCACCAATGAAGCTTATAGCATTTAATCAAGAGGTCCCCATCGCCTACGTGGCATCAATGTTACTATTGTACAACATATGAAACCTTCCATGTTGAATGGTCCTACATTAATAGATCACTATGATTCCACTCCATCAACCCATCAAGGAGATAGGCTTTAGAGTCCTACCAAAGTTGTCCACTCCCATCAACAAGAGTCCCTAGCCTTCCATCGGTATTTCGAGGAGACATGTTCCAATGTCCTAAAAACAATGATAAGTCACTCTGAAAAGAGACTCATCGAAGTGTTGAGGAGAATGCTAAGGAACTCCCTTCAATAAATGCATGTCTCACAAATAATACTTCTCCATATTTCCAATGCAACACCCTTCATTGGGATTTCAATAAGATTGGTGACTCTATCCTGATGATAATCAACTATTTTTTCAAAAATGTAGAGGCCCAAACACCAGTACATTTGAGGCAACATTTATCAACATATATGAAATAAGCTAGAGACTTTGACATTTCATTTTGAGAAAATTAGAACAATACTTCTAAATTTTGTGTCATTATATTCTACATTTATTGTAGATTATTTGTATGTTTAATGTAAATTGATTCCTTAAATCCTCCTTTCATGTTGGAAGGATAAACTAGCTAAAATTATCGCTTTTGGTGATGTACAAATGAGATACATAACTTTGTGTCTCTTCAGTTGTTTCAAATTATTTTTTTCTTTTTGCTTTCATTCTTCTCACCTTTATTTGAGAAATGTTACATCGTGTCTTATGCGATCCTACCTAGGATTTCTCCATGTTCCTCTCATTCTAATTCTTGTATTCCTTTTGGATTTGCGAGTGAAAACTATGCAAAAATATAGAAATTTCAATCATATGAGGAATTTTTCCGAAAATCACCAATCTAATGATCATTTCTCCAATAATAGTGATTTTTTGCTAGCATTGTGCAAGCCATGTTAATTTTTGTGAGAAATTATAGTGATAAATCTATTTTCCAATGCATGTACACACATACATACATTTGACAATATGAAATGAAGATTCAATGGTATGAGAGAATTCTCCAAATATAATATGATGGCTTGTTGGACCTAATGTATTTTTTTTGGGTATGTGTAGGATCATCATGGAAAAAATAGGCCCTTAAGTGGCAATAAAATTCAAAAAATCAGAGTTAGGCAACTTGACGTAAAAATTTGAATAAGTTATCTATATTATTTCAAAAATATGTAAGAATAGAATCTATAGAAAATTGAATTTAGTTTCTAAACTACTAGGGATTTTTTTTTTTTTAAATCTATTTGGTGAAAATTTGAAATTTCAATGCAGTAGTACTAAAATTTCAGGGAAAAAATAAGAAGTAGGTCTCTATCTGACCACCCTAACCACAATAAAATGATAATATTTTTTTATAATATTTTAGATATAAGTAGGGGACTCATGTCTCAATGTGATGCATATTTTTTTGTAATTTGTTTCCAAGTAAATAATTAATTCTGAATTTTTTATTTCAACTTTTAAAAAATAAAAAAACTCGTATGTCTGACCACCTTAACTTGGTCAAAACTTCATGAAATTCATTTTTATTTTTTTTAATCCTATAGTATGTGAAGTATAAAATGTAATGCATATTTTGGATTCAAAAAATGTGATACTATTTGAAAGCTATAAAAAAATTTCAATCAACCTATCAATCAAGACTTTAGTCATAATTCAAATAGAAAATGAATAATAATTATTTATTAAATTAAAAGTAAAGCATAATGTATATTGGTAGAAAGCTGAGAATCTGCTTTAAAAACCCTTTTTGTTTCATCAATTTTGGATTAAAAAAGGTCGTCAACCACATGGGCCATCATATCATTTAGATATCACCACTTTTTGGCCCATCATGATCCTACACATACCCTTTTATTTATTTTTAAATTATAATTTCTTGAGTCACATGACTAATTCCTAGCTATCCCAACTAATGATCTAGATCTTTAGTGACATAAACCTAAATTAGAATATAGAAAACTACATATAGCTAGAAAAAAATTTATCTAGCTATTCAATAGACCAATAATAGAAATCCACTCAAGTTCTGGGTAGTAGGACCTAGCTAGTAAATACAAAATTAGAAATAATGTGCATGGGAAAAAAGGACTATCATATCTTTGAAAAACTATTGTCTACAAAATAGGAGCTTAGAAAGGGTATATACACATATGAAGAATAACATAGTTCCATGCCTATGATCCAAAAAAATCAACTGAACCATAAAATTTTAGGGAATATTATACAAAAGTTTGTAAAATTATAAAGAATTATGTAAGTATATTTAAGAATACTTAGAAGGACTACCAAGAAATAAAACCACAAATATAAAATAAAACCCTAATGTACAATTTTATCAAAATAGTTATCACCATAGGGTTACTAGAATAACATGGATCAATATAAGAGCAAAAACTAATTTTTTTGAGTGAGATAATTTTTCATGTAGTTATATAATTAATATTTGAACTTTAAAATATGACATATATATTCATTTCAATGCATATATAAATCATTATTTAAATTCTAAATATTTGAAAAAATGTGGTGTATGAATAAAGTATCTCCACTATTCATTTAGAAAAGATTGGAACTAATTAAGAAAAATAGATGTTGATGTAATTTTTTTTAAATAGCATTTCGGGATCGATATCCATTTCAACTTTCTATTCTCTTCTAATTCAATGAAATTTAAACCCTTTTCTATCCCAACACCAATACATTTTTTTTAATTTTTTTTAATTTTTATAAATAATTCAACCACTTAGTAAAGGGTTAAATCATATAATTGTTTGATTGTTTTTTTCATCTTTATAAATAATTTAATCATTTACTAAAATTTTAAACATTATTTTTTTGAAGAATAATACACATAGTGAATCAAATTCATTTTCCTTTTTCATATCATCTTGTAGGTTAGAAAAAAAACCATTTTTATAAACAAAATTAAAATTACATAGTTAAAAATTGTTCATAATGCATTTGAAAGCTCAAATTTTATTTGTTTAATAAAAATGACACAATAAAAGTGCTACATAAATCTTTCAACAATATATATATATATATATATATATATATATATAATTTATCTTTCATTTTATATTTTTTTTTAGATGTATTCATACAATCTCTTTATCTTCTCTATAATTTCTCATTTAAGTCTCATAAATCAATTTTGATGATATAAATAAAATGTAATAATTTAATAGTATTTTTTTAAAATATATTTAATTTTAAAAATAATAAAAATACTAATAAGTAAATAATAATTTTGCAGATTTTATGATACTTGCCTGCATTAAAAAAACAATTCCTCTATTTTATTATGAAATAATAATCTTATTGTTTATAATTTTAATTAATTCTTTGGTTAATTATGTATACAAAACTAATATTATTAATATGGTAATTTCAATTATAAAAATAAATAGTTCAATAACAAAATATTATTTTAGGAATATTAAATATTAGAATCAATAAAATAAATAGTTATATAGTAGGAATATAATATTATGTTATATTATTATAAATTAAATTTAAAATTTTAATCCATAATTAAATATATTTATTAATATACTATGATATTTAAATTAATGTAGGAAATTTTACAATATAATTTATTTTTTTGTTGGTTGATTAATTATATATGAGCACATTAAAAAATTTAATCTATATTATTTTTTTTCGGAGTTGATATTTAATATAATTTTATTTAAAAATTATTGTACTATTTTTTTCAGAATTAGAAAAATGAATAATGTTAGAAAATATTAAAAAAAATTACTACATTCTATATAAATATCTTTGTTTCAATGTAAAATAATTTTTCATATAAACAAACAGAAAAATATTACAATAAAATATAGATCTAAATTTCACTTATATCAACTAAAAATTAACTATAAAAAAAATATTTTAAAAAACTATACATTACATATTTTAGTTAATAATGCATGTCCAAGAAATAAAAATTATACTTTATTTGTAATTTAAGTAATGTGTTAAAGTAATACATATAATAAATAATTTATTGAAAATTAATGAAATATCATAGATATAATATTTTTTTAAATAGAAAATTATTAAATTAAATGTACTTAGAAAAGATTATAAATTATTTATTTTTATCATCTTTATTTTTTAAAATTTGATCATTATAATTAACAAAGTGTGGTGAATGCTAAAATTGTTAAAATTTTAACAAAATAATTAGTTAAAAACAATGTGATTAAGAATTTGAGTAATCTATTCAATTCTAATTGATATCTAGATAATCTTAATGTGATCTAGATGTTGGTGTAAATAGGTGTTTTACCTATCTAGGTCCTATTTACATGTTAAGTCCACTTAATTCCAAGGAGGGAATCTTTCTAGATAATGTTAGTTGTCACTAGGTCTTATCTTATGTTTTGGAATTTAATGCTTATGTTCTGAGTCATTTAATGTTTGTTAAGGTAATTGTCTCATTATATAGGATTAAGACACATGTCAAGATCTTGTATAATCCTATCTCAAAATTTTTCCTTTTTAAGCAAGGCATCATTTGCACATCATCAACAAATGTAGTTCAATGTAACTCCAATATATCACTACAATCTTGAGTATTGCATATTTTCCATATATTGCATTGATTATTGTAAAACTATGTTCTTTCTTTTCCCTCTTGTAGAATATTATCTTTTATGTTTGCAAGTGATCCTGGAGGCTGGAGTCCTTGTGTGACTATAATATGGTATCAAAGCTTCAATTTTGTTGACTTCTTCCTAGATATGAGGGACTAACCCTAGAATGAAAATTTTGTTTAGTGTAAGTTGGGATTTAAAGACTTTATAGTTGAATTTAGGGTGTCAAAGATTAGTCATGTTTGTCTTTCATTTCATCAATTTGAATAGTGTTTTGACTGATCCACAAGGTTTCAAGGAAGGGTTTTAGTTGCCAATCTTGGAGGTAGCTAATATTTTGGAGCACTTTGGGCCAAAATAGACCCTGTTGTTACATTTGGAAGGCTTGATAACCTAAGGATTGACTATCAATGCAAATTTTTTTGACATTTTGTATTGGTGACATTAGACAAATTTTCTAGTTCTCATACGATCGTACTCATCCATACTTGGTCATAAAATATCGTGTCATCACTATCAAAGAATCTATAGTCGGTAAAATATTCACATACCTATTTATACCTTCATCCAATGTGATTCATCATCACATCACTATCATTTTAGTACTCTATGGGTTTGTACTATTAAATTATCTAGCACCATCTGGTCAAATCCATTATCATTAAGGGATATGAAATATTTTAATTGTAAGTTTTAAATTATTAAAAATTTGGTCTATTAATAAAGCCACTAATATTTTAATTTTATGCCATACTTTTTGATCACATGGTAGTCGCATAACCCATGGGGGACTTACACCCTTGGTGGTGCAACTTAGGAGTGTTGCCCCCTTACCATCGCCCACCACTCTGCTAACAGTGGGATGGTGACACCTTTTTCTAAAACCATTTTTTATGCAAATGGTCACATGGGAAACTGAGGGCATAGTCCCCAAGGCCAAAAAATTTATCCCTTGAGGGCCTAATAGGGAAAATTTTCTCAAAATTCTATAACTTGTAATCTAGAAGACCATTTTTTGAAAACAAGATATTTCCATTCACCAATTTTATAGTGGTGCGAGTTATTTTCTAAGTTTTTGTTGTTTGGGGGAATTTATTATTGTTTGAAGTTAGAGATCTTCATTTTTGGCTCTTGAGCTCATAAATTTTTTCCACATGTAGTATCATAAATTATGACCCTTGGCAATTTCACATTAGGTTTATCTATCTCCTAAGTGCTTGGATCAAGTTATGCATTTAGTTTTCCCATCTAAAAATATTTTTTTTTAAATTAAAAAGGCTGAAGGAAAAATAAATTAATAATACACCCCAACAAAATTTGGCACCAAAAGGATAGGGGAGGGAAAGGGTGCTCCAAGCCCTTGACTGGCCTATGTTGGCTAAATTTGAATTTTTTTATTGGTAGCATTTTAATATTTAAAAATTTGGAGCTTTCAATTGGCTATCAAGATTTAATTTGCGAGAAATTAAAAGAATTGCATATAAATACAAGTATTTTTTACTATTTTAATCCTAATTCAATTTTGGAACAAACTAAGCAGCCTAAGAATCAATTAAGAGCAGCCAAGAGAATAATTATCAGCATTCATCTTCGTCAACGCATCATGCCAATTATCCAACATGTTTTTAAGTAAGTTTGTTCATGTTTTGTGTTCATTTATTTTGTGAGTACTAGCACTTGTAGTACTTCAACATAAAGTAATAATTTCTCTTTGAAGATGATGAGAAAAGGACTTCAATCCATCAAGGAATGCAAATCCGAGTGGTGAATTACAACAAATTGTCAATTCATTACTTGTTTATCATTTAGCCTCTACCCAACCAAGGGTAAACTCTCTTTTTACATCATCATAGCCATTGTGAAGGTAGAAATACCAAAATGGGGTTTAACTTAGGAAATCCCTTATATGATGTAACCCTTCCCCCTCTTTCATGTGTGCGGGTCTTCAAATATGAAGGAATTGGAGGATGTTTAGAACAGGTTGTTCATTTAATTAATTTTTCCCTATAAGTTGTTAAGTCATGAAACCTAAATTTTAATTACGATAGATGAAGATCTATTGTGAGCCTGAAAGATCAAAGACCACTAACAAGAGACTTCGAGCGTGTGCAATCATAATTAAAGCAGATTCAACCCATTCAAGGGTACCCCATCCCCTTGACCAACAAGTTTAACTCCAAATTCAAATCATAGGTTCTTCTTTATCTAAGCTCCTCAGATCTAAATTTTGTTTCTAGTTATTAATTTCATATTTTCTGCAATTCATCTTAGAACATTACTTTTTGCATAATCAATTTAGAAACAACATTGTATTCATCTAAAATTCAATCAATTTCCACTATAACACAAAAATAGGAATCAAATCTAGGGAAGATTGGCTTTCCTTTTAGGTTGTTAGCTAATTTAATTTCCCATGTGATTTGATTCCTTGATGTTATAGTGAAAAATGATTGATTTTAGTTTCATTAGGTCTAGGATACTTTTTCTACCCTAAACACCACAATCTCCAATTTTCATGATTCTTACGGTATTGTAAATGTATTCAGAAGCTCTATCATGCCATCCTTGCACTTTGTTACTATTTTTTCTCAAGTGTATTATGATTTTAGTTCTTGCCTAATGGGTATCTTGAAGATTGCTTGGATATTTTGATAGTTAGGAGAGTACATTTTTTAATCTTTTCATTTCATTTTAGTTTTAGAATGATGTTCTCATCTTGTTGCTCCAATCAAATTCTATGGTTTTTCCATATCGAGATTTTTCAGTGTTCCTTAGCATCAGGCATGTTGTTGCTTTATCATGATTCTATACTTGCATCTTTGAGTGACTCTAATATGGTTTCTAGTATCAAAGTTATATTTCCTTTTCTTTCCTTGATTAAGGATTCTAGTGTTACTCTACCAATGTGCTTCTAATGTTTGTTTGTAGTATGCTATCTCATTAAGGGGTGTTGAATGGTCTCTTTGTGTCTCTTTTATGGGGTTATTTTTCCTGGAATGGGGTTTTTGTCTCCTCATTTTTCCTAGAGAGCATTATTGTATCTTTTATCTCTTTGGGGAGGAGTTTGTGTAAGGAAGCTAAGGTAGTGGAACAACTTCCTACATAACCTTGAGAGGACAATAATGAATTTTTTTTATAGATCTTTAAGAGTTAGAAAAAATTAAACAAAAATAAACACAAGTATCATGCATACCACAACATAATGATTTACGTGGAGAAAAACCTTTCGAAAGAAAAGCCTCACTCCAAAAGCCACCCAATATATTATTCAAAAATAAAAAGATTACAATATACTTAGAGAGCAAGCTTCTCATAGGAGTATCACCACCACAGATCAAGAGACACCACAACCGCTATCAGACTCTCATAATACACACCCGTCTACATACAGCCCAACCAATTATAACAAGCTTTTTGGAACCTTCTAGAATTAGGGTTTTATAAGGTTGTTTTTCATTTGACGTGTTAGTAGAAAAACCTTGATGTGTCAGCGAGAAAAATCCTCGATGTGTCAATGGTAAAAAACCTTGACATGTCAATAGGGAAAAACCTTAACGTGTCAGTGAATTTTTTTTCAAGGCACTACCTCGAACCCCATGTTTTTCTATGAGTGTACAGTATTAGCATGACTAGTTGTCACATACCAATATACATCCTATCAATAAATCATATATAATTGTAAGGTTGAGACGCATTTTCCCAACAGTTTGTCCCACTGAGTTTTGTCCTTTTCTTCATTTATGAGAGATTGTATTTACATTTATATGGGTACCTAACATGGCCTCATAGTCGGGATTTATCTTTGTGTCATTTGCATAATAGTACTCCCTAAGTTGTACTTAAGGGGGTTTTGGTGTAAAAAGGTGTTTTACCTATCTAGGTCCTATTTATATGTTAAATCCACTTAGGCCATATAGGGAATCTTTCTAGATAGTGTTAGTTGTCACTAGATTAGATCTTATCTTTTGGTATGTAATGCTTGTGTCTTGAGTCATTTAATGTTTGTTGAGGTAGTTGTCTCATTATGTGGGATTAAAATAGATGTCAAGATCTTGTCTAATCCTATCTCACATTTTTCCTTTATAAGAAATGCATCATTTGTACATCATCAAAAAATTTAGCTCTGTGTAAGTCCAATATATCACTATAATCTAGAGTATTGTATATTGGACATATCTTGCATCCATTATTGCAAATCTATGTTCTTTATTTTCCTCTTCCAGAAGGTTGTTTTTTATTTTTGCAAGTGATCTTGGAGGCTTGATTCCTTGAGTGACTCTAACAATAGATGAATTGGTTTCTCTTCTAATTGTTGGAGTATAGTCAAAATTATTTAAGCCTCATGGAAAAATCAAACATACCACCTCTACATCTAAAGTGAGTAAAAGTATTGTCTACTTTAATATTTATTTATTTTCAAATTCTTACAATGAAAATAATGCAACTATTTAGAAGAGAGGCCAATAATTATAAGAAGACCAACATATCTTTTAGCTCTATTTTCTTTTTGTCTATGATTACAAGTTCTACACAATAATAAAAAAATGTGTTCTATTTAAAGAAATATAAACCTTTAATTACATATAATACCTTTCTAATTTGATTAAATTTATTTGATCTTAAGCTACAAAACATGTAGTCCTCCATAAATGGTCATTGAATTTTACCTCACTACAACAAAAATTGTGCCCCACAATAAGAGCATGTGTGCGTGCACACACACACGCACACACACGCACACAATCAATATTTTATTTATCTTCTAGAAATAGACTACCCTTTCAAGGCTAAGTTTGCTAGTCTAGAGCATGTTTTACATTCAATATTCCTCCATAGTTCTTGATTTTTTATATCTAGTAGTTATTCATTGCATTTTTCACATTAACAATATCAAGTAGGTTGATATATCAATTTTTTGATTGGCGTTCACGAGCTAATCACATCCTTGTTATGTATAATCTTTTTTAATCATGATCACTATATTATTATTTTTCAATTTATGAATGGTACAAGTTAAATAAGTCAACTTGTATATATTATTTGTACCAAATTTAGAAATGGCTTCAAAATCTTTGATGACTTCATATACTTCAAACTTCATGATTGTGGACTTAACTCCATCCTTATCAAGAAATCTATGAATTCAATAAGCTTGTCATCCCATGAATTGAACCCTTTTTATTTTCGTAAATCAATTCCTTATATAATTATATCCTATTTTTTTCTTCTTTGATGTTGATTACATTATTACAATTCTTTCAAAATTTCACAATATTAAAAAAATCAAAACGTCTATCATTAAAATTCAATTCTTTTTATCTCATTAATGATCTATATGAAGTCACTTCTCCTTCATCCAACGAGTTTTATTTACCCTCTCTCAAACTTTGCTTGCTATACATTAATGAATTATTGTTATTCATATTATTTTTCCTAAAGATATATGGAATGCATATAAGGTTACACATAGTTGGAGAGAGAGGGTAAATAACACTAGTTGGATTATCTAAGTGCAACATTGACAGGCCACGTCATCTGCCTCACGTAGGGAAAAAATCAAACGTAATCATATTTGTATATCTATTGTTATCAATATATTTTTTTAAATATAAACATGATATTTTGTTTTGTTTGAAGGTGAGATGAAACTGAGTCCCGGGTTGTTTGTGTCATATTCCAATGTCGTGCTTGACAAGCAAATTTGACCAAACATTTTCTTAAGCGAATATCTGAAAATATAATTAAAATGTTTCTTTGCTCTCGATTTTCTCCATTGGCAACCTCATTTTCTTGGTACAATTTGCTGGCAGACAAGAAGACTTTGACCTGGCCATTTAAATTGACATAGACATAGGAAAAGACGGTAAGGAAATAACTTGGAAAATTGTAACCCTGCCGCATTGAAATTTCCAATTCCCTCTTTGGACGCAACAGAGTACATTTCTGCTTTTAACTTTTTCCTCAAATTTTCTTCCTCGTGGATGGAATTTTGCATGCTCCAGGAGATCACATTTTTACACTGCATCGCACTATGAATGGACTTAAAATCTCCATCAGGTTACAGACCCATTTCATCCAGAGAGAAGAGAAGCCTTATTTAGTGGTGAAATTGCTTAGTTAAATTTGAGTCATCTGCTTGTAGTTGTAATATTGATAAATATACAAGGAGAAGGAATGGATCCACAGTTGCTGGTTTTGATTTTGATTATATTTGTGTCATTTTCTGCAAGTGAAGGCGACGCTTCAAAGTATGGCGTTCAATCGGCAGCGCCCGAAAATTTGACTCAACTTGCTGTAAGGACAAGCCTAGCTGAAGCCCAAACAATTCGGGCCTCCATTCCTCTTGCCCAAAGGAGACCGCCTATCGACGCAAAGCAGAACCAAGCAGTCGACGACTGCATAGAATTGTACGATCTTGTGGAGGGTTTCTTGAAGAAGGGTTTGTCAATCTTGACAGAATCTTCCTTGGATTGGAGAAAAGCAGTAGATATTCAAACTTATATGAGTGCAGCCTTGACAAACCAGGTCACCTGCCTTGACAGACTGAAAGAAGCGAACGTAGACCTCCGTTTGTTTTCGTTCACCAATCATATATCGAACGCGTCCAAGGGCGTCAGTCACTGCCTCGCTTTGGTAAACATGTTTTGGATCAGAACAGTGGATTCTCAGCAGACTTCTGTGCACAACCGGCGCCTGTTATTCGACGCCCGTCAAGTTGATGGCGTCGATCAAGATTTTTTGTCGCAGTATGGCTCGGTCGACGACGGCTTTCCGTCGTGGTTGTCTCGAGCGGACAGAAGATTGTTGCTGCAGAAAACCAAAAGTGGCGTCAAATTGACTGCCAACCTGGTGACTGGCAAAGAATGGGAGCGGTAATTACACCACTATTACTGACGCCATTAACGCCGTTGCGAACAATATTGCAAGCAGATCATTGATCTATGTAACGGCAGGAATAGACGAGGAATACGTCAGGGTGCCCAGTAACAAATATAATATTATGCTCGTCGGAGATGGAAGAAATGTTACTGTGATCACTGGCAACAGAAGCTCTTCAGATAAGCTCAATACTTACAATTCTGCAACTCTTGGTTTGTTAGTATGCCCTTTTTTTTCATTTTCATGTATTAATTTATGAATGAACTAAAATTATGCATTAGTTTTTTTTATCAATATTTCGAATTACACTGCATCATCCATCATTCACTCTTACATGATAATCAATCATGAAATAAACTAACACTAACTGCAATCTAATTTCGTAGATTGTGAAAATTTGATGTCTTTAAAAGAGTAATTTCTTTTTCTTTATTTGTCTTGTGCACCTGAGTTTTAAATGGCATATTAAACTTCATAGAAATGAAATGCGTGCAGCCACAGATGGGCAAGGCTTTATCGCAAGAGACCTCACGATTCGGAACACGGCAGGTGCAGTGAAAAATCAGGCCTTTGCTCTACGGGTGGGAGCAGATCTATCTGCATTCTATAGGTGCAGCTTCGAAGGTTACCAGGACACTTTGTACGCATCCTCACTCCGTCAATTCTTCAGAGAATGTGACATTTACGGAACTGTAGATTTCATTTCGGCAACTCCGCAGTGGTATTTCAAAACTGCACTCTTCTGGCACGAACACCGTTGAAAGGGCAGGAGAATATAATCACAGCTCAAGGTAGAACAGATCAGAATCAAAATACAGGAATATCCATTTACAACTGTCATGTTACAGCGGCCCCTGATCTGGTTCCTGTTATCAGCTCTTTCCCCACATACCTGGGGAGGCCATGGACTGCATACTCTAGGACTGTTTACATGCAATCTTATTTAGATAGTTTGATCGATCCGGCTGGGTGGGTGGAACGGCCAGAAACCTCTGTCTCGAATACGGTATATTATGGTGAATACAAAAACCAAGGTCCGGGGTCAAATACTTCACGACGAGTCACTTGGCCAGGTTATCATGTGATGAAGATGAGTGATGCTCAGAATTTCACCGTGCATTCACTAATATCCGGCGAAAAATGGTTACCAACAACATCCATACCGTATGTAGGGTTTCTTTAAAAATTGACAATCCATTCCAGTTCCCTTGGAAGAACAAGCATTGTAATTTTTCTCTTTCAAACCTTCAAGCATGGTTTTTTTTTTTGCTTTTGTTTTGTTTACACATGTTTTAGATTCTTTCTTGGGCTTGTTGTACTATACTGTATTAGGTTTTATCATCTTATTATCTTTTGTGGATATTTGTGATTTTTTTTTATTTTTTTTTTGATTTTTTAAAAAATATTATAATTTATTTTATTTTTAATAAAATATATTTTAAATATTTAATTTTTTTTCAGAAAATAATATATATATTAGTGAAGAATCTTTAAAAAATTATATAAATATTTTTGAATAAGAATATTTATTAGCCGATAGGTTATTTGTGTGAACTTTGGTCAAAATTTTCATCAGCTATCCCATTTTTTGAGCTTTTTGGCATCAGGGAAAAGATGGCGGATTGATTTAAAAAAGAGTTTGGTGCGTCGATAGAGAAGCCCAACAAAATGACATCAGCATTAATTGTTGTGAGGTTTCTGTGTAGTGGTGATTTTTGTAAGTAACACTCGCCCTTTAAAATCCTTGGAAAACAAAGTGAATGACTGTGCAATTTTCGATTTTATGTGAACTTTGGTTAGAATTTTTGTCAGCCTTCCCAATTTTTTAGCTTTTTGGCGTCGAGGAAAAGGTGGCGGATTGTTTTTTAAAAAGCATTTGGCGCATCGATAGAGAAGGCTAGCAAAATGGCATCAACATTAATTGTTGTAAGGTTTCGGTGTAGTGGTGATACTTGTAAGTAACACCTGCCCTTTAAAATCCTTCGAAAACAAAGCGAATGTTTGTGCAATTTTTGATAAGGCGTTGTTGGGTGTCATTCTCTGGGTTTACCTTGTTCTTGAAGACAGTTGTGAGTGAGGAGGGAAAGTTTCTGTGAAGGTGCAAGTGCGACCATTGGTTGTCGAATTTCTGTGAAGGTGGTTTGAGGTTATTCTATGTTTTTTGCATTGGGCGATGGTTGCAAGAGCAGTGCAAAAGTGTCGGTTGTGACAATTATTTGTCCATTTTTTTTAAGTCCTGGAGAAAGAAGGGAGCAAAGAGAAAGCAAGCTGGAAGAAGTGCATTTGAAGCAAGCGTGAAGAGGTGCGGGAAGAGGTGCATATTGAAAAAACCATTTGTCGACTATTTTAAAAATAGATTATGTTATTTTCCAAAGGGGTATGGTTGTTTGTTGTTCTGTAGTTTAGGTTATATAGTTTCGTTTATGGTTTTGTGTAGTCGTGAAGGGTGGAAGGCAACATGGTTTATTTTTTCATTGGTTTGTTACTATAAATTCGTGTGTTTTTTGTGGGTTTTTTCATCTAGGTTACTGTTGGAATGAATATTGTTTACAGTCCCCGCGTAGTTGAAGTGGGTGGAAGGCAATATTGTCTATTTGTGAGTTGGATTGTTACTGTGAATTCATGTGTTTTTTGTGGGGTTTTTCTTCTGGGTCGTTAGTGAAACCAATATTGTTTATGTTGATGTATAACTCAACATGAGTTATCCTAACATAATCATAGTTAGTAGCTTTCCTCACATGTGGAAAGACTAAGTCTCCTTAGGTGAGTCACTAGTCGATGTGTCAACTCATTTTTGACACATCGCTGCTACATAGAAGGGAGGTTGAACTATTGAGCTAGTCTCATGGGTTCTCATCTGCCACCTTTCCTATTCTTGTGGAGTCTTGTTGTAGACTTTGTCTCAAGCTTCACCTATAAATACCTTATTGGTTGTAAAGCTAAATATTCATTTTCAATACATTGCAATCTTGTGTTTGATTTTTGCTCCATGATCCTGGTATCTCGTTCTCACATGGTATCAGAGAAACTGGAATAGCATCAAATCACTATTTTCTTATTGATCGAACCTATCCATTGTTGCAAATCTTTGCAACCTCATTTGCACGCAAGGCTCCATCCAGCCTTTTATCACTGCAATACGAGGAATCTTGTGGAATACTGACACCTCAACAAAGGTTGAATCATAGCATCAAAGGCTCACAAGGAAGGTTGAGCTTCATCCTGTTTGGGCCTGCATCAAAGGCCGAAGCCTAGTCTTGTAACCTGCATCCAATAGCGCCTTAGAAGGCCCAATTTTCTCAGCGGTACAGATGGTTACACAGTGGCATTTTCACCGCTGAGAAGTGTTGACCGAGCCTCGCCATACAGTCGACTCCCCATAAAAGTCATAGTCAACCTATCTTCTCAAAGCCTAAGCCTCACATTGAGGCATCTCGACCTTTCTTCGAATGTCGATGCCTGCATATTGAAGTGCGGCCTCTGCCTAATCCTCGCACAGAGGAACTTTGACCTCTTCTCTATCACAATGACCTCACATAGAGGTCGCCTCATCTGTTCACTCGCAAACGACCCGTTCAAGTGGTCAACAACCATGCAAGACGACCATCTCCCACAATGGGTAGTCAATGGTGAGTTCAACCGCCCAGTTTGCCCAACGAAGAGGGAAAAGAGGTTGGATTTTTTTAATATTTTTTTTCTTAAAAGCGACGGCTGTCAAGGGGGGTAAATTTTTTGTTCTTTCCTTCGGTCATATAGTCAAAAAAAAATTCTCATTCAAAATATTGTTAGCATTTTTTTTCCAAGCACATTGGGAAAAAATTTAGAAGTTGTTTTTTTCATATGCAAAATTTTAAAAAGGCTATAACTTTTGCAAACAAACTCGAAATCAAGTTGTTGTTTTGGAAAAAGTAGTTTTTTCTGTCCTCTTTCTAACTAGCTTGATATTGCATTGTTCTTATAAAGTTCCTGATTAAGTTGTTTTTAGAGTGACTATAACCACTTCATCTATTCATTGCACAATTTGGGGGGGAAATACACATAATCAAGGGGGAATCTAGTGTGTTCATTGCACACTTCCTAGAGAAGTGAATTTTTGTGTGGGTGTGTTAGCTTTTTCACATCTTCACTTTCACTTTCTTTATCTCTTTCTTTCAAGTTTTATGCATCCACTATCTAAGTGACTAAAGGCATCATGGAGTCTATAGTTCCCATCCCTCCACTAACACCTTTCAATTATCATGATTGGAAAATTAAAGTTAGTCTTGTGCTAAAATATAAGGGCTTATATAGGATAACTATGGGAATAGAAAAAGAACCTAATGCGACTAAAGAGAAAGAAAATTTTTTCAACAAATGTGATCAAGCATTTGGCTTTTTGTGTTTAAATCTATCTCCAGAATTATTGTTTCATGTCGAAATTTTAACTACACCCCATCAAGTTTGGGATACTTTAGACAAACTATTTGGAAAAAATGATGAACTAAGAAGTCATGAATTGGAAAATCAGCTCTTCGGTCTTAGTCCTAGAAGTTTCTCAACTTTAGAAGATTTCTTCACAAAGTTTAAATCTTTAAAGTTATAGTTAAAAGATTGTGGAATTGACAAGAAAGAGGATCAATTAATCCTTTCAGTACTTTCCAAATTAGGTCCAAAATTTTATGTGTTTGTATCAACTTTCTATTCTACTAAAAGTACTCTTGGAGCATCATGGAAAATGCCAACTCTAGATAAATTCATTTCTAATCTCACAAGGGAATAAGAGAAACTAATTCAGATGGGTTCTTTCAAGTCTACAAAGCCTTGAGCTCTAATCGTAGTGAATGACAAGCCACAAACTTCAAATCGAAAGAAAAACACTAAAAAGGACAAGGATGGTAAGAAAGTAAATAAAATTGATGATTCTAAAAAGGTTAAATCTTCTCAAAAAAGTAAGCACATTACTAAGAGGATAATATGTGAATTTTGATAAGAACACCTACATGCAGAAGGATACCTGTCATAGGGAAGAGAATGGACGAAAAAGAAAACGAGGGTTTGAAGCTCTGAAATATGGAGAGATCATATCAGATCAAGAGAATGAATGAACATACAATGGATCAATCCTTAAGAAAGGAGATTATGCAAAACCTAAAAGAAACCCTAATAGGAATACATTTAATAATTAATATAATTATTAAATGTCGCATTATGTAAACCAAAATGAAATCTTAAGAGAGGAATAAAGGCAACTTAATTAACACAATTAAGTTAAAATCTTTACTCTAACACCCCCACTTAAGATGAGCAATAGTGAAGCTACAAACAAGTGCAAGAAAGAAAAAGTAACTACAATGCATGAAAGAAAACAAGGGTCCCGACAACTAGGCCTGATCAGGTACCTGAATACAACCAAATCTCTAAAGTGGAGAAATACAGAAAACCTCATGGGAAAAACTCTACTCCAAAAAGATATGCAAAAGGAAAGTAAAAATGGAATGTCTCAAGAGACTCTCTCAAGAACATATGCAGATATACAATCAGATACCCCCCCATGAGAGAGAGTGGAGACTCCAAAGCCCCCCCAAAATGAGAGAACCCCTGTGCCAATGATCAAACCAATGTGTCTCCTCGGAGGAAGAAACAAATCCAACGGTCAAGGAAGAGGAAATCCCTAGATGTGAGGTAAAAATGGAAGTCTTGGATGATGCTCACTGAAAAAATGAACTACAACATGTGTCTGAATAACAAAATGGTGAATCAAACAACTCAAGATGATCCTGAAATGGAATCTCCAATGAAGAAGGGATAACAGGGGTTTTGAATCTATCATTTGTGAGGAAAGGAATATCCTCTGATATGGCCTCAAAATTTGCACTTGGTCACTCGATGAGTGGAGCAACAATGTCAGTCACAGCTAAAGAGGAATCTTGCTGAATAGATATGATCTCAACAAGAGGAAAAGGTGTAGAAGTCTCAACACTAGTCTCATGAACAGATGGAAGAACACATAAGTTCAAGTGACTAAACTTCTCCTCAGATACTACATGCTCTCTTGCAGAAAGAGAGGGAGATGGTGGACCAAAGTGTATGAATGCATACAATCGGGAAGAATGGTCAACTATCCCTGTTACGAAAATGTTGCCAGTCTGAATGTCTCTGATGTGCACTGAATCAGGTGTGAACTCAATTGTCTTCCATGTCCGACTGTGAGTAATCTGATAAATGGAGAGAAGGTTAGTGGTCAAAGATGAAACACATAGTACATCATTGAATGTACCGTCATCAATGTCAATAGAACCTTTCCCACATACACTCATATAAGTGTTATTACCCATCAATATGTGTGGTGAGGATGCAACCTCGAAAGATGAGAACATGTCTCGAGAAGATGCCATATGGTGTGAAGCACTTGAATCCAGTAGCCATCTAGATGAATTTGAACTGGTGGTTGCACATAATGCATGACCCTTATGTGGGGCATGTCCATCTGTTTGGAAGGATGGTGAAGAAGAAGACCCGCTTGATGTAGATGAATAAGATTGATGAATATGGTTCTTCTTAAGAAGAGCTGTCAAATTTGAAACCTGTTTTGCATATCCATCTATCTTCTTCTCATAACACTTCGACTCATCATGTCCTAGCTTAGTGCAATAAGCACACTCAGGTCTATCTTTCTTCGATGATTCCCCCTTAGGAGAAGGTGAATCAGAAGTGTTCTATGAACTAGAATCCTTCCAATGCTCTATGGTCTTTGGTTTTTGTTTCTGCTTCTACTTTTGCTTCCCCTGAGATGACTGTGCTACCAACGCTTGGTGTGGTGATCTTGTGAGAGCATCCAACTGTGATATCTTAGCCTACTCTCGTGTCAAATGATCACAAAACACCTCAAAAGAAGGCATGGTAAAACGTGCACCCAAGGCATCCATAGTGGAATGGAAGGTAGATGAGAATATTTGAAAGTTCCCACGAAGCTTTGACAAAATTAGGTAAATACACACTGTATCAGTCTTAACCTTACCACAACCCTGTAGAAGAGATCTCTATTGTTTGAATTTCATTAGAAAATCCTCAATAGTGGGAAAAGAATCAAGTACAAGTGAAGTCAACTCTGCCTCAATATGTAGTGCATGAAACTAATTGATGGTACCAAATAAATCATTGAACTTGGTCCACATTTTAAGAGGACTGTTACATGCATCAAGATGAAACAAAAAGTTGTCTGAAACATGTAAGAAAATCATACCCATAGCCTCATCCATCTTATTCCTATGTTGCATAAGCTCAAATGGCCTGGTCAAAACTGGTTGAACTGTATCTAAATAGGACCACAACCCCTTTGATCTGAGAAGACATGTCATGAAAGCCTTCCATGTATGGTAGTTGTGCAATGTGAGAAGGTCAATAGTAGAAGTATTTTCAGCCATGTTTGGAGAGTTTTAAGGATTTTTTTAATGTGAAGAGTTTTTGGTTTTCTGAAGTAAATGACAAAAAGCAAGAAAAAAGACTCCCCCCACAATACAAAAAACCAAACCCCAGTAGAGATTTTTCAGCGAAAAAATAGGAAAAAGACAAAAAGGTTTCAAACTAAATCTTGTGTACCTAATAAATTTTATGAAATAAATAATAGAATATATCAATAGAGCGCATTCATAACTTTTCAATGCCTATTCGTTTTCAAAAAATGGAGCAAAAATGACCAAGCTATAGCCTCTGGAGTGCAGAAAAATCATCTGACTTTGACTGCGAAAAAATATAGACAAACTAAATTTTTTTGAAAAATATCCTACACCATCATGATGGACTCAAAGCCAGCTTTCCAATGCCTATTTTCATTCAAAAAATGGAGAAAAAATGCCCAAGATATGCCCGTTTGAGTGAAAGGAGGTTAAAAACAAATTTTGGAGGGGCCTGGTGGCTCCCTGGTGGCGCTCCAGTGGTGGGCGACGCACGAGCTAAGCACAGGCAGTGCATCAACAGCACGGCTGGCCAGCAGCATGGTTGTGGCTACTGGTCGGCAGCAATTGTCGAGTGGCTCACTGGTGGTGCGACCTGTTTGAATGGGCAATACCCAAAACAAATTTAAAACTTTGCTTTTTTTGGTTTTTTGAAAAAAAATTGAATTTTTTTTTGCTTCAGAAGGCATGCCCTAATGCCGTACGACCTTTGGGCAAAATTTTTTTGCCTCCCTAATCAACTGTGGCCAAAATCAATGAATGAACAGTCGATTTAGGGGTTTTTGGATGCTGTGAATCCAACAACGAGGTCTGTTTGGGTCCAAAGTGAACCCAAAAAACAAAATATGTCAAATCCACAAAAATCACCCAACAAAACTGTGAATGCCTGATCCAACCCTTGTAGCTCCAAATTCTTCAAACAAGAACAAGAATGTAGCAGGTTGGCTCTGATACCATGTAGAAGTCAAAACCAACTTCAGAGTCCAAGAATACCTACATGCAAAAGGATACCTGTCACAGGGAAGAGAATGGACGAAAAAGAAAATGAGGGTTTGCAGCTCTAAAATATGGAGAGATCATATCAGATTAGGTTAATGAATGAATATACAATGGATCAATCCTTAAGAAAGGAGATCATGCAAAACCTAAAAGAAATCCTAATAGGAAGACATATAATAATTAATATAATTATTAAATGTCACATTATGCAAACTAAAGTGAAATCTTAAGAGAGGAATAAAGGAAACTTAATTAACACAATTAAGTTAAAACCTTTACTCTAAAATTTATTTCTCTCCAAATTTAGTTGAGATAAGAGAATTACAAAGTAATAACTTATTTGCTATAGGGGAAGCCAATCACTAATCCAGATTGTATACCTTCTGTAGTTTTGCTACAGATATTTCTCCAAAGGCACTACTAACTCATTTAGATGAAGTTAGTAAATTATGGCATGAACAGTTTGGCCACCTGAACTACCATTATCTTGAAAAACTACGACAATAAAAAATGGTTAATGGATTACGAAAATTCAAGTTTTCTAAAGGACTATGTGAAGGATGTGCACTTGGTAAACATCCTAAAGCAAAGTTTGACAAAGGAGAAACTTGGAGGGAAAATCAAGTCTTAGAACTTGTTCATAGTGATGTTTCAGGGGCTTTTCCACATCCTTCTTTTACAAAGGCTAGATATGTTCTCACATTTATTGATGATATCTCACGTTTTACATGGGTCTACTTCCTTAGGAAAAAATCAAAAGTATTTGATTCCTTTCAATATTTCAAAGCTCTAGCCGAAAAAATAGTTAGGGAAAATCATCAAGGTTCTTTGAACAGATAATGGCAGAGAATATGTTGATAATATTTTTGAGCAGTTTTGTATAGCAGAAGGGATAGAGTTGCAACACACATTTCTATATACCCATCAACAAAATGGTGTTGCAGAATGTAAAACTAGGTCTTTAAAGGAGATGTCCAATTGTATGATTCATTCCAAAGGTTTAACACCATCTTATTGGGATAAAGCTATTAATTGTGCATGTTACATTCATAATAGGGTTCCTCACAAATCCTTGAAAGGAATCACTCCCTTTGAAGCTTGGAAAGGATGGAAACCAACAGTTGATCACTTCAGAGTCTTTGGTTCACCTACTATAGCCCGCATTCCTAAAGAACATCGCAAGGCTATGGATGCACAATCCAAACCTTGTATCTTTGTTGGATATCCAAAAGGTGTTAAAGGTTATCGCCTTCTACACCCTACCACACATGAGTTGTTCATCAAGAGAAGTGTCAAGTTTCAAGAAACATCCCTTGAAACTGTTCTTGACATTCCTCATCATACTATTGATTCTCTAGATTTTGATAATATTTCTGATGATTTAGATCATTCACAACAAATTCCTAGTGCAGTTAGTAGTATTTCTTCTTCCTCCAGTTCACAAAGTGATGATTGCACTAAAAATTCATCTGCATCCAGTTCAGGGATTGAATTAGAAGTCATTTCTACACCAGATTCACCCACATCTAGAACTCTTCGCTCACTTCATACAATAGATTCTTGGGTAAAAACTATAGTAGATGACAGACAGCTACAAACAAATTTTTAGGGGGAATCTCATGCCTTCTTTGCTTCAGTTTCTGATCTGTAGACATTTGAAGATGCATTAGGCATACCTAAGTGGGATGTTGCCATAAATGAGGAATATGATTCCTTAATCGGAAATCACACTTGGGACTTAACTTCTCTTCCTAAGGGGAGAAAATTAGTTCGATGTAAATGGATATATCGGACTAAATATGCAGTAGATGGGTTAGTTGACAAGTACAAAGCACAGTTGGTTGCTAAAGGTTTTTCACAAGTAGTAGAAATTGACTATATAGAGACCTTTGCACCTATTGCAAAGATGAATTCAATCAGACTCACACGTGCTATAGCCTCAACACATGGGTGGGCAATACATCAAATGGATGTAAAAAGTGTCTTTCTTCATGGAGATCTTGAGGAGGAGATCTACATGGAACAACCTCCAGGGTTTTTTCATGATTCATCCTTAGTGTGTATACTAAGGAAATCTATCTATGGCCTAAAACAAGCACCCAGGGCTTGATATGGTAAGATGGATTCCTATCTTCTATCTTCAAGATTCACTCGATGCATTTCAGATCCTAATGTGTATCTTCTATGGCATGATGATTCATTATTAATACGGTTCTTTATGTTGATGACCTTTTAATCACTGGGAGTGCTTCCTCTACTATTACGGTAGTAAAATCAGCACTTCAAGAAAAGTTTGACATGACAGACTTAGGGTTACTGCATTACTTTCTTGGAATTTTGCCTCTGTAGAAGATATAGCAATAGAATTTTTCTTCTATAGAGGCAAAATTCCAAGGAGCTATTAACTTAGCTGTATAGAAGCCATATGGCTTCAAGGCATCATTTCTAAATTTGGCATTCCTATCAGACGACCTATAATTATCTATTGTGATAATCAGAGTACTATCCAAATATGCAAGAATCCGGTTCAACATCAACAAACCAAACATATTGAGATTCATATGCATTATATTCATGAGCTTATCCATGATTAGATCATCAACCTAGTATTTTTCCAATCTTCATAACAAGTTGTTGATACCTTTACCAAACCCTTTACAGAAAGCAATTTCACTCATCTATGAACTCTTCTTGGTGTACGTTCTACATCAACATCAGCATCATCAGGAGGGGCCTTCTAGGTCCTCTCTTTTTTTTCTCTCTTTTGGAGGAAAGTTTTTTCCCACAATTTTTTCTTTCTTTCTCTATTTTTTGAGAGATATTTTGTAAATGAGTACCTAAAATGGCACACAGTCGAGACTCATGTTTCATAAACCTACTTAAGCTATGATTAAGCAGGGGTTGGTGTATAATTCAACATGATTTATCCTAACATAATCATAGTTAGTAGCTTTCCTCACATGTGGAAAGACTAAGTCTCCTTAGGTGAGTCACTAGTCGATGTGCCAGTAGCTTTCCTCACAAGTGGAAAGACAAAGTCTCCTTAGATGAGTCACTAGTCAATGTTTCAACTCATTTTTGACACATCGCTGCTACATAGAAGGGAGGTTGAATTATTGAGCCAGTCTCATGGGTTCTCAACCACCACCTTTCCTATTCTTGTGGAGTCTTGTTGTAGACTTTGTCTCAAGCTTCACCTATAAATACCTTATTTTTTGTAAAGCTAAATATTCATTTTCAATACATTGGAATCTTGTGTTTGATTTCTACTCCATGATACTGGTCTCTCATTCTCATAGTTCTATTTATGGTTCGCATTTTATGGTGAAGGTTTTGAATCTATTATGTGGTGACAGTTGAAACACAATGAAATAGTTGGTGTTATACACTTTATGTTCTTTTCGATAAGGTAGTGTTGATTGTTTTTCTCTAGCTTAGTCTATATTGTTTCATTTTCGATAAGGTTCTATTGAAAAAAGACTATATACTTTGTTTAAATGAAAATTGTTTGATTTATGGTTTGGCTTTTGTGGCGATGGTTGTGCATGGGTTTTTTAGTAGGATTTTTTGTGTAATTCGAGTTTCCCCATCTGGGTGACTGTTGATACCAATATTGTTTGATTTATGGGTTTCGTTTTGTGGTGATTCTTGCAACTACCTAGCTTAGGCTATACTGTTTCATTTATGGCTTCATTTATGTGTGGATGGTTGCAAAAGAGTTAATCTCATGTGTTTTTTTTTAGATTTCTCATTAGGTTTGTTGTTCAAACCAATATTGATTCATTTAAGGTTCGTGTCTTATGGTGAAGGTTTTGAATCGGTTTATTGCTTTGAGATTTCTATGTTTTTTGGTTTTTCGATCTGGGTCAGTGTTGAAAGTAATATTTTTTTGGAATGGTTGGAATGAAATAAAATAGTTACTGTTTTGCAGTTTGCATTAAAATAGTTAATATTATGTACTTTGGGTTGTTTTTTGTAAGGCAGTGTTGATTTTTGTTCTCTAGCTTAGGGTATATTGTTTCCTTTTCGATAAGGTTTTGTTTCAAAAAAGACTATATAGTTTGTTGGAATGCTTTCTAATAGGGTTCTAATAGGGTTTTTTTTTATATCCACCTCTTCCCATGGTTGTAAGTAGCAACTACCTTTTAAAGCTTTAGAAAATATAGCAAATGTCTACTCAATTTTCAAAATCCATTGGTTTATGGTTATATTATTTTCTTTTTGATAAGGTTTTGTTCAAAAAAAGAATTCCCTAGGATGCTATTCAAACCATTGTTGTTTCATTTAAGGTGTCAGTGTGTATGTTTGTATATTCATAACATACATGTAGCTTTCAGGTGATGCATTTATTAGCTGATAGGCTATTTTTGTGAACTTTGGTCAGAATTTTTGTCAACCCTCCCAATTTTTGAGCTTTCCAGCATTGGGGGAAAGGTGGCAGATTGATTTTAAAAGAATTTGGCGCGTTGATCAAGAAGCCCAAAGAAAAGGCATTAACATTAATTATTGTAAGGTTTTCGTGTACTAGAAATGGTTGTAAGTAACACCTACCCTTTAAAATCCTTGGAAATCAAAGTGAATGTCTACACAATTTGTGATTTTGTGTGAACTTTGGTCGGAATTTTTGTCAACCTTCCAAGTTTTTGATCTTTTCGACATCAGGGAAAAGGTGGTGGATTGTTTTTTAAAAAATGTTTGTTACACCAATAGAGAAGGCCAACAAAATGGCATCAACATTAATTGTTGTAAGGTTTTGGTGTAGTGGCGATGGTTGTAAGTAGCACCTACACTTTAAAATCCTTGGAAAACAAAGTGAATGTCTATGTAATTTTTGATATTGTTCTCTAGATTTACCTTATTGTTGAAGATATTGTGAGTGAGGAGGGAAAACTCATGCAAAACCATAGCCACAAAACCCATGCAAAATGATACCATAAAATGCCAATAATTTTATTCTGTTGCAAACATAGCCAACAAATGGAAGTCATAGAAACAAAGCCACAAAGATTCACAGTAACAAACCTAGCCAAAAAAATATTTTTTCCTCAATGAAATCCTATCCAAAGTTGAAACAATATAGCCTTTTCAACAGAACCCTGTCGAAAATTGAAACAATATAGCCTTTTCAACAACGCCTTATCAAATATGAAAGAATATAGCCTAAGCTAGAGAACAATAATCACCAATGTCTAATGGAATCAAACATAAACTATCTAACATTAACTATTTTATTGAGCCTTCTAGTGGCTATGGAAAAAGGTGGCAGATGTTCTTGATCTTTGGTTGGAATTGCCAATGGCCAGCTCGGCTATCCATTATCCACCCCTGTGCTTTATTTTACTATGTTTTAGCTCATTTTTCCTATCTATAGATATGCTTGTATACCATACTAGATGCAAACAATATTGATACATACTGAGACATCCTCAAAATGGTAATCTATATTTTAAGTGTTGTATGGACATTGATATCCCCATTGATCATAGTGGTGGACAATAAGTTTCCCCTATGTATGGATATGGATGTATGTCATAGTGGATGCAAACAACATTGATACATATTGATTCCTATGTTTACTTTGTTGGGATACTCTTGGAATGATAAGGTGTATTTTAACTATTATACCAAACATTGATAGCACCATTGATCACAGTCATGGACAATGTATGTTCTGCGTTGGTTCTTTTGCAAGAGTAAAGATTGTTTTCAAAATGATTTACAAAGATTTTTCTAATTGTTCCTTTTTTAGGTTGTTTCTTTTCGGTCATATTATTAATGTCTCCATAGAAAATTTGAAAGACAAAAAAAAATAAAAAAATAAAATGGGAATGGAGCTCGTCAGCCTTTTCTACTTTAATTGAATCTATAACCCTTGTGTTGTTGATGCAATAGATTTCATGGTCAACCATCGGCGTTGCAACTCTGACCTTTTTAAAGAGCAGGCCCAGTAATGTCTATGGACTCTAGCTCTTCCCAAGCTACTAGACAACCCTCATACACCATTCGCGTAAGTCTTCTACTTGATAATTTTTTGCTGCTAACAATTGTATTGGCTCTTTTCCATGTGTATCTAGTGAACTATAGAAATTATTTGCTTGAATTGGAGACACTTGTATTGTATAGTCTAACTTATTTATATTTGAGGTGTTTATGTGTCCTTCACCTTTTTGTTTGCTAGCCATTTGGGAATAGCCTATGTCTACCTATTTATGTGTCTTCCATTTTATTAGAGTTTCATATAACTTTATTTTTTGTTAACATATTTCCTATATGACGTTCGATGATAATTGTTGTCTACATTCTGCACAATACTTTTTTATTTAGCTTGAGTGTGCCTGCACTGATATATACCTAGATCTATAGTTGTTGATAGACATAATTGCATTTAAAGTTATACATATATATATATATATATATATATATATATATATATATATATTTGTACATGCATTGTCAAGTATAGGTGTGCATAACTATGTATGTTGTGCAGATAAAGCTACAACTCCGCAGTTAACAATGCCTTATTGAAAATAACATAAAGTGTTAAATTACTATGCTAAGTTTTGAATGCAACTTATTTCTGCAACCACCACCAAAATATGCAGTCCATAGATAAAGCAATGTTGCCACCACAAGCTATACCAACTAATGTTTATTTCATTTTCTCAGGCAACAAACATATGTATCTAGATTTAAATTTATCTATATTTTTTCTTACACCTATTGATAGGTCATTGTTTGAAAAAAAAAATTCTAGAACCTTATTGAAATCATTATTGTTTCATTTAAGGCTTGTGTTTTTTGGTGATGGTTGCAACACTATATAGTTTACATTGTTTTCTACAAGACATTATTGACTATTGTTCGCTATCTTTGGCTATAACCTAAAGCTATAGAATAATAGTCAACAATTCCTTTTTATAAATAACATAAATTGTTTAGTTGTTTTCATAACTTTAGTATGTTAAATATTGTGGCCATATGTGTACACTATTTTATTGCATGTTGTTTCTGTATATGTGCACTGTGTTATTGCTTTACAACTATTGCAATGACATGGAAACCATAAATGAAATAATATGTTCAAAGATATTTTACAAAATCCAACAATGTGTGCATATGTGCATCTAACATCAGATATCTATCTATCTATCTATCTATCTATCTATCTATCTATCTATCTATCTATCTATCTATCTATCTATATATATATATATATATATATATATATATATATATATATATATATATCGGTGTACCTTTTGTTTTGGTGTTGCATATATATGTATTGCACCATTGCCAATACACAGAAAGAATACAACAATTAATGTTGATGTGGACCAACGTTTAATTTTGGTAGCCTTCTCTATCCACGCAGCAAGAAATCCACCAACCTGCTCCCAAAACATCTGCCACCTTTTTTGGGATGTGTTGCTTGGAAAAATGTAAACACAAAAAGTGTGTTTTTATTAGTTATTATTTCTTTCAGCCTCTCAAAAGGAGTTGTTAGAATGAGAGGTTGTATAGTAGGCATAATATGGCACATTAATTTCACCATTGATCACAGTGGTGGATGGTGTATGCTCTTGCTCGAGGGTTTGGTGAGAGTCGATGAGGCTCCATGACCTAATATGGTAGGGTGGAGAGCAAGCCTCATTTTGTTGTGTTTTATTTTATATTTTTCTATGTATAGATTTGTGTGTTTTTCACATTTGATGTAGACAACATTCATATGTTTGAAGTCCACCTATAGATATATATGTGTGTTATCTATATATAGCTTTAGATGCATATATATTTGTATGTATCATATTTTGTAAGTGTATATGTAGAGTATTTTATTGCTTTCCACCCATTGCCACTACATGGAAATAATAAATGAAATAATATTTTTGTAGCTATTCAACAACAATCAACAATGTGTATATATGTGTATATATGTGTAGTTAACTTTGGAAACATATATATTGATGTAGATTTTGTTTTGTAACTCCCAATATATGTATTGCATGCGTTGTATGTATGTGTAGGAATCTTTTGCTTGGAAATATATGCATTCAAAAAAGTATGTGCCCCTTTTGTAGTGTTTCATTCCTCTATTCTCCTATGTAGATATGTGCATATGTGAAATTAGATGTAGACAACATTCATACATATTTCTCAACATGTTTATTTTTTTGTAAAGATAGTATGTAGAAAACATTCATATATACTCCTCGCAATATTTTTTTTTTCAAAGATAGTTGTTATTTTTTTCATCCTCAGAGAGGCACCCTTACAACAATAGTTTTTATATAAAGTGTGATTAGGAAGCTTAGTTGCACTATCCATCACAGTGGTGGACAATGTTTGTTCTCACTCGGGCGGCTTGGTGAGACCCTATGGAACTCTATGGCCCAATAAGGCAGGGTGGAGAGTAGGTCTTCTTTTGTTCTTGCTCATTTTAGTTTCCCTATGTGTAGATATGTATGTTTGTGAAATTAGAGACTGAAAACATTCATCCCTATGTGTAGTTATGTATCTATGTGAAATTAAAGGAAAATAGAATTCATATATATTCCTTGGTATGCTTATTCTTTTCATAAGATAATAATGATTTTTATTTGAACTATGGTTTCTATCCACTAGGAATGGTTGGAAAATGGTAAAATATTCCATGTTCTCCACAATAAGTTGTTGTTCGCTATTTATGTATGGCTTCAAGGATAGTTGTTATTTGTCTAGGCCTCAATAATGATTTGCTCAATGTTCCATCTAACACTTAATATAAAACCTTGCATTGTAACAAATCCTTATTGAGGTTTAGACAGTGTAACATAGATTTTAGCACCTTAATGCTTTCTAACATTTCTAGGGTTTTTCAACCAAAAGGAGAAAGATGGGCCAAAATGCTTATGTTACATTCAAATATGGTCTAACTATGATGTCTAAATACAATAAATTGAAAGAAATATAACTTATTAAAGCTAAATCTAAAGAATGTGAAATGTTGGAAAACACATTGTGATATGCTAACATTAAATCAAATGACCAAAAAAATGTAAACTTTAACAAAATGGAAAGTTTTAAATAAAAGAGGAGTACCTAGAAATGTATTGCAGACTTGAAGGAGCTCAAAAATCCTGAAAAATCTGATTTTTATGCCTGGTGTGACACTTGTGCCAAGTTAGGCGACCAAATCCTTTTTTCGGGGTGATTTTGAGAAACTTACCTAAGGCTTATTTCATCCAAATGGGTATCTGAATCCGTAGAAATCTATGCAAAATATGCACAGTGGGACTAGGTCACCACAACTGGTGAGAATGTCCCTTTTGTCTTTTATGAAAATCCAAAGGTGGAAACAGAGGTTCTTGATCTGCACTTTCTGTTCCTCCAAGTATTCGAACTAGAAGCCTTGATTTTCAACCTATAGGTTTCCTTGTAGGTGTCATTTTGTGTATTTTTTTCCCTAGTTATCAAGGACATACCCTAACAAGCCTTCAACCCATTTTTGAATGGTTTCCAAACCTGCAAAATACCCAAATCTGCAAACACACATGCAAAGAGGAGACAAAGGGTTAGGGTAAGAGATTAGGGGTTTTCCTTAGTCAAAACCATTTGATGATAATCAAATCGAAATGAAATATAATGAAATGGATGTAAGATTGAATGATGAAATTAATGGAAATGCTTACCAAACCTTCGTTGTTGATGGTCTGCAACATGCAAGAGCAACTCCAATGGAGGTTGCTTGTGAAACCCTAATGCTTTTTTGCTTGCTTTGGAAGACTTGAATGCTAGAGTGCTTGAGTAGAGATGTAAAAAATGAGAGCAAGAGAGAGAAAAATGAAGGTGAAAACCCTTATTTGTACATGTAAAACCCTATTTTTCTTGAAATGCAACATGATAGGCCAACTCTAGGGTTTAGGAGGGGAATATTATTTTAAATTTGAGATTTTTTCCAAAAGGGACTAAGTCACCCAAAGTGGCAACCTAGTCCCCACTTGGAAAATTTCAAGTGGTGGTCAGGAATTAATTTGTGTTTAATGAATTTAATTTGCTTTGCCTCCTGAAACACACTTAGGTCGGGACTAAAAGTACATAAAGAGGACAAATTAGCATAAAAAAAAGGGTTAATTTAGGGGTGATAAGCCTAGATAAGTGTAAAAATGCATCACAATACTTTACAACACTATGTCATAAGGCTTAGGAAGGTGTAAGAAGATGTTATTTAAGTGAATTATGGTGAAAGGGTCTTAGAAAAGTCAGGAAATGTGTTACAACACTTCTCAACACCTTAGTAAAACACTGTTAGGTTATTGATGAATCGCAAGCTTACAAGGATGAATCAAGGTAAACAAGGCCAAAATCTAGTGGAAAAGGCCAAAATGAGTGAAAAAGTGCCAAGGTATACATTTTTTGGTGACACAGATAGATAACAACTATGCTTCAAGAAGAATATTGATTATTTTATTACTTTTCAAACATTTCCACCACAGAGGAACCATACAACAATTAATGCTAATGCCAACTAGTGTTTAATTTTGTTGGCCTTCTCTACTGATGCACCACACTTTTAATTTAAAATTCAAGAAACATCTGCCACATTTTCCATGACTGAAATGCCAACATTGAAAGGCTCAAAAAATTGAGAAGGCTGACAAAAATTCTAGCCAAATTTCACACAATAGGGGGAACCCACACATCTAGAGGTTCTGATGAATATGCCCTTTGATGCCTATAGTTTTATTCTTCTTATGTTGGATGACTATAGAGTATATTGTTCCTACATATAAATTCCTACATTTAGTTCAATGTTGGAATCAATCTTCAATATGATACTTAAAATATAGCTTATCATTCCAAGAATGTAACAACAGGATAAACATAGGGATCACTATGTATGAATGTTGTTTGCATCTACTATGACATACATACATAACTATATGCAAGAAAAATATATTGTCCACTGCTCCAATCAATGGTGGCATCAAACAAACAAAAATCACAGTAACAAACCTGTGAAAAATATAGTCTTCTCCCAACAGTACCTTGTCAAAAATGAAAAACTATTTCCTTCTCAACACTCTCCAATTGAAAACCAAATAGTATGTCGTAATCTAGAGACCAACAATCAACAATGCGCAAATCCCATGCAAAACCATAGCCACAAAACCCATGTAGAACAATAGCTAGAAAATTTCAACCATAATCAAAACATTATTGCTTATAAGAAACAATATAGGCTTTTCCCAACAATTCCTTATCAATAATTAAACAATATAGCCTTTCCAACAGTGCTCTATCAAAAATGAGACAATATAACCCAAGCTAGACAATGACAATCAACAAAAACCTACATGACGTTAAAAAAATTATTTTGTGCAAACATAGCCACAAAACGGAAGCCATAAAGAGAAATTCACAAAAAGAATTACAGTAATCAAGCCATGCAAAAATATACTCTTTTCTCAATAGAATCCTTTCAAAAATTCAAACAATATAGCCTTTTCAACAACACCTTTTCAAAAATTAAACAATATAGCCTAATAGGGATCACTATGTATGAATTTTGTTTGCATATACTATGACATACATACATATATGTATGCAAGGAACATATATTCTCCATCAATCAATGGTGGCATCAAACAAAAAGAAACATAGTAACAAAGTAATGCAAAAATATAGTCTCCTCTCAACAATACCTTGTTGAGAATGAAACAATATTTCCTTCACAACCATCTCTTATTGAAAAGAAAACAATATACCCTAAGCTAGAGAACAAAAATCAACAATCCACAAATGTCATGCAATACCATAGCCACAAAACCCATGAAAAACTATAGTGACAAAACACAAACTCTAAAAAAAAATTATTGCTCATAAGAAACAATATAGGCTTCTCCCAATAGTGCCTTACTGATAATTGAAAAAAAATAGCCTTTTCAGTAGCACTCTATCAAAAATGGGACAATACACTTGAAGCTAGACAACACCAATCGACAAAAACTGCATCCCGTTAACAATTTTATTTTGTTGCAAACATAACGACAAAGTGGAAGCCATAAAGATAAATCCCCAAAAAAAATCAGTAAGCAAGCCAAAAATATACTCTTTTTTCAACAAAACCTTTTCAAAAATTCAAACAATATAGCCTTCTCAACACAACCTTCTCGAAAATGAAACAATATAGCCTAACCTAGAGAACAATAATCAACAATGCCTAATGGAATCAAACAGGAACTATATAACATTAACTATTTCACTTCATTGCAATGATAACCACAAAAACGGAAGCCATTTATCAAACAATATTGGTTTCAATAGCGGTCCAAGTGTAGAAACCCACAAAACACAAAGATTGATAGTAACATGACCATGCAAAACCATAGCCATGAAATGTGAACAATAAATGAGATATTTTTTTATTTTACAAACAATATAGTCTTCTCTCAACAACACCTTATCAAAATTTGAAACAATGGACAATGCCTTATCAAAGATCAGATAACATAACCTGCCACAAACTGTGAACGACAATTGAAATAATATCACTAAGGGTTTTACCGATACGCACCTCTTCCTAGTTACTTCAAACACACCTATCCCCACTAGCTTTCTACACACTGCCTCATTTCTCAAACATACAAAAACCTGCATAATGTTAACAATTTTATTCCATTGCAAATATAGCCACAAAATAGAAGTCAGACATGGAAACCCACAAAAAAATTGACAGTAACAAACCCATGCACAAATATACTCTTTTTCTCAACAAAACCTTCTTGAAAATTGAAAGACTATAGCCTTCTTTGCATCTTCTATGACATACATACATATTTGTACATATGACACACACATTGTCCATCACTTTGATCTATAGCGCCATTACCGAGACTTTTGTATTGCTCTTCGAGTCATCCGCCCACGTAAAAAATATATATATCCTCCAAAAAGCTTCAAAAGAACTCCACAATGGACGGTCAGGTTTGCACCTTTACAGAAGCTTGCCCTCTTGGCATCAACATTAATTTTTGTATGGTATCTATATAGTGGTGATGGTTGTGTCAACATCTGCCATTTAAAATGTGAAAAGAGGTGGCAAAAGTCTTTGCAATTTCCAATAAGCCGTTATTGGGTGTTCTTTTATGGCTTAACCTACTATCAAAGTTGTGAGCTAGGATTGCGAGCTACTTTGAAGGTTGAAGTTCAATCACCCTTTCGCTGGCACATGTATCAATATGTATCTATATTTGGGTATGTGTAGGATCATGATGGGCCAAAAAGTGGCAATATCTAAATGATATGATGACCCATGTGGCTAACGACTTTTTTTTTACCCAAAATTGATGAAATGAAAAGGGTTTTTAAAGGAGATTCTCAGATTTCCACCAACATAAATTATGCTTTACTTTGAATTTAATAAATAATTATTATTCATTTTCTATTTGAATTATGACTAAAGTCCTGATTGATAGGCTGATTGAAAAAAATCTATAACTTTCAAATGGTATCACATTTTTTGAATCTGAAACATGTGTCACATTCTATTCTTCGCATACTCTAGGATGAAAAAATTAAATTAAATTTCATGAAGTTTTGACCAAGTTAGACATACGAGTTTTTATATTTTTAAAAATTTGTAATAAAAAAAATCATAATTAATTATTTACTTGGAAAAAAATTATAAAAAATATGCATCACATTTAGACATGAGTCCCCTACTTATATCTAAAATCTTATAAAAAAAATATTATCATTTTATTGTGGTTAGGGTGGTCAGACAGACACCTACTTCTTATTTTTTCCCTGAAATTTAAGTACTACTACATTGAAATTTAAAATTTTCACCAAATAGATTTTTTTTAAATAAACCTAGTAGTTTAGAAACTACATTCAATTTGCTACGAATTCTATTCTTACATATTTTTGAAATAATATAGATAACTTATTCAAAATTTTATGTCAAGTTGCCTAACTCTGATTTTCTAAATTTTATTGCCACTTAAGGGCTTGTTTTTTCCATGATCCTACACATACCCATCTATAAGTTTCCATTCATCTATATATGTATATTTTCTACATCTAACACCATGCACATACATTTCTACTTGTACCTTTTTAGCCTGTATATTTCCAAACAACAAATTCTTACATATGCATCCAATGCATGGTGTTGGATTGTATTTATTTTCATATTTGTTAACTGTACCTTTTATTTATTATTTATTTCATCCTCAAAAAGGACTTGTTGGAATGGTGGGTTCTATATTAAGTGTGATAAAAAAGATTGGTGGAGAGTAGGCCTTGTTTTGTTGTGTTTCATTTCATATTTGTTATTTCTTGTTTACTTGCACTGTGGGTCTTTACATTGGTGTTTGTAACCACCTTATTATCTTCACTGTAATATATGGATATGTATATGTATTTGTATATATACATGTGCACTCCAAAGAAATAAAAGAAAACAGATGCCAAATCAACATAAATTATAAAAAATATCCAAAATCAAAATTACAGATGGCTATTTGGCATTCAAGGCAGTACAAAAATTATCTTTGGAAGGTCTTGTATGGCAACAAAAATTGTAGGAAGATCTGACAACAACAACTTGCACTAAGCTTCAAAGTTAATTCTTGCAACCTTGACTATTGTTGTTTTAAGACTTGTTTCTAAATTATAGGTCTAAGTTTCAATAAGAAGAGTGAAAAAAAATATATGAATATTTTCTACATCTAATGCCATGTACATACATTTCTACATGTGCTTTATTAGTGTGTATATTTCACAACATAAACTACACAACATTAACTATCTAGCTACGTTGGAACCATGACCACTAGACATGCAAGCCACAAATAAATAAACAAAAGGTGTTATTACAACCATCACTAGCACTTTCAAACCATACAACAAATAATGTAGATGCAAACCCTCATTTAATTTTGCTGGCCTCCTCTATCCATGTAGTGGAAAATCCACCAACCTATTCCCAATGCGTGCCATATGCCTCTCCATCCTTTTTAGTTATTATTTATTTCAGCCTCAAAAAAGGAGTTGTTGGAATGATTGGTTGTATATTAACTATGGTAATAAATTTTGGTTTCACCATTGAACAAAGTGGTGGACAATGTATGTTCTTTCTCGGGGGTTTGGTGAGAGCCCACGGGGCTCCATTACCCAATATGGTAGGGTGGAGAGCAAGTCTTGTTTTGTTGTGTTTCATTTCATATTTTCTATTTGTTGTTTAGCTACACTATGGGTCTTTACATTGGTGTTTACAAGAATTTTGTTGTCTACATCGCAATATATGTATATCTATATGTATTTTTATATATGCATGTGTAATAAAAAAAGTGTAGTTCTTTTAGATGGAGACTCCAATGAAGGAGAGCACGATGCATAGCCTTAAACAACAATAGACTTATAGTCTCCTTTAAAGAGTGCATTGTACCTTCCATTCATTGGAGTCTCCATCAAAAATGCATTGCATAAGCATAGATACATATACATATATGTATGCTTTGGTTATTCTCCATAAGGAATTGTTGAAAAAAGAATTGTTCTGTGTATGAATTTTTTGTTTTTATTTTCCTCTCGCATGGTTTTACATTTCCAAGTAGAAAACGGCTACATATGCATCTAATGTATAATGTTGGTTGTGAAATCTTGTCTATTTATCCTTTCTACCTCAGAAAATGATCTATCACAATGATAGGTTATATATTGATTGTGATAAGAAACATTGGTTTTTCCATTGGTCATAGTGGTGGAAAATGTTTGTTCTTGCTTGGGGGTTTGGTGAGATCCCATGCGGCTCCATGAACCAATATGGTAGGGTGGAGAGCATGTCTTGTTTTGTTGTCTTTCATTTTATATTTTCTATTTACTGTTTAGTTGCATTGTGAAGTTTTTTTGATGGAGGCTAGAATGAACGAAGGCATGGTGCACAACCATAGGTAGCAGCAACATTACACTCTTCTTTTAAAAGTGAAATGCACCTTCCATTCATTACACTCTCCATTGAAACTACATTGCATATGCATAGATACATTTTCAAATACATTTACATATATGTATGCTTTTGTTGTTGTCGATAAGTCACTATTGGAAAATGTATTTGTGTTTGTTCAATTTCTTTATATTTTACCTTTTTTTCCCCTCGACCATGGTTTTATATTAACAAGAAGCAAATCCCCACATATACATCCAATACACGATGTTGATTGTGACATCTTGGCTATTATTCCTTCAAGGGCCAAAAAAGCAACATTGGTTTCACCATTGCTCATATTGGTGGACAATGTATGTTCCTACTCAGGGGTTTGGTGAGAGTCGATGGGGCTCCATGACCCAATATGGTAGAGTGGAGAGTAGGCGTTCCTTTCTTTTGTTACACTTTATATTACCTATCTATTCATTGGTTTCTTTCTTTCTCTTTAAGTTAGAGTTTGCAAGCACTTTCCATCTTCATTCTGATGTATGTATATGTATTGTTTTCCATATGGAATTGTTGAGTCTTGTTATCTACTTTTGGCTATTTCATTCCATATTGAATCAACTTCACCTATATACTTATGTCAATGCTCTTTAAGTTGGTGTTTGCAAGAATTTTATTATTTTCCTAATATTATGATTATAGGGTCCTCAACCTTGTTCGAGTTCCAACCCTATAGCAAGTGTGGATCGTAAAAAGGCAGTAAAATTCCAAAGGAACCAACTTTATTATGTGAGCCATGGAGACCAAATTTTTGTAGGTACTCGAGCCAAATACTTGTAACAAAGAGGCATTGTATATCAACCTAGCTTGGATCCACACATCCAGACAACTGCACTGCAATTGCAGCCAGGTTTGTTGGCAAAGCTTGATCCTTGTTGTAGCCTTGTGTCCCCCATTCCTTGCTAGCTTCCACACAATCATCATAGTGATGACTCCTCCACAATGGGTAGCTATATACCTTAGCAAACTCTTCTCAAGCATCCCTTTCCATCCACATCATAAGCTGCCCCCCACTTAAGCAACACATTTGGTGATTCCTTCCACACTGCAATGCAATCCTTTTGTTGGTGCATTGATGCTTTGTCTGACTTGAAAATTTGTAGTGTTTGCAAAGAAAGCTATTTCAGCATGAAAGTGTGAGCATCCAATGTAGGCACCATCTTTTTGCATTATGCTTCTAAAAAGGTTGTCCATAGATTTAGTTTTCTAAACAACATGGATCCAGGCCCACAACCTCTTGTCCTTGCAAAACTTACTCAAGTTGAAGAAATGCTTATAGCTAGAGATGCTCAAGTTTTGCAAGTAACCCATGCTAGAGGAGGCCAATACAAATATAGTGGTCATACTATAAGCTTCCTTCAAGACATCACAACCATTGCAACTTTTTTACCGTGTCATCTAAATGATCTTGAAGTGGTGATTGTGTGTAGTACTGGCGCTCAGGGGACAAACTATGATTGCTATGTTGACAAGTTACATAATGTCATGGCTGCATTAATATACAAAATTGAGAATGACCCATACTAGAGTAATGTTGCAATAGATTGTGATGCTTTAAATTTATTGCCTGCTATAATTACTGACATCTCTGATCTTTTGCACACAATGAAAGAACTAGTACATAACATAGTTGAACTAATGGAAAATCCAAAAAGTGTTGTTGATGAGGAAACTGAGCTTGAGGCCTCATCATCATTAATTCCATTGATGCCCAACCCTCCTAGGGAATTGCAGGAAATTAGAGATGCCTTATAGATTAAAGACATTAGTGAAAATACTTTGTCTTGGCTTGAGATAAATTCTACCCCTATCAATGAATATAATATAGAAGGGTTATTAAGCATGTCTTCTCCAATCTTGTTCCCCATTCGCACAATAATGCCGTTACAATCAAGAATTGTACAGATTCACATACATGAATATGCATTGCACTTGATGAGATATTATGATAATAGATTTGGGAGGCATGTCATATTTAGATATTACCTTTATAATTTTATAATAAGACATTGAAGCCAACAAGCAGCTTTATTTTTTATGAAAAAAACTTGTAGGAAAGGATCCCGAAGTCTATTTTTTCTTTGTGATAATTTCTTTGAGATGTGCCCGACACCCATATAGAAAACCAACTTGCTCTCTTTGGTGCATCTTTGCGAGGAACATGCTTGTATTGGGGAAAGTGTCATCAAGAGCTTATGACAATGATCCACCAGCTTGGTACACTGACTCTCTTCTTCACTTTGAGGTTTGCATATACAAAATGGTCTAATTTGCACAGGGTGATTGATCCTCATTCCCAACCACATATGCCATACTCCCAAAAATGCTTCACTGAAAATATGGTCCAAAACTCGCACATAGCAACCTTGTACATGCACTTGCAGTTCACCATTTTCTATGAAGAATTTATTGAGAGGATTGTCCAAACAAAGGACTATTGGTATAGGTATGAGTGGCAGCATCATGGATCAACACATGTGCACAGTTTCTTGTGGCTTCTAGGTGCCCCAAATATGGACATGCTTGACTGGTCCAACTGACATGAGCTTCAATAGGCAAAAACCTTCTTTGATTGCTATGTTTTAGTATGGAATCCATGATCCCCAAATTAACTAATATTAAGGGTCCACCACTCATCTTTGGAGGACCCGTGCTTGCTTAGTAGTACGCAAATCTCTTGCATGGACCCAATGGCAGATAATGAACAACTCTTAAACACGATGCAGAGGCATACCAAGTGTACTCAATACACTTTCCTTAGGAAAAAAGGCCACCAATTACAATGTTGCTACAAAGCTCCATGGAATACACAACCATCATCAACATTGGTGATTAATAGTGAATTGAAAAAATCCTATAAGCTAGTAAGAAATGATGAGCGTCTTAATATCCACAACCATGATATGCTTGCAATTTGGTGAGAAAATGTTGATTTCTAGCCAGTTTTGTCTAGACAAATTGTCCCAAACTACATTTCCAAATATGCATCAAAGTCTGAAAAAAAAGTTGAAAGCTATACTAATATCTTGCAAAGGCTTGCCAATATAAATTCCTCTACAAATAAAGCATTGCTTTCCTATCAAAAATTCATGATGCACTTGGTTGTAGACCATGACATTGGTGCACAAGGAACATGCCATATGCTCCAAAAGTTGCCCCTTGTCATCTCAAGTTGACATTTCCTATCTATAGACGTCAGCAGGCAGACACTCCACCATTTGGAAAAATTTGATTATGGTGATGAGCTTGCAAGTGGATATATTCATTGTTACATTCAAAGACCAGTTGAAATGGATACAATATCCCTTATTCAATCTGCACTATAACTATATACATATAGAAAAAATCGCAAAGGTGCAACCTGGCATCCCTACCCACAGCCTGATATCATCATTGTTTGACTTAACACACTTAGTCAAACTATCATCTTATGCATAAGTTTACTCTAGGATAACACAACTTCCTTGGGTTTACAAGTCCATTACCACCTTGTTTGGCTTAACACACTTAGTCAAATTATCAAAATTTAGCATCACCTTGTTTGGCTTAACACACCTAGCCAAACTATCCTCCGGTGTACGAGTTTATTCTAGGATAACACAACTTCCTAAATTTTATGAGTGCATTGTCACTTTTGTTTGAATTAACACACTTAGTCAAACTATCAATCCATCAATTTAATCAATCAACCTTAGATTGGTTTTCAACAAAATCCCAAAACAGAGCACTGATATCGTCATGCATATCCATATCCAAATTCTCAAATCCATCAAAAATTTCAAAAACATCCAAATCATTCAAAAATAAAAACATCTCAAAAAGTTAGAAAAAATAAAAAAATAGAGTCACCTTGTTCGAACTATGCCGTCTCTGAGCTTGAACGTAGGCAAGGTTGATCTTTGATCATCCCCCGAGACTTTTAGGGTCAGTCCTTAGGCGTCCGTCGCAACATGGCAACTCGTTTTCCCATCTATCTTATCATTAAGTCAAGTTCGTCGTATTTTCGAACTACATCGTCTCTGAGCTTAAACGTAGGCAAGGCCATCCTTGATCGGCCCCAGAGACACAAAATCCAAAAACATTCATAAATCTCAAAAATACCAAAAACATTTGCAAAATTTTAAAAATACCAAAAACAACCTCAAAAACATTTGAAAAATCCAAAATAGTGCATCCATCTCATCTCGCTTTCACCCGTGATAAATGTCTCACTCATAATAAGGTCAATCATCACCTTCACCCTTTGGTAAGTCAGTCAGAAGCAGGTCTAGCAGGTTCAAAAGTGAACACCTACCTGTCAGAGTCTTGAAAGTCTAAGTCAGTAAGCAAGCAAGTTGGTCAACTCGAAGTATCAATAGCTTATCACCCAAATTAGTCTCACCAAAACCCTGATCACTACATGTCCTAGGATAAAGCTTTCCTACGATGGACATAGGCATCAGGTACCCCCTTAGTAGTTTAGCTTTGGCTAGCGGTATGAAGAACATTAGATTGTTCTTTTACTTTGTCTTGGTCTTTTTTGACTTATCTTATTTTGCACTCATTCCTAGGACCTCTCGATGATGCCTAAACAAAATAGGTTTAGAGAAAAAGGAATGGGGCAACGAACATTATCTTTTTTATCTATTGTGCATGTTGGATACTCTTGTAAAATAACTTGGTGAATACTTGCTTTGTTAGGTTCATCCTAGCAAGGTTTTCGTATGTCAAGTGTGAACAAGAATACTCCTATCTGATTGACGAGTCAAATTCCATCACACTAGGTACAACACCATCCTAGTCCTTTATACCTTGATGCATCGTACCTATGTGTGTTATCAAACATAAAGTAATTGACCCTTTGAAAATCCCAACTCCTGGTAAGCAATACATCATCATCATCGGTAATAATGTGAACTTGTGTGGATCCTCCTTCCTTCCATCTTATTCTTCTATCTTTACTAACATTTCTATCTAAAATCAGTGTATTGTATCAAAATATACACGAGGCTACCCATGGCCAATGACTATCTATACATCATTAGAATTGTCTACTTCAAAGAATTATCTTTCGTCCTATGATCAATAGAACCACTCCTCTCGCATTTTATCACGATCTCTATCGGAAAATTGTACATTTCTACTTGATCTCTTGAGGGGGTAGTATACCAGCATAATCCTTTCGTTGGGGCAACGGTGGGGAATCTGAAAAAATTGAGAAAATTTTGAACTTTTGATCATAGCAGTTTATTCTTTGAATCAATGCAACAAGTACATTGCTTCAAAGAGGGGCAAAATGTAAACATGGAAAATGTACATTTTCGATCTAGCACACTTGGTCCTAATTTACTAACACCTTTTCATCCTGAATCATCTCCTCTGCTAGTCATTTAATCAAATAATCTGTATTTGATTAAATTCATCACTCTTCACCCCTTAATTAAATAAATCAATTTTATTTAATTAATCTATAATTCCCCTTTTAATTAAATAATTCATTTTATTTGATTAAATCCCTAAAGTCTTCTCATTAAATTAAACCTTGTTTGATTTAATCTAACATTGTCCCCTTTAGTTAAATAAATCAAATCATTTATTTAATTAAATCATTTCCTCTCAGTTTTGATTTAAATCAACTCATAAATCTAAGTCAAAATTGTCAAATCATCTAAGCCTTCATTAAATTAATCAAAATCTTGATTAAGTTAATTCCTATCACTAAAATCCTGTAGAGAATGCAGCTTGCACAATAAATCAATTACTTTGATTTATTTAATTGCCTATTTTCTCTCAACATGGCATCAAAAGTGAATATTCCCTCAAATTTGAATTCAAATTTGAGTGGGAAGGCTACTTCCAACAAGGCATTGAAGTCCTCTTACATGTCCTTTACATTGAGCCAAGTGATATTAACTCCATTTCTTTCATCCCCCCTAAACATGTCACTTCATCAAATTCCAAATTCAAACTTGCACATTGATCAAAATGTGCTCAACCTTCAACCATTCACATCTTGACAAGTGGCACTTGGCCATTGGATGTTGAATGATCCCACATTGCTTATTTTCACTCTCTCTTCCATTTTGGAAATCTATAAATGAGAGACTCTTCCTCTCATTCAATCATCTACAATTTGAGTAAACTTATTATACTCAAATCCATCCTCAAGCATAGCCTTTTCATCTAGTTTTATCAAGTTCTTAGCTAGGTGATGTAGGAATTCAACCAACAAAGTGGATCAAATCATCAAAGCTTACAAAGGAGTTGGGAGAGGGTTGATTTTGACACATCAATTGGCACCAACTCCCCCATGGGATAAAGAGTTTGCATTGTTTAAATTAGGATTTCATTTATCTTTTGTATTTTGTTCTGCATTTTCCTAATTTAAGCTTTTGTAAATGGATTTCATGTGGAATCCTTGTTTTACCTTGCATATGATCTAATATTGTGATTGTTTGCTTTGTTTATGTAGGTATGAAATTGGGGTTCACACTATCAGATAGCATGTTGGACCTTAACTCTTTCCTATATGATGGTGGGTTGACTGATCTAGACCTTAAGGGTAGTTCTTCTACTTGGTATAAAAAATGTGTGAGCTACAATCTCATTCAAGTCAGGTTGGATCAGGTTTTTGTGTTAGTCGACTGGAATATTTCCTCCTTTTCCTTGTCTTCTCTTCTTAGGACTAGCTCTGACCATATTCTGTTGCTTCTGTGCTAGAATACTCCTCCCCCTAAGGCCAAGAGGCCTTCTCATTTTGAGATGATGTGGATGTACCACCCTCAGTTCAGGGACCTTCTTAATACGTGGTGGAATGGTAGGGGTTGTGGTTCTGCTATGTTCAATCTAGCTTTCAAAGTCAAAAACCTGAAACTCAATCTAAAGGAATGGAGTCGGAGTTATTTTGGTAACATCTTTGAGAAATAAAAGTATCTTTAAGATCAGCTCAAATATTTTCAAAAATAAATGGATTACGATGTTTAGGCTGATCTTGTTGACAAATAAAAGGCTTTGTTAAGCGAACTCCATAATATTATTGAAAAATATGGGGTTTACTAGAAAAAGAGGTATAAGAATCAATGGCTTTGGGAGGAAGATAAAAACTCTAGGGTGTTTCACATGACAGCTTCAAGACATAGGAAGTGGAACACTATTTTTGAGTTGGTCCTAGATGATTGTTTTGTGATGACTTCTAAAGATGATTTGGCTCGTGTTGGTGTTTCTTTCTTTCATAACCTTGTCAACCCTCCCTCAATAAATCATCTAGCGGGTGACATCCTAGATGTTATTCCCCTTTCGATATCTTAGCAAGAGGTTCTATTTATGGAAAGAGGTGCTTCCTATGATGAGATTTAGGAGGTTGTGTTTTCCTTTAGCCCTTTCAAGGTACCTGGCCCTAATGGCTTCCCTCTTTTCTTCTTGCAATTTTTTTTGGATATCATTGGTAAGGATGTCTTTGCTATTGTTGTTGACTTCCTTTCTACTCGTAATATTCTCAAAGAATTCAACAACACCTTCATTGTTCTCATTCCCAAGCATTCAAGGGCCAACAAACTATATTATTTTTGGTCTATCAACCTTTGAAACATGTTATATAAAAATTTATTCAAGTTATTGGTCAATGGCATTAAACCTTGTTTGAACAAACTAATCCATCCTACTCAAAAAGGCTTTATTCTGAGGTGGCAAATTACTAATGCTATTATGTTGGTGCATGAAAATTTTCACTCCATGGGCAAGAGTAAACAAGAAATTATGGCTCTTAAGCTAGATATTTCTAAATCCTATGACAAAGTCTCTTGGAATTTTTTATTTGAAGTTCTTTACAGGTTTGGCTTCTCTGGTAAATTCTTGAAACTCATCCAGGGTTGTGTCACCTCCCCTAGTTTCTCTGTGATTATCAATGGTACCCCATAAGGTTTTTTCTTAGCTTCTAGTGGAATCTACCAAGGGGACCCCTTGTCTCCCTATCTCTTTATAATGATGACCAAAGTTCTTGGCCATAATTTTGAATGCAAGGTTTTGAATGGTACCTTGGTTGGTTTTTCCCCCTCCTCTACGTCTCAACCAATGTTTCATCAACAATTTATTGATGATATGATCTTGCTGGAGGAAACTACACTAGATGAGGCTAAAGGTTGTGAAACGTAGAAAATTGTCATCCTATGTTTAGGAAAAAACAACTAATTTTCTTTAAGTTTCATTCAACGAAACCCTAGAGATCTCAATCCAAGGATGAGATGAGGAAAAGAGATCTTCAATAAGGTATCATAGGGGTGTGATTAAATACTAAAAGAGGGTTCACCACCAAGCTAGGACTTGGAAAGATAAGAAATGAATGTAACATTCAAAACCTAACTAGATGACGTAGGAAATGAAATTGAAATATAGAATAACAAACTCAGAATGAGCAGAGGTGCACCTGGAAGAAAGATGAGATCAAAAGAAGCTCAAAAACCCTAAAATTATATTGTTTGAAGCTCGCTAGAACTCATACGCTAGTCTGGGAAATTTAGTCTCGGACTAAGGCTTTTGGGTAGAAACTAGAATCTCTCAATGACCATTCTGGATCTTCTAAAATCTTGAAAAAGGTAGCACTAGAACTCCTATGCCACAAGTGGTGATTTACTCTCAGTATTAGGGTTGACCTTAAATTCTGGTATTCTCTAGTGATCTCTAGATTTTCTCCTGCCAAATCTTTGGGTCTGAAAGCTTAAATTTTGGCTTGTAGGTGACTTTCCATGAAGATGATAACCTTGTGACAACCTTGACAACTTTCTTCAATCTTGTATCTTTTTCTTCAAATATCCTTCAAGCTCCAAGACACCTAGATATGCAATCACACATGTAGAGAGAGAAAAAATTGTTGATTTTTAGGGAATGGGGGTTTTCCTTGGTCAAACCTCATTTAGGTAATTAAACCTTATGATGAAACAATGAAACATGAATATGAAACATCAAACATGAACAATGATACCTTGAATGATGTCTTGAAATGTAAGTCAGCAATCTAACATGAAGTGGCCATGTAGAATGTAGATCTTGATCTTGAATTGGATATGAGACAATGCTTAACTTGGATCTTGAAAGCCACATCATAACATTATCTCAACAAAATTCTTGATGCACTATGTCTTTGGTCAACATGATGATGGATCTTGAATTTTTGCAACAAATGATGAATAAATCTAACCTTAAATTCTTTAGAAATGCTCTTGAATACCCTATGATGCTCTTGTGAAATTTTAGGATGCTTGAATCTTGATTGCTTAGTTGATATTATGATTTCTTATGTGAAATAATGATTTGAAACCTTTTTTATATAAGCACTTCATCTAACTTACCATTTATTAGATCCCAAATACCAACATTCATGAAATTTGAATTCAAAACCCTCATTTCCTACTCAAAACCCTAAAAAGGGGCCAAATGGGACTCATACACCACTTGTGGGTATAGGTCCCATCTAGGTGGGACTCATATGCCCAAGGTGATGTATGGGTCCCACCATGGCCTTTTAGGTAGAGGAAATGTCAAGGAGTTGGTAAATTATGTGTATTTATTGATTATGTTAGAATCTTAGTTGAAATAATCCTCGAGATGCATAATAAAGGGTCTTATGGGCCTATTAATGATGATATGAAGGTCATAAATGCAAGAGGGCACAAAACTTAATGTGAAGGTGCAAAGAAATACACTTTACAACACTAAACTAAGGAAAAATTAGGTCTATTTAGCTTAAAAGGGCCTTGAACCTAATGTGAATGTGTAAAGAACATTACAACACTAGATCAAGGCAACATTAGGTTCATTTTAATGTTATTCATTCCCAAATTAAGTGTGAAAATGTAAAGGACAACATTTTTCTACACTACATTTAGCCCCCACTTTAGTGAGAGGAGGAACTTGCTTCAAACTCACTAAAGTAAACATTCAAGAGGGGTCCACATGTACTGATGTGGATGGTCTAAGATGAAAAAGATCAAGGGGGTGGTCAAGCCCTCAGAATCCAAGATCCTATGTCAAACCAACATAAGCACAAAGGGACACACACAATGTGTATGATATGAAGCATCAAGATACACAAACATGAAATTTCAAAGACATAAAGATGAAAGAAAAAGAAATACAAGGTGGATCAAGCTTTGACCATTTATCCCACATGTTTTGGATCATATCTAAGCTTTTTTGTCTAAAACGCATGCTCACTTTGAGGCAAGGAGACTTCAATTTGTCTGCTAGGTGAGTATCCCAAAAGGATGGCTTACAAGTGGAACATGATGTCCATTATGCCAACCAAATGCATGCTCACAAGGGCTAGTGGAAGCTCATGCCATCCATTAGGTGAGCCCCCAGTGAGGTGAGACACATACACACAAGAAAGTGGCTATTGGAAATTCATGCCTAAGTTTGTATCCCATACATACAACCATACCAAAGCTATAACTCTTAATAAATTTGATAAGGTGCCACACAACATGACAAAAGGATTCATGATGCAAGAAAAGTTTCATATGCTTGAAACTCATGAACAAACAATATGGCTCCACAGGAAATCAAAGTGTGTTATGCAAGGTGGCCATATAACTGATATTGTAAATGCAAAAGAGTGTAAGGTACATTCAAAGGGATTTTGCTTAGTTCAGGTAAGGTCTCTTCTTAGATAAATTTTTGCCTAATATCTCCAAGAGAGGAAAAATTAAAGAAATATCACGCTCTTAGAGGAAATCAAACCCAATGACACCACCAAGAAAAGGATGCATCACAAGAATAAATAAAATCACATAGTGAAACATGAGTGTCGATATATTCCCCCACTTTAAAGAAATTGCTAACACCATTGATGTGAGCAAATTCTTTAAAGTAGAAGAGTACATGAGAGCTTATTCAGAAAACCCTATGCCAAGTCATAAGTTTTTGAATACTACATCATGGATAAGGGGTTTCCCCCAAAACTTATTACATCACATGTGATTCAACTTAAGGCTTGTCTTCCATATCCCAGGCTTGCTCTTATATATACATGGAAGGCAGTCAACTCGCCAAAAGAGATAATGAAAAGTGTCATACGAGGACAAGGATAACCTAACCACTTGCCCCCACTTAGGGCAAGGCAAGGGTGAGCCAAAATTATTGATGAGAGATTTGAAATTCAACTTATCAATTAGACGATCTAGGTGCTTCAACATAAGGAAGAGCACCACAATCCTTAATATGTTGAATTTTATCACTCAATGCCTTACATTCATTAGTAGAATGACCATGAACTCTATGATATGCATAAAATGAACTCTTTCTTTCATGTTCTTGGAGGGAGAGATATCAAATGATCTTGGAGGATTCTTGACAAGATACTCTCTTGATCAATAGTAGAGGATGTTCCTTTGTTTTGTGACAAAGATATCTCTTCCTTAGTATAAGATGCCATACTTACACAAGGCTCTTCAGATTGCAAGATTGTGTTCTCTCCTTTATAGGAGGTTGTAAAATATAATGAACTCCAATCATTAGTTTTTTGCATGATGACATTGATTTTAAGCGAATATTTCTTTGTTTCTTTCATTTTTGTCAAAGGATAATAATCAAGACGAATTGTGTCTATCAGTTCAAGATGCACTAATGTTGAAGTTGGCTTAAGGGAATATTTTTAAGTAGTTTTGACATTAAGTGAAGGCTTGTTTCTTTCTTTCGAGGGACAATAACAAAGACCATTAGTAGTTCCTTGTGTGTTAGGCTCTATAGGGACACAGATACCTTGTTTTCTAGCACCAAATCCTTTTCCACTATATCCAAGTTGTTTCATAAGTTCATAACCTTTTCCATAAAAAAATTTCAATTCTTCTAGATCTAGTGGTTGTGCATAATCAATTTTGTCAAATTTTTTTGTATAATTTGCTTCATTTTCTAAAGTAGTTGAGGTAGATTCTTTCAAAGGGTATTTTGAATTTTGTGTTGACATTACCAATTTTTCTTTTCCCTTTTAAGAGTTTGTTTATGATCATGTATTCCTCCACGAATGTTGTGAAATCTAAGGAACCCTAATTATCTTCCAATAACTTTGTGACTTCCTCAATATGTTTTTCTTGCATGGGTTCCACTTGTGTAGTTTGTATTAATGTTGCCAAAGAATTATCCTTTCCTTTCTTAATGTTCAAACAACTATTTGGTTTAGGGTTAGCTTTGATCATACCCACTTTTTATTGTAGATGTACTTCATTATATGATGAAGATTTAAAGAAATTCCATTCATTGCATGAATCCATGGTCATCCTAAAAGAAGATTATATGAAAGATCATGAGGTGTAATATGGATTGGTGTTTCTAATGTGGCCTTTCAAGCTGTAATAGGCAAAGTGATCACACCAAGCGGTCATTTTCCCATGTTATCAAATCCACTAATAGATAAAGAGGTAGGTTGAATTTTTTATTTATCCATGCCAAGTCTATCCAAAAGGGTCACACTACACACATTAAGGGTAGATCCATTGTCAACAAGGGTTTTTTTTATTCCACTCCTATTATATATAGCTATTATCATGAGGGGTTCAATTTAGTTTTTGCACTTCTAGCGAGGGTAACTCATCTTGATGGAAAGTAATGTCTAAGTTGACCGAAGTTGTAGCTTGAATTTTGGCTACTACTTCATTTGATTGCACATTAGGTGGGAAGTAACTGCTTGTAATGAACTTTGAATCATGTTATGATAATGAGGGGAGGCTTGAATAAGGTCCCATAATGATATCTTAGTAGGAGTATTCTTTAGTTGTTCAACAAGATTATACTCATTTTCATTATGTGAAGGAAAACTAGGGGCACTAGGAAAGATAGGGTTAGGAAATGGGAGGGATGTTGAAGGTGTATGTCTTGGTTGAGGATTATTTCTAGTGTTATATGTATGAGCAACAGTATTGTAACTGGGATTTCGTGAAACATTATTCTTATGTGGGTAAAGGATAAGTTTGGGTTTGTTTTGAGTGTGTGGTCATTATGAGGATGGGTAAAGAATTAAAGGATTCTTATGATGTCCCATAGGATATATCGGATGTCCAAGAGTCAATGGGGATCTAAGACATTTATGTGCTCATAACTTCATTGGTTTCAATTTGATGTCTTTCTAATGAAGGGGAGTCTAGTGTCATCTTTTCAACATCATCCAAGGAAGGCACATCACTATTATTTGAAAGATATGTGTCATTTTCTTGCACCATGATATCCTCCCTAGTAGGAGAGGTTTAAGGAGAACTAAAAACTATATTTTCATTACATTCAATGGTTGCTTCTTCTAAAATGACTTCATCACAAGTGATGGATTTATCAATGGTTGGATTTTATTGTTTATCAATGATGACATTCTTTTTTTCAATAATATTTTCCCTAGGAGAAGAGAGACACATAAGATTCTCATGACTCTCATTGGTTTGATCTTTTAACACTAAAATAGCTTCTTTACAACTAGGAGATATGCTAGGAAAAGAAAAAATGTGATTGTCATGTTTATCTATAATTTCATCCTCTTTCACTAAAACATTCTCACAAGCAAGGGATGAATGGAGACTAGATAAGGTGATGTTTAGAAATGTGTATTTTCTCATTCTCTTGTGTCATAATATCTTCCCAAGGGGGATGAGGAGAAGGAAAAAAAAGACCTTCATGATACTCAACGATTGCATCTTCTTTCACCAAGATACCTTCGTCACTAGCAAGAGAGGTATTGGGAGAAAAGTAATTATGATTGTCGTGATTGTCTATATTTGCATTTTCTTCTATCACATCATTCCCAAAATAAGAAAGATAGGAGGGGGTGTAGATTTAAGGTAAGTGTCAAAATTTTCACTTTCTTGTGCTAAGAGACTCTCATAACTAGGAAATTTATTGAATGAATGACTAACATGCTTATTGACTAATTTTTTCTTTGTAAACTTGGAAAAGATAGATACTAAAATTTGTGAAAAGTACTCTATACAAACTCAAAATGGAAAGAGACTTAAAATGCAATGTAAAGACCTAGAATGAAATGTGTAAATGCAAGTTTTAGATTCTAAACAATGTAATTTTTTTATTACACTTTGAAACAACCTAAAAATGAAATTTTGTAAACATAGATTTGAAATTAAGCAATGCATGAAATGGCCTGAATTAAGTTAGATCTAATGAAATGCATGTAATAGAAACTCAGCAAACTGGAATAGTTATTAAATGACAACAAATAGAAGTACAACAATGATGTTTTTAATGTTGTAAATGGCAGTTCTAGGTCTGATATGGGACTAATTCGCCTAGAGAGGCATGTGAGTCCTAGTCAAGATTTTTGAAGGGTTCAAATGCTAAAAAATACACAATGTACAATTCCCAAAAATTAGGCAAAACAACCTGTACTAGGACTAAATCACCCAGAGGGGCGTGTGAGTCTTAGATTAGGGTTTTTCCACAAATTTCAGAAAATTTTGAGTGAATGCTATGTTTCTAGTTTGTATGATGTCTAGACTAAGTGAAATTACATAGTTCAAATGAAATTCAATGATGCAAGATGCAAAAATGCAACCTATTTGCACTTTCACTAATGCAAGATTTAGAAACCCTAGATGCAAATTAACTAATTCAAAACCTAATGTAGAGTTAATGAAAGATAGATCTAGGACTATGATGCACTCCAAATCAGAAAAGAAGGTGTTCTAAAGGCTAGGTTCACAAAAATTAAATGAATAAAATTTTCATCCTAAGTTTTAGGACATAGAACAACTAATTTTCTCCAAGTTTCATTCAAGGAAACCCTAGAGATCTCAATATAAGGATGGGATGAGGGAAAGAGATCTACAATAAGGTGTCCTATGGGTATGATTAAAGACTAAAAGGGGGTTCACCACCAAGCTAGGGCTTGGAAAGATAAGAAATGAATGTAACATGCAAAACCTAGCTAGATTACCTATGAAATGAAACTAAGAATGAGCAAAGGTGCACCTAGGAGAAAGATGAGGTTAAAAGAAGGTCTGAACCCCTAAAATTTTGTTGCTTGAAGCTCACTAGGACTCTTATGTACCACTTTGGGCGAATTAGTCCTAGACTAGGGAATTTAGGTAGAAACCGCAATCTCTCAAGGATCGTTCTAGATCTTCTAAAATCTTTAAAAAGGAAGTACTAGGACTCATATGCCACAAGTGGGGATTTATTCCTTGTATTAGGGTTAACCTAAAATTTTGGTATTCTTTGGTGATTTCCTATAGCTTTTCTCCTGCCAAATCTATGGGTAGATAAAAGCTTGAATTTTGGCCTGTAGGTGACTTTTCATGAAGATGATAACCTTGTGACAGTCTTGAAACCTTTCTTCAATCTTACAACTTTGTCTTCAAAGATCCTTCTAGTGCCAAGACACCTAGATTTGCAATCACGCATGTAGAGAGAGAGAAACTTGTTGATTGTTAGGGAATGGGGGTTTGCCTTGGTCAAACCTTTCTTATCTAATTAAACCTTATTATGAAACAATGAAACATGAATATGAAACATGAAACATGAAACATGAACAATGATACCTCGAATGATGTCTTGAAATGTAAGTTAGCAATCTAACATGAAGTGGCCATGTAGAATGTAGATATTGATCTTGAATTAGATATGAGACAATGCTTAACTTGTATCTTGAATGCTATATCACAACACTAGTTCAACAACATGCTTGATGCACTATCTTTGACATGATGATGGATCTTGAATTGATGCAAAAAATGATGAATAAATTTTCCCTTGAATGCTTTAGAAATGCTCTTGAATACTCTATGATGCTCTTGTGAAGTTTTAGGATGCTTGAATCTTGATTTCTTAGTTAATATTATTATTTATTAGGTGAAATAATGATTTGAAACCTTTTTTATATAGGCACTTCATCTAACTTGCCATTTATTAGATCCCAAATGCTGACATTCGCGAAATTTGAACTCAAAACCTTGATTTCTCACCCAAAACCCTAATAAGGGGCCAAATGGGACTCATATGCCACCTTTGGTGCATACATCCCATCTGGGTGGGACTCATACACCCAAGGTGGCATATGGTTCCCACCAGGGCTTTTGAGGTAGAGGAAATGTTGAGGAGTTAGGAAATTAAGTGTATTTATTGATTATATCGGGATCTCGATTGAAATAAGCCTAGGGATGCATCATAAAGGATCATAGGGGCATATTTATGATGATATGAAGGTCATAAATTCAAGAGGGAAAAAAAATAATGTGAAGGTGTAAATAAATACACTTTACAACACTAAATTAAGGAAAAATTAGGTCTATTTAGCTTAAAAGGGCCCTAAACCTAATGTGAATGTGTAAAAAATATTACAACACTAGATCAAGGCAACATTAGGTTCATTTTAATGTTAATAATTCCAAAATTAGGTGTGAAAATGTAAAGGATGACATTTTTTTACACTACAGGTTGGATTGATATCCTAAAAAAATTTGCTACGGCTTCTAGGCAGTGCATCAATTTCACAAAAAGTGTCATATTTTTTCTAAATGTTGACCCTGCTCTTCAAGATAGGATTTCTAGAATCCTCAATTGTCAAATCCTTCCCCTTCCCTCAACGTATCTAGGCATGCCGCTTACTATTGGCAAGGTGGATAATTTTGTTTGGTCCACTCTTCTGGAAAGAGCTTAGAGAAAGCTTGTTGCTTGGAAGGGTGTTCTCAATAATGTTGGTAAGATCCTCCTTCTCAAATCTACCCTTCAAAGTTTGACAGTGTACCTTATGTCTCTATTTTTTATGCCTGCTACATGGTTGAAGAAACTTGAACAAATTCAGTGGAGATTTCTTTGGTCGAGGACCGAAGAGAGGAGTTAGTTCTCTTTGGTGAATTGGGACACTTTGTGCTCTAGAAAATGTTATGGCAGCCTAGACTTGAGAAAAACTAGATAGATGAACATGGCCCTTATAACTAAAGTTTCTTGGAAGCTTCAAAATAACTAGGCAGAATGGATATCCATCCTTAAGGAAAAGTATTTCCAAGGTCAGGATTGCCTCTTTCTGTTGTACAATGGTGCTCTCCCTCCTGGCTCTATCATCTAGAATAACCTCTTGAAATCTAGGAATTTTCTTTCTTTGGGATCCTCTTGGCCAGTTAGATCTGATACCTTGGTCTCTTTCTGAGACGAAAAATGGATTTCCTCTTTGGCTCTTGGTCTTCATCTGGTTTTTTCTATGATGAAGATTGATCTATGTGCATAGCCGGGGTCTAAGGTTTTTGAGTACCTACATACTTCTATTGTTCTGCCCAAATGGAAGATTGATCCCAATTGGTTTGACCCCCCCTTCATTTGGTTGTTGAAGAGCTTCTTAGGATGGTTAAGAATCACAAATTCTTTGACTTCAATTTTCTAGACTCTTTGGTTTGAATAGATATAGTAATGGAAAAAGTATCCATTTTCCTTACTTGATTTGGGAATGATTATCATTGAATTAACCTAATTTTTCCTAGGTTTAATGTTGTAATGTGTCGTAACACATTCACATTGATCTTGAGCCCCTTTTTAATAAAATGTACTTAATTTTTACCCTCTTTTAAGTTTTGTAAAGTGTTGTAACACACTTATACATTTATCTAGGGTCTACTTAATTAATTGTGGTTAATTAGAGTTAATTAGCCCCTTTAATTCAAATCTAAGCCTTATTTGTGACATCTCTTGAAGATCTATCCCAAAACCCATAATTTAAATTACATATCATTCAATTGGGAAAACTTGAGTTCCTCGAAATTGGTGCTAGGACCCATTCACCCTAGGTGGTGAATGGGTCCTCCCTCCATAAAACCCCCCTTTTCTGATAGATTCTACATGGGTTTTTTATGTTCTTTCATTCCCCGAAGGCAAGGTCTTCAAAAACAATGCCAAGACCCATTTGCCTTAGGTGGAAAATGGGTCCTCCCTTAATGAGGACCACCTTTTTGAGTTCCAGTCTGGTGGGAATTTAATAATATTTGTTTCCAAATCTAGTGTTGGATTGAATTGTTTGAATTTTGAGGTTAATCTCTTAATTTAGTATAAATATGGGGTTAATTAACATTGTTTCTCCTAGAAATTTTATGTGACTTCATGAGATCAAGAGAAAGAGCATTATAGAGAATTTTCAAAGGCATTTCAAAGAAGATTATCAAGGTTTTATTGGAGCAATTCAATATCATTTCATCATGACAAGGTTGTAGTGCATTCCTACATGTTGTTGAGCTAAGATAGTAGATGTAGCATTAAAGATCTACTTGCAAGAATTGTTATAGACCCTATTGAGATCAAGATCTACATTTTTCATGGCCACTACATGTTAGATTGTAGATTTATCTTCTAAGATAACTTCCAAGGTATCAACATTTCATTGTTTCATATATGTGCTTAAATTTTATTATTTTGTCATTTGGTTTAATTACCTACATGGTTTTTGACCAAGGAAAACCCCTACTCAATAAAAATCAACAATTTTTTCTTCCCTTAAGTGTGTTTTTTCAGAGATATAGGTTGAAGATCAAGTGGAGAAGAAGTTTAGAGAAAAATTGTCAAAGTTGTCAAGTTGTAAGATTGATCTTTATAGTGCAAGAATGAAAAATTGAAGCTACAAAATTTATTATAGGTTTTCGGGAGCTAACAACAAAGGATTTGTGAGTGTAGACATCAAGGAAAATAACCCAAATCTTAATTTTAGAAACCCTAACAGGGACCCATTCGCCACTAAAGGAAAATGTGTCCTATGTGCCCTAAAAATAGGCTTCTTGCAACAAGGTACACACCATTTTAAGCTCTAAAAACTACCCTCATAGTTGCTATAATAGTTAGGGTTAGATTTTTATTATTATTTTCATCTTTTTTCCTTCATAAAATTGCATGATTAGTGTGGAAAAACTTAGTGGTTCTTCATCTTGTTGATTCATTTTGTTGAACCCTATTTTCCTCACCTAATCAACAGCTTCTAAGAATGGGAATTACTTTGTTAAGACTGGCTACAATATTCTTTCCAATAGCCAAGATCCCTTGTTTGACTGGACATGGTTTTGGCATAGGAATTCCCCCAAAGGTGAAATTCTAGTGGACCATCTACCATAAAAGAATTCTTACCTTGGATAATTTGCAGAAGAAAGGCTTACATTTGGGTAACCATCATTTCTTGTGTGACAATGAAGCTGAGTCAATCTCTTACCTACTCTTCAACTATTCTTACCCCTGGCAAGTTAGACAAAACTCCAATCTCTTTTCAAGGTTTGTTGGGTCTAACAAAAGGATGTTAATGGTATTTTGGATAGTTGGTGCCCATCGGTCTCCCACCTGATGAGTATAGAATCCGTCCACTATTTTTACCTTATAATTTCCTTTTATATCTATATCCTTGTCCCTAATCCTGTCACCATTTGCTGAAGGAGCCTTAATATTTAATAAAATAAGGAAAGAAATTGGGGATTGATAATTTACTGAAAATCATGATAAATCTGATTGTTTTGTGGCAGGAGATGGTTCGAAAGGAAGTTGAAGGTTGTTACAAACGTGAGGACCTTAGGAATATAATGAAGTGAAACCAGCAAAAAGATGTTAAGACTCTTTGTTTTAGTTTCATGCTAAAATTGGCCTGCGGACTTTTATCAATCTAAAGACTCTTGTTTGTGAGTGGCTGAAAGGTCGAATGAACAAACAAACTTATCTATTGTTTTTAGTATAATCAAATGATATATATGCATGATGAAAACATAATATCGATAGATATAATTGAGAAATCAGATCCGTGTACTAGAAAGATTGACATATTCTTAAGTATCAGTCATTTTATTAGATGAGAATTAGTGTGGAGTAGATTGGTGATTCATGATTTCCATCATTCAATAATCGGCGAAGGCAAGGCCCACTTCCTCAGTTATTGGTGATTTTAGCATTAGATTTATATGCATGGTAATGTGTGTTTTATAGTCATTTGATTAATTTGATTTATGTGATTAAATGATTGGTTACTATTTCTGAATTGATTCATTCATTGCAACTATGTAATTCATTTTATCTTAATTCTATTGTTTGGATCCTTGTTAAATCATTCATTATCTGTTGATATGTATGTTTAATCGAATTAATGATTTCTAGTGTGAAAACAGTTTGGTATCATAGAACGGAATCATAAAAAGCTAAACATGGAAATGTGAGATATTCTATTATAACTAGCATCCTTGATTCTATCTTTGTCATACTTTTTATTCTACTTTATAGAATTTTATTTATCTTTTGTTTTATGTTGGTGATCTGTTTTTGTTGTAGAATTATCTCTTTACAAGTTCTTGTCACATATTGTGACAGGAAGTCTACCAGTTGGAATTTTTCTTGAACACAGATTTCATTAGTATGCATTCATCAACCCTTAGTTTCTAAACTATAACTCTTCAGCATACTGCCATGACACAGTTCAAAAGCTTACATTCTCGGATTGAAAATTTAGGATAAACTGAGGAAACCATTTCCAAGAACTTAAATTAAGCCTATTTCAAAATAAATTCAACACCACAGTTTAGTCCAATCATTTTGGCGTTGTTTCCATGGAACGATGTTAAAGACTTGCATTTGTAGTAAACCAAGTTAGGAACATTTCATTAAGGATAAAATCTACACAATTGTTTGGGTAATCATCCTTAGTTTGCTTTTCTATAGGTCATTTAGGTGTATGAATCGTAATAGAGATAACAAGGGAAGATTTACTAGGAAAGAGAAGGGAAGTATTTCACAACCCATAAAATCCAAAAAGAAGTCAACACCATCCATTGAGGAGCCACAACCTGAGAAATTGCAAGATAAGTTCAAAGCATTTTCTTAAGAAGGGTAGTCCAACTTAGGAGGAAGTAAAGTTTAAACTTCCTTTGTTAGAATTACCTGAACCCGATTTAGAGAAGTGTGCTATTGAGGCCACTGTTGTTCAAACACTTGCAAATACCCAACTAAGCTCTTATGAAATATTACGCAAAAAGGTTGAACAAATTCTCAGGGGATCTCACGGAGAAGAAGTAGGACCATTTGCTGAGGAAGGCCACAAGCCCTTTACAACCTATTTTACTCCTTGGGCATTTCAACTTATGGATCCTAAAAACAAAAATGACAACAACAACAATAATGAAAATCATAACAGGCTGTTGGCCAACAACAACCCGGTTACTTTTGAGTTTCCAATTACGGATCTTGGGAGCGATGCTCCCATGAAGAATATTCCTCATTCTTCTTTATCTATTTTTCGTGGTCTTTCAGTAGAAGATCCTGATATGTTTTTGTTTGAATTTGATGTGTTGTGTCACAATTATGACTATCAAAATGATGCATAGAAACTCAAACTATTTCCAGCTACATTGAAGGATGCTACTTTATGATGGTTTATGAACCTTCAGAATATCAGAATGTGGGTAGTTATGAAGGAACTATTCTTGAACAAATATCAAGAATATTGCAAAACAAAAGAGGTTTGGGATGAGATTTTTCATATGACTCAAAAAGAGGACGAGTCCATAGAAGACCACCTTGAATATTTTATGTTTAGTCTTCAACGATCTCACCATGAGGAACAAAATAATGATACTATTAAAATGTTATTTCTTAGAGGCATACGAGATGATGTTATGGAAGCATTGAATTTAATAGGAAAAGGAAAAAAATTAAACTGGAATTTACTGATATTTGTGATATTTGCAAGAATTATACGAGGTCACGACATTCAGGAAGGAGTTATCCAAGTAAATATTATACCACAAATAATGTGACAGGTATCACGAAAAGGGAAATAGGTAATTTACTTGAGGACCTTAAAACAGATTTGCTAAATAGTATGGGGAAACAGATAGATACTCTTTACACCCATAGGAAGCAAGAAGAAGCTGAGAAGGCTTTAGCTGTGTTTTGTCCAGTATGTTGTAAAAAGCATGGTAGTGAAGACTGCCCATACAATAGGACAAACATTTCATCCTTAGAAGAGGCTAGTAAGACCTCTACACTAAAACCTTTCCATAGAGGAATGCCCGAAATGGAATATATTGAGGTACTTGTCTATTACATGGCCCCTAGGCGATCTTTTCAACCACGGGCCATGCACCCTAGTGTGATTAATGATTATCTTGTTTCAAGACCTATTCAAACCAACCCATACCAGTCTGGATGGAATGGGGGACGACAACAACCCCCATACCCTCAGTGGATGCCACAATATCTGGGTGATCCCACAATAGTGGTTTACAATTTTTGGCCAAACTAGACACTGCAATTATTATTTTTAACTAAATCTTCATATTTGGGCACCTATAGTGGATAAAACATGAGGAATTTGAAGATGATGAAAACTAGAGTCTCAATCATTTTGTCTGTAGATTCTAAAAATATTTTTTTCAAAATTTTTGGAATCAGATTGCACTTTTTTTCCATCTCCCACAAAAACTTGGTTTTTTCAGAAAACAACATTTTTAAAAAGTGACGCTCACCATATACAACATAACTTTTTTATGAATAAAGGATAAAATTCTAATTTTTTCAAATTTAGATTTATAACTATGATATCTAGCACTTGCATTTGGTCTCATAGTTTTTTATTGAATTTTTTTCCTTAATCAAGTTTCGAAGTCAAACCAATTGCAATTCAGACATAGGTGGACTATATACAACATAACTTTTTATGTATATATCAAAATTATTTTATTTATTTTTTAATGGATCAAGGACATCAATACCCAGCCTCAACATATTTTTAAAAAAATTATTTTGATAATCTGCTATTTTTCCACATGTGCAAAATAGAGAGCTTGACTTTCGGTGAAAAACCTATGTTTAATAAAACTAAAAAAAGACATACATAATAAAACCAAAACATATTAAAATTTAATTCGTTGGATAGCTCATTCTTAGGACTACCATCTTCTAGTTGGTTTTGTGAAGTCTCCTCCATTTTCATCCTCAACCCAAGCTTCGAAGGGTAGAATTCTGCTAAAATTTGGTGGAAGAGGGGGAGAAGGGCAAAAAAGGGGGGTGTGAGTGAACCCCCCTTCACTCGAAAGGGTAAAGGAGGGTTCGCTCAAATCCCCCTTTTTTTTGAATTGCCCATAAGGGAATGTGGCATCACAGGGTTCGAGCGAACCCACCATGCAAAAGGGGGTTCGCTTGAACTAGGGGTTCGACCGAACCCCTCTTTTGGGTTCATGCGAACCCCCTAGTTCGAGTGAACCCTTTAAAACATGAAATTTTCAATGCATGAGAATTTTCTCATATTTCCTTCCTCATAAAAATTGTACACCACTATTATGGGTTTACCCATCTGTATACTTCACAGCCGTGGAAACAGGCATGGAGGCCACAACTGCCACAAATATCAACATATCAACAACCATTCCCATTTCCACCACCTTCTATGGTTGACCCTTACCTTCAATCACAACAACTTCTTCTAGGGTTTCCATCTTCAACTACCCAACCTACAAATCATCCACCACAACCACCGAGACCTACATCTATGCCAACTCAACCAAATCCTAACCCTAATAATAAGGCTACTTAGCCAATGTATAAAAATGATCCAATAGGATACTCCACTTATCCCATAAACACATTATAGATAGATGGAGTCCAATTAAGGTCAGGAAAGGATCTTTTGGGGCCCACTATTACGGAGCTTAATGAAGAATCCGAGCCAGAACCAATTAAGGAACCACCTTTTCCTGAAAGGTTTCAATCTGAACCAATACTAAGGGAGGATTCTCACTCTGAATTTGATTTGGTAAATAAATTACGCAATGTTAATATCAAAATTCCTTTATTGCAGGCTATCAAGGATATTCCGATTTACACAAAAATGATTCGTGAACTTTGTACTCAAAAGCAAAAAAAGAAACAAGATCTGAAGACTATACCCACCAGCACAACCTTTGTTGGAAACAGAAGATCCGGTTTGGATTGATAGTGACTTGGATGAGACATTACCAATTCTAACAATTGATAAAGAACTAGGTATGGGGGAACCCACATAAGATAATTTTCTTGTTAATTTTCTTCTTAACATGTATACATTTGATAAAAAAATTGAAAACATGGTTCTCCACTCAATTATAAATACTCCATGTCCTTTTTGGAATTTTCCGTTGGTTGGTAATTCACAATCTCTCCAATATTTTATCACCTTGCATCAATTGCTACCTCATGATTGCTTATACAGTTCATTTTTATTTTCTGATAAGCCATCTATTTTGCAAGCCTTAGCAATTAATTCACCTATACAATCTGAAGCCATGGAAACTTTGCCTAATCGTACACTTAATATTAATCCACAGCTAACCCCTGAAAAAATCCAGGACCTTATTGCCATGCTTAAAAAAAATAAAGATGCACTTTCTTGGGAATACCTAGATATGCATGGTATTCATCTTGATACTTGTACCCACTGTATCTATATTGAAGATGAAAGTCATCCAATTAGGCAGCCACAACGTCAGCTCAATCCTACGCTACGTGAAATAGTTAAGGAGGAATTACAAAAGCTATTAAATGTTGGGTTTATATATTGTATCTCAAATAGTCAATGGGTTTCTCCTTTAGTTGTGGTCCCTTAAAAAAATGGTAAATGGAGAACTTGTGTGGATTATAGAGCATTAAATAAATCTACTAAGAAGGATCATTTCCATTACCATTTATTGATCAAGTGTTGGATACTCTTGAAGGCAAGAAATTATTTTCTTTTCTGGATGGATTCAATGGTTACAATCAGATTTGGATTGCAAGGGAAGATCAAGATAAAACTACTTTTACTTGTCCTTGGGGGAGTTTTTCTTATAGAGTATTGTCATTTGGTTTGTGTAATGCTCCTACTACTTTTCAACGGGTAGTCTTGAGCCTTTTTGCAGATCTTGTCAATGATTATGTAGAGGTATATATGGATGATTTTACTATTCATGGTAATACTTATGAGGAGGCCAAAGGTATTTTAGAAAAGGTACTTAAGCATTGTATAGACACTAATTTGTCATTAAGTCATGAAAAATGCCATATGCTTATGACTAAAGGAATTGTGCTTGGCCATTATATTTCCTCTAAAGGTATACAAGTGGATCCTAAAAAGATCCAAATCATTCAAGACTTACCCACACCTTCTATTCAGAAGGATATTTAAATTTTTCTTGGCCATGCAGGATATTATCAGAGATTTATTCAAAATTTCAGTAAAATTGCTTCTCCTTTGTTTGCTCTGCTTGCCAAAGATATTACATTTTCCTCGATGCCTGAATGTTAGGAAGCTTTTGAAGCCACCAAAATGAAACTTGTAACCACGCCAGTTTCACAAGGACCCAATTGGGAGTTGCCATTTCATATCCATATAGATGCTTCAGATTGTTCGATGGGGGCTATACTCAGCCAAAAAGAGGATAATATCTTCTACTCTATTTATTACATCAGCAAGAATTTCACAAGGGCTAAGGTAAATTATACAGTAACTGAAAAATATTTTTTAGCTATTGTGGATCAATAAATTTTGGCATTATATTATTGGGTATAAAATGTTTGTTCACACGGATCATTCTTCCATTCGATTTCTAATGAATAAACCTATGGTTACTGGTAGGGTCATTAGGTGGTTGCTTTTGCTTCAAGAATTTGATATAACTATACTTGATAAGCCTGGTCGAGAAAATGTGGTTGTAGAATTTTTATCCAGGTTGCAACACTCTAATGACGAGCCCTCTCCAATCGATGATGCATTTCTTGATGAACATTTGTTTTCCATATCCATAAAGAGCCCATGGTTTGTTGATATTGCCAATTATCTAGTCACATGTAAGTTTCCACCTCACTTCTCTTCCCGCGAGCAGCGAAAGCTGGTTGGACTTAGTGGGCAATACGCATGGATCAATGGATTACTCTTCTGCACTAGCATTGATAATATCATGCGATGTTGTGTATGTGAATATGATGTCTTTGATATACTTCATGCATGTCATACAGAGCCATGTGGGGAACATTTTGCTACTCAGAGAACCGCCCAAAAAATTCTTACCGCCGGATATTATTGGCCTACACTTCACAAATATTGTAGGCACTATGTTCATCATTATGACAAATGTCAGCACATGGGTCAACCTACATGATTAGATGAGATGCCTTTACACCCCCAGTTGTCTATCAAGCCATTTGAGAAATGGGGCCTTGATTTTATTGGGCCAATCAATCCACCCTCACGAAACAAGGAATATATCCTTGTATGCACCGATTATGTCACCAAGTGGGTTGAGGTAGTAGCTCTCAAATAGGCCAGAGATTCAAAGGTAGCAGATTTCTTGTATTCTAAGATTTTTCAAGGTTTGGTGTACCCCGAGAAATAACCATAGATCAAGGACCACAGTTTACATTTGAACTCATTGCTCCTTTGGTTCGTGAGTATGAGATCCACCATCAAAAGTCTTCTCCTTATCATCCTCAAGCTAATGGACAAGTTGAAGTTACTAATAGGGAGATTGAAAATATTCTTACCAAGACAATCGCACTTTATAGGCATGATTGGGCTACGCGGCTTCCTGAAGTTGTGTGGGCTTATCGCACAACGTGGAAAACCACCACCGGTTTGACCCCTTATGAACTTGTCTATGGTAATAAAGCAACCCTTCCTATCGAGTTTGAGGTAAAAACTCTTTGCACTGCACTTCAATTGGGTATGAATATTTTAGATGCACAAAAAGCACAGATTGATCAATTGTATTCCTTAAGTGAATTACGCTAGGAATCTCTCTTCAACTCTGAGATTGTTCAAAAGCAACGTGCCCTATGGAATGACCGTCACATCCATCAATGATCATTTCAACCTAGTGATTGGGCACTTTTATATGATTCTCGTTTTCAAGACTACAGGGGGAAGTTTCACACACGTTGGCATGGACCCTATGATATTCAGACAATATATGGTAATGGTGTTGTTCATCTCTATACAGTGGACTATGAACAAAGGACTCTCCTTGTTAATGGTCATCGCCTTAAACTTTACAAGAAGCCTCTTTCCAGAGACGCTTTCTTCCTCGCAATGGCATAGGAACTTACTGTTCTTCCTTTTGGTCTCCTTCAGGACTAACCACTATAGATGTCAAAATCTACAAGAGAGACTTAAATGATTTCATGTTGTTAGCATGAAAGTTAGTTTAAATCAGCAAACTTAGACATCCCTATGAAATATTTAACCATATGAAAACAATGCAAGCTAAACAAAATCATATGCAAACATGATTAACCCTTATCTCATAGTGCATTGGTGCCACTCTGTCATGTAGGATGCATCCCTTTCCCAATCCTTGAACAAGATGAATGATGTTATGGGCAAGATTAATTCTCAAATGAAGAGAATAACCTTGCATGAAATCTGTGTTGTCCTCAAATTGTGTTGTTGTGCCTTGCATTTATAGATTCAAGGTTAGGAGATTGAGAGATTTTGGATGAATGTGGGATCATTTATGAGCCAATGACAAGATGCCACTTGTCAAGATTTGAGAGGATGAGGAATGTGCAAGTTTTGGCCAATGTGCCAATTTCAAATTTGAATTTGCATGAAATGACATGTTTAGGGGGAATGAAAGGTGAAATAAATGCTAAGTTGACTTGTGCAAGAGACATGTAAGAGCATTTAATGCTTTGTTGGAAGGGACAAGTCTTTTGGAGGGAAGATTCAAATTGACAGAATATTCCATCTTGATGCCTTTTTTAAAGTAATTAGAAGAATTAATAAATCAAATAAATGATTTATTGGTGCAAGTGGGTGGGTTAGTTAAGAGTTTATATTTGACTCAAGTTGAGTCAAAAGCTGGAGAATGGGTGATTATGTTTAGAGGTTAATTAACCTAGATTAATTAACTTGGAGGATTTTAGGAGTTTGATATTTGATTAAATCATTTTGATTTATTGAATCAAATGAGAAGAACTTTAGGACTTAATGAAATAATTTGATTTAATTAATTAAGTATGATAAAGCTTAGGGAATTAATCAATAAATTGTTTTAATTGATTAATAGAAGTATTGGATGCATGATGTCTATTTTACATGTCCACAACCACATTTTTAAAAAAATATTAAAAAATAAAATAAAATAAAACAATAAAAAATACAACAATGAAAACCTTTGGGCATTGTTGGCCAGTTAATATTTGAAAACTATATTTCGGTGGATACTAACTGCAAAATAACTTTAGGGGTGAAAACCAATTTTTCAGTGCCTCTGGGCGGTGGTAGGTTGAAAACTGGGATGCCGGTGACCTCTTGTCGTTATCAAAATTCAAAAAAAAAAAAACAAACAAACAAACAAAGAAAAGAACACGAAGCGCTTGTCCACTTCTCTACCAGGAATGATCTTGCCTTTTCTGTGCCTCTCTATTTCTGCCATGGTTGTTTGTGGCTTTCAGCCAACAACCATTTTTCTACTTGGTGCTCTCTTATATGTTTTCTTATAGGTGCTCGTATTCTTGGTTCCAACTCCTATAGTTTATTTGTCAGGAGGCGTTGTTTCCTTCCGCATGTGTGATAGGTGTTTGTTGGGTCTTTTTTGTATGTTGCCTTGTTATCTGTTACTCAATCATTGCTTCGTTGGCTTGCACCGTCATCTTCTCTCGGTCGTTGTGCTCGTTCATTTTCTTTCATTTATCGCTCTTTTTTTGTCCCTTTCATGAGATCTACTTTTGGTGTCATCATCTTCTCTCGGTCATTGTACTCATTTGTTGTCTTTCATTTATCACTCTTTTGTTGTCCCTTTCACGAGATCTACTTTTGGCACTGTCATCCATCAGTATGACTTCCTGCTTGTCACATCCACCTCCTTTTCAGTCACATTTTTGTAGATTTCCAATCTTCTTCATCATATCGGTGCATGCGATGTACATTTTGGGTGATCGTGGTAATCGGTAACAGATTTTTCTCTACCTCTTTCTTTGTTTTATTTAATGTTATGGTTTCCTTCTGTCGAATACTCCTTTGCCCCATGGATGGTTCAACCAATCAGCTGGGGGACAGACTGTCTATGTCATCATGCCTTTTGAGGGTTGTCATTGCCATCATTTCCACCTCCAAAATTTGGGTTGTCATTGCCACTATTTTTGCCTTCAAAATCTAGGTTGTCATCACCATTATTTCCGTATTAAAATTCTCATTTACTATATTTACCATCATCTTACAACTAAATAGTCACTGCTAAGTTTAACTATTGAACACCATTTTTCTAGAAGTTGTATTCCTACAAACTCTGGTATCAAGTGTAGTGAGTTCCTGTGAACATGGCAAGAGGTCATTGACCATGGCATGAGCCCATCACAATGCAAAATTTGAAAACACATGTTGAGGCATATGTAGAGTTTTAGAAGGCTCATTGGGATACCTATTTCAAGCAATTGTGAGGGTTTGATGAGAGGGTAGCGTTGGAGTTTGCCCATAATTTCCGCAACCAGAAGGCTATTGTTTGAGGGATTGATATCATGGTTACAATGGACACCATTGTGGAAGTTTCTGGGCTTCCAATGAGCGAAGAACAATATTTTCTAAAAAAATCAAAGCAGTCCATAGAATTGCAACCAACATGGAAGAAATTCTTACAGCAAGGAGAATCTGTAGAAATGGTTTCTGGCCAGGGTACCAAGCTGCAATCTTTACCAAGGCATTGGAGGGAGGTTGCCAAGTACATAATTCAATATATTACTTGTGAAGGAAGATTTCAATATGTCTTTGCCCAACATTTCAAATTGGTGTTGCATTTATGGCAAGGGTTGTTGATTAATGTTCCTTACTTTCTATATCAAGGTTTGCAATGGATGTCCAAAATAGTTCGAAGCGGTAAACCCAACTATTTATCTCACCATGGCTTAATAAAACTTTTGGTAGTCTAGGAATTAAAACTGTTGACTCCTCCTGGTGATTGGGATTCATTCGTCTATTCTTAGGATAGTGAGGATACTGGAACCTCTAAGGAAGAGGAATCTTTCATAGAGGATTCCTCTAAAGATAATTCTTCGGATGAGGAGTCTAGTTCTAATAAAACACCTAAAAGGACCAGTGACAAGAAAGCTAAGGAGAGCCTTGGTAATTCTTTCGTACAAACCCCTAGGACCTAGAAAAAGAATAACCAGAAGTGCTACAAAGAAAGATTCCTCCAAACTCAATAAGTCAAAACCTTTTCTTTCTGGTGAGGAAAGTTGTGAAAAATAGGAACCCTCAAAAACAACACCCACTGGTCAATCTGGGGACAGGAAGGGAAAACAAAAGTTGGATGCTTCATCTAAGTTAGATAATGTAGCTAAGGTAGCTAGTAATGTGTTGGGGTATGAAGAAATAGAGGTTTTATCTGAAGTCTCGGGAAAGCGGGGAAAATTTCATAGAGAATTGAGCAGGGAAAAAGTCAAAAGGAAAAAGAACAAAAATCCGGGCAACAAGCTAATGACCCTCCAGAACATTCACCTAGTGTCCACTTAGGAAATGAGCCAGCTAAGAGTCAATCAGAACAAGCAGACGCTACTAGGGTTATGAAACCATCAAAAACAAATCAAGAACAGGAGCTTGTGAAGGAGGTAGCCCCAAAAAATGAAGAACATATTCCAAAAGAACCCATGGATATTATTGATAATAACCCTCAAACACAAGTTTTTGTGGAGGCCGAAGACATTGCCCATGAAGAGAAAGATATACCCTCTACTTTTTCTCCCCAGGAAGAAGAAAAGATGGATGAAATAAGCGAGAATGTGGAGGAAGAATTTGAAGTTGTAGAAGAATTTGAAGCTGTAGAAGAATTTGAGGAAGAAAGAGATCCTCCTCTAAGTATTACAAAAAAGGAATTGCAGGACCTGAAAGAGGAATTGACCAAGGTAGAGGTGGAAAACCAGACATTGCATGGTCTGCTCCAGGAAGTTCATTCTACCGTCAATTCTCAAGAAAAGGAAATCAAAGAACTCAAGGCTGAACTTGATAGAAAAATAGATTTTATCCAGGAACATGAACAGAGGGTTCAAACAATGCAGCAATAGTGGATTGATGAATTCAAGGGCACTCTGCAAAAACTCACAACTCTTCTGGGTTTGTAACTTTTGCATAGGGACATGCAAAATGTCTAGCTGGGGAGAAATGATGAGTATAGAATCAGTCCACTATTTTTACCTTATAATTTCCTTTTTATCTATATCCTTGTCCCTAATCCTGTCACCATTTGTTGAAGGAACCTTAATATTTAATAAAATAAGGAAAGAAATTGGGGATTGATAATTTACTGAAAATCATGATAAATCTGATTGTTTTGTGGTAGGAGATGGTTTGAAAGGAATTTGAAGGTTGTTACAAATGCGAGGACCTCAAAAATTTCATGAATTGAAACTGAAAGAAAAATGTTTAGACTCTTTATTTTAGTTAAAGTTGTTTTAGTTTCGTGCTAAAATTGGCCTGTGACCTTTTATCAATCTAAAGACTCTTGTTTGTGAGTGGCTGAAAGGCCGAACGAACAAACAAACTTATCTGTTGTTTTTAGTCTAATCAAATGATATATATATGCATGATGAAAACATAATATCGATAGATATAATTGAGAAATCAGATCCGCATACTGGAAAGATCGACATATTATTTTGTACCAGTCATTTTATTAGATGAGAATTAGCGTGGAGTAGATTGGTGTTTCATGATTTCCATCATTCAATAATCGGCGAAGGCAAGGCCCACTTCCTCGATTATTGGTGATTTTAGCATTAGATTTATATGCATGGTAATGTGTGTTTTATAGTCATTTGATTAATTTGATTTATGTGATTAAATGATTGGTTACTATTTCTGAATTGATTCGTTCATTGCAACTATGTAATTCATTTTGTCTTAATTCTATTGTTTGGATCCTTGTTAAATCATTCAGTATCTGTTGATATGTACATTTAATCAGATTAATGATTGCCAATGTGAAAATAGTTTGGTATCATAGAATGGAATCGTAAAAAGCTAAGCATGGAAATGTGAGATATTCTATTATAACTAGTATCCTTGATTCTGTCTTTGTCATACTTTTTATTCTGCTTTATAGAAGTTTATTTTTTTTTTTTTTTATGTTGGTGATCTATTTTTGTTGCAGAATTATCTCTTTACAAGTTCCTGTCGCATATTGTGATTGGAATTCTTCCAGTTGGAATTTTGCTTGAACACAGATTTCATTAGTATGCATTCATCAACCCTTGGTTTCTAAACTGTAGCTCTTCGACATACTACCACGACACAATTCAAAAGCTTATGTTCCCGGATTGACACTTTAGGATAAACTGAGGAAACCATTTCCAAGAACTTAGATTAATCCTATTTCAAAATAAATTAAACACCATAGTTTAGTCCAATCACCACCCTATGTTGGTTGAGCTTTGGTGGCAATCTCTTTTCTTCACTAGGTGGGTGCTCTTGAAGGAGTGTAATAATAGGGTTTTCAAAGACAAAATTTCCCCTTGGTTGGTGATTTCCAACAAGATTATCAACTAGGTTGTTGATAATATTTCCTTAACCCCTTGCAAGCCCAAACTTATTCCTAATAACCTAGAGGTTTCTATTGCATTTTCTTGGAGCTTGTCAAATACCCTAAATGTGCTTTGCTCTCACATCCCACAAGATAGGAGTAGTACTCCTTGGTCCCCCCTAAACTTGGATGGCTAAAGCTTAACTTTGATGGCTCAACCAAACCTAACCCATGTGGGGGTGGGGTCATTCGTGATCACAAGGGTAATTTAATTTTGGCTTATGTGGTGAACCTGGGGGTTCAATCATCTAGCTTTACTAAGGTGGTGGTGGCTTTTCATGGCATCCAAATTTCCACACAAGTCGGGCTTTCCAATTTGGTCATCAAGGGAGATTCCAAAAATACTATCCTCATGCTGACGAGGAAGGCTAATCCTTGTTGGACCCTCTAGGACCCCATTTCATTTGCTCGTAATCTAATAATTACCCTCAGGAATTGTAGGGCTATTTACATGTTTAGAAATGGCAATAAATTTGTTGACACACATGATAACATTGGCGCCTTCACACCAAATTTAGTAATATGGGATAATAGTTTTCATATCCCTGGGCATGTGTGTGAATTAATGAATCGTGATTACAAAGTACTACCAAATTGAGATCAATTTGGATCTGCTATCAACTCTCTTTAAAATTTTCCACGAGTTTCACTTATGGAAAATTAATCCCTTTAAGTAGTATTTTCATAAACTCATTTACATGAGGCTCTGGTATTCGTATTGGCATTTCTATAGACTTTATTTCCTTGCTCTGTATTTTTTGAATTCTACCATGGGAGGTGATCTGGTTCAAGAAGAACCTAAAAATTGTGAGATGTGCAAACAAGAAAAGTTTGGCCCATCATTCAATGAGGCAAGTTGGCCTCGTATGTGAAAGGTATGTTGGGACATGACCCCAAGCTCTCTATAGCATTTTCTACCTCCTAGATGGATGACATTATCATTGTTAGTGGGTATTCCTTCATAGTGACTACTGAGCTTATTGTGGAGGTGATGGGGCTTTGGTTTTAGGGTGTTTGCATTCCCCATAAGCCCAAAGCCAGCTATCAAAAAGACATGGACCACTTTTTGAAAGAGGGTGAAAAGGTGAATAGACTCTAAAATGGCTTCAATTGTGCCAACCTCCCTAGCGTTTGGAGTAAGGTTTCAGAAGTTCTGATGAGGTATGTTATGCTCGAGGGTTGGTTTTGTCACTTTCATGCTCATTTATTTCTAATGCTTAACCATCTTCATTATAATATAAAGATGAACTTTCCCTTTTGGATTTTTTCCTCTCTCGAATAATATATTAAAAATGTCCAATATAAAAGTAAAAATTTACCCATTCACTAAGGTCTGATCTTTCATCTTTGTCATTATCAAGCCATTTTGTTACCCTCCCTTGCCACTATTAAAAAGAACACCTTGGTCATCCATAATCCCACTATAGACCCCAGTCCCTCCATTACCCTGGATGAAACCCCTCCCACTAATTGTTATTTCACCCATGCCCGTGGTAAAACCCCTGCTAATGAATAAACCCCTCCTGACCCCATTAAATTTGATCCCATGTTCAAGCCCACTCCTATTTCTACTTCTAGGTCTGGTGATTCAAACAACTCAAATGACGGGTCATCCAATCTTACCACTGTCAATTCCCCCACGCACTCCCTTGTTCATGCGGAGGTTTCTAATGTCCCCAACACCCCCTATTATTAGCCTTAGCCATCAAAATTCCCCTAATTTCTATATAAATTTAGAGGGGACTCATGTTGAACCCAAGGTGGGTTTTGACATTCATGCTCCTGGTGACCCCCTCTACAACAAAATTAATAAAATTTTGAAGATAATTAATGTCTAAAATGACATTCTTAAGTGGCTCTTGGGCCAGTTGGTTACTGCTAAAGAGAGAATCTACATTTTAGAAAATAGGGTGTTGCAGTAGCAGGTTTAGTAGCTAGGAGAGGTAGAGGAAAAAGGTCATTGGGAAATGATTGCCTTTTTGGCTAAGTTATTTGACCATTAGACTAGATGGGATAAGTAGTTTTAAGAGCTGGGAGTTATCGTTGGCACAAAGGAGGGAAAAAAGAATTTACAAATGGAGATTGATGCTATATACAAGAACCAAGAAAAAACAACTCAATTCCTTCCAGGTCATAATTGATTATAGTAAGGCGACCATGAAGAACACTTCCCTCACCATTTAGATCTTTCAGCAAGAGATTAGGAAGGGCCGAGGCAAACAGGTTGCTGAGGAAGGGTGTGATGATGGTGACAAGCTGAAGAAAATTAAGGCAGTGGATAGCTCAACTACAGATGTTGAGGATGGATACTCCAGCTATGTAGAAAGGCCCTTTCTCTTTTAAGGATAAGCTCCACTTCTTGGCTCATGAGTGGAAGGCCATCAGTGGTCTCAAGATGTTGGGAGACCTGTAGGTGTTTCGTGCTCCCATGTTGGTCCTTTTTTGTGTTGTCTTTGTTTCTTTTTGTTGATTGAACTATTTAAGTTTTAGTTTATGCTTTATTTTGTTGGGTTTTTTACTTCTAGTGAGCCCCTTATTTTCCTTAATGGTTTTTTTGTAATGGGTATTGGCCCTTCCATCCTTAATCTAATCAAAACATCAAGAAAGTTACATAATTATTCTATAGGAAATCCTCTTTAAAGAAGATGTCTAGTTGAATAACTAGGGGATTAAGCCTTCTTTTATCTAGAAAAAAATATCCCTCTTCTAGATTCCTAAATATTCTATGAGAACATCATTGTGCTACCAAGGGAGGAGATAAGGGGGAATGAACAACTAGCTATGTTCAGAAAACACCAATGTCAAAAGAGGTGCCCTAGTGTAGTTGGGTTTATTTGTCTCCTTGGATGATTCTTTAATAAAGGGAGTGATCTCCTTCCCCTTATCCATAGGTTTTGAAACAATTCCATTTATTATATTATCAAGCTAGTCAATAGTGTCAACTAAATTCTTAATTAGAGAACTAGTGATATGGTTCTAGTCGATTCTATGGATCCCAACTATTATAAAAAAGCTCTTATTTTTAGGAAGAGAGGCTTGATATTAGGTCAAGGAGTAGGCTTACTATGAGGGGTAGCAAAGGGGGAATATTTGATCATGTGATTAAAGAATATTGACACCTTAAGCAAGTATTTGGTAGATTAAGATAAGGGATGCATTATGTATGATGTATTTGGCCAATCTAAATATTAATAATTGTAGTGTTGAAAAATGGGTCCTTTGACATTTTCACACTCGTTTGGGTCCTCCTTGTGGATTTTGGCTTAATGTTGCCTTGATTTAGTGTTGTATTGTGGATAACACATTCACATTAGGTCTTCAGCCCTTGTGAACTAATGTATTTCAATGACCTACCTTACAAAAGTGTTGTGAAGTGTTGTAACACACTTTCACACTTTTCTAGGGTTTTATCAATTAGCTAAGCATAATAAACATAATTTTAATCATAATTAACATTAATATTGCCTTATTTGGAGTGTTGTAAAATGTTGTAACATACTTTCACATTCCTCTTGGCTTTTCATTAATAATTAGGATTTCTTATGCTTCAATTGTCCCTATTCTGCATCCACATGCCTCATTTATTGCATCTTTTCGTGGATAATCCTGACACCAATCAGTACCCAATCATAATTGAGGTTTTCCTAGCTTGTGTGGCCTAGATTTAGTGTCTAGCACTCATTCGTCACCTTCGGTGAATGAGTCCCACCTAGGTCTTTTTGGCCCCGATGCAGGTTTCACACATTTCTAAGCACTTTTCATCTTTTGTCCCATACATTATGTGTGATGGGACTCATTCGCCAAAGGTGGTGAATGAGTCCCATGTGACCAAAATTCAAATTTAATTCAAATTTCTAACAGGATTTTATTCTCCTAGATCTGATGTAGGCTTGTAGTGTTGTAATTTTAGGAATTCTTACATAATTGAGTATAAATACAAGGTTATTTCACTCATTTTATCCTAACAAGCAATCAAATAACACCTAGCATTTACGAGTTTAAGATAATTTGAGCATTCACAAAGGAATTCAAGGCATTTCAAGGGCATATTATCAAGCATTCTAGAGAATTCTTCAAGTGTCAATCATCATGTCAAAGATTGCTTGCATCATGTTGTTTTAGAGCTAACAATTGTGATGTAGGTTTTGTGATTCAAGCAATTATTTCATTCAAAGATCTATCAACATCAAGAAATATTCCAAGTCTACATCCATTGGAGCCATTACTTACATGTTTGCAACACCCTATTGCTAGGGTTTGGTGAGTTGCAACATTTTTATTTGTTCATTCATCATTCTCCATGCATATTGGCTTTAATTTCAAGGTTTAATTACCAACAAGGGGTTTGACCAAGGCAAACCCCTATTCTCTAACCCCACAACATTTTTCCTCTTCTTGTGTGTGATTTGTAGGGCTAGGTTGCAGATTTTTCAAGAAGAAAAGTTGGAGAAAATTTGTCAAATCCCTAAAGTTGTTAAAGTTGTCATCAAGCCTTGGAGAAGACCTAGAAGTGGCATTCTACGGATTCGGATCTAGAAACCAATCAAAAAGAGCGGAGTAGACTGAGAGACACAGGATCTAGTTCAGAACTTTTAGAAAAGAAAAAGTGGACTGATTTCCCACTATTAGTGAATGAGTCCCACTGTACAGGCCTGACAAAGGTTTTTGCAGATTTGGATACTCTTTTGGCTCAAACCTGTTTTTGCACATTTATCAGAAACTAGACTGATTCGCCCAGCTTGGTGAATGAGTCTTATTGATCATCAAAGCTTGCACCTCTCTAACAGCCTTATGCTAAATTCAGCGAGTGGGGGACTAATTTTTGCTTCACTGAATACCTATGGAATTTTTATAGAAATCCAACTCTTCTCTAAGTTTGGGAAAAGGGGTAGGAAAAAATTTAAATATAAAACATGAAAAATGGAGATGCACCTACGCTTTTACAACATTTAAAAACCCAAATTCTCTTCTATGAATAATATATTAGACACATAATTCCATAACCCTTCATTGTTTGGAAGAGAACAAACAACAAAGGCTAAATACAAGCACAATGCAGTATTTCAAATCTCCTTGTGGGAAATTTTCATTAAGGTCCAATCAAGCATTAAAGTTCCAAGAGTTAATAGAAAAACATTCAGAAAGTTGAATAAACCCTTCCTCTTAATACAGCATAACACAAAGAAACAATAACCCTTAAAGAAAAAAGATAAGTTTAAGGACATAATCTAAATTCAATAGGCTATTACTTTATCATATCAGCTTATAGCATGAAAATCAACTAAGAAAACTATTTGAATTAAGCTTAACATAGTGTTTTATTCAGAATGAAAATATAAAGAAGGAACTTGACAAAGGCCATATCATGCACAGTTTCAAAATTTCTTCCAAACAGATCGTACTTAAATATCAAATGAACTTTAAAACAAAGTTCGGATGCTAATCTGACAATAGTTTGAGTTAAACAATATAGCATGCTAGAGAGAAGTAGTGTTCTGCTAACTTCTAATGAAAATACTCCTATAACTAAGGAAAACTAAAGAATTTATTTCCAAAAGGGAAAAATTCAAGAACCCTTTCTTTCTATTGCCGCCTCCAATTTATAGCTGAAAAGAGAAAGAGAAATGCCACCACGACCCAGAAGTAATTACTGTCAAATGTCTATACATGATAGCTCATGATCAGATTGTAGATATTTAATTAGGTCATGACAATATTTTCTCATCAATTCTCAATTGTTGCATTAATGTCCCTTAGATATTTAGCAAAGATTGCCCTTTGTAAACACTCAAATCCTAGAAAACAGCCTGACAAAAGTTTTGTTGACCAATAACATGGCTCAGTGGTGCCGACTCAAAGTTTCATCCTGAAAACCAAAGAAAATAGCATGCTCTGACAAACTCCAAAGAGAAGGCTCCTTAAAAGCACAACCTATTTGCAGCGAAGAGATGACATGTCGAGTAAGTGGGGATTTTTAGATTTGTGAAAATCATCCTTGAGAAAATCTTCGTCGAGCTGACAAGTGTCCCAAATTTCTCCTGAAAGCAAAGCGATAAATAAAAACCATGCATCCACCACGTGGCACATTGCGTACCTTTCTCTGAACAACTTTTTCTTTTATGTGTGGATCATCCCGAAGACAAAAAAGTATAAAGTCAAAAATCAAAAGACACCAAGGAAAAATTTTCTTCACAATTCTAGAAACTTATAGGGGGCCTTCACTTGTAGAGGCATGAACCTAAAACTTTGGAAATTCTTGAAGTTTGAGGAAAGAAAAATGTTGTGTCTCCCAATGCACATCAGTCGGTCGGAAAATATTACAAATAACCTTGTATGCTTGATCTATCTCAAAGACTTCTTTGAAAGAAACAAATCCCCATCTTGTTGAAACAGCCCCAAAGTGATAATAAAGATGAGAAAGAGGATAGATCTCATGCTCAACATTATCAATAATGGGTGTTGCACTCAAACCTAGGAGCTCTGTAGAAGTCCAGACCTTATGTCTGATTGTGTCTGTAATTTGCTCAACTAATAGCACATCTCCATCTGGTGAAACAAAGGGAGGCAATCTGAAGCTATGCAAGACACTGAAATCTTTTTTTATTTCATCGACCCTCTTGTTCAACACTTCCTAGTATTTCTTTCTTCTTGCTACTACCTTGTGGTAGTCAATGAATTTATTTTCTTTGTTGGAGGCGACCCTTCGATCTGGAATTCCTGCACTTCTTAGGGCCTCATCAGTGACCACACACAATCTAGAAATAAATCTTTGAGACTCCACTACTCGAGGAGCATACACCTGTAGAATTTGGTTGGCCAGCAGGCCAATCTTTTAATTTAATTCTTGAACATCCCTCAGAAATAGTAGAGCTGGTTTGAGGATAGCGAGCGCAACTATGATTCACTCCCAGTGTGTCAATATCAACTTTTTCAACACTAGGAGGGTCCCAGACCCTTGTATAGCCCTTAGCTCTTGGTGTAACTAAGCCTCCTTTGCTCTTACATTCTCTTCCTTTTGATTCTTCTAATAGAATTCAGTCGCCAATTCAGAGCTTAATCTTTCGATCTCTTGATCACGAGCCTACAAAGTGGATGTGATCTCTTGTCTCTCCTATCTTGACTTTTCTACTTCTTCCCAGGCCTTTTGTATATTGTTGGAAGCTTGAGATTGGGCGTCATCGAGCTCTCTCTTTATGCTTTCTTGAGTACACTACTACTCCATGTTTGTCTAGCACTCAACAGCAAGCTCAACTCTCAACTTTTCAGTTTTGACATACAATTAAACCTATTCACCTTGGGTCTCCATGAGCAAATTTGGTGCTTCCCCTTGTTGATCTTGTATTTTCCTTATGTGGGCTATTTCAAAATCTTTGGCCTTGATTTCTATCTGCAACCTATTCACTATTTCCTTTACATTCATTAACTCTGCCTCACGCTTCTTCAATTTCTCATCCAGCCTCTCATAATCCACATATACTACTTTCTAGATGGCCTTAGCTAAGACCACCTTGTAGCGCAGGCGAGTTTCATTCAAATTTAGACCCATGGCCCTGATGTCATAGTCCTCCATTTGCATTTGTCCTTCGGGTCTAGACACGAGAAGCTTCATGGTAGTAATCAATAGAGAATTATTCTCTTCCTTGAAGCAAGCTTCAATCTTCTTGGTAGTCAGTAGTGTAGCATTATTTAATAACTATTTATGCTTCCTGGCTTGTCAACCCCACTTGGTTGCATCGAAATTATCTTGAAGACTCTATGGGGTGTCAATGCTTTATGCTACAATAGAAGCACCAAGAAGGAGACCAAAGAGGGTAACAAAAGGAGAAACCTCAAACGTATGAGTGTGTGGAGAGGTAAATGGGAGTGTTACCATGGAGAATGGCATGATGTTCAATTGAGATTGGGTGGGGGAAAACCAGTTGAGGTAAAAAGGGAAATGGGGGGAAGGGGAGATTTTTCCCAAAAGAGGATGGACCTGAGGTAATGGGAAACATGGATGATTCAGCTTTTTCAATGGGGTCCCTAGACAAGGTGATCAAAGAATCAATAGGGGTCGAAGTGGAAGCCACTTGTTTAGCATGCGGGGTTACTTCACAGGGTGTATTACTAAAAGTAGTTGAGGGTTCATTAAGGACCAAAAGCTCAGGGTCCATGGATGAAGGATTCTTTTCTATGGATGGGGGCAAAGGAGTAACCAAAGATGTAGAGGCAGGAAGAAGAGAGGGATTAAAACTTACCTAGACCGTGGCGGTCGAAATACTTTACAAAAAAGACTTTGCTTCTTCTTCTCCTCTAGCTGATGCATGGGGTGCACCCAAATCCTAGACTCGTCTTCTTTTTGCATGACCAGAACTAGCGCGTTCTGATCCTTTAGCAGTCGATCCCACCAAAACTTGTCCTTCATCAACTACAGCGGACCTTCTTAGGGATCGTCGAACTCTTTTTCCTTTTCTTCAAGCACTGGCAAAGGACATGGCTTGTGAGTCATTTTTCTTTGAGGCTCTTCTCCTATTAGATTCCTGAGGATGGGAACTACGATGCAAAATTTTCTCCTCTTCAATCTCATGACTTGTCTCTAGATTTCTATTGTCGGTATCGGCCTCTTGGTCGTAAATCTCTTTGAACCTTTCATCATGTGGCCGAAACTCTCTAAGCAACTTATTGAGGAACCTCATCTCTTGTTGAAACCTCCAGAAATTTATCTTCTTCCTTTCTGACCATCCCTTGCACTTCAATTGCATGTTGAGGGATTTACTCATCAGGAGATTCCTCTGATACTCTGCTTGTAGTGTATAGATAATCAGCCATTTTGGTCATTTGATTGGTATGCAGGCCAAGTCAATATATACTTATTCCCTTTCCTAAGTCAGATCCCCGACTCAAAATACTCTTGAATCTCATGTTTCAAAGTGAAGTGCTTTGTGGGATTTTTGTCCCACGTATCACAAATGAGAACCAAGCCTAGGGCCGCTAGCAAGTTTGTAAGTTCACCCTCCACCTTCCGCTTCTCCAGTGTCACCTAAGTGTTAGAAATGTAGAGGGGAAGAGGGAATAGCCTTGTCTTGTTCCTCTTAGTTTCATAGGCATTATCAGCAAGGGTTTCCTAACGGCATGCCTCCAACGCAAAAAATCTATATATTGTAGCAAATATTTTTGTCGCCTCTTGCACCTCTAGGGTTTTGCACCTAAATGGTAAGGGACAAAGATCTATGCTTTATTCAAGAACAAACCCTAGAGATTCCAATGCAATAGAGATTGAAATATATCAAAGGAGATTGTTCCTAACGCTGGAAGTTGATAAAGAAGATAAACTATGGATGCAAAACTAAAGAAATGTAAAGTATTTGAAAACACATTATGATATGTAGAAAGACCTAAAAAGATTAATAGAAATACAAATAAAATATAACAAGAAAATAAAACAAAAATCATGCACCTGGAAATTTTTTGGAGACTAGATAGAATGCTAGAAATGCTATTGATCCTAAAAATTCTAGACTACTGGGACATTTACACCATTCTGGGCGACCTAGTCCCAGATCTAGAAAACTGCTCTGAAGCCCATTTCAACCAAATGGGTATCCAGATCTATAGAAACTTATGAAAAAACATGTATATTGGGACTAAGTCACCATTAATGGCAACTTAGTCCACTTTGGCTTTTCTGAAAAACCTGAAAGGGGAAACGGAATTTCTCAATCTGCACTCTCAGCTCCTCTAGGTATCCAAATCTGAAACTGTGATTTTTGGCACTATAAATGACTTTTGGTGGATGTTTTACCCTAGCCAACAGGGAGATGTCTTCAAAAAAATTTCAATCTATCCTTCAATCAGCTTCAAGGTACCTAAATCTGCAAACACACAAGGAGAGAAAGAGAAATGTGGAATGTTAGGGAATAGGGGGTTGCCTTGGGCAAACCCCTTTTAGGTAATAAAACAAAATGAAGAAATAAGATGAAGCATGAACATGAAATAATGGATTTAGTACCTTTCCATGATGATTGATCTTGAATTTCTACAACAATAGATGAAGAATCTACCGTTGAATGCTTTGGAAAGATGTCTTGATGACTTAGAATACCAAAACCCTAGCTTGATTGGCTTGAGATGGAAGATGAATAATGAATGAGTTATGAATTAGGGTTTAGAGCCTTTTTTATATAGGAAATCCACCTAAAATACCTATTAATTTGATCCCCAAGGCCGACATGGAGGAAAATTAAACTTAAAACCTATTTTTTCTCACTCAAACCTTGAAAAATAGCTCAAATAGGACTAAGTCACCAAGCTGGGTGACTTAGTCCCACCTCGATGGGACTAATTCACCTATACGGGTGACTTGGTCCCGCAGGGGTTCTTTTGCCAGTTGGGATGTTGGGGAATGTATAAATTAAGTTTATATGTTGATTTTATCAGGTATTTGATCAAAATAAGCCTCGAGATGCATAATATGGGGTCATAGGGGCCTATTAATGATGATGTAAAGGCTGATTAGGGCTAGGGACACAAATTTCAATGTGAAAGTGTGATTAAATACACTTTACAACATTAAAATGAGGTCTGCTTGGCCTAGAAAGACACAAGATCCAATATGAATATGTAGAACACATTACAACATTAGGTTTGATTAACAAGCCTTCTAGATTAATTAAATACATTTTACAACATTGAATTAGGGAAAAGTTAAGTAATTTTAGCTTAAAATGGGCCCAAGACCTAGTGTGGATGTGTAAAACACCTCACAAAACTAAATCAAGGTGATATTAAGTCCAATTTATCATCAATTATTCCCATATCAAGAAAGGGATACATTTTTCTACAGTACATTTAGCCCCCACTTTAGTGAGAGGATGAGCTTGCTTGAAACTCACACTAAAGTAGACATTCAAGAGGGGTCCAATCGTACCAATGTGGATGACAAAGGATGACAAGGATCAAAGCAACGGTCAAGCCCCCAAGATCCTAAGTCAAACCAACATAACTACAAAAGGACACGCACAAGGAAAATGATTTGCAGCAAAACAAGATACGTGATTATGCAATGGAAAGAACTAGAAGGAAGAGAAGAACGAAAGTAAAAAGGTGGATCAAGCTTCGATCATTTTTCCAACACATTGTGGATCAAATCTAGGTTGTTTTTCCAAAAATTCATACTCACTCTAAGGTGATAGAACTCTTGGTTGTTCATTGGGTGAGAAGTCCAAGAAGGTGAGAAACATACACTCATGGCTAGTATGCACTCACACATGTGCAAGTGGCTATGGGGAAAGTCATGCCTCAAAATGGGCTTCCCGCTCAACCATACCAAAGTTATACCTCCTGATAACTTTAATAAGGCATCACAAAAAGAGAAATTATTTGGTTTTCGAGCTTCATGAGACAAGAAAAACTTCGTATTCTTGGAGCTCATGAACAAACAGGATGGCTCCATAGGCATTCAAGTTGCATTATGCAAGGTGGCCATATAATTAGAATTGTAAATGTGAAATAGTGTAAGGAATGTTCAAAGGGATTTTTCTTAGTTCGTACAAGGTCTCATCTTAGGGAACATTGTGCCTAATGTCTCCAAGATAGGAAAAGTGCAAAAGGCCTCATATTTTTTTTGAGAGAGGACAAGTTCAATGTCTCATCTTGTTTCCAAGAGAGGACAAGTGCAATGTCTCATCTTGAGAAACATTTTACCTAATGTTTCCAAGAGAGGTAATCGCAAGAAAAAAAAATCGCACAATGAAATGTGAGTGTCGGTGTATGCCCCCACTTTAAAGTAGTTGCTAACACCATTAATATGAGCAATTGCTTTAAAGTAGAATAAGACATGAGAGCTTATTCGGAAAGCCCTATGCCAAGTCATATGTTTCCTATAAGCTATGTCATGAAAAAGGATGTATGTCACATGAGAGACAACTTAAGGCATGTTGTACACATCCCAAGATTGCTCTGTTATTTTCATGAAAGGTGATCAACTAGCTAAAAGAGGCAATGACAAGTGACATATGAGGATAAGGCTATCTAACCCCTTTCCCCCACTTAGTGCGGGACAAGGGTGAGCCAAAATGATTGATGAAATGCATGGTAGAGTGAAAATCAATATTGATTAGAGGAATTAGGTGCCCCCACATAAGGGAGAGCACCAAGATCCTAAAGATGTTGGATTTTTTTGTTCAAAGCCTTACATTCATTAGTAGAGTGATCATGAACTCTATGATATGCACAAAATGATTTTTTGTAGTAAAATTCATTTCATGTTTTTGGAGGGAGAGATATCAAGTGATCTTGAAGGAGTCTCGACAAGATACTCTCTTGATCAGTAGTAGAAGATGTTCCTTTATTTATGCAAGATGTCATGCACACACTAAATGATAAGGCTTTAGATGAGGATGGAGATAAGGGAGGTAACCCTAGATCTTTCTTGAAAGAGTATGGTAAGTCAGTTTGCTTCATGTGTTCATTGTATCCATGTGAAGGAGGGAGATTGTATTCGATACCATAACAATCTTCCAAGTCAGATGAAGGGGGTTTATGCTTCTGAGAATGATTGGCTTCTTCACGAGAACACAAATCCTTTTTAAGGTTATGTGTTGTACCCTCATAAGGGATAGGAGTTATATAGCCCCCGTCACCACCATGGGGTAATGTTGTAGAACTAAGTTGAGTGAATGAAACACAAGGTTGGTTTGGTTTAGGTTGTTATATTTTACATTCTCCTATAAAGGGAGATGTAAAACCCCAATCATCATTAGAACTTGTATCTAAAAATGACTCGTTGGTATATGACTTTTTGGACCTTGAGGGTGAGATTTCTGATTCTTTGTTGAAAGGAGGCATAAAATCTAATGACCCCCAATTTTCACTAAAGAGTTTTGTTGTAGGTGAAGGATTAGCATCAACTTATGTAGGCTCAACTTTTGATTTTGGAATGAAAGTATGAGGGGAGTTGGAAGTGTTGTGATCATGTGATTCGTAGCTTTGTTCATCTGTGTCAACTGTGTATATATTGTTGTTGTATTCAAATTTCATTGCATGGTGAAGAGTAGAGGGGACTCCTTTCATAGCATGAATGCATGGTCTTCCTAGGAGAATATTGTACGAAAGGGGTCTTCACATGATATAGATAGAGGTAGGAAACACTACAAGTCTGACCTCAATAGGTAATGTGATCATCCCTAGTTGTTGTCTATTAAAATTTTCAAAGCCGTGAATATGAACATTATTAAGTTGAATGAGCCTTTTTTCCATGCCAATTTTGTCTAGGAGGTCAAGGCTACAAACATTGATTTCAGCTCTCTTGTCTATGAGAGTGCATCTAATTGTAGTTTCATTAATGATCACTTTTATCATCAAGGATTCATTCTTGTTTTGGGTCTCAAGTGAGGTAAATTCATGTTTAGGAAATGTGATTTCTGATTGTATGACTTGTGTGGGATGAAAGGAGGATGTTACATTATTCAATTTAATAGAAGCTTGTATCTCCTCCTGTTTTATTTGTAATATTTCATGAAATAGGAACTTGTATGTAGGTGATAGTTGAATAAGTTACCATATGGATATGTGAGCAAGGGTCTTCTTAATATCTTCAACACTAGGCACATAAAATTGAGGTAATAGTGATTTGGCAGAAGAGATTTGCGGTCTCCTATATGTTTGAGCAACTATGTTATATTTTGGTTGCTACAAAACATTGTTAGATTGCATTGTAGATTTCAATAAATCTCTTATTTTCTTATGTGATTCACTAATGGGAGGTGACTTAGGGAGTTCACTAATTAAAGGAGATCCAACTTGTGTTTTCATGACAAAAACAAGACTATGATTATTTGCATGATGTCTTAGTGATGAGGAGTCTAATGTCACTTCATCATCTTCACATAAGGAAGCCCCATTACATGTGTCAATGTTTAGATTTTGTTGCACCATGATATCCTCCCTAGGAGGAGAGTTTGTAGGAGAACTACAAACCAAATATTCTTGACATTCAAGGATTGGTTCCTCCAAAAGGACTTCATCGCAAGTAGGGGGGATGATCAATGGTTGAATTGTCTTGCTCAATAAGGGTTTCCTTAGGTGAAAGGGGACATCTAATATTCTCATTAATCTCATTGGTTATGTTTTCTAACATCAAAGCATCTTCCTTGAAAACACTCTCACAAGCCAAAGGAGAATGGAAATTAGGTAAGGTGATGTTTAGGAATGTGTCTATCATTTCATTTTCTTATGCTATAATATCTTCCCAAAGGGGATGAGGAGGACAAGCAAGATCTTCATGATTCTCAACGATTGTATCTTCTTTCACCAAGATACCTTTGTCATTAAAAGAAGAGGTATCGTGAGAAGAAATAATATTATTATCATGATTATCTATGTTTGTATGCTCTTCTATCACATCATCCACACAAATAGGAGATATAGGAGAGGGTGTAAATTTAAGGGAAGTATTATTATTTTCACTCTCGTGCACTAAGAGACTCTCATAACTAGGGAATGCATTGAATGAATGATGAACATGATTATTAATTAACTTTTTCTTTGCAATTTTGGACAATATTGAAACTAACATTTTTGAATAATGCAATGTTAAGACCTAGAATGAAATGAAAATTTCAGATTTCAAACAAGGCAATTTACCGATTACAATATGCAATGATCTGAAAATAAAATGTTGTGAATGCAAAATTGAGATGAAGCAATGCATGAAATGGACCAATTTAAGCTGTATTTAATAAAATGCATGTAATAGAAAGTCACCCCACTAATATAGATAGATAAGGGCAGAAAAAAGAAGCTTAAAAATAGGGTTTTCATCTCTGTTAAAGGTTGTTTCAGGGGCATAAAGGGACGAAGTTGCCCAAGGTGGTGAATGAGACCCAATGGTGATTTTTTTCAGATTTTTCAGATTTTTTTATTGATTTTTATGTGTTCTATGTTGTATGATGTAGACCTAAGATGCAAATGCAAAATTTCAAAAATTTGTAATGATTTAAGATGTAAAAATGCTACCTATCTGCACTTTCACTAATGAAAATTTTAGAAACCCTAGAATGCAAATTAAACAATACAATATGTAATGCAGTGTTAATGTAAGCTATTCATATGATGTAAATGTACTCCAAACTAGAAATATGATGCTCTAAATGTAGGTTCACCAAAATGTAGCGAATATTTTCATCACCTCTTGCACCTCTAGGGTTTTGCACCTAAAGGTAAGGGACAAAGACCTCTCCTTCATTCAAGAACAAACCCTAGAAATTCCAATCAAATAGAGATTGAAATCCATCAAAGGAGATTGGTCCTAAGGCTGGAAGTTGATAAAGAAGATAAACTATGCATGCAAAACTAAAGAAATGTAAAGTGTTTGAAAACACATTGTGATATGCAAAAAGACCTAAAAAGATGAATAAAAATGCAAATAAAATAGAACAGGAAAGTAAAACAAAAAAAATGCACCTAGAAATGTGTTGGAGACTGGATAGAAGGCTGCAAATGTTGTTGATCCTGAAAATTTTGGCCTACTAGGATATTTACGCCATTCTGGGCGACCTAGTCCCAGATTTGGAAAACTACTCTAAAGCCCGTTTCAGTGAAATGGGTATCCAGATCAACAGAAAATTTTGAAAAACATGTACAGTGGGACTAAGTCACCATTAATGATGACTTAGTCCACTTTGACTTTTCTGAAAACCCAAAAGTGGAAACGAAAGCTCTCGGTCTGCACTCTCAGCTCCTCTAGGTATCTGAATCCGAGACTGTGATTTTCGGCACTATAAATGAATTTTGGTGGATTTTTTACCCTAGCCAACAAGGAGACATCTTCAACAAGTTTTCAATCTATCCTTCAATGATCTTCAAGGTACCTAAATTTGCAAACATACAAGGAGAGAAAGAGAAATGTTGAATGTTAGGGAATAGGGATTTGCCTTGGTCAAGCCCTTTTTAAGTAATTAAACAAAATGAAGAAATAAGATGAATCATGAACATGAAATAATGCATTTAGTACCTTTCCATGATGATTCATCTTGAATTTCCGCATCAATAGATGAAGAATCTACCCTTGAATACTTTGGAAAGATGTCTTGATGACTTAGAATACCAAAACCCTAGCTTGCTTGGCTTGAGATGGAAGATGAATCATCAATGAATAATGAATGAGTTATGAATTAGGTTTAGAGGCTTTTTCATATAGGTAATCCACCTGAAATGCCCGTTAATTTGATCCCTAAGGCCGACATGGAGGAAAATTAAACTTAAAACCTAATTTTTCCCACTCAAACCTTGAAAATAGGTCAAATAGGACTAAGTCACCAAGCTAGGCGACTTAGTCCCACCTGGATGGGACTAAGTCGCCAAGCTAGGTGACTTAGTCCCACCTAGATGGAACTAATTTTCCCAGATGGGATGCTTGGTCCCGCAAGGGCTCTTTTGCTAGTTGGCATGACGGGGAATGCATAAATTAAGTTTATATGTTGATTTTATTAGGTATTTGATCAAAATAAGCCTCAGGATGCACAATATGGGGTCATAGGGGTCTATTAATTATTATGTAAAGGGTGATTAGGGCTAGGGACACAAATTTCAATGTGAAAGTGTGATTAAATACACTTTACAACATTAAAATGAGGTCCACTTCACCTAGAAAGACACAAGATCCAATGTGAATATATAGAAAACATTACAACATTAGGTTTGATTAATAAGCCTTCTAGATTAATTAAAGACATTTTACAACATTGAATTAGGGGAAAGTTAAGTAATTTTAGCTTAAAATGGGCCCAAGACCTAGTGTGGATGTGTAAAACACCTCATAACACTAAATTAAGGCAATATTAAGTCCAATTTATCATTAATTATTCCCATATCAAGCAAGGAATACATTTTTCTACAGTACAGTTACAAATTTGGGGAGTCTGAAAGGATCTCTGATGAAACCATGGAATTTACTAAATGTGAAATCCTCTCCTTGGAAATAATCCATTGGGGTCGGCAGAGTTTTCATCCATTGTGAGAGCTCAAGAGAAAAATGGCTTGCAGGACGTGGCAACAAATCCTGATACTAGCCTCAGAAATAGTCCATAAATGAATAGTAATTGCATGTTCTTGAAAATACATAAGTCAACATAGAAACTAGTTGATAGGAACCATTTACATCGAGCCTAGACAATCAAAAAACTTCTCTCCAAAAACTCAAAATTTTGATGCAAAATCAAGTGAACCAAGAAAGAAGAATACCTGAATTTATTTTCGATATGATAGTTCCTCAATTACTCTAGCATGCCTTTGGCTACTGCATCAGAAAAATCACAATATTTCTAACTCTTCTCCCTTTTGACCATGAAGGCTAGGCCCATCTAGAAGGGATGGACTTCCTCATCATCATCAAGGTCGTAAATCCATACCAGCATTGAGAAGATAGTTTGTGTGTCTTTCTTGAACTTTCTGCATGTGAGAGGAAAAACAAAATGACCTCTCATTGGTCTTTCCTTCATCTCACCCCCATAGAAACTTTCCCTCTGGGTTGCTTCCTCCTAGAAAATTTCCATCTTTTCCTCATCAAATTGTTTGGCACCCCAAGTGGTAGGGATACATAACATATCTCATATGGCTTCGGCATAAATTGTGACTTTGATCCTATTTCCCACAATGGTTCATGTCTACTTGTTAAATCTTTTGGCACATGCATCCACCAGCTTCAGGCATGGGTGTACAGTAGGCAACATGAACTATGGCAACCCACAATTCTAGAGTCAAGATGAAAAACCCTCATACGAACCATGATCTATCATTCTTTGGAATGCCCTTTCTCTAAATTTTTTAGGGTTAGCTACCAATTTTGGTTCAAAAATTTTGTCGACAATATCTTGCATTGCCTCTCTCCCAATACGTCTATTTGGTTGCACCTTTTCACAGAATTCAAATGGCTGCTCCTCAAAGGTTGGGGTGTTGGCGAATGAGTTTCACCCAAAGATATCGGCATACCTGACCTTTTAGATGAGGCTATGGCCTTCCTACCAGATGTTGATGGCTCCGCCATGAGTGTTTTGAGAAGTTTCAGAGATTTTATTTAACATTTGAAAATGGCCACTTGCCTTTTGCTTCTTAGAAAAATTTTCTTTTGGGTGTATTTAATTCCCTTAGCACATACATACAATTAATGCTACGCCATTACCGTTGGTCCATTAAATGATTCCAACGAGGTGATACATGTGGATTTGAGATCTATATCCCTCAAGAATGCCAAAAGCATCGAGAGAATGGAATTAGTATATTCTCCCTGCCACCTCTTTTCAAAAATAATCTCGTTTCCTTGGAGAGTGTGCTTTTAGCTATCACAAATGTGCTCAAGTGATGCAAGGTACCTTTGAAATCATGCACCCATTTAATTTGTTAGAATTTAACACGTTAATCCATGTCTTTTCACATAAGCGAGCTAGCTAGTGTTGATGATGGAAAAGGACACATGTTGATGATCGGCCTATGTGAACATTTACTCCTAATGTCCAAAATTATTTTCAAGACCTTATGTTAGATCTTTCGTATGATTTATCTCCTACCCTTCGGTTGCTTTGATGTTTTCTCCATTACCATCCAGCCAAAAATAGACTTTTTGTTGATTGGGTTCGTCGGCACCTCCTTTCTATAAATAGCTATACCACCTTATTTCAATATTCACTCAAAAAAATAGCTCCTTAAGTTTAGTAAGCTTTTATCATTCTTTATATTCTACGTTTTTCTTTGCTTCTTTTCCATCATGTCGATTGGCCTAGGAACTCCCATTCGTCTACTATCACAAAGTCCACAATATGCCTTCATAGGGGAGGTCACTACTGAAAGAATTAAATGTTTAGTGAAGAAATGTGACCGCCTTGGTGTAATTTCATTCCGGTGGGTAGTCAGACAGGACTACATTGAAAACAAGAACCAAATGAGAAGCAATTGTAACATTGTTTCTCGCTTTATTGCCTCCCTCCTCAACTTGAACATTGCCAAGCCCATGATAGTTGACTTGTGTCGCCAGATGTTCAACGCTTCACTGCTAGAAGGGCTTGGTGAAATAGTGCAAGTAGCTATCCCTGGTGTCGGCTTTCTGAGTGCAATGGGCCTCTGAAGGCACGTTGATCACGGGATTGGTGTTCCCTTGTTACCCTTTCTTACTGACTTCTACACCATGGACCTTGAGAGTCACCGCTCATTGCTTCTGCCAATGGCCACCTATTTTCTATGGGAGTATAGTGTGGAACACATTCCCAAGCTCGACTGGAGGAAGCACTTCGAGTTTTCGGCATATAACCGTGAAGACTAGAAACTGAGGTCCATGTAGTGTTGTGTTTTATTTTGGCCCCTTTCCCCTAACAAAGAAGAAGAAGAAATTGACTATGAGCATTTTGCCCACATTACCACAGCTGGAGGCCTAAATTTTACCATTTCTTGCATGTTGCCTCCATTTTTCTTCTTTTTGCTTTGGGACTCTTTTTGGGTTTGCGAGAGAGAGCTTTAATTTTAAATTCGAGCCTCAAGATGTATTACATTGTAAATTTTTTATGAATATATATAATACAGTACTTTTCTACCTCTTTGGTGCTTTTCACATGGCTTATTCTAAAAATTAGAATGTATTTACAAAAAAAATCACATATGGTACATAACTGTTAAAAAAATTTAAAGAACAACATATTTTAATGGAATAATTTTAGATAAATACCATTCATGAGTATATCCAAAGCGTCACCTTCCATATCATCAAGTTTGTACGCATTCTTTTCTTTGTATGCACTAATTCAGAAGGGTCCCTTCCATAGCGCTTCAAATTTGGTATGGTGCCATGATTTTGCACTGCGCTCATCATACTTTAGCACTAGGCTCCCTTCCTTGAAATGTGGGTTGGAGGCCTTTTTATCGAACCACCACTTAACTATCTATTGGAAATTGATGATAGCTCCATAGGCCTTTTCTATGTCTTCCTCAAATTTGAGGAGTTCCACTAACCATACTTCCATTTCACCACTTTCTTCAATTTCCAAGGCTTTCAACAGTTGCAAAGTAGGGATTTCTATGGAAACAAGTAACACTACCTCTTTTATGTATACTAGGTCATAAGGAGATGCCTTCAAGATCTTCTTTGGTGTAATCTGATCACCCATATAGAAACTCACAAGTGCTTGTGCCAATCCCTTTGTCACTCTAACTCGATGCACTTGATTAACCTAATTAGGTTTTTGTTGGTCAACTCTACTAGCCCATTTCCTTGTGGGTAGTAGTTTGATGAATTCTTAAGGTAAATCCCATTTTTGATAGAAAAATCTGACATCCCCAAGCCTACAAAATCCTGAGCATTTTCTGATATGATGTTTTTTGGCGAACCAAATCTAGTTACCAGCTCTTCAAGGAAGCTAACAATCTTGCCCTTTGTAGCATTTTTCAGGGTGATGGCTTCCGTCCACCTTGTGAAGTAGTTGGTCACTATAAGGATCCACTTGTGGCTAGCACTGGAAATAGGAATTATCATTCTGATGAAATCCAAACCCCATTGAGCAAAGGGCTCTTCAATTACAATTGGACTCAAGGGCAAGGTAGAATTATTTATTTTTCCAACAAAGAATTGGCACTGAGTACACTTTTGCACCAGATGGTGCACTTCAGAAAATATAGAGGACCAATAATATCCTGCTCACATTATCTTCAAGGTTGTAGTCTTGGCAGAGAAATTTCCACCCTCAAGACTGCTATGGAATTTATTAAGAACTCTTTCTGCAAGTGGCTTATCTAAGCATCGAAGCAAGACACCATCATTGTTTCTCTTAAATAAAATCCATTCAATCAATACATACTTGGTGCCTTGCAATCAGTAGTATTGCATTTTGTGTAATGGAAGTCTAGTTAGGTATTGCCCCTTTTTCTTATATTGTGTTTGATCTGCCACCCAGGACTCATTGAACTCAAACTAATTTGAGTAGACTTGATCGATCTCCTTCTCTTCTTCAGAACTCGATTCCTATGCAAGATACTCACACAAACCTCTTCCCCGAACTAGCATGGTTGGTCTAATATCCACATCATACTCTAGGATCTTGGTGATCTAGTTGGCCCTTTTCTTGATTATCTCACCTTCGGTGATATACTCTCGCACACTAGGATGAGCAACGAGGATGGTGATTCTATTGGTTGACACCAAGTGTCAAAACTTTTTAGGCTTTTAACAATGGATAAAACCTACTTTTCAACAAATTTATACCTGGTTTCATAGCCCTTAAGATTTCTTGAGTGAAATGTGATAGGATGCTCTCTATTATTCTCCTCATCCTTCTAAGTTAGTATAGAAGCTATGATATGTTGGAAATTGTATGTACATAGAGCAGAAAATATTTGGAAAAGTCTAGATTAGCCAAGACTAGAGCGGCAGAGATAGCTATCTTTATCTGCTCAAAAGCCTCTTTTCCCTCAGGGATCCACTTTGAACATTAGTTTCTTCTTGAGCATCAGCGTGATAAGTCTTGCGATGTTGGCAAAGTCCAAAATAAACCGACTGAAAAAGTTGGTCTTTCCTAGAAAAGACTGTAGCCCTTTTTGATTCACTGGTAGGGGTAACTCCATTATATATCTCACCCTTTTGAGATCTATTGCTATTCCCTCTTTGGATACTACAAAATCAAATAACTTACCTTGGGGTACTTCGAAAACACATTTTTTGGGATTTAAGGAAATCTCGAACTGTTGACACTTCTTGAAAACCTGCTCTAAATGATCAAAATGATCATATTTTGACTTTGAAAAGACCATTAGGTCATCCAAGTATATTAAAATGATCTAATTAATCAATCCTCTAAAAGCAATATTCATTGCTCGCTGAAAAGTTGCACCAGCATTTAAAAGTCTGAAGGGCATCTTTGCATATGCGAACGTTCCCCACTTGGTGGTAAACATCATTTTATGTTGGTCACCTTCCTTTACATATACCTAGTTGTACCTTGAGAAACCATAAAGCAATGAAAACATCTTTGATCCGACCATAGTTTGCAAGATCTACTCCATTGACAACAAAGGGTAGTGGTCTTTCAGTGAAGCTTTATTAAGATCTCATAAATCAACACAAATCCTAATGTCACCATTTTTCTTTCGAACCGCTACCAGATTAGACACCCAAGTGGAGTGCTTAATCAGATATATGATTCTTGACTCAATCAATTTGGTGAGTTCTTGCGCCATCAACGCTTCGACCTTCGGATTGATCAGCCTTTGCTTCTATCAGTCGAGCTTTGATCCTTCTACCAAGTCAATGGTATGTTGAATTATGCCTGATTCATACCCTCTAAGATCATCATAGGTCCAGGCTACAACTCCATCATATCTAGAACACAGATTCCTTAGCCTTCCTTACCTTCACACAAAACATCCCTTTCAACTTTTAGCTTTCTGCCATTTCTGACATCGAGCTCTTCATAATCCCTTGTGTCCGTAGTGAACCTTTGTTTGTTGTTTCTTACATCTTCATAGTGAAAATAAATTTTTTAGGGAGATTAAACCTCAAGGGAGCTTATTCCCTTTTAACTGGATAACTTGCTCTTTGAGAGATTATGCTCCTGGCTATGAATAGTCAAAAGCTCCTTCTGACTTCTATATGAAGGAAACGATCTGACTGTCATCTTTGAATACTTGCCAGTTTGGATCATTGTCGGGGATTTCTGGTCAGACGATGATCTGTACTACATTCTACTTTATCGTTGAATCGGGAACTACTACAAATTGTGAGCCGATTGAAGCCATCTAATCAGTGGCACTGTTTTGAGATCGAGGAATGACTTGCACATTGAAAGCTTCAAAGCTCTCAATCAAATCCCATACCCAATGTCTATATGAATTCATTATTATATTCTTGAAAGTTGCTTGCCCATAGACCTGGCTTACAACCAACTCTGAATATTCGAATGCTTACACCCTCTTTACGCGCATTCGCTCTGCAAGAATCAGACCATGGACCAAAGCTTCATATTCTGCATCATTGTTTGAGCATGAGAACTAAAAATGATAGGCCTTGAGGGTCTCTGATCCTTTTATGGACACTAGTTGGACTCCTACTTTCGAATTGGCTTTGCATTTGGTGCCATCAAAGTATAAGGTCCATAGACGATTTTCTATTGGATCATCATATTCCTCTCGATTCTTTATCAATTTCGGGTAAACCTTATCGTCATCAAAGATCACATATGTGCCCAGTCTCGTGGAATAAAAATTATCGAATGGGTCAGAGCTAATGAATTGGTTGAGGAGGACCTCCTCTTCGGGAGTCCAATCACTCATGTCTTCCTTGTCCTCCAACATCTCTAGATAATATCCCTCTCCTTTTGAGAAAGAGGTATGTGCTGCTTCAAAAAATAAGACTGCATTGTCAGTTGTGTATTCTGAATGCAAAGATTTGGATAGGATTTTCATCTTCGCCCCATGCTTGGGTTTCAATATCAGATGGGACCAATCGAGCTCTAAGTATCCACCAAGATTTGCAATGAAATCTCTTGCAAGACACATCCCAAAGACCAGGGGAATGTCTATCACCACTACTTCTTGTGAGACTGTCTAGCTTGGGCATGAGGAGAGGGTTAAAGACAGATCTTTTATCCAACCAATAGTTAGAACCTTCTTTTCATTCAATTGCATGATTCCCTTCTCAAGGGGCTCATACTTAGGCTTCCAGGCATCAACCACTTGCTTTGGCATGACCGTTGTACTAGCTCCTGAATCAATCATATTATTATACAAAATTTTATCTCCCACAATCAATGTTAAAAAGAAGGGTGTGGGCTTCAGCTTTCTTACCTCTTTCTCTTTTGCAAATTATCCACGTCATTTGTATAAGTTGTAGCTTTTGGAGCTTGAGGGTTCGATGTGGGTCCTTTATCTTTACTTCGATCACACAGTGGAGTCCCATTCGTTTGCAGTATTTGTTCTTCATTCTTCAATGCTTCCAAAAGCAATGTCTTTTGTTTGGGAATGGATATAACATCCCATAGGGATACATTGGCAAGCGCCTTGTTCAATTGTTCCACCATATTGAGCATCCCGACTAGCTGGACATTGGGCTTAAATGGTGGTATCTCTCTCATCTTCAAAGGGAATCGATCCATCGTGAATGGGCTCACCATCTTATCCAACTCCTTCACTAGCAACAATGGAATCTGCTGCTACTGAGTAGCTCGACCATTTGCCTATGGGGCCTACTTTTCTTGCAGTAGTGGTTGGTGTGGTTGAGAACAAGGCAGAGCTTGATGAACGTATTCTCCCATGAGCCTTCTTTTGGATCTCATGTTGTATTCTAACTACACTTATAGAGCACTAGTCATCAAAGTTTCATTTGTGAATACCGTGTCTTCTTTCTCCATCCATGAAAATAGCGCTTGGTTGGGCGTAATATCCAGCTCTTGCTCCAAAGACATTCCTTGCATTTGTGCTCTAAAGTGGGTATTTTCCATTTCAGGGGACTCATATCCTTTCACATTCAGAAGCATTCCTTTGTTCCTTTGTTATGCTATCTTCTATTGCATATTTCCCCTCGGATAATTTTGGGGCATGTGACTATCACTGTACGAGAGGCAACATACATTCTTATCTTCTGCCAAGTTGTTCTAGCCTGGGATTATTTCTTTACTTTGGCTATCCTTGATCTTTGTAATGGCATGGTAACTGGAACTATCTGGTTTGCAGATGCCACTTGTTGACCTCCCCGACTCGAGGGTCCTTGGTACATGTTCTACTAATAGGATGGCCTTCCTCCCTGATAGGTCTAAGTGGCTTTCTTCAGAGGTGGTGCTCGCTATCGCTTGATGAGAACTAACTTGTTAGCAAAAGACCACATGAGGCTCTTCATATCACTAATGTCCATTGCTATAGAGGAAGAACTCGATGTGCTTGGTTAAGCGATGAGATACACGTACATGGATTGCGGCATGGTAGATGTCGCCGCTTGTTGAGTGGAAGTGCTCAGAGTAGCTTCTTCACAAGGACTGCCAGATATTTCTACATATACAAGCATCGAAGGTCATGGTGGAAGCTTTTCTACATCGATTAAACTATTCTTCATGCACACAACCAACTTAGATGCATCGGGTAAGATATCTCCTTCCATAGAGGTTATCATCACCATGATATCCAAATTGAAGGCCTTAAGGTAGAACATAAATTCCATCGCAGCTTGAGGTCAGGTAGTCATAAGGATCCTCTGCCAGGTTTTGTGAAACCTAGTGTTGAAGTCGATCATGGCTTCCTGTGGGGCTCTTTCGATGGTGATTAATTGATGTAGCAGCAAAGACCAATCTCCCTTCTCTGAAAATCATTCGAACAACCTTTCTCCAAGTTGATCCCATGAGTGGATAAATTGGAGGTCAAAGATCGATACCAATCTTGAGCCTTTCCTTTGAAAGAGGCTGCCAATAGTCTTAGAGCAATATTTTCCTCTACTATGTTATGTACCCTGAATACCTCTGCTATATCTTTGAGGTGTTCAAAGGGGTTTCGAAGTCCTCCCTGAATAATTTTGGAATAGCCTTGAGGGCATTAGCAGGTATGGTGAGCCACACATCTAAGGGAGTAGGTGGTTGTAGCGGAATACCACTATCTCCGAACAATTTTTTCTTTTATGCGCAGATCATCCCGAAGCCAAAAAAATATAAAGTCGAAAATCAAAAGAGACTAAGGAAAAATTTGCTTCACAAGTCCCAATCAACATAAACAACAAATTTTTCAGTGATCTAGATCTCCATCCCACCTTCTTCAATTTCCCAGGTGTACACTTCTAGTTTCATAGCTTTCTATTGCATTTTGTTCGTCTTTCTAGATCATTTAGGATTAGTTTACATTCAATTAGGGTTTCATTTTACAACTTTCATTGCATTGTCTTTTCCAAGTCTAAACTTGGTGGTGAACCCCTCATTAGCTATCATGCAATCCCTAGAACAGTCCCTTTGCAAGATTTCAATCTCCTTTGCATTGAAATCTCAAGGGTTTGTTCTTGAGTGAAGAGTAAGGAAATGGTCTCTCTCCTTTTAGGTCCAAAACACTAGAAGTGGAAGAGAGGGGAACACCATTTTCATCTTTTCAATCATTTCATTCAATTGGAAAAATCAATTTCAACATGTACCCCTTTTTAAGGATAAGTCAAGAATAACCTATCTAGATCAATAAAATGACTTTGCTAAGTGAACTTGTAATTTGAATCAAAAAATCCCAACATGGCGAAGGGAGGCTTGAATTCTCTACCCATACGAGAACACAAAAAATTCATGCATTGGAGACAATGAAGTCTCAAGTCTAGGGTTGGAAGACCAAAGGGGATGCATAGAAAAACTAGTGGCCATTCTTTAGGATGGCTTCCACATAGCTAGCCTCTAAAAATGAAAAATTAAAACACCCTTAGTGAGGTTTTGGATAGTGTCAAGGTTGACCTCACATAGGACCCAAGCCTTGCCAATCCAACCTCTTAGCATGTTTCCAAGGAGAACCCTCCCAACAAAATAACATATTAAAAGTAAAGAAAATCTTCCAAACCATTTATAGAAAATATCAAACTCTAAGTTGGGAAGAACCACATCGAGAGGTGATTCAGAATGTATACCTTGTGGAACACCTTGGGAATGAAATTATTGGTTTGCTTGGTTGTCGAAGTCATTCTCATCCACCTTCAAACCTTCAACCTAGTAGCAATTATTAAGTTGATGAAGTTTAAGACCACTAAAAAGACAAAAAAATACTCGCAAGTGTAGCAAACTAAGAGCGCTAATAATTAATTAAAAAAAATTTAAAAATCCCTACTTTAAAAGACAATATGACATCAAAAGAACATAAAATAACATTAACCGGACCAGGACCAAAATCTAATTAAACCCCATCCTCACATTTATTCTTCAAATACATGTACATTCTAATAATGCTTCAATTAAATATTTTTAAAGTAATTACTTAGAAATGTGTTGCACTCTCTTTTTATGTACTTAAACTAAGTACTCTCTACGGTTCCATCACAATGTTTGATCATTTGTGCCCTGCATGTTCCTCGTGAGAAAAGGCTCTTTACGTGCTTTCAATATACTCTATTCAATTTCAAAGAATTGTCCTCGTGAATTTATTTATTTCAACTAATATGAATGTTTGCTAGAGAAGAAAAAATTACAATTCTTGATGATTTGGGAGAGAAAAAAATTACGATGCTTGAAATTTTGGGAGGATAAAAAATTACAATGCTTGATATTCTAAGAGGAGTGAAATGAATTGTTCATGTTTTAAAGCGAGATTCCATGGGGTATGGATGTTCCTGGTAACCATGCATCACCGGAGATGAATGAACGTACGGTGAAATTCTGAGCATCGCTCATATTCATCACATGATAACCAGGCCATGTAACTCTTTGTGAAGTATTTGACCCTGGACCTTGGTTTTTGAATTCGCCATAATATAGCGTGCTCAAGGCAAAGTCACCGGACCATTCTAACCACCCAACTGGCTGAATCAAACCATCTAAATAAGATTTCATGTAAACAGTGCGCGAGTAGAGTTTCCATGGCCTTCCCAAGTAGGTGGGGAAAGAACCAATAACAGGAACCAATTCAGGTGCAGCTGTAATATTACACTTGTGAATGGATATTCCCGTATTTTGATTTGGATCTGTTCTACCTTGAGCTGTGAATATATTCTGCTGCCCGATCAACGGTGTTCGTGCCAAAAGAGTGCAGTTTTGAAATACTACTGCTGCATTACCGAAGATGAAATCTACAGTGCCATAAATATCACATTCTCTGTAGAATTGACGTAGTGAATGAACATACAGAGTGTCTTGGTAACCCTTGATGCTGCACCTATAAAATGCAGATAGATCTGCTCCAACCCGTAGAGCAACGGCCTGCTGTTTTATTGCACCTGCTGTATTTTGAATTGTGAGGTCTCTTGCAATAAAACCTTTCCCAGTTGTAGCTGCATATATTTCAATTCATCAAGGTTAGCATGCCATTTGAAGGTCAGATGTAAATACATACAAATGTGGCAAAGAAATAGAGATTTTTCTCATTAATTTGTACAAGGGAAACATCTCTTAAAAAAAATTGTTGGAAATAAGTTATATTTGAATCAATGATGGGTTGATTTTACAAATGGAAGGTCTTATGTTTGGATCCTAGTTGGTCTATAAAAAGCTCAACGTGATATTAGAGTCAGGCCAAGCTAAATATTCTATAAAGTGGCTTAGGTGGATGTTGGATATAAGTCACATCCTAACCAAAGATGAGCTGGTTCTTAGCTCAATGGTCTTATGTTCGAGTCCTAGTTGGTCTATAAAAAGCTCAACATGATATTAGAGCCGAGTTCAGGTAAATTCATCACCAACAATTCATCATCGTGACATATTCATCACGTATACAATTCACCATCAGCAATTCATTGCTGTGGTATATTCACTACGCATACCTTTTTTATGCATTTAACAAAATCTCTATACTTTTTTCTTTTTTGGGTGTTCTTGGCCACTTGAATACTGAGAAATATATACGTGGTGAATATACCACAGCGATGAATTGTTGGAGGTGAATTGTATACATGATGAATGTGTCATGACGATGAATTGTTGGCAGTGAATTGTTGGGTGATGAATTTTCCTAGAGCCATTAGAGCCAGGCCAAGCTAAACATTCTATAAAGTGGATTAGGTGGATGTTGGAGATAAGTCACATCCTAACCAAAGATGAGTTGGTTCTATAAAGGTCAGTAGCTCAGTGATCTTACGTTCAAGTCCTGGTTGGTCTATAAAAAGCTCAACATGATATTAGAACCAGGGCAAGCTAAACATTTTATAAAGTGGCTTAGGTGGATGTTGGAGATAAGTCACATCCTAATCAAAGATGAGTTGGTTCTATAAGGGTCAGTAGCTTAGTGGTCTTATGTTTGAGTCCTAATTGGTCCATAAAAAGCTCAACATGATATTAGAGTCAAGCCAAGTTAAACATTCTATAAAGTGGCTTAGGTGGTTGTTGGAGATAAGTCACACCCTGACCAAAGATGACTTAGTTCTATAAGGGTCAATAGCTCAGTGGTCTTATGTTCGAGTCCTAGTTGGTCTATAAAAAACTCAACATAATATTAGAACCATGTCAAGCTAAACATTCTATAAAATGACTTAGGTGGATGTTCGAGATAAATCACATCCTAACCAAAGATGAACTGGTTCTATAAGAATCAATAACTCAATGATAAAGCACTCTAACAACTAATAAAAGATCTTAATTTTGAATTCTAAATAATCCATAAAAACTTAATAAAAACAAGAAATAAGACATACTAACGCACCCAGAGTTGCAGAATTGAAAGTAGTGGAGTTATCCACAACGCTTCTGTTGCCAGTGATTACAGTGACGTCTTTTCCATCACCGATGAGCATGATATTATATTTGTTACTCGGCACGCTTACGTATTCCTCGTACACTCCTGCGGTCACATAGATCACGGACCGGTTTGGACTATTGTTCGGAACGGCATTGATGGCGTCAGTAATAGTTGTGAAATTACCACTGCCATCCTGCGCCACCGTCACAGCGTTGGCCGCCAGTTTGACGCCACTTTTGGTCTTCTGCAGCAGCAATCTCTTGTCCGCACGAGACAACCACGACGGAAAGCCATCGTCGACTGAGCCATACTGTGACATAAAATCATCGTCGACGCCATCATCTTCATGGGCGTCAGATAACAGGCGCCGGTTGTGCACACTAGTCTGCTGAAAATCCAGTCTTTTGATCCAAAACTTGTTTACCAAAGCCAGGCAGTGTCTTACGCCCCGCGTCGCTTTAGATATATGATCGGGGAACGAAAACATGTCGAGTTTTACCTTTGCTTCTTTCAGTCCGTCGAGGCAGGTGACGACGTTCGTCAGGGCTGCACTCAGATAACTCTGAATGTCCACTGCTTTGTTCCAGTCCAAAGAAGATTTTGTCAAGATTGACAGACCATCTGTCAAGAAACCCACTGTGAGATCGTACAATTCTATGCAGTCGTCGACAGCTTGGCTCTGCTTTACGTCCATTGGCCGCCTCGCATGGACAGGAGGAATGAAGGCCCGAACCGTTAGGGCTTGAGCTATGCTCGTCTTAACAGCAATTTCAGTCAAAATTCGAGGATCCACAGCTCGATCACTATAACTTGAAGAGTCGCCTTCACTTGGAGAAAATGACAGAAATATGATCAAAGCCAAAACCAGCAAGTGTCGAGCCATTGCTTTGAAATACAAAACGAGATCGAAAGTAGTGCAGTGGTTGGTATACAAATTGTGTTCTGAGTTATTTATAAAAACCAGAAATCTAAGTCAACTGAATCCCATGTGAGTAGATGCTCCGCGTAAGCTTGGCGATCAGTCATTAGTTGTCTGGAACATAAAATATAAAACTCTTGACCTTGCTGATAAGCTCATCTTACTTCCAGACGTGGACTTTGATGGCTGTAGAGTTATTAAATTAAGCTAAACGAATCAAGAACATGGTGAAGCTCAACTAGATTTGGACTTTGAAGGGTGTACGGTTATTAAATTGAGCTAAACGAGGTAAGAACAGGGATAAGATCAACTAGATTTTTCAACGACTTCAAACAACCCGGCCATATGAGGTGCAGGTAGATGCATTCCAGAGAGCTTGAAGTGCATGCCACCGTTGGAGAACGGTTCTTTGGGTCTGTCCAGGGGATTCTAAATTCGCACAATTTGCTCGATCTCCCTTCTCTGTGCTGTCTTGCCGCGTTACACTAAGTATCTTTTATTGGTACTTGCAGAAATTTTTTATTTTTTTCAAATAAATTAACAGTTAAATTAATATTAGTTTTTGGTAATAAAAGATTTTGTTTGGATTTCAGTTAACGGATAAATATGATTAAATAGACATGTAGAGTGTTAGGTAGACATTGTCATACAATTTAGTCTATAAAGTATATTTCAATGATTTTAACATCTTTTTTAGTGGGTCAAAAGATACAAGTTGAGAATTTTTACATTTTTATTAAGTGGGTCAAAAATACAAGTTGCGAATTTTTACATCCTTATTTAGTGGGTCAAAGATACAAGTTGTCAATGTTTACATCTTCATTAAGTGGGTCAAAAGATACAAGTTGTATTCACCCTCAAGTTACATTCATCTTCAAAGTTTAGTAAATATTATATATTTATACATTATTTTTCAAATTTATGTTTATTATTAAATAATCATTATTTGTCATGTAAATGATTGTTAGATTTAAGTTGGTGGATTTTTATTTACATGTTCACAATATAAGACTCCCCGTTGTCACTGTAGAACACCTCTCAACGTTATTTAGTTGATATAATACATTATATTAATAAAAATAATATTATCAAAGCAAATAAAAGTGAAGAAACTTGAAGCCCCATATAAAAATAAAGAAATTGAACACAAAGAAATTAAACTATTAATTGAAGGTTTTCAAATGAATTACAATTGTGGCTAGCCATATTGCAATGAGATACATTAGTAGCTAATTTTATTAGCCACCTATTCAAAAATATGTTTTGTGTTTTTCAATTACGTTAACCACATCCCTAACTTGCAACAACCAAACTACCTCCTAATGACCAATTCAAAAGCACTCACTTTCATTTTCATATGTCTAGTCTAGAGTATTCACAAGTAGAATATCTAAAAAAATCCTATATCCTTTATAGCTTAATAGATTGTTCATACCCTACTCAATAAATTATATTTTGGCATAGGCTCAAAGTATAATGGTAAATGTGAAGTTTTCAAGTTGGAGACCTATTTTTTTAAATATAACCACTAAAGTTTTACACTTGCAATATACATAAATAAGATTATTATACAATTTTGTGGGTGTGGCAAATGGAAATTTCTTATGAGCAATGAATGAGTTATTTTTTCCCTTGTGAAAGTGCATTCTTGAGAACACAAATATGCACTTGATCTTTAAAAACTAATGTAAACATTCAATACAAATGTTACCATTTATCAATGCTCTCTACAGGCTTCTCTATTTATTTTCCACCTCATTCCTCTCTCTCATTCTTTTCAAAAAAATTGCATGTATGTACTACACTCCAACCTCATAAATATCTTCACCGCTAAAGTATGCACAAATCATGAATAAAAATACATGACTTCATTGGCTACCCATGTTTTTTATTCAAACACCCAAAGCTTAGGTTTCAACATTTAATTCTTATTGTATTGACAAGATTTTACAACACTATGTTTAGAATCTATGAATTATTATTACATAATAAAATAATAATGCAAACTGAGTATCAGACCACTAATTTTCTCATTTTAAATGCATTTCACACCTTAAAAATTTATGAAAAATTATTTATATTATATTTCCATGGAAATTCCCTTTTGGGAAAGTTGGTAGGCTTCATGTGCAACCTTGTAACCCTTAATAACTTACACCTTATGCTTGCACTTCTTTTCTCCAACTATCCATTGCACATAAACTTTTTCCCCTATATGTAGTTTGTGTTCTTGCACCCTACTTCTATAACTATACACCTAAAAGACTCATTGTACACTTTTTCTAACCTATATTGTGGGTTCATCTTGACTATTTACTACTTGCAACTTGTAAGTTGTACCTTGATCTTCATTTCCTACCACTCCTCTTCTCTATGGAATTCTTTGCTTTATGTACACCTTTTGATCTATTTTATTGATTTTATAGTTTGCATGCTCTTGGTAGACTTTAACCCTTTTTTCACAAACTTCCAAATTCCAATTGCATATTTTCTTCAAGAATCTATCATTTGAATAGAGTTTCACACCTATTTCTTGGATTATATAACAATGTGATAAATGGTCTCATTTGGATGCAATTTTACTCAAGAAGACTTTCAAATTCCTATATGTACCTATAGACCCTTTAGAGATATGGTTTTGTGTAAAGTACATGTTTGATGATACAAAGGTGAGGATTCAAGTGCAAACCGATGTGAACATGATGCAACTAGTATAGGTGACCTAAAATTTTATAATTATCTCATTTGAGTCTATCTTAGTTACTAAATGAAGTTGTAATAAGATATATATATGAAATTGATAAATGTAATAGTTGTTGGTAAGTTGGATACTAAGTTGAGAGACAAAAAATTATAAGCTAGGGGTAGACTTTATCTTGTGATAGTCGTAGAGTTAACTTGAAATATAATATTTATTTGAGTGTCAACTACATTTTATAACTACATCTTTATAATCCATTGAAGAAGAATCTATTAAAATGTGATCATCAAGATTGTGAATGTCTCCATGAATCTTAGATATAGTTTTTGGAATTCCAATTATTTCTTCGATTAAATTTTTAATTTAAGTACTATGTTCAAGATTAGTTAATCAATATAGAAGGTTATAGAATCCTTTTGAAGATTTAACATAGTACAGATTTTCATCAAAATAGAAGAATTATATCTTTATTTTATAAAAAATTAAAGAATGATCTATTCTTGTTATAATTTTATGGTGTTGTGTCTTATATACAAGGATCTAGCTTGTGTGTGTGAATGAAATACTTGGTCCCTATTTTGATCATTATTTGTATGATATAGTTTTTTATTACACATACTTTACTCTTTGGTTCTAAGATTATATCCTATCACTCATAAAAGATCAAGGAACCAATATATAATATGTTCATGTCTTTTCAGATCATAGCAATATAAATATAAAATTAGTTGTTAAATAATAACCTATTTAGTATATTTTTCCTACCATTCTTGCATAACCTATTGCTTTAGCAATACTATATCTTTGAAAGAGTAAAGTAAGTGATATATTAGAGGGGTATTCTTTGTTATTATTTTTACATTCATGTATGAAGTTCACTCTTACACTCAATAGATTATAAGGGATGATGTCTAGTATATATTTGACTTCATATACATGGGTTATCTTTCTAGTAATATAATTTTTTAGGTCTTTATTATGGTCAGCCAACATAATGAATATCAATGACATATTACTAAGGTTATAAATAGTTTATTGTGTATGGTTTATTCCCAATATCTATTGTGTCTAAATTTTCTCTTTAATTTTTCTATAAAATAAACTCAAGCAAAATCCCCTTGGCCTAGCAAAGCGTAAAGAATAAGTTACCATTTCTCGTGTATTATCCCATAGTTGTCAACTGCCTAGTGAAACATAGAAAAATAGGTTCACCATCAATAGGGTATCAATGATGAACCTAATTTTCATTAAGTGTGTTTTTCATTCATTTATGAGGGCCAAAACATGAAAATAACAATCAGAAAAGTTAATCCTAACTGTTATAGAAACTATGAGGGAAGTTTTGAGAGCTTGAAATAATGTGTACCTTGTATAAAACTTGTTATTTTTAGGCCATGTAGGACTCATTCGCCTTTAGTGACAAATGGGTCCCTATTAGGGTTTAGGAAACTAACTTTTGGGTTTTATTCCACTCAGTCTGTACTCCTAGATCCTAGGTTTTCACTACTTCAGGCCTCACTAAGGACTCATTCACCTTTAGTGGAAAATGGGTCCTTTTAGGGTTTCAAAAAACTAATTTCTTAGTTTTGTACTTCAATGTTTGCACTCTTAGTTCCCAGTTTTTTAGCTCTTGAAAGTCTGGAATAAATTTTGTAGCCTTGATTTTGTATTCTTGCACTATGAATGAAAACTTTGCAATTAGACAAATTTGATAATTTTACTTCCAATTTCTTCTCCACCTGATCTTCAACCTATAAATCTACAAACACACATTTAAGGGAAGAGAAACTTGTTGATTTTTAGTGAATATGGGTTTGCCTAAGTCAAACCCCTTGTAGGTAATTAAACCAAATGATGAAATAATTTAATTGAAGTAAGAACATCAAATGATGTAATGTTGATACCTTGGAAGTTGTCTTGGAGGATAAATCTACAAACTAACATATAGTGGCCATGAAGAAAGTAGATCTTATCCTAAATAAGATGTGTAAAAATTCTTGCAAAGCATCTTCAATACTTCATCAACACATTAGCTCAACTACATGCAAGATGCATTATGCCTTAGACATGATGAAATGATCTTGAATCGTTGTGATAGACCCTTGATAATCTGCATTAAAATGCCTTTAAAATTCTCTTGAAGTGCTCTAATGCTTGAAAACTTGAATGCTTAGACCTCTTGTAAAACATTTAGGTTGCTTAGGATGAAACTATGTGAATTAACCCCATATTTATACTAAATCTAGAGATTAACCCCAAAATTCAAATAATTCAAGCTGACACTAGATCTAGAATTACAAATCATTAAAATCACACTAAAATTAAATTCAAAAATGGGTTTCCTACTCAAGGAGGACCCATTCGTGTCTTGGCACAAGTTTCCAGGACCTTGCTTTGGGGGGGTGAAAGAACATCAATAGCCCACCTCAAATATTCCAAGAAAGGGGTGTCCTATGTGGAGAGGACTCATTTTCCAATAAAGGCGAATGGGTCCTAGAAACATTTTTTAGGACACCAAATTTTCCAAATTAAATGTCATACAATATCATTATTGGTTGTCGGGATAGACCCTTGAAAAGAGGGCTTGAATTTGAATTAAAGGGGAAATTAAGCTCTAATTAAGCACAATTAATTAATGAAACCCTAGATAAGTGTGAAAGTTTAATACAACACCCTAAATAAAATATAATTTAAGTAAATTTTATTAAAAAGGGCCCTAGATTCAATGTGAATGTGCATAACACATTACAACACTAAATCAAGGCATAATTAGGTTAACTTATATCATTTATTCCCAAATTAAGTGTGAAAAATGGTTGGGTTGGTGCCCTAGCTCGGTTGGCTAAATCTTTCCTATTGCAGGAGGTTGGTCACGAGGTCTAGTCTCCCCCACCCCTGTGGTACCGAAGGGCGTGTCGAGCCAGCACCGCTAGTCACGTTAAAAAGTTTACCAGGCACACTACAGTTTATAGGGGGTTTGCTACCCGATTCCTACAGTCTAATAAAAAAAAATGTGAAAAATGTTTACTTTTTTCTACACTATATTTTGCCCCCACTTTAGTGAGATTTTTCCCCCATGACAAACTCACACTAAAGTAGACATTCAAGACACTTAAGCATGCAACAATAACAAAGATACAAATTCATACCCTATCAAAGGCCAAGAAAAACAAAGTAAAACAAAGGATCAAGCACAACCATTCCAACACATTATGGAATAGAGATTTTTGTCTGTAACATGCATTGCTCACTCTAGGGTAGTGGAACCTTGGTTTTTCCACTAGATGAGTTATCCCAATCATGTGTGCTCACTCTAGGGTAGTGGAACCTCAATCTGCCCACTAGGTGAGTTATCACAATAAGGTGGAAAATGAGAGAATCGTATTAGCCTCACATACCATACCGAAGTTAACCTCTTAACAACTTTGATAAGGCACCATAATGTAATGATTTTTGTATGTTTTGAATGTCATATCTATAAGTTTTTGTTAAAGAATATTTTTATTTGTTCATGTGTAAGGTCTTATTCTTAGGGAACACTGTGCCTAATGTCTCCAAGAGAGGAAAAGTCAAGAGTATCAGATCGCCACTTATGGGATGCCTCTCATTTCGCATCATGACACTAAGGGATATTGTATGCTTAGAAATATCATTCTCTTGGAGGAGATCAAACCCAATGACACCACCAAGAAAAGGATATGCCACAAAAAAAATTGCTCCATGAAATATGCCGAAAGATTTCATTGATGTATGCCCCCACTTTAAAGCGGTTGCTAACACCATTACTGTGAGCAATTTCTTTAAATTAGCCAATGGTTTGTCCTAATACATGAGATATTTCCTCAAAAAACCCTATGTCATCATATGTTTCCAAAATAAATCTACACCACATGAACAAGGAGGGAGGGGGTTTCCCCAAAAACACAATAACTAAAGATAACTCAGTATGTCACATGTGAGCCAACTTAAGGCATGTCGATCACAACCCAAACTTGCTCTTATATATACATGGAAGGTAGTCAACTAGCCAAAAGAGAAAATTGACAAGTGACATATGAGGACAAGGCTACTTAACCCCTTTCCCCCACTTAGTGCAAAACATGGATGAGTTGAAAAGCATGAAAATTGGTATCAATTAGAGGAACTAGGTGCTACAAAACAAGAGAACCACAATCGTTAAGATGTTGAATTTTGTTACTCAAAGCCTTACATTCATTAGTAGAATTACTATGAACTCTATGATATGCACAAAATGAACTCTTGTAGTAAAATTTCTTTCATGTTCTTGGAGGGAGAGATATCAAACTATCTTGGATGAGTCTCAACAAGATACCCTCTTGATCAATAGTAGAGGATGTTTTATTTTGTAACGAAGATATCTCTTGCTTAGTACAAGATGTCATACTTACACAAGACTCTTTAGATTGCGATATTTTGTACTCTCCTTTATAGGAGGGTGTAAATTCTATCAAATTTGAATCATTAGTGTTTTGTGTGATGAAATTTATGTTAAGTGAAGATTTATTTCTTTCTTTCATTTATTTCAAAGGAAAATAACCAAGACCATGAGTTGTTTCTTGTATGTTAGCCTCTATGGGGACATGGATACCTTGTTCTCTAGAACCACATCCTTTTCTACTATAACCAAGTTGTCTCATAATTTCATAACCTCTTCCATAAAGCTTTTGAATTTTATTAGAATTTGGTGGTTGTTCATAACCAACTTCGTCAAAGTTTGTTGTGTAATTTTCTTGATATTTTAAAGTATTTGAGGTGTATTGTTTCAAATTTTGTGTTGACATTACCGCTTTATCTTTTCCCTTTTCAAAATATTTTGTTGTGATCTTGTATTCACCCATGAATTTAGTTTTAAAATCCAATGATCCTAAATCATTTGGACACCGATAACATTGTGAAGGGTTAGGGAACTTATCTTTTTGTTCTTCTTGAATGGGTTCCACTTGTATAGTTGTTGTTAGCATTTACAAAGGACATTCCTTATTTTTCTCAAGTTATAAAACATTGTAAGGCTCGGGATCAGCTTTGATTGTGTACACTTTGTTATTATAGACATACTTCATTATACGATGAAGAGTTGAAGGCACCAAATGCACCTCATGAATCCATGGTCAACCTAAGAGGAGATTATATGAAAGATCATGAGGCATAACATGGACTAGAGTTTGTAAGGTAACCTTTCCAACTTTAATGGGTAATGTGATGACTCCAAGTGGTTGTTTTCCTATGTTATTGAACCCATGAATAGATAAAGAATTAGGTTGAATTTGGATTTTGTCTATGTCAATCTTATCAAGAAATTTTATGCTACACACGTTAAGGGCTAAACCACTATCAACAAGAGTTCTCTTTACCCCAATTCAATTAACATGAGCTATTATCATGAAAGCTTCATTTTTTTTTCTCTTCTAATGAAGGTAAAACATCTTAATGGAAAATAATGTCTAAGTTGGGTGGAGTTAAAGCTTTAATTTAGGATTCCACATCATTTGATTGAACATTAGGAATGGTAGGGGCTTGTTGTAAAGAAATTTGAATAATGTTATGATAATGAAGGGAAGCTTGAATGAGCTCCCATAAGGATATCTTAGTAGGATTATTTTTTTATTTTTTCAACAAGATCATTCTCCTTTCCACTTTTTAAAGACAAACAAGGAGGACCGGATATAAGATAGGGTTAGGAAATGGAAGGGATGTTGGAGTTGGTTGTCTTGGTTGCGGATTATTCCTAGTTTTATATGTATGATAAATGATATTGAAACTCGATTGTTGCAAAATATTATCATTATCAAATTACCTTTTAGGTGGTTCTAAGATAAGAATGAGTCTGTTTTGAAATTATGGTTTTTGTGAGGGTGGATAAATGATAATTTTAGGCTTAGGAGATTACTTTAAGGGATATCTAAAGTGCATAACCTTAGAAGACTTATCCTCATTTTATGATCTCTTAGTGAAGGGGAGTCTAATATCACTTCATCATATTCATTTAAGGAATTACTATTGTCAATGTTCTCATTTTCTTCCACCATGATATCTTCCCTAGATGGAGAATTTTTAGGAGAGCTACAAACTATATATTCATGACATTCAAAGGTTTGTTCTTCTAAAATGACTCCATTTCAAGTAAGGGAATTATCAATGGTTGGATTGTCTTGTTTATCTTGTATCAACTCATTCTCACAAATAGGAGCAATAGGAAAAGTAGTATGAAAGGATGTATCAATGGCATCATCCTTGTATCTAATGATGTCTTCCCTAGTAGGAGAGGTAGGGAAAGAGATACAAATATAGGAATTTCATAAATCTCATGTAGATAGAACAATTGAGAGGGGGGTGAATCAATTGTCACAGATTTTAACCTTAAATTCAATTACCAGAACTAACACATAAACTAATTAAGTGATTAACCATCAAATTCCAATGCAAAAACATAATAACACCGGATTTACGTGGAAAACCCAATGAGGGAAAAACCACAGTGAGGATTAATTTGTGCATTATAGAGAATATCAAAACTTATTACAAAAAGGCTCACTGCTTGAGATGAGGCTCACTGCCTGAGATGAGGCTCATTGCTTGAGATAAGGCTCACTACCTGAAATAAGGACTCACTGTCGATGTAAGGCTACAAATCACAGGACTCACTACCATAGAGATACAAAGAATACAAATATGATTTTTTACAAACAGACAACAATCCCAAAGGGTGAACCAACAAAAGTGGTTTACAATTCAAGTGAGGAAGGAAAAGTTGTAAAAAACAACCCCATGCAAAAAAAAATTGGGTTTTGGGGGTTCAAATGAACTTTTGGTTCGAGTGAACCCAAATAGGGTTCGATAGAACCCCCCTTCGAGTGAACCCATTTAATGTCGGGTCTCACATTTCTCGAAATAATAAGAAAAAAATTCTTATGGAAAGGGGGTTCGAATGAATCGTGTAATGCCCCGCCACGCAACCCTAGAGGAAGTTTCAATTCACTATAAAAGTGTACTAAATTTTTTTTTATTAAAGTGAATTAAACATACATGTTCAACTATTATTGACAACATCCCCTAAGGCTACGTAATTGAGATTACTTAAATCCCCATTAACATACATCATCTAAATTACATTGCATTAAATAACTCAAGTAATAAACATTCATTCAACATAAGTAAATACAATATAGTAATAGAATATCCATTACATAAATCCATTACGAGATTACAACCCTCATTCCTAGAATGAGTCAAAATACATAGATATTACAATTTGTATTACAACAGTGCAAGAAAAGAATAACAAGATCCGCGAGTTGTCTAACTGGATGTCTCACCTCCACGAAATGAAGAACAAAGGGGACCCAACGGTTTTTATGCATGTTCCACCCAACCTAGTGGTACCCGAAGGCCCACCCCCCCATGCTAGGAGATAGTAACAATGCAACATGGACAAGAAATCTACTACCTCTAACCAAAGGCAAACTCATACTAACTCAACCAAACATATGCACAATATAAATCTAACACTAACATGGTTACATTGCTTCCAGACATATTATAATCAAGTGTGCTAAAGAATCCATACACACAACATAAACTCAATGTTATCCTAGATAGAGTGTCATCGCAAGGTTCGTCATGAGATCTCCTTTGGGCATTCTTCATAGGCTCCGGTGATCCTGGTGACCTCAACCAAATCCTGACCCTCATACTCACTCATGCAGAATCAACTACCTTTTGTATGGACAAGATAGTTGACCTTGCCATTCCAGGCCTTCTCACTCACCCCAAGTCTAAACAAGCCCTTGTGTCTGTGAGTGAGGTTAATTTATCTTGATAAATGTGAATGCATCCTAATCATCTAAGTACATTACTTTAATTATCACTTATTAAAAACACTTCTGAAGGTTACCCGGTTTACCTCTTTGGGCTCTGGCCCCTAACAAAAGCCACTCCTCTAATGGATAACACGCTACTCAAATCTAGACTCCAAGGGTGACTCATGTGCTATAGAACTGAACAACACAATCTCTCCTAATCTAGGAGGCGACAATAAAGAATTTCATTCCAACACTTGGAGGAACAAACTCATAAAGCACTACCCAAGGGAAAAACGAACATTAACTTAACAAGGGAATGACCCACATTCACTGGAAGACTTTACAATTTAAATCTTAATCACCCGTTCCCAAAGCAATCAATAAAAGGGAAATTATTATAATTAAACACTAACAATAAAAAAATACTACATTTGGATATCTTAAATCCATATTCTAATCTAATGCTTTTCGCAGAAAATTAAACTAATAACCATTCATATTTCCATTAAATAGATAAATCCCTCTTTTAAATAAATATTTAACACAAACATAATAGCAATGCACAAAAAGCATTTCATTAACCCTCTGCCTAACTACTTGCATGCACTAAAGTGCCTAACAGAATATTAAAGAATATATAAGTAGTTCTCATAATATGTTTGAAATTCCAAACTACTTAAATAAACAAATAAAATTTGTACTTAACACTCCTAATAAACCTTTGTTTTACAATATTACCAGTCTAAAAATTAATTTATTTATAATTTCAACAAGCTATACTAATTCCTAAAATACAAAATATTAGTATTAATTATTACCTATTAACAATTGATATATGTATAAATCTATTTCTAAACAAATAAAATACAATAAAAGAACTTAATAAAAATCTAAATAAAATCCGAAATTAAATAACAAATTAAATTAAATTAAATTAATAAAAAACAAAAAAAAAATCAAAAGAAACTAGGCAGGACCAGACGGTACTGTCGGCACCTACAGCCTGCCTGCGCCGGCTGTACTCACGTAGAGCGGCTAGCAGTACTAGGGAGGCCATAGTCCATGGACAGTGTGTCCCCCATACGATGGGCGCACTACCCCATGGGTGACGTGTCCCCCAAACCAATGAAGAGGGGTGGAGGATTCGAACCTCCCCCACCAATAATAACTTAATATTATTTTTTTTTATAAATGTTTTTTTTTATTTACAAAAAAATAATTTCCAAAACCACAATAAAAAAATTCAATGAATTTTGACAAGGTTCGTTTCACGAGAACATCGTACGGATGGCGAATTTTACAAAAACAACAATATATATTACAACTTCAACCTCATATTATATATGTATATATATACTATGTGTATAAATGTTCCAGAATTTAATACATGTAATATATATATTCATAGACAGAAATTATTGGTAAAATTGAGAAAATTATAAAAAAAACCAATAATAATGCAACTAATTAATTTTTTTTCTAGAATGTCTTTCAAAATTCAAAAGATGTAAATTTAATTTCTTTCAATCTATTCTTTCAAAATTTTAAATAATTAAACAAAAGAAAATTGAATGGATCTTAATTTTATATAATTTTCAATGGAGGTTTTCTACGAGGGTTTGAGTTTGAAGAATAGGTCTGAATGATTTCCAAAGGGTAAAATTCTTCATGTAACTACCTTAATGTTGAAGCACAACAAATGTTTAATTTCAATAATGGATCTACGAATTTTGTTTACATAATACAATCCTACAGTAAATTTATCAAATTTTCTCCAAACCATTAAATTGAAATTGAATTGAACAAACAAGTACAAAACCTGGAATCTAAAGCTACCAAAGAAGATGAATTTCTTTGATACAAGCCTCCTCCAAGAATTTCCTCAAACGTGCAACGAATCCAATCCCCAAATCCAAAACTGATTCAAACCCTTCTTGTGCAAATTTTCCAAAAATATTCAATGCTCTGAAAGATGAATTCCTTCCAAAACTTCTCTCTCCCAAATTGAAAACATGCATTCCACATAAAACCAAAAAAATATCTAATACAACCCTAATTCCCTTTTGCATGCAAAGTAGAGAATTAGATATTTATTTTCTTTTTCTATTTCCGAAAACCCAAATTGAATTTAAAATACAATTTCAATTTCTCTTGATTTAATTTAATTTAATTTAATCCAATAAACTTAATTAATTAATTTTAATTATTTAATAACTAAATTCAACCCTTTTGAGATTAATATTTAATTAATTAAATAAATTAAAATTTAATTAAATTAAATTTCATTATAAACTTTTAAACATTACATCAAAGCATAATTTTAATTTAATATTAAAATAATCACTACTCTTTCTAATGCAATTATTCTAAACATTAATCTAACAATAGTGCATCTAAATATAATCAAATAACATTAAATCAAGTAAACATGACTCACTAATGAGGACTAACGATACACTAAGGCTAGGGCATAGACCTGACACATGTTACCTAGCTACTATCTCCCTTTCAACTTAACCGTTGGATCGACACGCTCAAATCTGTGAGACTAGGTGGAGTCGATGTCATGTACCTACAACCTGAAACCAAGTAAACAACATAATACAGTATATCCAGCATATAATACACACGGTGAAGAAGAAATCACGGATTCGCAGGGCGCTCGCAAGTGAGTGATGTGAAACCGTCCTCTTCACCAATCCACTCATCAAAGACTGACATTACATCATAATCAATAATCACATAATAATAATATCTCATGCTAACTCTACTAACATCATTAATCCATAATGCATGTTAAACAATAATCAGATAACCTCATCACACAATAATAGTTGTCGCTCAATAGTAGCGATCAAAACACAAACAATAAGGTGTGTCCAGTATCATAGTAGCTGCAACCCAAACATAGCATAAGCAACACAAACAAGAAGCAAATGAAGGGGTATTACAAATCGAATGAACCCTGGTTCGAGCGAACCCCCATGGGTTTGAATGAACCCCCCTTTTCCCCCATTCTCCCCTCCTAGAACCAAAAATCTCCAAAATTTTGCACTTCAAAGCTCGGGTTGAGGATGAAAATGGAGGAGACTTCACAGACCCAGCTAGATGATGGTAGTCCTTAGAACAAGCTATCCAACAAATATAATTTTAATATGGTTTGGTTTTATTATGAGTTTTATTTTTTAGTTTGATTAAACATATGTTTTTCACTAAAAATCAAGCTCTTTATTTTGCACATGTGGAAAAATATAATATTATCAAAATAAAATTCTAAAAAATATGTTCATGCTAGGTATTGATGTCCTTGATCCAGTAAAAAAAAAATCTGATACATACAGAAAAAGTTATGTTGTATAAGTTCTGCCTATGTCTGAATTGTAATCGGTTTGACTTTGAAACTTGATTAAGGAAAAAATATTCAATAAAAAACTATAAAACCAAATGAAACTACTAGATATCATAGTTGCAAATCTAAATTCGAAAAAAATAGAATTTTTTTTTTGATACAAAAAAGTTATGTTGTATACGGTGAACATCACTCCTTAAAAATGTTGTTTTTTTTTAAACTAGTTTTTGAAGGAGATGGAAAAATAAGTGCAATCTGATTCCAAAAAAATTAAAATATATATATATATAGAATATATAGACAAAATTTCACAAATCACTAGTTTTCATTATCTTCAAATTCCTCACGGTTTAGCTGCTATAGGAGCCCGAAAGTGAAGATTTCGTTAAAAAAAATTAGTTCAGTGTCCAGTTTGCCCAAAATTTGTAAACCAGTATTGTGGGATCATCCCAATGCAACAAAGGATTCCACCATAAACATTGATCAGCTTGCATGAATGATAGAGTTCACCTTATGCTCACTACATCCAAAAACTCAACATTAAGCTTCACACTGATCAACCACACACATAACTCACACACTTTCAAAATAGCATCAAATTCATGTCTGCTCTTTCAATTATCTTCTTTCTTTTCTTACGTATAATTTCCATTGCTATCGCATTTTGTATTTATACCATCTCCAACCTTGAAAGGATATAAATTCAGCCATCCAACTTCAAATTCAAATTAGGTTAGTTCCAAACATCCTAGGGTGGAATTAGAATGAGGGTGACCCAAACACACACTTCACTGATACGCTTCATCAACTTTGAAGATAGTGCTTGACACACAATCAACCAAATCAATGTAAATACATAGATCAATTAAGCTTGATACTTCCAAATACCAAAACCATCTTCAATAGAACCAGGGCAACACAACTCTAGAACCAAAATTCATAAGACTTCATCAAAGAGAAATCTGGACCAGCAACAATTCTCTCAGACCTCAGCTAGAACACAGAAAAAACATAGTTCACAAGTACCAAATCAACATCCTCTATAGTTGAATGCATGTATAATCTTCTTTTAATACAATTTTCTCAATATCCTCAACATATACAGTCAACAACTAGTAGATAACCAATTGACTGGTTGACATCAATGACAACACTTTCATTCCTCTTTCTTGTTAAACAGTCTAGATAACTGAGAGGGGGGGTGAATTAGTTATCATAAAATAATTTTCTTGACTTTAATTAATCTAGGGCAATCTTAAATCAATCAAATAATAATTAAAATAGATATGAACATGAAAGCACATAATGACACCATGTACAATGAACCCTAGAATTTACGTGGCAACCTAAGATGGGAAAAACCACGGAGAATGCTAATTCTCAATTATAGAACACTAGTTAAAAGGTGTTTTTTTACAAAGGCTCACTGCTAAAAATTCTCAATGTCAGTGGGCTCACTGCCCAAGATACAATAACCAACTATTATAGCTAAGAGATGGCTTAATTATGGAGTATATGTTATAAAATTGAACTGCTATAATTGCATCTACATATGCATGAATATAGTTCTCACTGAAGCACAATATCTATTTGTAGTAGATCCAATCAAGAATCTTTTGCCCACCTTCCTTGCATAACTTTTTCACTACTAATTACTTCTTCCTAAAACTTGCCTTCTGCTTCCTTCCCTATTTCTTGTCACATAATCCTTCGCACCATTTTCTTTATTCTCACACACCACACTTCTTGTTTGAAACCAAAGAGATGTTCAATATATATGTACTCGTAGAACAAAATAAGTCGACCTAGCAAAACATGTCAAATTTGAAGAACAACCTTGAAATATTTAGTATTAAGGTTTGGCATGCTAGCACCGGACCCACAGGATAGGTCAAACATAGAGATCTCCTTACCATGTTACCATGGGACCCATAAATAGGTCATACATTAGATAATCATAATTACTAAAAGATAGCTAATTTGAATTACATAACATATATTTTGGAGCCGATGAGAATGCCACAACCAATACCAAGTCTTAATCTCCATCAATTTCAATATCAATTAGATGAATTCAATTAGACATACTAAAAATTTTGTAACATGATACATGAATTTTTGGATAGCAAGGATACCCAGAATAAGCCTTGAGCACAATAGCCAACATCAAAAGATTAGTCTTCATTATTTTGCATTAACTATCTTTCACGAGTGACATAAAAAGAAGTATTGTCATATCTAGATCAAGGATAACATCATATCATTCGATAGGATAGATCATTTATTTATATCATCTAGAGCACAACCTTCCAGATCCTAGGTTTTTACATCAATGATAATAATGCCAAATCTTCTCAACAACTTCTCAATAATCTCTCCCTTTGTAATTTATGGAAAAACAACAAAAACTCAAAGCCACAAAAACTGCAAACAAAAAACTCCAAGCACTCCCCCTTTGTCAAGCAATTCAATTCCTCTTTTTTGTTTTTGTGTTTCTCTTTATTTTCTCCCCCTTTTTTCCATCAAAGACAAAGGGCCAAATAAGAACATTTAGGAAATCAAGTAAAAATAACACTTTTTACATGAAAAAATTTCTTGTATATTTCTCTCATAGTTGGAAGAATCCTCTTCCAAGTCTGCACGGTAGAAACCATTTTGGCACACATAATGACCAATAGAGCCAATAGCTCAAATGATGATGACCAGTTTGGAGATAGGCACTATATTTCACAATCTTCTGCATCAAAAATTATCCCAGAGAGATGATCCAATCGGACCTCAACAATTTCTTTGACCAACCAAAACGTTTTAACCAAGTCTTCCCTTTGTCTTTGAGTAGACAATAACTCATCTTGCAACTCACCAACTCTTATTCTTTGGTTTCCATCTTTATCTTTGAAGAAGTCAAATCACTTCTTAATATCATTTAATTTCAATTCAATAGATTCAATTTTTCTTCTAAAGTTGTCGACAGTAATAGGCCACCGAAGACAATACCTGTAGATTTCAGACATCTCCTTAATGCATTCTCTTGTCTCACCAATGTGTTTGGATAAATTTAGTTTGGCATTGACACACCTTCTCTCAATCAGCTTGGGTCTTATGTCCTTTAGATCCTTCTCACAACAACCTTTCTTCAACAACTTCTACCAGATCATCCAATAATGAGTCTAAACATCAAAAAAAATAATACCCTTTTTGAGTAGATAATCAACTAAGGAATCTTCCATTCTAGGCCTACTAACTAGAGAGAAATCATACCACATTTCACCAATATTTTTCATATCACCCTCATCCAACACCAAACAAACTTCATCTAGATCGAAAGATTCATATCTAGGCAAAGACTCTTTTTCCTTCTTCTCTTCTGAAATAGTGATGACATATTTTGCGTTAATTTTCCTCCTTTTAGGTTACAGAGGGGAACCACCAATGACAACCTCTAACTCCTTATTACCGAAGAGGTAACCCTCCTCAAACTGATTGATAGGCATAGCGCTAGACACTATCACACCAGAGCATAAATCCATATGCAAGAATGAGAAATAAACTTTGCATGCATTTTCTTTATCTTTCATACATTCCAAATATCTGTATACTTACTTTCTTATAGGGATGTTGGACTTCCACTTAATATTCTCTTATTGTAGGATCGACAATGGTATTTATCAGTAGAGCTCGGGAGTCTTTGTCGATACTAGTAAGTTCCTCCACATCTCTGTGTTTCATTGTCAACCAACATGGATTCCATCATCGCACTTAGCTTCTTCAATCCTTTTATCATTCGGCGAAACCTCTTCTCCTTCTTTGCAAACTATGAGAAATTATTTGAAACTCCACCTTTTACCCTTAATTTCTCATGATGGTTTCACTACCAAAAACTTACATCGATGATGCCATCAATTGTACTTCAATTTTCAATCAGTCAAATTAAGCTTCATCATACATCACCAACTGGATCAAACTTAGTCATGCCAAAAACACATCAATATTATTTCAAAGAGGGGGAACCAATAGGTTATGTATTGCAAAACTCCCCTAAGCCAAGGCAATTGGCTCAAATTCTGGAAGAGATTTTACCAGGATCTAGTACCACAGAAGAGCTCCCCACACTCATTTCCTTTTTTTTCCAAACCATGGCAATCTTCTTATATTCATCTGATTTTTTAGCCTTTTTATTTTCATAATTTTTCAGAGCAACATATTTGCATCTATTAGCATAATGTTTGAGGATTGACTACACTTGTAAGATCTTTTTCCTAACTTAACTTAGTGAACCCTAGATCTGTATTGATTATCTTTGTGACCATAACCATAGCATAAATAGAAATAACCATGATAGAGATTATTCATTCCATTTCTTCTGGCCGGATTAGACTATTGGCTTCTGCAATGACTTGCTTTGTGACCAAACTTGTGATAGTTAAAGCATTGAGTCCTCAGTTCCTTCTTGCTTCTACACTCTACAACTTTATGTCCAAAATTTTTGCATCAAAAATAATGACCATTAAATGATAAGTACCTTTGAGCATTTGGTTGCTTGATCGGAGGTTTTTTATAGATGTTATAGAGTTTTGGACCTTGCTTGTTACAACAGATCTTACTTCAGCTTCAATTGCTTTGTCTTTACCCTAAGTATTTTGATTTGAGCTTTCACCTAAGAAGCCAAGTCCTTCCTTATCCTTGTGAAATTTTTGTAGGGACAAGAGTTGATCCAAAATTATGCTACTTTCACATACTATTGGTTATGATACAAACCTTCTTAACTCTTGATCTAATTTCTCATTTTCTTCTAATTTTTGTTTGATGGTATCCTTAATATTTTCTTCTTGATCTTCTTTCATTCTTCCATTTTATGTTTGATGGTATCGTTGATATTTTCTTCAACCTTCTTGCATTCATCCAACTGTAGCTTTAGATTCACAACACTTTCCTTTGACTCCTTCAATTCCTCGCTGACCTCTCTATGTCTTGCTTTGAATTTTAATATTTTCTCCCTTAGCTTTGAGATACAAATGTTTGCCTCCCTGATGCTTTCTTTTAATTCTTCATTTTTAGATTTTGTGTTTTCCATATCATCTAACATTGTCCTTAGTTCTTCATCAAATTAATAATCTCCTTCCATTTTTTCAAACAACCAATATCTCCCTCAAGCGGTTAAGCTCTATTTGAAAGGGACCAAGCTCTTATACCAATTCTTGAATAGTCTAGATAACTGAGAGGGGGTTGAATCAATTATCATAAAAAAAAAAAATTATTTACTTTAATTAATCCAAAGTAATCTTAAATCAATTAGATAATAATTAAAATAGATATGAGCATGAAAGCACATAACAACACCATGCACAATGAACACCAAAATTTAAGTGGAAACCCAAGATGGGAAAAACCACAGAGAATGCTAATTCTTAATTATAAAACACCAGCTAAGGTGACATCGGTTAAGGTGATTTTTACAAAGGCTCACTACCAAAACTTCTCACTATAGGTAAGGCTCACTATTAGGTGCCTCACTATCAGGTGGCTCACTACCGATGGGCTCATTATCGATGGGCTCACTGCCCAAGATACAAAAACTAGCTATTACAACTAAGATATGGCTTACTACCAAAGTATATGTTAAAAAAATGAACTGTTATAATTGAATCTACATATGCATGAATATAGTTCTCACTGAAGCATAATATATGTCTGCACTAGATCCAATCAAGAATCTTCTACCCACCTTCCTTGTAAAACTTATGCACTACTGATTACTTCTTCTTGACACTTGTCTTTCACTTCCTTCTCTATTTCTTGTTGCATAATCCTTCACACCCTTTTCTTCGTTTGGACACACCACACTTTTTGTTCAGAACCAAAGAGATTTCCAATATATATATATATATATATATATATATATATATATATATATGTACCTGTTGAACAAAATAATTTGACCTAACTAAACATGTCATCTTTGAAGAACAACCTTGAAATATTTATTAAGGCTTGGCACACTAGCATTGGACCCAAAGGATAGGTCGCACATAGAGATCTCCTTACCAAGTTACCACAAGACCCATAAATAGGTCATACATAATATAAGCATAATTACTAAAAGATAGCTAACTTGAATTACATAAGATATATTTCAAAGCTAATGAGAACACGATAACCAAGACCAAGTCTTGATCTCCATCAATTTTAGTATCAATCAAAGGAATGCAATTAGACATATCCATGCTTGTAACATGCTACATGAATTTTCAGATAGAAAGGATACTTGAAATAAGCTTTGAGCACAGTAGCCAACATCAAAATATTAGTCTTCATTATTTTGCATTAATTGCCTTTCACGGGTGACCCAAAAAGAAGTATTTCCATATCCGGATCAAGGATAAAATCATAGCATACAATAGGATAGATCAATTTTGTATATCATCCAGAGCACAACCTTCTGGATCCCAAGTTTTGACATCAATGACAATAACACCAAATCTTCTCAACATTTCCATTCTTGCAACATCTCATCAATTTGATCTTCTATCACCAAAATATCTTTGTTACAAATAGGAGAGATATTAGGGGAAGACCAAATTTGATTGTCATGATTATCCACCATTATATTCTCTTTCACTAAAGCATTCTTATGAGTGTGAGGGATGTACTTTTTCTTAGCATGTTTAGAAAGGTAGGATACTAACATTGTTTGACTAAAACTGAAAAGTACTTCTAACCATCTTATGCAATGTTTCACAAATATAAACAATGTATATGCAAAGACCAAGAGTACTTTTATCCAATCTATTCAAAGCTTCAAGAATTCAAACAATGTGTATCCAAAAATGAAAAGAACTTTTACACAAACTTGTGCAAATCTTCACGAATGTAAACATTGAGTATAAAAATTGAAAATTACTTTGATCCATATTTTTCAAATTTTTAGAAATATAAACATTTTTAAATTTTTAGACTTAAAAAAAGGTAAATTTCTGATTACACTATGCAATAGACTAAAAATGAAATGTTGTAAATGTCATTTTGAATTTTTAACAATGCACTAAATGAAGTAAATTAAGCTATATGCAATGAGTTTGATGAAACAATAAATCAAAAAAATGAAATAGGAAAGTAACAGTAGCAAACATAAGCCTAAAACAGAGATTTTAAATAACAAAAAATACAAATCAGGATCTAATAGGGACTCATTTGCCAATAAAGGCGAATGGGTCCTGGATAAGAAATTTGCAATCATTTTTGCTGATTTCTGAGTGATTTTTCAGTGATTTTCAAATGTCAGAAAGTTCAATTCAGGCTTGATTAGGGACTCATTCACTAGTAAAGGCGAATGGGTCCCAGATCAGGGTTTTAAAAAGGTGAAAACTACAATTTTTAAGTCGTTTTATGTGTTTTTTTGTGGCCAATTTTAAACTGTAACTCTTGTGATAGAAATTTCCAAAATCTAATGACCTAATGCAAGTGAAATGAAGGGTACATGATGACCTATATAACACCTTTTGAAATGTAATTTTGTTTTTATTTTCAAATGTAAATTTATGCAATCTAAATGATATGCAAATTGACTAATTTTTTTTTATATTTTTCAGATTTAGAGAATGCAAAACAATGAAATTATAAACCCTAGACGAGATACAAGTTTGAATGTAAAGTATTAAACCCTAAATGACATCTAATTCAATTCAAATGAATGCAAGATCTAACCTAGGATGCAAGGAAAGACTTCAAAATTAGAAAACTACAATGTTCAATAAATCGGTTTCACCAAAATGAAACATAGAAAAATAGGTTCACCACCAATAGGGAATCAATGATGAAACTAATTTTCATTAGGTGTGTGCTCCATTCAATTATGAGGACCAAAACATGCAAATAAAAATCAGAAACTAATCCTAACTATTATAGAAATTATGAGGGAAGTTTTGAGAGCTTGGAATAATGTGTACATTGTAGAAAACATGTTGCTTTTAGGACATAGAGGACCCATTCATAGTGGTGAATGGGTCCTAGCTAGGGTTCTGAAAATTGACTTCTGGGTTTTATTCCTGTCATTCTACACTCTCAGATCCCAGGTTTTCACTGCTTCAAGCCTCACTAATGACTCATTCACCTTTAGTGGTGAATGGGTCCTTTTAGGGTTTCAAAAAATTGACTTCTTGGTTTTGCACTTCAATGTCTACATTCTCATTTCCTAAGTTTTCAGCTCCCAGAAGTCTAGAATAAATTATGTAGCCTTGATTCCATATTCTTGCACTATGAATGACAACTTTGCAATTAGACAACTTTGACAATTTTTCTTCCAATTTCTTCTCCACTTGATCTTCAACCTGTAAATATACAAACACACATTCAAGGGAAGAAAAAAAAATTGATTGTTAGTGAATAAGGGTTTGCCTAAGTCAAACCCCTTGTAGGTAATCAAACCAAATGATGAAATAATGTAATTTAAGCATGAACATGAAATGATGCAATGTTGATACCTTGGAAGCCATCTTTGAGGATAAATCTGTAAACTAACATGTAGTGGCCATGAAGGATGTAGATCTTGATCTTGAATAAGATGTGTAACAATGCTTTCAAAGGATATTCAATACTACATCAACACATTAGCTCAACTACATGCATGATGCACTATGCCTTGGACATGAAGGAATGATCTTGAATTGTTGCAATAGACGCTTGATAATCTGCCTTAGAATGCCTTTAAAATGCTCTTGAAGTTCTCTAATGCTTGAAAACTTGAATTCTTAGACCTCTTGTAAACTTGCTAGGTTTCTTAGGATAAAACTATGTGAATTAACCCCATATTTATACTAAACCTAGAGATTAACCCCAAAATTCAAATAATTCAAGCTGACACCAAATCTAGAATTAAAAATCATTAGAATCCCATTAAAATTAAATTTAAAAATGGGTTTCCTACTCAAGGACCCATTTTCCACTAAAGGTGAATGGGTCCTAGCACAAGTTTCTAGTACCTTGCTTTGGGAAGGTGAAAGAACATCAAAAACCCACCTCAAATATGCCAAGAAAGGGGTGTCTTATGTGGAGAGGAGACATATTCCAACAAAGGTGAATGGGTCCTAGCAGCATTTTTCAAGACAACAAATTTTCCAAATTAAATGTCATACAATATCATTATTGGGTGTCGAGATAGATCCTTGAAAAGAGGGCTTAATTTGAATTAAAGGGGAAATTAAGCTCTAATTAACCACAATTAATTAATGAAACCCTCGATAAGTGCCAAAGTGTAATAAAACACTTTACAACATCCTAAATAAGGTACAATTTAAGTACATTTTATTAAAAAGGGCCCTAGATTCAATGTGAATGTGTATCACATTAGAAAACTAAATCAAGGCATAATTAGGTTAATTTTATATCATTTATTCCCAAATTAAGTTTGAAAAAGGGTTTATTTTTTCTACACAACACTTAATAATAATTTGCATGTTCGTCATTCTAAGTTGGTCTTCCCAAAGCTTAGATTTCACTCTAATATTATGTTATTAAGTGGGAGAAAATTTTAGAGCTAATGGAGTCATTACCAAGGATGTTGTGAATCCCAATATCTCAGGCATAAATTAAGTATTATTTCTATCTCTACCAATTTGACATGTGTGTAATTTGTAACCCATCAATTTACACCAATAATTGGTACTATTTTATTTGATCATTTGAAGAATTATAATAATTTTCAAGTATAATATTCATATTTATGTTAGTATCTTACTAAACTGTTAGTTATTGCAAAGATCATTTTCTCTTTTGAAGTGAAGAGTAGTGACTCCATTTTATTTAAGCTAGTTAAAGAATTAATAAAAAATAAAATATGGAAGAAATAAGGAATAAAATATCATCTCAAGACATAAAATATCTCATTGTGCCTATAAGAAGGTAGGAGACAATTTGTAAATTTGAGATAGGTAATTCAACCCAAAATTCTTCTCATGAACATGCATTTGGAACATTTAGAAGCATTAAATTGAATGCCTTATAGAATGAATTGTTGAAATGTTATGCTAATGGTGCAAGACTAGAACCCTATTATGTGGGTGGTTGAGGGATAGACTCAATCTAAGGAAATATTAGGCAATACCTTGTATCATATTTAATATTGTTATATATTAAAGTGTACATTAGGTAATTTTAGCTCTCACTTCTATATAGCTACTTACCTATCAAACTGAAATAAAAAATTAATTGCTAATTAGAGGGAAAATGGGCATCTAAAATAATTTAACTTAGAATTTTTTTAAAATATTATAAGATATTTGATTTAAATAAAGGTAAATTATAGGGAGACTTAATATTAAAATTGATTCAATGCTTAGAAGTGCATTGATTGAAGGGTTAAAAAGTGAATTCCTAAACAAAATCATGGTGAGATAAGAATAAAAACTAAATAGAGAAGAAGTAAATTTGGGTTTGTAAGAAAATATAAGGGAAGGAACAAAGTTATGGTTATACTTGGACAATAAAATATTATAACACCTATATTGGTTACAGAAAAATATAACCCTTTCCCAAACTATAAAATTATTGATAAAAAATGTTAGAGGTAGATAAGAGGGAGCTTTATTAAATATTTTCATTGATGTGATTTACATATTGTAGATGGTAGATTTTCCCTTTGCTTCACTTTTCCATAATCAAACATTAGTATAATCCATTAAGTTTTAAGAAAACGAGATAAACAACCATCTCTATGAGATATTTCAACATGCTTCAAAATGCAACCAAATAACCAAAATGATCAAAGCGTATGATAACATAAAGTATACCTATCCCATATTGGATTTTTGCACCTTTGGTATGTGAAGGAGCCCTTTCCCAATCCTTGACAAGCTCAATGATAAAATTCCTTGAAGATGGTATGCTATGAAGTGGATAAAATTAGCTCTCAATGTGAAGAGAGTAACTTTTCTCTAAACTGTTGATGGAAATGAAGGAGAAAAGCCTTGAATTTATAGATGTGATTGAGAGAAGAATAATTAAAGTGGAGTAATGTGGGATTAATCCTTAATCAATAGGAAGAAGTGACTTTTCATCATTTGAATGGGCCAAGGATGTGCAAGTTTTGATGAATGTGCTCATAAATGCCATTAGTTGAAATTTGAAATTAGTGAAATGACAAGGTAGAGGGAGATTCAAATGGAGTTATGGCCACTTGTCTAAAGACAAAAGGACTTGTAAGATTAAATAAATATTCCTTGTTGGAAGGACATATCTCATTTGGAGGGAGATTTGAAATGGAGTAATATTCCATTTTTATGCTTTGTTGAGAGAAAATAAAGATTTAATAAATCAAAATAAATGATTTATTGTGCAAGTTAAAAAAGCTAGAGGATGGGACATAGATCATTAGATTTAGCATTAATCAAGGATTTGATTAATTAAGTTGATGTTAGGTGATTGTGACTGTTGGAAAAAATTTCTCAATGCTTACTGACGTGGAACTCCTAAAAGAGCTAGTATCGGTGAGACCCTTGGAATGTCTTGCCAACGAGCAGCTGTCTTGGAGGATCATATCACTGTGACCTTGGACATGTCTTGCCAATGGATGTCACCAGGGTGACATGAACTGTCAAAGTGAGTTTCCAAACTCATTCTAATAGCAGAAGTCTTGGCAACATCGACGTGACCCTGTGGTTGTCTTGGTGATATCAACGTGACCAGAACAGTCAGAGTGACATTTCTAAATCATTTTGATGGAAAAATTTTGGATGGTGAAGATCATCGGGGAGACTCTTGGTGATGGACGCATTGAGGATACTTTAGCTATCGACGTGACTTCTTGATCTCTTGTCGATAGTATTACTCTCGTTGATGGATCTTCTCTTGTTGAACAATCAGTGTGACTCTTGTTAATATGCGTGGGTCTTGGTGTTCTTTGGGATATTTGGGAGACTTGAACCATCAGTGTGACCTTTTAGTTTGTTGTTGATAGCATTATTCTTGTCGATGGTCTTGAGATCGAGGAGACTTCTCCAAGTCTGAGTGATAAGACCAGTAGAAGTTGATACAGTGTGTGATGGTCTGTGGGCATTCTGGCATCGGTGAGACATGGTTTGTTTTCCCACCGATGAGGAATACAATTGAAGTCTATTGACCAAGTGCTTGTCCTACGTGTTCTATCTTGGACCAATGAGAGAAGTAGAATGTAAACCGATTGGCAGTTGAACTATTGTGACCATTCTCTTGTGGGAAATGAACAGACCATTTGAGTAGGGATGAATAGTTCGATCATGGATTTGGTTAGAGAGTTCGACAAATGAGTGATCAGAATTGTGTGAACTTCATTGTATGTTGAATGGAAGCATTGTAATAGTGTAATTTGATACAAGGTTGATTAGGGAAATGTTTTTGATATAGAATTGTCATCTAAAAAGAAGAGTCAGAAACTTTTATGTAATTTGTTTACTGTAATACAAGTGATCTTTCTTTGGTGTGGGGAGTTTTTCTCCCGTAAGGGTTTTCCCATGTAAATTTGGTGTCAATTGTATTATGTGTTTATTTCTCAATTATCTTATTTATTTCCTATTCATCTTAGTAAACTGTAATTGCAAAGTTTAAAAGGCATATCTCCTCCTCCTCTTAGTTTTGACATTAGGAAAAGTTTGTTTCACAATCGAATTTTTCCTAACAGTGACATTCAACTTAAATTTTTTGATTTATTTAAATTGAATGAGAAGATAAAGAATACTTAGATATTTAATTAAAAATTTGGATTTATTTAATTAAATGGGGGAACTTTAGGAGATAAATTAAATGATTTGATTTATTTAATTAAGGATATAACCTTAGGAGATTAATCAAATGAACTTGGTTTATTTAATTGATAGGCGAATATGATTAAATATGAGGAACGCATGATGTCAATTTTGCATGTCTACACATATAATATATCTACATACATCCATATCTCATTTACTGAGATGAATTAACTCAACTTGACAAGGATTGAATACCCTTAACTAGAGTAAATGCAAATGTCAAAGTATGTAAATATTTATATCAATATTAGAGAGTATGAGATCTAAAAATCAATATATGGTTCAAGATTTCCATAATTTATTTAGGGGGAAAGAATAGATTATGTTGGTTTTATTTTAGATCTATTTTTATTTTTTAAATCTATAATATACCAACATTGATATATTACAAAGAAATCTATCAAAACGGTTAATAGGTTGTGCGATCAAGATGAGAAACATGTAACGAAGAAGATAAAAACTGAGAAAGCCAAGGAATGAATTGGAGAAAAAATTGATGGAAGAAACCTTTTAGTAAATGATTAAAAATCTTGCGATTAAACATATGACAAAGGTAATTTCATACAAGATTTATTATACCAATAGGGAGAACTTGGCCACAAGGATAGCAATTATGGCTACATATCCAATTTTGGTAAATGGAAAAGAGTTTTATTTATGTGAAACCCTCTAAGAGAAACTACTAGAGAATATGGAAAAGACAAAGAAAAATTACTACATGTTTTAGTATGGTTCCTTAATTATATACCCTATATTCTACTTTATAAGGAAACTATCCTACATTTTACTTAATAAAGTAACTACCAAGAATGATTAGGTATATTTAATAAAATGCTAGACTAGTAAGGGGTCAAATAAATGCAAATATAAGTTCAATCAAGTGATTAAAAAATCCTTACAATGAATGTCTTACCAAAATATAATCATAAATGTAAGGAAGGGAAGAGATCATAAATGACACAATAATGAATATTAAAAATAAATAAAATTTATTATGGACATGAATATTGTGTATATGGATTTAATAGATCCTAAAACATCTTATGTTCCATGATTAATCTATTAACTTTTCAATTAAATAATTAAATCTAATGCATAGATTTGTTAGCCCTACCCTTAGATCCTAAAGGAGAGAAATTTGAAACTCGTAAGGAATTTATGGAGAGAAAAAATAAACAAGAAAACAAGATAAACCCAAGAATAAAAAGGAGAAAGATTTAAAACTGATAGAAAAATAAGGGAATCCTAATCCCCCATAGTGATAGAAATTTCAAATTCACCACTAGATGTTGAGAAAAAATGGTAATAGAAAATGGAATCAAAAAGTTAACATAGCTTAAAAATAGGAAAAACTAAACAAGCATTGGGAGAAGAGGAATTAGAAAATAGGAATACATGATTGAGATAAAATAAAATAAACTATTGAATATAATTATAAAAATAGAAAGGGAAGGTATAACTCTCAAAATCCTCTTCAGAATCTACTATAGAGGCATTACTTCATATAAGTGTAGAGAAAAATTAGAGGAAATTATATCAAAGAAATTGAGGCCAAAAAAATATGAATTTAATTTTGGAAACATATGAAAAGTGGACCATGATATGACTCGATTCTCCATTGTTTCATTGAAGAAATTATATCCAAACCATGAAGTAACTATCAACCCAAAAAGTGAGTCAAATCAAGGTTTGGGATCTTGCAGTTTCTCTTTATGCTAGGATGGGGGCCTAGGTCAAGTAGTGTTTTATGGAGACAAATTTGAAGTAATAAAACAACTCTAAACCTATATCTACAAAGTGTAATGAAGAAATCAATCACAAAATAGAAGGAAATGGTGAATTTTCTAGAAAAACTGAGAATAAGGAATGTTGTGCACCTAGTCAAAATTTGATATTTTTGCAACCCTAGCAACGACTCATTCATCAAGTGGTGAATGAGTCCTGATAGAATTTTCTAGGAGGTTTTGAATCATAAGTAACTTGTAAACTTTGAAAATATATGGCCCTTGAATGGGTCCTAGTAGCCTCTTTTATAAAACTTTGAATCTAATCTTGAAGTTCTAGACCTTCAATTCCTTCCTGCAACTTGAAATCTCCACTTTTGAATCTGGATCTTCCAATAATCTGTAAGACAAATTTTGATGTTTGTTGGTGGATAGGGATTTTCCTCAGTCAAACCCCAAGTTTGGTAATTAAACCTTGATGATAAATATAAATCTAAAACATGAAATGTGTGTGCAATCCTAACCTTTAGTGTGACTTAGATTAAGATATCTATTGATGAAATAAACCCTACTCAATTGTGTTAGAATAGGATCCTAGAGTGAAATATGAACAATGCAAAAGACCTACTTTAGGAGATCTCAAATCCCCTTAATAATTCACAAAACTAATTATACCTCTCTCTAGGCTGAAAATAGAATGATCATAGAAGATGGAATCACTTAGGAAACAAGTCATTAGGCTTGGTTGAATGTCTTGTGCATCTCCAAAATCCTATAATTTATCATGATTCTCCATAGACATTTGAACACAAGGAAATAGGGTTCCACGTTTTGGGAGATGGAACTAGGAGGACCTATTTCACTCTTAGTTCATTAAAGGAAGCCCTAGAGATCCCTCAACCAAGTGACTCAGTTGATGGATAGATTGGGACAACTAGGAGGTTTCCTTAGAATAAAAAGGGGGGTTCACCATTAAAATGAAGCTTCAAAGTGAAATAAAAACTCTTATGCACAAAACCCTAGAAACTTAAAGACATGAAAGAATTAAATCAAATTTATAAACATGAATGAAACAAAAAAGAACCTAGAAGAATGGAGTGGTCAAAACAAGGTTTGCAACCCTTACAATCTATTATTTGAATCTCACTGGGACTCATACACCAGGCTAGGCAATTTAGTCCTAGTCTAGGGTTTTTAGGCAAAACATGGAATCTCCTTGTGATTGGTCTAAATATGCAAAAAACTTGCAAAAAGACTGTACTCATACGCCTAGAAAGTTGCAAAGTGTCCTGAAAAGGTAAAAAGTGTCCTAAGAGTATAATATTGAACTAAAACTTTGTGAGCCTCTGAATATGGATTCAATAAGCACTTTCCCATTATTTTCATGTAAATAAGTTGGATATCTTTCTCTAGATCTTAGTTTTTGTGAGCCTTGACAACTTCTTATGACAAATTTTGTAACTTTTACAACTTTGAAATTTTGATACTTTTGAAGGTTTCAAATCAACTTTATCTTCAACCTATAAACCTACAACATACAAAGAGAGGAAAAAAAAATCTTAGGGAATGGGGGTTCGCCTTGGTCTCCCAGTTTTGGTAATCAAAACTTGAAATGAAATGAAATAGAATGTAGGAATGGTGAATGAACGATATGTGATATTGCAACTCACCAAAACCTTGAAACAAAGGCTAAAAACTAGTGTGAAATGGCTCTAATGGATGTGGATTTTGACTCTTGATATTGATATGAGATAATTTATTTGAATGCTTGTTTGAATCATGAAAACCGACATCACAAATTTTATCTCAAAAACACACATGATGCATGATGAATTTGACATGATGCCTGAATCTTGAATATAGCTTCAAATGCTTGATGATTAGCTCTTGAATGCTCTTGAATACTTGAATTGCTAGATCACAATTTCTCTTAAAGATTTCTAGATGGCTTGTAAACTTGCTAGGAGAAGATATGTGAAATAACCTTGTATTTATGTTTGTTTACGCCAAATTTCCTAAAATTACAACACTACAAGCCGACATCAAATCTAGGATAATAAAATCCCTCCAAGAATTTTATTTGAAATAGGTCCTAGTTAAAGCGGGACGCATACACCAGTTGGGGCATATGAGTCCTAATATCTCAAACACAAAACACAAACTCCAAGAAGTGTTAAGTTCAAGGTAATATTTGAAATCAAGTCTTGAGACCTAAGTGGGACCCATATGCCCAAGGTGACATATGAGTCCCAAATCACTAGATCTGGAACACAAAACCTCAAACATTGAATAATGAGTTGTCCATTATAATGTGTCAATATTATCTTGAGAAAGATTCATTAAATAAGGCATAAAGAAGCCTAGTTTTTGCTGGGAGGGCCCAAACAAGTGTGAAAATGTAAAGGGATACTTTTATCTACACTAAAAAATTTATCATCACTTCTTTAACAATTTTTGATCTTTGATAACAAAATAAGCTTGAAGACATGCAAAAACACTATAATGTTATTTCAAGACTTCACTCATTCTTGCTTCTTGAATATGAATGCTTGATCTCATGAAAATTATTTCTCTCAATCTAGTTCTAGTTTAAACATAATGAAATAGCCTTGTATTTATACATAACTTAAGGTGAATTCTTGAAATTCAAATAACACAAACCAACATTATATCTAGGATTTGAAATCATTAAAATCTTGCCAAAAACATATCCAAAAGAGGGGTCCTAGGTCTAAGTGATGATCCATTCACCAAGTGGTGAATGGGTCCTAGCATACTTAACTAGGACACACTTCGGGGAATGTTAAATGTTATGCAAAATTAGGGTCCTAGGACCTAGTGAGGACCCATTTGCTAGGTAGCGAATGGGTCCTTGGTCACTAGCCTAGGAAACACACCTTGTAAAATTAAGTTTTGTGTAATATCATTTATCAATGTTAGAATTTATCTCTTAGAATTTGCATTCAATTAGGCTTCGATTTAAAGGGGACAATTAAGGCATAATTAACCTCAATTAATTAATAAAGCCCTAGATTAGTGTGAAATTATAAAGATACACTTTAAAACACCCTAAATAAGGCACAATTAATTCCATTTTATTAAAGGTCCTAAACTTGAAGTGAATGTGTAAAACACATTAAAACACTAAATCAAGGCAAAATTAAGCTTATTTTAATATTACTTATTACTAAATTAAGTGTGAAAAAGGGATACTTTTCTTGACACTACATTTAGCCCCCACTTTAGTGGCCATATGATACTACGTCCATATGCAAGCTAAAATAAATAAAACTCTATAAAAGGGATACGCATATGGATTCATTAGGGAGAACGAAGCCCCCATTGTATTTACCTATGAAACAATAATGTTAGGAACATCCTGCAACACAAGTTTTTTATTCATTCAAAAATCCTTTTATCAAACTTCTACGGAGAATTGAATTTTAGGGTAGATGTATGCCCCCCTAATTTTGCTTGTTTTATGGAGGTGGAATCGAGGTGAATACAAAACCACATCAAATCACTTAAGTCATATCATAGGGTATTTCCAAGTACCATACCACATATGATAGATATTTGATGAGACCAGGAGTGGAATTATGAATCCAATGCAACAAACGATATTAAAAACAGAGTCGTCTAGCCCCCAATATGCTAATTTGAATAAAATGCCCTTAAAAGAAATAATCTTTATTTAATAGAGTTTACTATATACTAATGACAATAAAAATTTGTTACTATACATTTGACATTTACCATTTTTCAAACTACCTTGGTGCAAATTGGTTCGGGATGGTGAGTCAAAGGACCTATAAGCCCCCTAGATTGGATGTTGTTCATGACAAGGTAGCACGAGGCGAACTTTGACAAATGGTAAGTGGATTCTACTCTACTTTTTCATAATTTTCATGCATTTATTATACTTTTTTTATATATTTAGAGTAATTTTAGGACCTTGGAAAAAATTGGCACAAAGTTTCCATATTTTTTGCAAAGCATCCATCGCTAGTGCAAAGTGTCTCGCCTTGGCGCAAAGTGTCCAAAATTGTCTAAAGTGTCCAAGACCCTCCATCCAAAAATAGAATAAGTATCCACATTGGCCCTAAAGCATCTTAGAAAAACTCTCGTGTTATTTAATTGATAGATTTAGGATTTATTTTATGTATTTTGTTATTTTAGATTCCTCCTCAAGCCTAGTAGCACCTCAAAGGGAAATTGGTTTGTTTCCTTTGAGAGTCAATCTCACGACTGTCAAAGGAGGAGATGAACCTTATACAGGATGTAGGATTGTTCTTGGTATACCTCATTCCACCTATGAGGTATTGTGATTCCATGTTGATTGCCCTTGTAGAAAGATGGGATGTTGACACATATACCTTCTATCTTCCTACTAGCGAGATGATTGTTACTTTAGAGGACGTACATCGCACCCTGTGGATTCCTATCTGGGGTGAGGTCATACACTTAGTGGATGATCGATCCTTCAAGAAAATGTGAGATGATATTTTATATTATCTGCAACATCCTATTTGACAGTCGATCATTGATCCATGCATTAAGCTAAGATGGCTTCTACATGCGTAGACACCACTACTTTGATGGATTTTGATCAGTACCATAGCACTCACATTAGTACCAAACGGTTGAGGAGAACACTTAGATGGTGGAATTGTACATATTATCAGGGACTTGGAGCAACACAAGACCATTTATGCATGGGGATATTCGCACATCTATACTATGATTTGGGACTATTTGTATATTATGAGCTCGATAGCATTGTACATTGTACACTCTTGAAAGTTCGGTGCTTCAAGCACATCACCTATACTAGGCCAACCATATTTCCTACCATAGTAGCCATGGGTTACCCATGATCCATGGCAACATGCAGATCTCTTCAAGGATTTTTTTAGATTGAGGATAGCATATGAGAGTGTGACCAGACATGCCAACCTAGCTATAAGACAGATTTCTACACTATAGTTAGCATTGGATGAGCTTTGACCCTCACAAGTTCCATTAGATAGCGGGATAGAGTCTACTCTTTGAGAAAAAATCTCAAGGTTGGAGAGAGATATGGCTAGGCTATAGGTAGAGAGGGATCATATAGAGTTGGAGCATGTCGAGGCACTCATACAAGAGGTAAATATGAGAGGAGAGGTGCAGAGTTGATGGCTGTCTATGAGTTCTATGAGTAGGACATCATCATATTCCATCGTCTCAGAATGGAGGCCAGCACTAGGTGTCAAGGGGTCTAGTAGTCATAGGACCTATTAGCGTTGTACTAAAACTTTTGATTATATATATGATTGTAGAGTAGGGGGATTCGCTACTCATGAGTTCTCTTCAATTAGAGACCCTCACAGGGTGAACTTCCCTAAAATACCTCAAAGGACAGCAGCAAGAGTTCTAGAATTCGAAAGAGTAGGTCACAGAGATTCTCTGGACAAACTGACAAGCTCCTAGCCAAAGGACGTTAGCATGGAATGCAGACAACAATGCAGTGCTCTGGCATCCCCAAGGCGTATTGGTGTCTCATATGGAACAAAAAGAAAGTTTACCTCAAAAAATATCTAAGTGACTACCAACAATCTAATTACTAAGAACTTCCAAATTGTAAGCAAATGACATAAAGCGATAAAGTTTAAATAGAAGTGAAGTAGATAAGGACAAGGAGAAGAAGGGAAAGGAAATGCTTACGACCATGTGATTGATGAAGCCTCCATCTTGTGAATTTCTTCAATACCTACACACAAGAGAGAGAGAGAGAGAGAGAGAGAGAGAGAGAGAGAGAGAGAGAGAAATGGTTGGGGTTGTATAGGGGTTTGCCTCAGTCAAACCCCCATTTTGGTGTTCCCACCTCCACGGACAGCCAGATAGATAGAGAGAAAGGTATGAAATGAAGTAAAGTACACAAAGACACTACAAAATAGTGTTATTCTACTTGACCAAATAATAGAGGAGAGGATTGAAAGCTTACTACCTCCACCCAAAGTGCTCAAGGCTTGTGGAGGAGAAAATGAGAGGAACTCAAGCCTCTACTATCATGGTGTTTCCTTTCACACTTGCTCTACTAAAGTGATGGAGTTTTAATGTTGCTGAAATAAAGTGTAAAGTGCTACTACAAAGCTTGTGGATCAGTGAAGAAGTTTCTTGGAGCTTGTGAAGAGATTGTGAAAGGAAGAGGAGAGCCTCTAGGTGGTCAAGGGATGCAAAATGGAAGCAAGAATAGTGAATATGAAGGAAAGAGGGAAGAAAATGGCCATATTCGGGTCAGAGTTGAAGAGGGCATTACAAGTCGACTCCCAATGGGAATGGTAATGCCTCTGTAGGCTCCAGACATAGGAATTTGTCAAGGACGTTAGCGCGCCACATAGGCATCCTAAACAGAAATCCCTCTATTGACGCTCAAAATAGGTGTTAAGTGAACGAAGGCAACAGGCTTAGGTGGAATGGTTCCTTTGGATTTGGTTTCCTAAAGTGTTAAGGGACAAAAGGGAATTCGTGTTAGGGGTGAAAATTCATGTTGATAAATTTTTCCCCCACTTTAGCGAGCACAAGTACTAATGAGTGCTTTAGTAAAGTAGAGTAGAGAAGTAGTAAGATTAGAAATGTATACTTGAATTGACAAGGAAGTAGAGCACGGTTTGGTGAACTTAGAAGTGCGGGACAAGAAAAGGACTTCAGAACTATGTGGAACTACGAAGTTGAAGAGAGAAAGTGCCTTACAGACCTACAGACCTACAAGGAAGGTATCTCTAAGAACTCTCACATGAAGGAAACCAACAAAGTGCCTTACAGAACTACAGACCTGCAAGGAAGATATCCTCCAAGAACTCTCACATGGAGGAAACCAAGAAAGCACCTTACAGACCCGCATACCTATAAGGAAGGTATCCTCCAAGAACTCTCACATGAAGGAAACCAAGAAAGCACCATGGAGACCTGCAGACCTGCAAGGAAGGTATCCTCAAGAACTCTCACATGAAGGAAACCAATAAAGTGCCTTGTAGACTTGTAGACCTACAAGGAAGGTATCCTCCAAGAACTCTCACATGAAGGAGACTGAGCAAAGGGGACTTTGCAGAGTCAGATAGGGCGACATGTCTACCTATAGATAGAACATATCATGAAGTGGTCATGTAGGCCAGTGAACAGATAGCCATGCAGACCATCACTAAGTTGTAAGGATTTCAAAGGGGTCCCTCGAGAACCCTTCAAAGGAAGAGGGGTCCACTTAAGGGACGCAATGTTTGAAAGGTAAAGTCTAGTCAGGCTGCCCCCAAGCTAGATGCAAAGATAGGTCTAGATGGGTTGCCCCCAAGCTAGACACAAGGATGTGAGAAATTTCCAATCAGTTTTCTCCCAAGCTAGATGAAAAGATGTGAAGCAGGTCTAGTCGGGCTTCCCCCAAGCTAAACACCATGGAATTCATTCGACATAAAATATTTCAAAGGGGTTCCTTCGGAACCCTTTAAAAGGAAGAAGGGGTCCTCTCAATGGATGCTCAAGTTTAAAGTCATAGAGAAGAGAGGGGGTCATTAAGAAGGACACACATCTCGAGAATAAGTTATCACTTCCCCTAGCATATAGGGGAGGAGAAGCATGCAAGATATTTAGAATAGGATAGAGGTAAACCTCGATATCACTAGTCATGTGAAGGAAAGACAAGTGCATCAGCAGGCACCTGAATCATGAATTTATTGTATTTTATCCTTCAAGACCTTACATTCAGTAGTGGAATGGCTAGGAACTCGATGGTATGCATAGAAGGAATTTATCATGTTTGTTAAATTTCTTGTGTGTGGGAGGAGGAAGAGTAATCAAGTAGGCTTTTAGAAGCTGCAACAAAATATACTCTTGTTCAGACAAAGGATGAGGAGCAAGAAGCAACCCTTTCTCTTGTGGAGAAAAGTTTGACTACTCACAAGAAGAAGATACGAAGATAGAAGATAAAGGAGGATGGACCAATCTGTGAGAACAAGGTTGAGCTGACTTCACATCAATGTTCAACTATGGTTTCTGCTCAAATTTTTTATTCGAGAAACCAAGCCCCAAGTTATGCTTACGAGGCACAAATTCTATAGGGACCTGTATGCTTGTTCATTATGCCCACAATCTTTACGCTCATAGCCATATTTAGAGATGAGCTTAAAGTCAAGGCAATAACTTGTTTGCAAATCAAGAGAAGAGGGGGGATCCTCATAGAGAGCATTATTCCAGTAAGGGGGAACATACTCTTCTACAGGATCACCATCATCCTTCTTGATATGACTACCAGTATTATCCTCTTTAGCATAAACATAATCATCTTCCTCAGAAGGAGGATCAATACTAAGAACATTATAGTTCACATTCATATGATCCCTTGACACAGAAGGATAACCATCTTTGATAATGGATGTGAATGATGTTGCCGAAAGGTCTAAGCGGATCGATTCAACTTTATATTCCTAAATAAAGGAATCTATAAATTTTGAAGGACCCCAATCATCACCAAGACATGCATTCCTTTGAGAAGAGGTAGAAGGAATAGATTTAATATTTCTCGCTTCAAAAGGATCTTCTTTAGGGACATCTATCTTGAGAGTATCCTTTGTAGCAGATACTATAGGAGTAAATATCAACACATTGGAAGACACTAAAGGAATAAAATTAGGCACAACCAGAGCTTGATTGGTAGCTTCCATCTCACATAAGTGCATACCATCAGGGCCAACCTTGACTATGACTACTTTATTATTACAAATGAACTTAATAGATTTATGTAAGGTAGATAGGACTACACCCATAGCATGAATCCATGGTCTACCAAGAAGAAGGTTATAAGGTAACTTCTCTGACATAACATATACAAGGGTAGGTATGGTAATGGGTCCCAACTTCAAAGGCAAGACTATCATGCCTAGGGCTTGTCGACTGACATTATCGAATCCATGAATGTCAATAGAAGAAGCATTAATAGAAGATGGGTCAATATTAATCTTAGGTAATAATTCAATGCTACATACATTGAGCGTCAAACTAGCATCAACGAGAGTATGTCTAATGCTAGCCTTATAAATACTAACTATAATCATTAGAGGGTTTTCTTGCTTTTGTACTTTCAAAGGTGTGAGTTCTTGGGGATAGAATGTAATATTCGATGAATCTGCATGAATATAAGCTATCAACGCATCAACATATTTTGGCCTAGCGGAAGAAGGCGAGAGGATCTTTTGCAAGGATTCCTAAAGCATACCTTGATAAACCAGACCAGACTGAAGAAATTCCCACAGTGAGATCTTAGCCAGAGTAACTTGAGGTTTCTCAACAAGATCGTAATCACTAGGTGCTTTAGTCATAGGTTCAGGTGCTTGAGGAAGTCTTAGTTGTTTATTCATTCTAGTATCATAGTACAAGCTACCACTCTATAAGAGGGAGCCTCAAAAATATCAAGGGAATCACTATCAAAGTGAACACCATTAATAGAACAAACCCTTTCGAGAGAAGGACTAGCTAGAGTCACGTAAACGATAGCTCTCTTAGGCTTTTGAGGGGCAGCAGAGACATAGATTACATTTACAAAATCATCACAACTAGTAGAAACATCAACCCAAACAGGATCAAATGTGGAAGGAGATTCATCCTACACCAATGAATCATCTTTATAAGAGAGTGGGTGATCCCACAAAGCTAGTTTACAATTTCTGGGAGATTCTAATTTTTGCTGAAATCACATATTTTTAGAAAATATAATGATTTAAGCCTTAAAAATTTCCATTTTAAGGATTCCAATTGAAGAGGGTTTAATCAAACCACCTTAGATCAAACCCCTTTGATAGAATCTCGCTAGTTTTAAACCATACCTACAACGGAGTCTCCTTTACACCTATCAAAATGTTGATAAAAAAACACTTTTGGTTTACCTTTTGGGGGATCAAATGAATTCATTTAAAATTTATTTCAAATTATAATGGTATTCCTTGGAACAGGCTATCCAACGAATATAATTTTAATATTTTTTTTTTTTTAATGTATGTGATTTTTAGTTTTATTAAACATAGGTTTTTCACTAAAAATCAAGCTCTTTCTTCTACACATGTGGAAAAATAGTAAATTATCAAAATAAATTTTAAAAAATATGTTTAGTCAGGGTATTGATGTCCTTGATCCATTAAAAAAAAAAAAAATCGATACATACAGAAAAAGTTATGTTGTATACAGTCCGCCTATGTTTCAATTGTAATTAGTTTGACTTTGAAACTTGATTAAGGAAAGAATATTTAATAAAACACTTTGAAACCAAATGAAAGTGCTATATATTATAGAAATAAATCTAAATTTGAAAAGATTATAATTTTATCCTTCATACAAAAAAAATTATGTTGTATACGGTGAGCGTCACTCCTTTAAAATGTTGCTTTTTAAAAAAGCTAGTTTTTGAAGGAGATGGAAAAATAAGTGCAATATAATTCCAAAAAAAATGAAAAAAATATATATTTAGAATCTATAGACAAAATGTCAAAAATCACTAGTTTACATCATCTTCAAATTCCTCGCGGTTGAGCTGCTATAGGAGCCCAAAAGAGAAGATTTAGTTAAAAAAATCAGTTCAGTGTCCAGTTTGCCCAAAAATTGTAAACCAATATTGTGGGATCACCCGAGTGCACTAGAACAGATAATAAATTCATCATTCACAAATGCAGCATCCCTATAAGAGAGTGCATTGGAACGAAATTGAGATTCATCATTCACAAATGTATCATCTCCAGGAGAGAGTGCATCAGAATGAATAGAAGGTTCGTCATTCACAAATGCATCATCTCTAGAAGAGAGTGCATTGGAAGGAGTAGAAGTTTCATCATTCACAAATGAATCATCCCTAGAAGAGAGTTCATTGTAATGAATAGAAGGTAGAGTAATATTAAGAAAGGTATCAATGATTTCATCTTCTTGCAACAAGATATCCTCCAAAGTGAGAGGACTCTCATGAGAAGGATCACAGACACCAAGTGACATTGGTAAAGCCAAGTCACCATCACATGCATGAAATGGATTATCACTAACATTTTGAATAAAATTAGATGCAAAAATAATAAAAGAAGATATTAAATTCATTATGATTTTTTTAGTATTTTCTATGTTCTAGTAATTTGCATTTTTGGAGGTTTCCAGAGCAAAATTTGGGTTTAGAAATCACATCGGTCCTTAAAATTTGATTTTAAATGCACTAGTATTTTAGGGATTGAACTAGTTCTCTAGAAGACCTTTCCAATGGTGCAAACGGTTCTAAATTTTGAGCATTGAGTCAAGATTTATGACCCCACCAAGTAGGGGTAAATGAGTTCCTAGTTTTCGAAGAACATTGTTCTTCACGTCAGGTTCACCAAAATGTAGAGTATGGGGATTTTCTACTCATGAGTTCTCTTCAATCAGAGACCCTCACAGGGTGAACTTCCCTAAACTACCTTAAAGAACAGCAATGAGAGTTCTAGAATTTGAAAGAGCAAGTCATAGAGATTCTCTGGACAAACCGACAAGCTCGACGTCAGCATACAATGCAAACAATAGCACAGAACTCTGGTGTCCCCAAGGCACGCTGGCATTTTGTACAAACCAGAAAGCAAGTTTACCTTAGAAAATAGTTAAGTGACTACTAGCAATCCGATTACTAAGAACTTATAGATTGTAAGGAAATGACATAAAGTGATAAAGTTGAAATATGAAGTAGATAAGGACAAGGAGAAGAAGGGAAAGGAAATGCTTACAACCATGCGATTGATGAAGCCTCCAACTCGTGAATGTCTTCAATACCTACACACGAGAGAGAGAGAGAGAGAGAGAGAGAGTTGGGACTGTGTAGGGGTTTGCCTCAGTCAAACCCTCGTTTTGGTGTTCCCACCTCTACAGACAACTAGATAGATAGAGAGAAAGGTATGAAATGAATTAAAGTACACAAAGACACTACAAAATAGTGTTATGCTACCTGAAAAAATAATAGAGGAGAAGATTAAAACCTTACCGCCTTCGCCCAAAGCGTTGAAGTCTTATGGTAGAGAAAACGAGAAGAACTCAAACCTCTGTTGTCATGGTGTTTTGCTCCACACTTGCTCCACTGAAGTGATGGAGTGTTGATGTTGCTACAATGAAGTGTAAATTTTTGCTACAAAGATTGTGGATGAGTGAAGAAACTACTTGGATCTTGTGAAGAGATTGTGGAAGGAAGAGGAGAGTCTCTAGGTGGTCAAGAGATGCAAAATGGAAGCAAGAATAGTGAATATGAAGGAAAGAGGGAAGAAAACGGCCATATTCAGGTCATTCAGCCAAAGAGGGTGTTACAATTTGACTCCCAATGGGAATGGTAATGCCTCTACAGGCTCCAGACACGGGAATCTATCAGGGACGTTAATGCATCATGCAAGCGTATGCACGTCGTGTGGGCATCCTAGACAAAAACACCTCTACCGACGCTCAAAACAAGTGCCAAGTGGAATGAAGGCAGCAGGCTTAGGTGGAATTTTGCCTTCGGATTTGGTTTCCTAAAGTGTTAAGGGACAAAAGGGAATTTGTGTTATCGGTGCAAATTCATGTTGATACAATGATATATGAGCATTTTTTTTTTATGATCTCATGTTGAATTAAATTTGTCAATGTAATTTATTAAATATCATTTGAAAGAATGTCTAATAAATTTCTACATGATTTAATGTTTATGTGATCTAATCAAAACATTTTCAATTTATGGTAGATTCTACATAATGATTAAGTATGCTATGTTAACTTAAATTTACCTATGATCTAATAACATAAGGATCTAAATTAATATAACACACCATATTTTCTTTTGAATAGTATGGAAATTAAACTAATAATTCAAACTAATTGAAAAATCACTTTATACTCTAAGGCACACCATTATCACTTGTCAAATAATGAAGCAATGCGAGATAAAATAGAAAATATCTACCTAGTCTAATAATATTTCTTTAACACACTATTCAAAAGAGAGGAAACTATGTGTAATATCAATGCAAATGCATGGCATTAATAGGTTCTTTTACGGGAGTATTTTCCATTTTTGTTAATGTGTAGGCTTTGGACCTATAGTTTTCTTCTATAACATAAGGTCCTAACTAATTAGGGCTGAATTTTCCCTTTTTTGTGTGGGAGAGCATTGATATTACATTGATTTTCATATAACACCAAGTCACCTTTACTAAATTCATGAGGGATGACATTGTCGTTATAACCACGGTGCATTTTGTGAATAAGCTTGGAGATGCTCGAGACCGTTGATACATTTTTCATCAACCATTTCAAGTTGATGCAATTGCTGCTCTTTATAAGTATTATCATCAATAAGCCCTTTGAGAGCAATTCATAATGAAGGAATATATAACTCTAAAGGCATTATTTCTTCAGCACCATAAACAAGGTTATAGAGAGTATTTCTAGTAGATTTTATAACACTTGAACAATAAGTCCATATCGCATAGGTTAGTTGAGTATGCCAATATTTGTTATTTTTACTTACTATTATTTGCAAAATTTGTTCAAGAGTCTTATTAGTTGATTCTACTTGCCTGTTTGATTGTGGGTAATATGGTGTCAAAAAGTGATGTTGAAAATGAAATGTTTCTAAGAATTTATTCATGCCATTATTCTTAAATATAGTTTCATTATCTGAAATCAATGTGGAAGGGAGACCAAAGTGAGCAATATTTTTTTCCAATATGAAACAACATATTGTATCAATTGTCATGGAACGAAGAGGGATAGCTTCTACCCAATTTGTTGTTGAAAATTGAGGTGTTTTCTTAGCTTAATACTCTATAAAACTTTAATATTGCTGATCTAAATAAGATTTTCCTTTTTGTTAAAAATTCTTTGTGGGTGATTATCTTGATTAATCCATTTTACTATTGTAGAATGTAGACAAAAGTTGATAGAAGAAGTAGACAGGATAATAGAAAGATTACACAAGCATATACTGTGGAGTAAACCCTTTTGAGTAAAAAACTCCACCAAGAATTAATCTATTATTCAATCTTTGAATTAGATTACAATAGCTCCAATTCTTGCTTGAGAATGCCTCTTTTGCCTTCACCAAACTTCTTAACAAGCTGCAAATCAAACTTAAAAAACTCTCTCTACAACTTGCTTGAGATATATATACTTTCTCCAACATTGTAAACTCCAAATGAGTTACACAAACAATGCTCAATCCCTAACCCTTAAAGGTATGCCTATTTCATGCAAGTGGAGTTGTACCATGAAAACCAATGTCAAACCATCTGCCTCTTCCATTTGGGTGTACCAAACTAAAGTCACAACTTAGTCTTCATCCTGTATCTTAAGGCTTTATCCTCAAAGTTGTCTCCCAAAAGAGGGCCCCACTTAACTAAGCCTTCAAAAATATCTCTGCATGCAAAGGAGTTAATTCCAAGAAGCCAACTTGGGTGCCGAAAGTGGGTCCAAGATATTTCTTGTTAACTGAAACATTTCTCAACACCATTCATGCAAGCATGGTCATCGCCTGTTCACTAAAGTTAGTTCTTGTTATCTATCATGCAACTAAAGTTATTAGCCATGCATTCCAAGTTAATTCAAGTCAACTAACATGCGACTAAAACTAACTGAACTAAACTAAACTAAACTAAACTAAACTAAACTAAACTAAACTAAACTAAACTAAACTAAATTGAACTTAACTTAACTTAACTTAACTTAACTTAACTTAACTAAACTAAACTAAACTAAACTGAGCTTCACTAAACTTCACTGAGCTTCACTAAACTTCATTGAACTTCACTGAACTTCACTGAACTTCATTGAACTGAACCTCGTACACATCACCCCCTATTTTATAGGGCCTCAACATGCATAAATCAAAATCCCTATTTTGTAGGAACCTAGGATGCATTTCTGAAGTGTACACAATTTACCAACCAATTAACTAAACTCAAGGTGAGTTGTCACCTACCATATGCGCACCCATGTTCTCCTATTTTGTAGGAGCTAATTCCAAGGCATCCACACATGATTTTAACATTTAGAATTAATTACAAATTTCAATTAACATGATTTTAACATTTAGAATTAATTACAAATTTCAATTAACATGATTATTTCATCAAATATTAATCCCTTCCTAATCCTAGTGTTGTTGAACACATTCCAAGGATTTAGGAGATTCATGAAATAACTAATGTTTAGGATTGCAATTAAATGGCATCCTATTTCCAACATTTGTAAAGCATTTAGTTACAGTAATGACAAACATATTTCTAGCAAAGTAAGGTGGTGATATCTTTCTAATAAGATCCAAACCCCAAACCAAGAATAGACAAATAGGAACTTGGGCACGAAGCTCGAAATCAAGAGCATGAATCAAATTGTTGTGTTCTTTAAATTTATGAAATTTCTTTATGTATGCAAAATAATATTGTTCCATGTGTCTCCAATAATATTCTTATGAAGCAATTTTTTAACTAACGATTCCTCCAAAAATTTTCACACAAGCACCTACATGAGCTTCTTCAAGTGCTATAGGTATTTTAGATTGTTTAAGACATCTAAGTAAAAGGCCATTAAATGATCTTCTATATAGCGTGTCTACAAGGATTATATACTTAGATGCATGTTTTTGAAGACAAATCAAGTGCTCTTAGTTGTAGGCTCAGGAAAGGTACCTTCTTTTAAATAATTGAATATCATTATGTACCATTCACTAGAGTTGTATGTATCGGTGGATAACACTTCTTTTCTTTTATCATCTATCAACGGATGAGGAATCATTTGGACTGTAAATATAAAATCAGAAAAGGGATCTTCAAGAGACACAAGGGAAGCAACGCTTTCCATTGCATTTGAATAACAATTATCCTTTTGCGATATGTTTTCAACCATATATGATTCAAATTTGTCCAATAATGTTATCATGAGGTCTCTATATCAAATGAGCTTATCATGTTTTTATTGATATTAACCATTTATTTGTTTAATAATCAATAAGGAATCACCAAATATAGAAATGTGTTTGACATTTAATGTTAGTGTTGCATGTATACCACCTATTAAGGGTTCATATTTTGCAATGTTATTTGTACATAGGAAGTTTAAATGGAAAGATAAGGGAGTAATGCTTACTTGAAGGAGGAATTAATACAACCCCTACCTTAGAGCCAGTTCAAAAATTAGAACCATCAAAGTACAATTCCCATGTTTATTTTTCTCTTTCAATAGTCAACACATTCTCATTTGGGAATGATTCCACATTAGGTAGCATTACGGGAGAGGAAGCATTATCTAATTGGTTGGTCAAGGCTTATCCTTTGATTTCCTTTTGAGAGAAAAATTTAAGATCAAACTCAGTTATCAGCATAACCCACTGAGCTAAACGTCTCGATAAATTTGTTTTAGTGAAAAGGTGTTTTAAAGGATCAAATTTTGTTATCACATGGATTTCCACATTTAATAAGTAATGTCTCAATTTACTAGTAGCAAATATGAGAGCTAAATACTATTTTTCTATTTTTGTATATCATGTCTCATGAGAGCTATAATCGATGAGGGTTCGACTAATGCCATCTTGTTGAGCCAACAATGTTTTGAGAGCATGGGTTGATGTTTTTGTATAAAGGATAAATGGTTTGTCTTGCATAGCGGGTTGTAAAACAGGTGGAGTAGCAAGATAATATTTCAAACTCTCAAAGGCTTGTTTACAATCCTCATTCCAATTAAACTAAACCTCTTTCTTAAGGATCTATGTAAAGGGTAATGTTTGATCCACTAAGGATGCTACAAAATGAAAAATAGCTTGAATTCTTCCTTGGAAAGCATGCAATTGAGAAATATTTTTAGGTGGTGGCATGTTAATGATAGCATGAATTTTCTTTGTTTCTACCTCAATGCCTCTATAAGATATTATAAAACCTAAAAAAATTCCACTATCTACACCAAAGACACACTTTTTTGGGTTTAGTCTCATGTTATATTTTTTCATTCTTTTCAAAGGATATTCACATTTTGTCAAGTTAAAGATTTACCCAGAATATCAATAACATAATCTTCCAAAATATTATGTATGTAGTCATGAAATATTAATTTCATAGCTCTTTGGTATTTTGTTCTTGTGTTCTTCAATCCAAAAGGCATAACTACCCAACAAAATGTTCCCCAAGCTATAGTAAATTTTATCTTGTATTGATCTTGGGGGTTGATAAATATTTGATTATATCCATAAAATCCATCCACGAATGACAACAAAGTATGTCGTGCAGTCAAAACTACTATCATGTCAATATTAGGAAGGGGAAAATCATCTTTTAAATAATATTTATTCAAATCATGAAAGTGAATACACATCCTAATACGATTATTAAGTTTTGCGGCTGCAACAATGTTTGAGATCCAAAGAGAATAAACTATAGGTCATATAAAACCGGCCTTAAGAAGCTTCTCAATATTAGCCTTAACCAATAAAGCTATCTTAGGATTAATCTTTCATATCTTCTACCTAATCGGTTTAGCATCCTTTTTGAGAACTATGTTTTGTGTCACTATTTTAGCATCAATACCCTGCATGTCTGAATAAGTCCAAGCAAAACAATTGCGAAATTAATGGAGTAATGTTGCATGGTATTATTGTTCATCTTCATCAAGGCACTTTCCTATTTGAATCACTCTTTCCTCATTAGTTGTATCCATCGGTATGTTGATTGTATCTCCCAAAGGAAGTGCATTTTATTTTAGAATTTTAGGATTGTATTCTTATGTGTTCTTGTCATTCTCGTTACTTTCCTTCTCTTTGTCTCCTTATTTAGCACTAACCATAGCACATGTGACCCGTTTCTTTTTAGGATGAGTAAATGACTTATCATAAACTCCTAACATATATTTCAAGGTTTTGGTTATGGTTAGGGTCATGGTTAGGGTTATGCGGATAGGATAAAGGTGAGAGTTACGATTAGGGTTATAGTTTGGAGAAAAAGGGTTAGGTTATGATTAGGGTCAAGGTTAGGTTTAAGATTTAGATTATAGTTTAGGGTATAGAGTTTGTCTTTAGTTTAGGATTAAATTTAGGGTTAAGGTTAGGGTGTGAGTTAAGGTTAGTGTTAGTATTATATTATAATTAGGATCATGATTTAGGGTTTAGGGTTAGGGTTATGTTTATGTTTAGGGTTTAGGGTTAGAGTTACATTTTTGTTTAGGGTTGTGACAAAAAGGGTTTGAGTTATAGTTAAGGTTAGGGTTTTAACAAATAGTGTTAGGGTTAAAGTTATGGCTAGGGTTACATTAATGAGAAAATGATGGTTTACTATTCAAGTAAGGGTTAGGAATAGGCTTATCGTTAGGGCAAGGGTTAAGATCAAGGTCTAAGTTAATCTTATGATTAGGGTTAGGGTTAGGCTTAGGCTTAGGCTTAGATTAGGGTTATGATGTTAGGTTTCAATAAAAGGTCTAAATTTAAGATTAAGTCATAGTTGGCTATAATGAACATGAGAAAAAATAATATAATTTTTTTTATGGGAAAGCAATCAACTATGACTTAAACTTAAATTTAGAGATTACCCTAAATCCTAACCCTAAACATAACCCTAATCCCAAACCTAACCCCAAAGAAAACACATAATCTAACCCTAACCCTAAACCTAATCCTAACCCAAACCATAACCCAAATTCAAAAACAACCCCTAATCGTATCTCTAATTCAAATATTTATCTTTCACAAATCACCCACATTGACTATAATCATAACCCTAAATATAATCCTATTCCTACCCCTAATCCTAGCCCTAAAACTGACCCTAAACCTAATAATAAAATAATTTTAAAAATATAATATTTACTTTATAATAATTATAAGATAATTTAGTGAAAATATTGAGTAATAAAATTTTAATAGAAGGTCAAAAGGATCAAAAAATGGTGTGCACGAGGGTAGAGCAGATGCGATCGGAGGGTGCAAAGGCTTTTGAAAAAATTCATCCATGTGCATTCAATAAGAACCAAAGGATAAGGAAGCTAGGATCATGATGTTGAAGCAGATTTTTTTGTAAAGTAAATCAAACAATAGGCAAACAAGGAATAGTGGAGGAATCAAAAAAATGGGATCACCCCAGGACCAGGCAATAGAAAACCAAGGGATTATGGTCAGAATTTCTAGCATTGGCAAAAATACTCGCATCAAAGGTATCATGGCCAAAGAAATAGAAATAAAATGTAGAGGGCTCAAAATGAAAGCTGGCAAGGCAATCATAATCGTAAGAGGCCCCAAAATTGGAGCAAAAAAGGTGACAATGGTTGGATAGGAAACACTAACCTTCACTCCCAACCTAGCGAACCAAATTATAGGGCCCAAAATAATGTATGGAAAGACAAAGGAAAAGAGACAACTATGAATACCTTCAGGACCTCTTTGGTTGTGAGCTCAGTGAAGATTTTCCCAAAAAAAGAGAAATTGGAAAGGCTCAACCTCATAGCAAAATGGTTTGGCAAAGGACTCAATTAGGATGAATTGATGCAATGGCTGAAAGGAAATTGGGGGGGAGATCTTAAATTCAATCCCTAAGAAATGAATTATTTGTGGTGATCTATCCCACACATGAAATCAGAGAACTAATTGTTAATGGAGTCTAGATCTTAGACGGGTGGGGCTTTTACTTTCAAATATGGAGGCCCAAATTCAATCCACTCAACCATCAAGTGGAATCGACTCAAGAATGGATAAAATTTCCAAATCTGTCCCTGGAATTCTAGGCCCCTAACATTTTGGAGGAAATAGGTAATAGCCTATGATCCTATTTATGTGCAAAAGAGTGATTGGAACTAGATGGAACTAGCATTTATGCTAGATTATGTGTAGAAAGAAGTAAATCCAACTAGTGTTGGCAAGAATTAGTGCTATTTACAGACTAGGGAAGTTGGACACAAAATATCACATTAAATCCCCTCCCCAATGGTTAACTAGTCAAGATAATTGGTTGGAGATCACTCAATATGCCTACGGTGAATCGTGAAGTTGAAGCTCATGCATTTGGAGTGATTAGTTCATCTAATTCAGTGTCAACACGGCTCGACAAGGCACAAGTGGAAGAACATGAAAAGAGAAAAATAACCCTGGAGCATTGACTGAGCAACAAGATAGGGCCCCTACCTTGCATTCTTCACCGGGGGATCTTAATTAGAATATCTTTGAAGCTATTGATATATTAGGCAACAAGGTAAGGGAAGAAGACCTTAACTCTCTAATCGAAGTTGGCAAGGAACTAGCCAAATTGGCCAAAGCGGAAAAGAGTGGGGTGTTTATTCTAGAGGAGGATAAACTTTTGTATGATTGGATGATTGGATGACTAGTCCAACCCTTGTTGAGGTTGATTGGAAACCAAAGGAGGCAACAGCTAGACAAAAATCAAGCAAAAGACAAAAGGTTACCATTTTGTCTCAAGGGGAATTGGGAAAGCTTTGGATCGACTAGAAAGAGACTCACAAACCCACTCCTAATTGTGGGGATAGCAAGAAGTGGAGGAGAATTCCCAACCAAAAAAATTGAAGTGGGATGGTGAGGCCAATGGACAACTAAAAATAAATGATATGATGAAAGTAAGGAAAGGAAAATCCCTTCCTAAATAGCAATGAAATTCATATCTTGGAATGTTAGGGGCTTAAACGCCCCTAACAAAAGGTTCCTGATACGGCACTAGATAGAATTTTTTCAAGAAGACATGTTTTTATTGTAGGAAACCAAACTAGCGGAATAGGAGAAGGTGCTCTTTGCTAGGAAAATGAAAAAATGAAAGTGTGGGGTGCGGTTAGGCCCTCAGGTGGTCTCATGATCTTATGGAAACCTCAAAACATGTTAGTTGAGGAATTGGTTACTAACAGACATTGGATCATGTGTAAGGTAAGAATTTTTGCATCTAATTTATCCATTTTTCTCATAAATGTCTATTGTCTAGTAAGTTACATTCAAAAAAGGTAAGTTTGGGAAGAACTAGCACCTATATGCAACAACTCAGAGTCTAATTTTTGCATCATAGGTGGGGATTTCAATTCCATACTAAGATTGGAGGATAAAAAGGTGGGGTGGAAAGAAAATTACAATCTCATATTGATTTCAAAGGTTTTGTGGAAAGAAACATGTTAGTTGAACAGATGGGGAATGGACGGTTCACATGGACAAACGGGAGGAGAGGCTTGTGTAGCATTGTGAAAAAACTGCACCACTTTTTCTTCAAGCGGAGATATGGGACTATTCTTGTATGATTTGGAATAAAAATTTTGCCATGGTGTGGGCTCAAATCACTATCCGATCATATTGGAGATTGCTAGAGAAAGGGGTCCTACTAGATGCCCTTTCAAATTTGAAAATATTTTGTTAAGGATTTGAACTTCATGGCCCTGGTTGTGAAATGGTGGTCAAGCTGCAATCTAGGAGGTTCTAAGATGTTCAATATAGTTTTCAAACTAAAATAATTGAAATAAAATATCAAAATCTGGAACAGGGAGTGTTTTAAAAATATATTTGAAGAAAAAAGTAAAATAGAGGAGGAATTGAAGGGATTGTCAAAGAAAATAACCAAGGATCACATGAATGAATGGATTTTCTTAGAAGATAAGTCACTTCTAAGAAAGTTGAACAATATTTTGGCCAAGGATATCTTTTGGCATCAAAATTCTAGGTAGATTTGGCTAAATGATGGGGATAAGAATATCAAATTCTTCCACAACTCTACAAAGGTGTGTAGATAAATCAATAGGATCACTTGCATCAAGGTATTGATGGAAGAGTACTAGATAAAGTGGAGTAAATAAAATTAGCTATGGTGGATTACTTTCACAACCTCTTGAATGACTGGGAGGGCTCCAGTCTAGAGGCTCAGAAGGATTAGTTGGAAGGAATCTCGATAGTAGTTATTGAAGCCCATAACGCAATTTTAAATAGAAAGTTCAGTGAGCAAGAAGTAAAGGAGGCACTATTCTAGCTCCACCTAGACAAGGTGCTTGGGCCAAATGGATTCCCTATTGCCTTCTTTTAGAAGTGTTGGAATATAGTTGAAAAGGAGGTCACTAAAGCAATCAAGGATTCAAGGATCTAGGTGGGTGCTGAAAGAATTGAACAACACATTTATTTCCCTCATTCTAAAGAAAGAGAGACCGAAATATTTGGAGGAATTCAAGCCCATTGCGTTGTGCAACACTATATATAAGGTTCTCTCCCAAGCAATAGCTAATCAAGTGAAAAGGTTGTCCAGAAATTATATCAGAGGAAAAAACAGGCTTTGTCCTTAGGAGATCCATTCTAGATGGGGTAATTATAACATAAGAAGTGATCCACTCCATGTAGAAGTTAAAGAAGCCAAACATGATAATAAAACTAGACATCAAGAAGGCATATGATAAGGTAAATCAAAGATTCTTGTTCAAATTTTTGGAGGCCTTCGGATTTCAAAAGGGCTAGTTAGATTGGATCTTGTGTTAGGTGGCTAGCCCTAGATATTCAGTGCTTGTGAATGGTTCTTCGGAAGGTTTTTTTAATGCCTCTCATGGTCTCCAAAAAGGGGATACTTTATCCCCATTTATCTCCACCATTATGGTTGAGGCACTTGGAAGATCCATCACTAAAGGGTGAAGAGAGGGCAAGACGTCATGGCTATAGGTCACCAATGCTCTACCAGAAATTACACATCACCAGTTCACTAATGATACAATTTTGTTCAGTATAGGATGGGAAAGGGGGGCAAGGAACTTTGTTACACCCCAAATTGTAAGCTACTATGTAATAGTATTGCATAGGTCTGAATGATTGTAATGATAATTTTATGATTGAATAAAATATGTGTACCTTGTTATCAATATGAGTGTTTTGACATTTGATGATTGTCACATTTTAATGTAGTTCTATTGATGTAATTCTTGGTGAATTAATGCATATAAATTTATCGAGTTGCTAATATTCTAACTTATGATATGTTATGTATACTGCTTATGTTGTGAATATTTGACTTTTGTGAACGTATGCCAGTGGATGCAGGTATATGTATCATTCCTCCAAGTGGAGGGGAAACATCACTTGGGAGAGGGGCTTGGTCAATTAACCGATAATGTGAGCTATCTGAGCATACACAGACATCATTGTAGAGTGAGCAAACTGAATCAATTATGTTAGATAAGTCACCCATAGTCATAGATTGGCATTAGGAGTTGTGTCTTCTTTTGTATGCTTTATGAGTGATGTATATTTCTTTATTTGTCTTGTTGTATTACAATCATTACGATGGTAATGTATATGAATGTAAGTGAATAGGAAATTACATATATACATGTATCCATATGTATATACATATTGATACAAGCATATGATTAGCAAACAGATATGTTCATACGGTTGCATCGATATGGCATACCTACATATACGTGCACATTGAGGTATATACATGTATATATGCACACAACCTATTGTATGTGGATATTAATAATATTATATTATTATTTCTTGAAAATTTACATATACATGTATATGTATATGTATATATATATTTTCACAGATCGGATATGTTGACTGACTTATGATATGTTTATAAAATTATGTGTGTGTACATGTAAATATATATATATGTATTAATATTATATATAAATATATATTAAGGTAAGATAATATACATAAATATATATATATTACATAAAGTAATTAAATATATATATCTATATAAATTATATATAGCCTTAATATATATAAAATATATAATATATATATATTCCTTTAATATTTAATGAAAATCAATCTTTTATTTAAATATCATCTCACATTTGAAGGATCAATTTTTTTTTTTCAAAGTTGCCTTCAACATAGGAAATCAACCAGATTCCTATTTAATTGGAATGTGTGAATAAAATTGGAAATATCATGGAATTTACCAGTTAATTGAATAAAAAATATGAATCGAATTTAATCTTTGGCTTCGAGTAAAACACGCCAAACTCTGGGAAATATTTATGTTTGAACTATAGTTCAAACTTTTGAAGAAAGATAGAAAATATGAAAGCGTTGGAAATAACAAACGTGGTTGTGTAGGACTATGACCATGTCACAAAGGTAGCAACTCATCAATTTAAAATATTGATTGGAAGCCTAGAATATAGGCTATGAATTCACAAAAAAATTACGGACTTTTTCCTCTCATTATACCCGCCAGATTGCACTGTTGGTGCCATTTTTGGGAAGACACATGTAGGTGTTGATTTCTCCCAATTCATCATAGGCAAGTTGAAATATTCTTCTTTTGTTGTCAATAAACATAATCGACTTATCACTGGAAATAATGAGTAAGGGATTGCAGACCCGCCACTTGCTTAATTGACTTGTTCAATTTGAAGTTTTGTCATTTAACATGCCATTAGAAGTTGAATTCGTTGTGCAAGGATAGTACTATCATTCATACATCCATTGCTATTCATTATTCTTCAGCATTCTAAACCAAACACATTATTTTTTTTTGTTTATTTATTTAGTAAAGAGTGCAAATTCACCATTTTATGTGAGCTGAATTTGAACAGGGAATTGAGAACGAGTATCAATATCACTTGAGAGATTTAAATCCCTATCAGATTGCAACCAATATCAGTTTGAATTCATCATTACCTATGAAATTAATTCTGAGAGAGGAAATTGAGACTTGGAAGGAAATTACCATTTACTGGAAGTGTTGAGAAGATAGAACAATTCTTCATATCATCTAGAATTAAACTGGAAACCAGGCATGAGATATTCTTCTACTATCATTGCAATAGTAATTCTTTAAAAAAATATTATATTTTGTGTTTCTACATAGGGAATTGTTTGAGGGAAATGGAACCACTGGTTAAATATGATGAAAGAGTTATTTAAGGTATGTTTTCATATTGAAAGAGGTTCAATTTAATAGATGCATACTTATTGTGGAAAGTATAATAGGAATTTACTTGTATTGAAAGGTTAGATGATGCATTCTTGTGTTGTTGCATTATTTGTATGATCTCCATATAGAGAGATTACTCATTACCTTAGTTATTAATACTAGGATTGTGATGAAAGCTTGTATCAAGTATAGTGTAGCTAGCTAGGTTATTAGGATAACTCAAAAAGGCTAGCTCAACTCCTAGGATAATCATTCCAGTGTAGGAGGCAATAAGAGAATTACTTGTGATGTTGATTCATTCTAGTAGGATCATTTGATGTAAGATGTCTAAGGTATGAATTACCCATTATAAGACAAAGACCTACACATAGTGTAAGATAGCCCTAAATCAAATCGGCCCTAAATAGTGTATGTGATAGTTGACCCTCAGTAGAAATATTTTATGAACGCTTTTCCCAAAGTACTATAATGTACAAACATGCTCTTAGACTAGGTGATGATTACACTATCAGTTCATCGTGATCCTATATTACATACTAGATCAAGATTTTTCTAGATGCACAGGTTCTATTCATGTAGGACACATCACTATGCTTAGTAGGTAAACAATATCAGTTACCCTACCAATATCTTTGTTGAAGGGAGGGCCATCTATCGAATGATAGATATGCAGAGGACCGCATTATAAGTCCATGGTTGGCGAAAAAGCGCCCAAGTGATGTTTCTCCTCCTTACCAGGCTACTGAAGCACCAACATTTGAAAGGAGGATTCCTAGACCTTACTATTATTTGTTCAAAATCTCAATGAGTTATGTATGTTCATGTATGTATTATTACTCTTAAGTTCATTTGAATAGAAGAATTTTTTCTTGTTGAAACATATTGTCTTATTCATTTAAAAGGAAAAGATTTCTTGTTGATGAATAGTGTTGGGAACAGGTGCCTCAACTACTGGCTTGAACCTCTGAAAAGACTTGGTGAATTATCATCTTTCTTAGCCTTTACCTCTCTACCGCTAGGAGCTCTTTCTAGAGGTGCGGTATGGCAATTTACCACCTTACCACATGCCTTTGTCGGTCTATCCGCGGTTGGGCGATGTTATTGACATACCATGGGGTCTCTGTCTTGGGCTAGCGATAGCATGGTGGATGGGCGCGGTCAGTGTGAATGTTACCTCCCTACCGCGAAGGTTGCTCAAAGGAGGCACGGTGGCTGCAGTGAACAAAGGCAGTCAGTGAATTTTTCTTATGACCACACCGTGATGGCCTTTTGGCCATGTCATGGTGGCACGATAAGCCTTGGTGGTCAGAGATGACACTAACCTCCTTACAGTGGAGGTCTTGTGATCGAGGCGAGGTAGCGTGGTGTGTTTTTCTGTAGGCTCTAGTGGTTACCTCCATACCGCAGGAGGCTTTGTTCAGCCTCACGATTGGGCGGTAGCACCGCCATACCATGGAAGGTTCATCTGAGCTTGGCGGTGATGTGGTGATAAGTGACAGGCTGGCAGAAAAACCACTACCTTGGTATTGTGAGGGTGTTAGGAGAGACCAATGGTTGGGCGGTGGCAGTGCCATACCGCGGAGGTTTGAAAACCTTGGAGCGGTGTCGTGATGGCCTCATTAGCTTAGTGAGGTAGCACGATAAGAGGTGTTTGGCATCTGTGTGACCAGTTAGACTTGACTAGAAGTGGAAAACAAATTGAGAGGCAACATGTGGCAAGAAATCAACAAGTGATTGGACGAATTTTGAAGTGGTGAAAGCATTAACTCCATGGCTCGATTTAGTGGTTGACAGGATCCAATTAAGGTAAGAGAATTAAATGCCTGGGTGGCTTGATGCATGATTGCAAGGTAGATCATAAGAATATTGGATTGCTTGATTGGTGAATGGTTCATAATTAAGTCGTGCGATTGATTGGTAATAATAATGTGATGTAAGACTTGTATAGTTGATTACATTGATATAAGTCATAAAAGGTGATGGTGAAAAAGTGAGAAGTATTCATTGTATGCAAAAAGGCATTGTAACAGTGAATCCATAAAAAGGCAAGTCTGTTGATGTGAGCTAACTATCAAAGATTAGGACTCTGAGCTTTATTTTTTAATTTAGTTTACTGTAATACAAAGTGTCTTTTCTTAGTGTGGTGTGTTTTTTTTGAAAGGGTTTTCCCACGTAAATTTGATGTTATATCTATGACTACTTTATTTCTTGTTACTTTTGTTATCCCGTATTTTATTCATCTCAAAAAATTTAAGAATTTTTAAAACTAGTCTTTGCACTTCTACTATGTAGTTTTAGTGTTAGGAAAGTGTTTCCGCACCTCTACTTTTCCTTTCAAGTGGTATCAAATCCTGGCCAATTGTATTATCCTTGATAGTAAGGCTTGTTTTTTGTGCTAATAATGTTCCAGTGGGAATCTTGCAAAGTTAGAACCTGTTGTTCCTTTTGCACACACGCCCCGTTCGGAACAGGGACCCTCTTTTCCCTCTTTCCTTTTTTTGGTCCCTTTCGCTTCACCTCGTTTTGCGTTCCCATTTTTGTGCCCCCAAATGTCAAGTGTGGCACGTTCCCCAATGTTGTATTTTAAGTTTTGGGTTTTCCAAGTTTTCCTTGTTGAAATTATGGCATCTGTGGCAATTTTTGGGTTTCCCCATCCAGATTTCCCTTGTCGGGTTTCCCATTTCGAGTTTCCCCTGTTGGACTTCCTCTTCTAGATTGCCTCTGCCGGGTTTCCCTGCCCGGGTTTCCTCTCGGGCGTTGCTATTTCTGACGGTGTCCACCGGACGGCTTCCCGGACCTCGAACCCCAGACCTCTCGCCGCCTCTACGTTTTCTGGAGTTCACCAACCGAACCCGCAACCGTATGGAGTCATTAATGCGGCATTAATGGCTGTTTTTGGCTATAAGAACATTTTTTTCGGCTGTCATTTTCAAAGTTCGAGTGATAGAAAAGGTTGAAAGAGCTCCCGACGATTTTGGGCTCTCCTCCTGTCGATTTTCGAGGTGTTTTCCCGGCGACTTCCGTGCGTCCAGCAACCTGTTCTTTGGATTTTCGAGGTAGGTTTTCCGTCCGCGTGCCCTAGTTTCCTTTTTGTGATTTTTGGGATTTTCTTGAGGTAAAATTGTAAAATGAGACATAAACTAAGTAGATTTCACCCCTGCGTGCAAAACCCATGTCTTGGAATCTAAGAATCCACCTTCAAACGCCCAGGAAATCGATCTGGAACCTTCCTGCGTCGCGGCTGTTCTTCGGAATGGCACCGGCGTCTTCCGGGCCCGAGTCTTCCCATGGCCGTCCGTACCATCATCTTCCAAATATTCAACCTTTTTTTCTTCCTTTCAGGTTCCTCCCTCCGGAATTCCCTTCTCAGGATTCCTTTGTGCCCTCGCCGTTCCTAACGGCGCCGTCCGAGCATCTTCCCGACCCTCAGATCCCAGACCCTCGATTTTCTTCTACCACCAAACTTCACGATTTCTTCGAATCCATCCCCGAAATTCCTCTCTCGGAATCCCACTCCTAGGATTCCCTTCTCGAAATTCCTTCCTCATCTCACCGTTTCAAATGGCGTCCATCTTGCGACTTCCTGGATCCCGAACCCCGGTCCGCTGCCCGCCGAAACCCCTAGGCTTTGGTCTTTTTCTCTAACCTGCCTCCGGATTTTTGGCGTCGGAATCCCTCTTCCAAAGTTCCTCTCCTGGAATTCCTTTCCCACTACGCCGTTCTAAACAGCGGGCACAGAGCGTCTTTCTGACCTCCGGGTCCCGATGTCCCATTTGCCGTCTGTTTCTCCCGAACCATTCGATTGCTTCCGGATTTCCTCTGTCAGATTTCCTCTTCCGAGTTTCCCCTCCTAGGTTTCCCCTTGCGTTTTTCCATTCCACATGACCGTCCACTTTGCGGCTTCCCGACAACGGCAATCCGAGACCCGGATTCCGCCGCTCGGAATTCCATCTCCTCTGCGCCATTTCCAACGGCTTCTTTGCAGGTGATACCTGAACCTCCTAATGAGGCATCAAATGACCTCCAAATCCAAAACAGATTTCGAACCACTTGCTAAAATGTGGTTTTCTTCCATTTCCAACCTCTAATCTTCAAATCTAACTTCGAGAAACACATATGGGAATTCCATTCTCATTTTGTCATTTTGAACGGCATTCTGCCAAGGGATTTCCAGCCCAGGAACTCTGGATTGTTTGTACTACCTTCTAATGATGATTTATCTTGCCTCTGTAATTGCTAAAGTGTGAATTTTGATTTTCGGACTAACCTTGACATGCAAGTACTCAGTGTCAGCCATTTTATCAGTTCCTTGTTGCTAATTCTCGTCCGTTGTGCAGGATTTATGGAATCCGGCCCAGAGACTTTCGATGCTTCCAAAAAAGGGAAAGGACCAGCTAGGCTAGAAAGGGGGAAGGAAGACAAGGAACTAATGAGGTATAAGTTCCAGGGGGTCCCCATTCAATCTAGGGTCACTACCCTTTGGAGGGATGTCACAGATACCAACATCAGATAGGTCGATGTTGATTAATTTACGCAAAGGGTCAGAATGAACCCGAAGACTGCAGGTGCCAAATTGATAAAGAGCAGTGGACTTGCCAAGGCTGCAGGTTTCCTGCCGGCCCTAGTGGCCTCGGAGCTGGTAATGGCATGTGTGGAACCATACCAGTCCGATACTAGAACAATAGTGGATCACGAGGGGAATATCCTTGCAGATATGTCTCCGTCAGGCATAACTGAGACCTTCCACATTCCCACATCTAAGAGCATGGAGATCCCCACCTTGGAGGACTGTAAGGAGGTGTGGGAGCAGGACCCGTTGGAGTGCAAAAGGGTTATCAACCACTGCTGGTTGAAGGAAAAATGTGCTAGTGCTGGGAAGCTTCCTCAAGAGCTCTACCGCAGTGACTTCTCCGAGGACTACCATGATTTGGTAACCCTCCTCAGCCGAATCAGAGGCCTTCCTAGCGCGGTCTTCTTCCAGGAATGGATGTTCTATTTCATAGAACAGATTCTCTGAGGAAAGGACACCTTCTTCTATTGGGGAGAGATCATCAGCGACTACTTCCATAAGCAGTTCACTACCGTGAAGAGAACTAATAAGTTCTTCATGACATCATACTTAGTGTACTCCCTCACCAACCAGCGACATTATCAAGGTTTGACTATGATACCTAGTGATCCATCGGGGCTGGAGCTCAAACCCTATAACAAATACCCTCAGTTGTAGTTTAGGAATTTCAAAACAAACTACTGTAGGGTGAATGACGCATTCATTGCCCACGTCATCTGGTCAATAGGAGGGGATTTTCATAGAAGGATGTCCCACAGTGCCAGAGTCCTCCTCAGACAATATGCATTCTGGTATATTTAATTTCCAAGGTTCACATACATCCATGCAGAAGGCTTCTCGGATAGACCAAACAAGCTGCCCCAGTACCCAAATGATCAGATTGTCCTCCTGGAACTGACTCGACAATTGCGGCACATTCACAGTGTCCTGAGTGAAAAGCATCTGGCAGGCCCCGTCTACGCCATGAACCTTGAGCAGGGAATGTATAAGGTCCACACTTCCCAGTGCGTTGGATATTCAAAAAAGGAGTTGGTGGAATATAATTTTGAACAATACATAGCTAGGCCACGGATGGATCCCTATGGCCATGTCAGAAAGGCGCTGGGGCATGGATATTCCCACCTCCATAACATCGAGGACTTCTGGGCCAACTACAAAGACGATCTCGAGGTGCGGTTGCAGTATTACATGCGCATGACCGTCCTCCATGTGCGAAGGGTGAACTTATGCCCTGTACTCGATCAGCTGGAAGAGGATGAGGAGGCAATATTGGATCCCGTGTATGATACAGTCTCCAACCTGTCGCTGCTCGCCATCAACTGGGATGCACCTGAACTCAATGACATTAGTGTGCTCACCAGGGCCATCAAAGTACGAACAAGGGCATGGATCGACGGAAAGGTGGCCCAATTGAAACAACAAGGGGTCGTCCTAACATATATCGAGCTCGCGAGAGAGCATGTAAGTGAGCCAAGTGGCTCCGAAGGTGGAGAGGCTACCACTGCAACTGGGGAGACATCTAAGACCCCACCACCTCCAAAGACCAGAAAAAGAAAAGAGGCTAGCCAGCAGCTGCCCAAACCAAGGGTCTATGCCCGTAAGTCTTTCGAGCCAGAGCCCTCTCAAAAGAAGAGAAAAACAACAGGGAGCGCAGAGACATTGATGATGCCCAAGGGCTCGCCCCTCGGGATCGCGAGCAAAGGATCAAGCTCGTTTGGATCTCCACCCATGATAATCACCGCTGCCACCCCGCTTGCCTCAATTCTAGCTTCTGCTTCCTCCTCGCCTACGATGGATATCTTCGTCCACCTTGCTCCTACTCCTCTAGCGTTTCATGTCATTCCCATGGATTCATCATCTGCCACCACCTTGCCTATGACCTCTTCCTCCATGTCTCCTTCCCTCCCTTCCGTTTCCGCTGCCATGACACCAGCCCCAAGCCTTCCAGATCCCTTTGTGAGGTATATGTAGAATGTGCCTTCTGAGCTTTCGAGGATGCTCGCCAATCCAATAGTCTAGGAAGCAATAGGTCAATCTATGGCCTCCACTCCAATGGCATCTCCCTCTATTGAATCACCGAAGATGGAGGCCACCATGCAAATATCGAAAGAGAATGAGCGACAGCAGTAGGAGGCTAAGAAGGAACCGGAGTATGAAGAGTTTGAGTATCACGAACATCCCTTGTATGAGCGTCAGGAAATTGATGAGGTAGTTTGTGAATCTTCCAGTGGGGAAAGTGAAAGCAGCAAGGACCTTGACACCAAGCTGATCAGAGAGTCAAATGATCCCAGGCTCAATGAAGAATGGGGTAAATAGCTTAAGGAAATTGAGGACAAAGAGGCTGAGGATCGGCTTGCACAGGACGAGGAGACTGCTGCTCCAGAAATAGAAGGTCATAGGTCGCCCATCGAGGAACATGGTGAGGAAACTTTCCTCCAGGAGAGCAAGCAAACAGAAAGCCCCGAGAAGCATCGAGATACTCTAAACGTGGAGGAGGATGCTGAGAAAGTAGATTCACCCAAGTAACAGCTACAAACTGAGTCCCCCGTCGAGCATGAAACATTGGAACACACTTCTGATGAAAGAAAAGAGGACGCAGAAACAAGTGACAAGGCACTTATCATCCAAGATGTCAAACTCGAGAAGGAAGACAGTGGGACTCAAGGTGAGGTACCAGACAAAGAACCTCAAACACCTGATTGGCTGCAAAGGTAGCTCAAACAAAAGACTCCTGCAACAAAGGATCCCAAGGCAAGGCTGGAAGCCATCATGGCCAGAGCACGAATAGGCACCAGAAAAGAGAAGAAGCTGAAGATCAGATCGAGGATAACCATGGATGCCTCAGGATCAAGGGTCGTGCAATTAGCAACGCCGATGGTTGGAGAACAAGGTATAACTTACAACGTCTCCACCATCGATTTGGGAGTGGCCACAAGGGAGCAAAAGGTTGAGCATCTCCAGGAGTCAATTGCCACTGTAGTGCACCTTATCTAGCAGGATAAGATCTCCAAGGAGGAGTTGAAGGAGTAGGTGGCGGACCTAACCACATATATTCAGTAGTGGTCGTCTCTAAATGATTAGCCCATGACATCATCGGCCCCACCTCAACTGTTGTCCAGAGAGCAAATTGATAAACTAGAAAAGAGGCGAAACCTGGGTAGAACTACAAAAAATTGGTTCCAGCAGGTTTTGGACCTAGGAAGCAAGGGTATCAACGTGGCTATCCAAGCAGTGAATAGATTCTTGGAGGTCTAGAAAACTCTCAGGGACATGAGGAAAATCTGTGAGAGGTTCCCCATGAAATACAATGCATCCTACCCAATGATTGAGGCTATTCTCACTTTGCCGATTGATATCTGGGAGAGGGACCTTGCCTTCAAAGACGATGACCACTGGCTAGTGGATACTTGGAAGAGAGACTATGACCACAGAAAGAGGTGGCTGGAGCAGATTTTGGAATGGATAGCACCTGACATTGAATGGGCAAGGGAATCCAGAGAGGAGTGTACGCAGTACCTCAAACTGATGATGGGGTATGAAGTGCCCGCAGTCAAGATCAACTCCGAGAGCATCAAGCCCTACTTCTTCAAGGCTATGAAAGATGGGATGTCCGCCGAAATCACCACTGATTTCATGTGCTTCGCAGCCCGAGCCTTTGCACGGTCAAAAGCCTGCCAAGAAAATGATGTCAAATATGAGGTAGATTGGAAGAAGCTTGGCAGCAATTCCCAAGAGTGGAGTTATCAGATCTTGAAGGCTGATATCTTGGAGGTAGAAAAGTTCCAATCTCTGATCCTGAATTTCATGGAGTATGCCACGTTGAAGAAGCGAGAGGGCAACCCAGTCATTGATGAATAGTTCCTTGAAGAATAGCTACAGCAAAGGGAAAATCACTAAAAGACAAATTTGCTACAGTGCTATCACTAGATGACGAGATAGGGAAGAGACAAGAAAGTATTTTATAAATGTAATATATTAAGGGGTAGGTGAAACCCTAATGTAAAATGAATCTTGGCCACATAATGGAATCAAATCTTGGCCACTCATTTTGTTTTGTGAAAACTATAAATAGGGCTCTCCTCCTCTCATTTTAAGGGAGTTGAGTTGTTGTAAAGGCATACTGTAGAAATTATAAATAGCAAATACAGTCATTTTTTGGTGTATTTTCTGGGTTTCTCAATATGTTTCATGATTCCTCTCCCCTTTAGTTATAGCTTTGCTTTAAGTTATTTTGTTGTTCTAGTATCTTCAATTTAAACTTGGTAGATTTAATATGTTATTTCTGATTTTGGAGATAGTTGTTGTGTGTATGCTTTCCTTGTCCATACTTTTGGTCATTTGTTGAAGGTAGATGACAGTGCAAAGTTAGTCTGGACTTTGATTCCATTGCTGCTCATTGAACTTTATCTTTTTTTCATGTTTCCATGGTGAATGAATGATGAACATCTGCAGTCCCTAGAAGATAGCACAGATTTCATGATATTGTGAGGAGTCTGGTTAAGTGAAATCTCGTTTAAGGAAACTGTCCATAGCAGGAACCTCCATGATCACTGTTCATCGGTAGTTGCAGGTCCAGGAAACATCTTTCTTCCTCGCCCTTTTTTTTTCCATTTTTTTAGAATCAACTTATGTTGAGGTTCTTTGCACATTATAAAGCCAAGTCCAATGAAATAATGGAGTCTAAGACTACTACTTGAAACTGCAGCAAAGCATATCAATTCCAGACCTATAGAACTCCATTTATTGACTCAATTCCCCTACAGCTTCAACCACATAAGGCCGCCTTGTGATTCCAGCAAATCACACCAACAACTAAAATATTCCAAGCACTGTCAAGACCTGACATCCAAGAGACCTTAGGATAGTGTTCTGCAATTTGATTATGGAATATTATCTTTCAAGAGAGGTAATGCACCTACATATTGCTCGTGTTGTAAAGTGCATAAAAACACCATCAACAGAACCTAGTTCTGTTTGAGATGGCGAGTACATCAGGTAGAGTAGAGATTGAAAAATTCAATGGTGGCAAATTTGAGTTGTGGAAACTCAAAATGTAAGACTTTCTTGTGGATAGAGACCTCTGGGTTGTTGTGTCTAGAACTATGCCACAAGGTATGAGGCAAGAATATTGGGACCTTGCAGATAGAAAAGCAATAGGTCTGATAAGACTTAGTCTGGTCGATTTTATACTCTTGAACATCCATGAGGAGAATTTTGCAGCTTCATTATGGAAGAAGCTTGGTGATATTTATCAAGGAAAGTCTCTGGTAAATAAGTTATTCCTAAGAAAGAAGTTGTAATCCTTAAAGATGGAAGAAGGTGCATCTGTTGCGGGCCACCTGAACTCATTTAATATGAGTGTTTCTCAGTTGGTGTATGTGGGTGTGAAGATAGAGGATGAGGATCGTTGCATGCTCTTGTTATGTTCATTACTTGAAACTTGGGATCATCTTGTAATGGCTATTGGAAGTACGACCACTACTTTCAAGATGGAAGAAATTGTTGCATCACTGTTGCCTGAAGAGATGCGGAGGAAGTCTTCAGAGATGGCCAAAGAGGCCCTTGCTATTTGAGGTAGATCGAAGGAGAAATGCAAGAAAAAGGACAAGAAGTCTAAATCAAAATCAAAAGGGAGATCAAAGTCTCCTGGTAAAAATTCCAAGGTAAATGCTAGAACTGTGGGTAGCATGGTCATATCCAAAAGGATTGTAAGCGGAAGAAGAAGAAGAAGAAGAGTGACTCTTTAGACAATGACTCTTCTCAAAGTGATGCAGATGCCTTCATTGCAGCCTTGACAACTCAAGCATCAAATAATGTCCAGCTAGTTGACTCGGGTGCGTCATTTCACATGATGTCTCATAGAGAATGGTCCACTAAGTACGATAAGTATGGTGTAGAAAATTTTACCTGGAAAGTGATTAAACATTGGAGATTGTTGACTATGGAATAATCAAAATATAGTTCCCTGGTGGAAGAATCAAAGGGATTGGTGATGTACTGCACATACCAGGTTTGGCTCATAACTTATTTTCAGTTAGTAAGCTAAATGATGCTAGTGTGGAAGTTTTTTTCTCGAGTAAAGGATGTGAGATGGCTAGACGTGCAAATTTTTTGGCTAAGGGTGTACATAGTGGCACTCTATACAAGTTGGATGTACATCTTGTTCAATGCAACAACACCTCTATAAAGTCAAAAAAAATTGTTCCTATAGAGGAAGATAAAGATGCTTCTTTGGCTGTAAATTCCTTGGAGGTGAAAATCCTAGCAAAGAAGACCATGTTGTGGCATTATATACTTGGTCACATAGGTGATAAAGGTTTAAAAACCTTGAAAAATAAAAATCTTGTTGAAGGACTTGATGATTGTAACCTTGAGTTCAATTTTTTAGAACATTGTATTTATGGAAAGAAACACCGTGTTTCATTTTATTTGAGTCCTCATAAATCTTCTAGTGTACTAGATTATGTTCATTCTGATGTGTTTAGTCTAGTTAATGTTCCTTCACTATCGAAGTCTAGATATTATGTTTCTTTCATTCATGACTATTTGACAAGGGAATTTATATACTTTCTTAAGAGTAAATCAGAAGTGTTCAATTGGTTTAAAGAATTTAAAAATTTGGTAGAGAATCAGACTGGAAATAAATCAAATGCTTGAGGATGGATAATGGTGGTGAGTTTTGTTCTGTAGACTTCAAAAGGTATTGCAAAGACCATGGGGTTGAAAGGCATAAAAACACACCTTATACTCCACAGCAGAATGGAGTTGTTGAATGATTGAATAGAACGTTAATGGAGAAAGAGAGAAGTGTGTTGAGCAGTGCTGGTCTGGAGTAGAATTTTTGGGTTAAGGCTATGGCTACAGCATGTTACCTGGTAAATCATTCCCCTTGTTTTTTTATTGTTGACAAGACACCTTTGGAAGCATGGTCTAGTAAGAAGCCCTCTCTAAGACATATTTGTGTCTTTGGTTGTGGGGAATATGTATTTGTGGCAAATAAGAAAAGATCAAAACTAGAGAACAAGACTGTTAAATGTATCTTCATCGGCTATGACATTGGTGTGAAAGGATACACACTTTGGAATCCTGATATTGAGAAGGTTCTATACAGTATAAGTGTAATATTTTGTGAGATGAAACCTTCAGTAGTTGATCCACTACTAGAGACAGATAAAAGAGAAAAGAAGAATGATGTAGTTCAGATTCCTCATACTCTATAAAAAGAGGAACTACATGGTGTACCTGAAACTGAGGAGAGTCAAAGTAGCTTTGATAATTCTGAAGATGAAGAACCACAACCTCAACCAATAAGAAGGTCTACACATGAAAAATGACAACCTGATAGGTATGGTTTCTCTATGTTAGATTCGAATTGTGCCTATGCTTTGATTACTAGCATTGATGAGCCTAGGACTATAAAAGAAGCTATTAGCATGTGTGATTCAAATTCCTAGTTGGAAGCCATGAATGAAGAAATGTAATCATTGAAGAAAAATGAAACCTAGGATTTGGTACCTTTGCTTGAAGGGAAAGAGCTTGTTGGGTGTAAATGGGTATTCAAGAAGAAGATTGGTCTAGATGGTAGTGTAGAAAAGTAGAAGGCAAGGTTGGTTGGAAAGGGATTTTCCCTGATAGAGCGATTAATTATGGAGAAATTTTTTCCCTTGTAGCAAAGTTGACATCTATCAGATTTATGTTATCATTGGCGGTAGCAAATGACTTAAAGATTGAGCAGATGGATGTGAAGACAGTGTTTCTCCATGGAGAGCTGGAAGAAGAAATTTATATGTCCTAGCCTGAGCACTTCATGTAAAAAGGTAAAGAAAGTCTGGTCTGCAAATTAAAGAAATCTTTGTATGGTTATAAGAAGTCTCCTAGAATATGGTACCAAAATTTTGACACCTTTGTGTTGTCTATGGGATTTGTGAGATCAAAATCTGATTATTTTGTTTATTATAAATCTGAAAATGATCATGTGCTTATTATTACCCTGTATGTGGATGATATGTTGTTCATAGGAAATAGTAAGTCTATGATTTCTGATCTTAAATCTCAGTTGTCTGAAAAGTTTGAAATGAAATATCTAGGTGTAGCAAGGTATATTCTGGGGATGGAGATAACCAAGGATAGAATGAGTAGAAAGCTTTGGGTTAGCCAGATTAAGTATGTTAACACTATTCTGGAGAGATTTGGTATGGATGATTGCAAGCAGCTAGTTGTCCCAATTATGTAGGGAATGAAGCTATTTGTTGAAGACTGTCATAAATCTGCTACTGAGATGGAGGACATGACCAAGGTTCCTTATGCAAGTTTTGTTGGTAGTATAATGTATGCAATGGTCTGTACAAGACCAGAAATTTCCCAAGCGATTGGAGTTCTCAGTCATTTTATTGAAAATCTAGGAAAAACACATTGGGATGTTGTGAATAGAGTGTTTAGATATTTAAAGGGGTCTTCATAATATTCTTTGTATTACCATGGCAGTTTGGTTGCATCACAGATAACACTCATCATTCATGGATATGTAGATTCTAATTGGGCAAGGGACATTGATAGAAGAAGATCCACTAGTGGATACATTTTCATGTTAAATGGAGGTGTAGTCAGTTGGATGAGAAAGCGATGGGTTGTAGTCACTTTGTCCATAATAGAAGCAGAATACATGGTAGCAACTCACGCCTACAAATAAATTGTTTGGCTAAATCATTTGTGCTCTGATATTGGTTTTAATTCAGGGAAAATTACAATTTGTTGTGACAGCTAAAGTGTCATTTGTTTGGCAAAGAACCCTACTTTCTATGTCAGGACAAAGCACATTGTTGTGTAATATCACTTTGTAAGGGATATGGTGGAGGATGGAAAGGTCTATTTAGAAAAGGTTGACACTTTGAAAAATGTTGCAAATGCATTAACGAAGCCAGTGAGCACAAACAAGTTCATATGGTGCATAGATTTGATGGGCCTTAGGGCCTATGATCATTAGTAATTTTCAAATTCTAGAGGAAGCCAGGAAGTCTTCGTCAAATGGGAGCTTGTTGGGAACAGGTGCCTCAACTTCTAGCCTAAACCTCTAAAAGGACTTGGTGAATTATCATCTTTCTTAGCCTTTACCTGTTGGGAGCTCTTCTTTGAGTTTTGGTATGGCAGTTTACCACCTTACCATGGGCCTTTGTCGGTTTGTCCACGGTTCGGCGGTGCTACCTCCATACCGCGGGGTCTCTGTCTTGGGTTGGCGATAGTGTGGTGGACGGGTATGGTCAATGTGAAGGTTTATCTCCCTACCATCGAGGTTTCTCAAAGGAGGCGCATTGGGCATAGTGAACAAAGATAGTCAGTGAAATTCACTTACCGCCACACCACGATGGCCTTTTGGCCATGTCGCGATGGTGCGATAAGCCTTGGCGATCAAAGATGACACTTACCTCCTTACCATGAATTTCTTAAGGTCGGGGTGAAGTAGCGCAATATGTTTTTCTATAGGCTCTAGCCATTACCTCGATACTGTGGGAAGCTTTTTTTAGCCTCGCAGTTAGGCAGTAGCACTGTAATACCACGGAAGGTTGACATGAGCTCTATGTTGATGCTATGATAAGTGATGGGCTGGCAAACAATCCACTACCTCAGTATCATGAGGGTGTTAGGAGAGACTAGTGGTTGGCCAGTGGCACCGCCATACAACAAAGGTTTGTCAACCTTGGAGCAGCGTCACGATCACACCGCCATACCGCAGTGGCCTCATTGGCTCAATGAGGTAGCATGGTAAGAGGTGTTTGGCATCTGTGTGACTGGTCAGACTTGAATTGAAGCGGCGAACAAATAGAGAGGTGATAATGGCAAGAAATCAATAATTGATTGGCCGAATTTTGGAGTGATGAAAGCATTAACTCCATGGATCGATTTGGTGGATGATAGGATCTAATTAAAGTAAGAAAATTAAATGTCTGGGTGGCCCGATACATGATTACAAGGAAGATAGGTCAAAAGATCAGATTTCTAGATTGGTGAGTGATGCATAATTAAGGTATGTGATTGATTGGTAAGAATAATGTGATGTAAGACTTGTATAGTTGATTACATTGATATAAGTCACAAAAGTTTATGGTGAAAAAAAGAGAAGTATTCATTGTATGCAAAAAGGAATTGTAACAATGAGTGCATGAAAACTCAAGTCTGATGATGTGAGCTAACTATCAGAGAGTGAGGACTATGAGCTTTGTTTTGTAATTTAGTTTACCGAATACAAAGTATCTTCTCTTGGTGTGCTGGGTTTTTTTCCGAAAGGGTTTTCCCCCGTAAAATTGGTGTTATCTCTGTGACTGCTTTATTTCTTGTTACTTTTGCTATCCTGTATTTTATTCATCTCAGCAATTTTAAGAATTTTTAAAACTAGTCTTTGCACTTCTCCTCTGTAGTTTTAGTGTTAGGAAAGCATTTTTGCACCTCTTATTTTCCTTTCAAGTGGTATGAGAGTCTAGCCAATTGTGTTATCCTTGTTAGTAAGGCTGGTTTTTTGTGCTAATACTGTTCCAGTGGGAGTCTTGTAAAGTTAGAACCTAGTTATATTTGAGATGGTGAGTACATCAGGTAGAGTAGAGATTGAAAAATTCAATGGTGGCAACTTTGAGTTGTGGAAACTCAAAATGGAAGACTTGCTTGTGGATAGAGGCCTTTGGGTTGTTGTGTCTGGAACTATGCCACAAGGTATGAAGCAAGAAGATTGGGACCTTTTAGATAGAAAAGTGAGAGGTCTGATAAGACTTAGTCTAGTCGATTCTCTACTCCTGAATGTCCATGAGGAGAATTTTGCAGCTTCATTATGGAAGAAGCTTGGTGATATTTATCAAGGAAATTCTTTGGTAAATAAGTTATTCTTGAGGAATAATTTGTACTCCTTGAAGATAGAAGAAGGTGCATCTATTGTAGACCATTTGAACTCATTTAATATGAGTTTTTTCAGTTGGTGTCTATGTGTGTGAATATGGAGGAGGAGGATCGTTGTATTCTCCTATTATGTTTGTTACCTGACACTTGGGATCATCTTCTAATGGCTATTGGAAGTACGACCACTACTTTCAAGATGGAAGACGTTGTTGCCTCATTGTTGTCTGAAAAGATGCAGAGGAAGTCTTTAGAGATGGCCAAAGAGGCCCTTGTTGTTCGAGGTAGATTGAAGGAGAAAAGTAAGAAAAAGGACAAGAAATCTAAATCTAAATATGAAGGGAGATCAAAGTCTCTTGGTAAAAATTCCAAGGTAAAATGTTGGAATTGTGAGCAGCCTAATCATATCCAAAAGGATTGTAAGGAGAAGAACAAGAAGAAGAGTAACTCTTCAAATAATAACTCTTCTCAGAGTGATGCAAATACCTTCATTGCAGCCTTGGCAACTCAAGCATCAGATGATTTCTAGCTGGTTGACTCAGGTACATCCTTTCACATGACGTCTAATAGAGAATGGCTCACTAAGTATGAGAAGTATGATGGTGGAAATATGTACTTGTCAATTAATTCAACATTAGATATTCTTGGTCATGGAAGAATCAAAATATAGTTCCCTGGGGGAAGAATCAAAAGGATTGGTGATGTACTGCACATACTAGATTTGGCTCGTAACTTACTTTTTGTGAGTAAGTTGAATGATGTTGGTGTGGAATTTTCTTTCTCAAGTAAAGGATATAAGATGGCTAGAGGTGCAATGGTGTTGGCTAAGGGTGTACATACTGGAACTCTGTACAAGCTAGATGCACATCCTATTCAATGCAACAACACCTCTATAAATTCAAGCAAAGTTGTTCCTATAGAGAAAGATAAAGATGCTTCTCTGGCTAAAAATTTCTTAGAGGTGAAACTCTCAATAGAGAATACCATGTTGTGGCATCATAGACTCAGTCGCATAGGTGAGAAAGGTTTGAAAACCTTGAAAAATAAAAATATTGTTGAAGGGCTTGATGATTGTAACCTTGAGTTCAATTTTTGTGAACATTGTATTTATGGAAATCAACACCATGTTTCATTTTATTCGAGTCTTCATAAATCTTCTGGTGTACTGGATTATGTTCATTTTGATTGGTTTGGTCTAGTTAATTTTCCTTCGTTATTGAAGTCTAGATATTATGTTTCTTTCATTTATTACTATTCGAGAAGGGCATTTATATACTTTCTTAAGAGTAAATTAGAAGTGTTTAGTTGGTTTAAAGAATTTAAAACTTTGGTAGAGAATCAGACTGGAAAGAAAATTAAATGCTTGAGGATGGATAATGGTGGTGAGTTTTGTTATGTAGACTTCAAAAGGTATTGCAAAGACCATGGGATTAAAAGGCATAAAACTACACCTTATACTCCACAGCAGAATGGAGATGTTGAAAGGTTGAACAGAACATTAATGGAGAGAGCGAGAAGTGCATTGAGCAATGTTGGTCTGGAGAAAAATTTATGGGTTGAGGTTATGGCTATAGCATGTTACCTGTTAAATCATTCACCTTGTTCTTCTCTTGTTGACAAGACACATTTGGAAGCGTGGTCTGGTAAGATTCTCTCTCTAAGACATATTCGCATCTTTGGCTATGAGGCATATGTATATGTGCTAAATGAGAAAAGATCAAAACTGGAGGACAAGGTTGTTAAATTTATATTCATCAGCTATGGTGTCTATGTGTAAGGATACAAGCTTTGGAATCCTGATACTAAGAAGGTTTTGTATAGCAGAAGTGTAATATTTCATGAGCTGAAACCTTCAGTAGTTGATCCACGACTAGAGACAGATAAAAGAGAAAAGAAGAATGATGTAGATCAGATTCCTCAGACTCCAAAAAAAGAGGAACTACATGGTGTACCTAAAAATGAGGAGATTTCAAGCAGATTTGATAGTTCTAAAGATGAAGAACCACAACCTCAGCTAGTAAGAAGGTCTACACGTGAAAAATGACAACCTAATAGATATGGTTTTCTATGTCAAATTTGAACTATGCCTATGCTTTAATTACTAGCATTGATAAGCCTAGGACTATAAAAGAAGCTATTAGCATGTCTTATTAAAATTCTTGGTTAGAAGCCATGAATGAAGAAATGGAATCATTGAAGAAAAATGAAACATGGGATTTGGTACCTTTGTCTGAAGGGCGAAAGCTTGTTGGTTGTAAATGGGTATTCAAGAAGAAGACTAGTCTAGATGGCAGTGTAGAAAAATATAAGGCAAGGTTGGTTGCAAAGGGATTTTCCTAGATAGAGGGAATTGATTACAGAGAAAAAATTTCCCCTTTAGCAAAGCTGACATCTATCAAATTTTTGTTGTCATTGGCAACAGCATATGACTTAGAGATTGAACAGATGGATGTGAAGACAATGTTTCTCCATGGAGAGTTGGAAGAAGAAATTTATATGTCCCAGCTTGAGCACTTCGTTGAAAAAGGTAAAGAAAGTCTGGTCTACAAATTAAAGAAATTTGTGTATGGTTATAAGAAGTCTCCTAGAATGTGGTACCAAAATTTTGACACCTTTGTGTTGTCTACGGGATTTGTGAGATCAAAATTTGATTTTTTTTTATTATAAATCTGAAAATGATCATGTGCTTATTATTACCCTGTATGTGGATGATATGTTGTTCATAGGAAATAGTAAGTCTATTATTTCTGATCTTAAATCTTAGTTGTCTGCAAAGTTTGAAATGAAAGATCTAGGTGTAGTAAGGTATATTCTGGGGATGGAGATAACCAGGGATAGAATGAGTAGGAAGCTTTGGGTCAACCAGATTAAGTATGTTAACACTATTCTGGAGAGATTTGGTATGGATGATTGCAAGCAGCTAGTTGTCCTAGTTATGCAGGGAATGAAGCTATATGTTGAAGACTATCCTAAATCTAGTACTGAGATGGAGGACATGACCAAGGTGCCTTATGCAAGTGTTATTGGTAGTCTAATGTATGTAATGGTATGTACAAGACCAGACATTTCCCAAGTAGTGGGATTTCTCAGCCATTTTATGGATAATCTAGGAAGAACTCATTGGGATGCTATGAAGAGAGTGTTCAAATATTTATAGGGGACTTTAAAATATGCTCTATGTTACCATGGAATTTTGGTTGCATCATAGAGAACACTCACCGTTCGTGGATATGTAGATTATAATTGGGCAGGGCACATTGATAGTAGAATATCCACGAGTGGATACACTTTCATGTTAAATGGAGTTGTAGTCATTTGGATGAGCAAGCAATAGGTTGTAGTCACTTTGTCCATAATAGAGGTAGAATACATGGCAACAACTCATGCCTACAAAGAATTTGTTTGGCTGAGTCGTTTGTGCTCTGGTATTGGTTTTAATGTAGGGAAGATTACAATTTTTTGTGACAGACAGAGTGTTATTTGTTTGGCAAAGAACCCTACTTTCCATGCCAGGACAATGCACATTGATGTGCGATATCACTTCATGAGGAATATGGTGGAGGATGGAAATATCTATTTAGAAAAGGTTGACACTTTGAACAATGTTGCAGATGCATTAACGAAGCTAGTGAGCATAGACAAGTTTAGATGGTGCACAGATTTGATGGGCCTTGGGGCCTATGATCATCTCTACCATTGGGAGCTCTTCTTTGAGGCATGGTATGGTATTTTACTGCCTTATCGCAAGCCTCTATCAGTCTGTCTATGGTTGGGCGGTGTTACCACCATACTGCGGGGTATTTTTCTTGGGTTGGCAGTAGCACGGTGGATGGGCGCGATCAGTGTGAAGGTTTACCTCCCTATCATGGAGGTTGCTTGAAGGAGGCACGATGGCCACAGTGAACAAAGATAGTCAATGAAGTTCAGTTACCGCCACACTGTGATGGCATTTTGGCCATGTCGCAATGGCGTGGTAAGCCTTGGCAGTCAGAGATGATGCTTACCTCCTTACTGCGGAGGTCTTGCAATTGGGGTGAGGTAGTGTGGTGTGTTTGTTTGCAAGCTCTAGTGGTTACCTCCATACCGCAAGAGGCTTTGTTCAACCTTGCAGTTGGGCAGTAGCACTGCCATACCATGGAAGGTTGATCTGATCTTGGCGGTGATGCGGTGATAAGCGACAAGCTGGCAAATAATCCACTACCTTGGTATCATGAGGGTGTTAGGAGAGACCAATGGTTGGGCAGTGGTACTGCCACACTACGGAGGTCTCTCAACCTTAAAGCGATGTTGCAGTGACACCGCCATACCAAGGTGGCCTCATTATCTCAACAAGGTAGCATGGTTAGAGGTGTTTGGCATCTATGTGACCGGTCAGACTTGACTGGAAGCGGTAAACAAATAAAGAGGTGACACATGGAAATAAATCAATAATTGATTGGTCAAATTTTGAATTGGTGAAAGCATTAACTCCATGGCTCGATTTGACAGTTGACAGGATCTGATTAAGACAAGAAAATTAAATTCTTGGGTGTGATTGTAGAGCAGATCGATCAAAATATTGGATTGCTTGATTAGTGAATGGTGCATAATTAAGGCATACGATTGGTTGGTAAGATTGATGTGATGTAAGACTTGTATAGTTGATTACATTGATATAAGTCACAAAAGGTGATGGTGAAAAAGTGAGAAGTATCCATTGTATGCAAAAAGGCATTGTAACAGTGAGTGCATGAAAACTCAAGTCTATTGTTGTGAGCTAACTATCAGAGAGGAAGGACTATGAGCTTTGTTTTTTAATTTAGTTTACTGTAATACAAAGTGTCTTCTCTTGGTGTGTTGGATTTTTTTTCCTAAAAGGGTTTTCCCACGTAAATCTAGTGTGATCTCTGTGACTGCTTTATTTCTTGTTACTTTTTTTATCCTGTATTTTGTTCATCTCAATAGTTTTAAGAAGTTTTAAAAATGATCTTTGCACTTCTCCTCTATATTTTTAACATTAGGAAAGCATTTCCACACCTCTTCTTTTCCTTTCAAATAGAATGTATTTTGTATAATTATCAATAAGGAGAAAATAAATGTTTTATAGTTCTTTCTTTGTTACATGTTATTTGTGTTTAATATTGTAGATTAAGAAAAAAATTACGTAAGATTCGGGTCATTACATGTGGTATCAGAGCTACTAGGTTAAACACTAAAACCTATGAGCTCGTCAACTTTCCTTTCCAACATTGTCTAATGTTGTGAAAAATTATTTTGTCAGGATGGTACCTATCAGATTGATGGCTCACAAGTTTTTAATCAACAACGAACATTACCTTAGGTCCAAGAAGGAAAAAGAGGCCATTGTTAGGACCATCCAAAGAACCAGCTATGATAATGCAATCCGGTTGAGTGATACTAAGACTTTTAGCCATGCACTTTCTTGGATCAACGATGTGAAGAGGAAAATGAGAATGGAGGCCACGTACAACTACTTACCCACCATCTCACCTCAAAATTCTAAATTATTACCACTATCCAAGAACATGCCATATGAAGAAAGTGCAAGCCCTTCATTCAATGTTAGGGATCTTAGAGTTCAACCATTGGCTGAAGTAATATCAATCTCGTCAAGTAAAGAATCTGAAGGTTATACACCAAGGACACCACCGGTCAAGAAATGGTCTAATGAACAAATGTCTACAAAAGATGTAGACCAATTTGTTGATGAACACCATATTGATAATACTCCCCACAACTTTATATCAGACAATAAATCTGAGGGTTACTATCCATTTTGGGATAGATATGAACAATTGAGGGATGAACAGAAAGATTGTGAACAATAATTTTCTCAATCTATAGGATACACCCCTTTAAGTTATGTGTCTGAGAATGAATCTGATGGATACTCTCCCCTTGACTCTCCTCTTGACTACTTGAATAGTCAATTAAAGTAACCAAAAGGATTTTGGATCCTCATTTATAAATAAAACTATGTTTTTATGAGAGAAATTATTTGTCTTTTATAAAATACTTATGCTCATGTGAATGTGTTTTTCTTCATAAAAGTTACTTGGTAAATAATTAATTATAACATGAATAAAATATTCAAGATAAAATAATAATATAATCATGGTAAGAATTATGAGAGAACATGAAACATACCCGGAACCATCCAAGAAGGATGGCAAGGAGCTATAGGAATGGAAGCTAAGCTAGATCGAATCCTCGTGAGATTAAGCTATTGGGGAAATGAAACGGGTCAACTTAGAACTAAATATCTAATAATAGCAGTTCCTTAGTGACTTTAATTTCTTCAAATCACCTCAAATACACAAACTACTATGCCATAAAGTGGAAACAGGCATATTTGTTTCCCCCATTAATCCTTCTAAGAAAAGTACATGCATATGAATAACAAATTCAACACCATACATAGATTCAAATTATAGAATCAAACAACATGAAAGACAAACATATGGACACACAAATTTACGTGGGAAAAACCATTTCAGGTAAAAAACCCCACCCTCCAAAACACTCAGCTCAATTGTATTAATCAGCAACAAAATAGTTACAATAAAATTTTAGAGCTATGCTCTTCAGAAGTTTACATCTTGTCCATCTGAAGAATACAGGAAACACCATTATACAGAATCCTCACACTATTACAATGTCCTCACATGACATATACTGCAAATTCATTCCATCTCACCAGCCCACTCGTTCAGCCAACCTTTCAGTCAGCACAGCCTCACGGCCACTCAGGTTCACATCTTCTCTTATTTTGAGTCACTTAGTGTTCATGATTACAATGCCTTAGTATACCGCTTGAACACACACTTTGTGACTACTTACCTCTTGAATTTTATACGTTACTTCCAACCAATGACCATCAGGGCATATTTAATTACCCCACTAACAAGCTTCCATCATTCTCTGGCAACACCACCCTAAAAAATGCATCAAGTCACCTTACATTAAAAAGGTTGCCAAGAATAATATCATATCTACACTTCGTCAACCACCGAATCGAATCATACATTTAATGCAAAAATATCACTTCCAAAGAATAAATCTTTCAACCAATAAGCATTAATTTACAACAGTGATGTAAAATCAATGAATGACATCATGCCACATGTTGACACACCATTCGTCCATCATTTTGACTATCACCCAAATAGTCAATAGTACCCGAGCTCCTTCTACCACACCACCACGAGCCATTCATCATACGTGTATGGTAAGGCAGTATACACCACACTACCACACCCTAGCAAGAAGACACCTATGGTATAGCGGTGACAACTTGCTTGCTAGACCATCACCATCAACTGTGCCACCACTACTTAAATAACAAGCCTCTGTGATATAGTGGTAAGAATCTACTATTGTCTACCATTTCCACCACGTAACTACCTGACAACCACGAGACCCTCGCGGCATGGCGGTACTCACACTGCACCACTGTGCCAAGGCCAGAAGGCCCTTGTGGTATGGCAATGCCACCGCCCAACTACGAGGAAAAGCAAAGCCTCTCGCGGTATGGAGGTAAACACCCAATCCAGCCACCAAGCACACCACTCAATCACACTATGACCCAAAGTCATCTGTGGTAAGGACGTAACCACTTCGTTGGACCACCACAATTCACCGCACCACCACTAGGGAAGATAAAGGACTCCATGGTATAGTGGTAACACTTCCCAACCACCAAATAGTGAAAATTCCTCTATGGTATGGTGATAAACTGCACAACCACACCACCTACTAAAGCTCCCAACAATATAGTGGTAAAGGCTCAAATAGAAGGAAAAACACCAAGTCTTCAAGAGATTTAATGTCAAAAAGTTGAGGCACATTTTCCAACAATCTCCCACTTGATGAAGACTTACTGGCTTCCTCCCAACTTGAACTCAAGAATCTAACACAGTGTTTTTTCATTCCAACCAAGACACCTACAATGACATCCAAGATTTCCACCAACTCAAGCAACAGCTCCAACCATCCACCACAAGAAAAATGAATGAGCCAAGGCATATATGCACCAGTCTCAAGAACACAAGCATCAGATCCTATAGGCGGCACAGGCATCACAGCAACAGCTTCAAAGCTATCAATCTTGAACATAGTCATGAAGTCTTTCTCCAAAAACAAGACAGAACATTAGCTAGAACATCATCCAGAAAACTGACTGCAACCATCCAACTAATCAAACCCATGCGACTGAAAATAGCACCCGCAGCTCATGCTATTCCATCCAATCACCCATACCTTCAAGGTATCCACATTAGTAAATTAATGCCAGTAGCATAGCTAACCCATCAACTATAGATACAAGCTCCAAGTGTCAACCAGTTGAAGAAGACCAAACACATCCAAGAACTCTCACCGCATGGGTAATGCCAAATCTAAAAGATCAGGGGCATAAAAATTATACTAATCACAGCACATAGAAATGCAACCATGTAGTACCAAGGAAATATCCACAATAATATGCACAGCCTGCAACCAACTTCTACAAGAAAAATTTCTCACAAAAATCTTCCAAAGTTCTTCCAAGTTCTCCATATCTGACAGAAGAAAGAGGCACAAGAACCTCCATGTCATCACCCAAGTGACAACACATGACCACAAACTAGTGACCATCATGGCTCCACATAGACATCTCACATCTAAATTCATATGAGATCAAACATATAGGAAGAAAAAACAATACGTAAAGAGAAATTGTAAATCATGAGATGTAGCATGCCCTCCTACACACACTTTTAAATGCTAGTTGTGTCAAGTATGATCTCCTTCACATCCCCAAGGAAAATACATAACAACACCCAACCATTTAACTTAAGAAATCATGGATGTAAGCCTTTCAAAGAAGATCAAACTAACCTATATAACTATCTCCTACCAATTCCCATCAAAAGATGATATAACTCAAAATCTCAAGGAGATAAACTATGTTGTCTATCTTCCACTATGAATCCTTCAGAATCTTAAAGTAGAAATTCAAGATCCATATCTATGAAATATAAAGCATATCACATATCTAAAAGATATAATGGGTAAATACCTCTCATCGTCGAGCAGACCAAAGGGAGGAAAAAGAAAATGCTCCTCCAAGATATACAAGCCACCATGTCTCATCCAAAAGAAAAATCCTCACTGTTCTTTGTTGAACTCGCATCCAACCAAGGTTTAGGCTACTTATACTTTCAAATGTAAATAGCACCTTTCTCAAAATTAATTTCAACCTCACCTTATTCTCCATGTATCCATGAACACTTACAACTAATCATCTCATGCTAAACACCAAATTGCACTGTTGCACTAAGAAGTTTTCAAGCATATGACCAATGCACTCAAAAAACATAGAGAAACACCAGACCACTGTCAAAGTTCCAAATAGATGAAATAGGAACTCATCATGACATCATGATCTACTCATCCCCCTTAGGAGAGACCATTCTTCAAGTGAACAAGCTATGGTCTCAAGAGCAACACAACATGCCAAAACTCTAATGCAATCAAGAGTGTACCATGACAAGAAACACAATGAACTCTAAACCAACATTACCTACCAAGCACCACCAACACCTAAGCCAAAGACTCCAGACATCCTCCATGGTTGCAGTATGTTGTACATCTTCAAATAGTGTCCATGCAAATGCAATATAACCCTTCTGTAGCAACAAGGTATAAGAGTCCCACCTAGTAACATTTGCAATGCCAAAGAAGATCATTCACCACCAAGTGATGAATTTATAGTCACTACTAAAGCTCCCACTAAACTGTGACATCCGAGCTTTCCAAGCATCATGACTGAACATCTTCTGATCTAAAAACCTCTAGATATAATCAACAACATGCTCATTTGACAACAAAGCCAAACAGCACCAAGATCTCCAAACCACGCAGACCACACCATCACTGTCAAAATCTTACACTATAATGTGTATCAATATTTCTATGACATCGTGGTGCACATGCTACAAGTCCCAATTACCAACTATTCAGGTACTCAATGTCATCCATCCTCTCATCTCAAAATAGCCATGCCAATGCACAAGTGACCACAGACAAGGTCAGCTAATAGTTCTGCACCACCACTAAAGCAACCTCGTGGATATTGGCAGTCCACTTTTGAGTTGTCCCACAACAAACATGTAGGCAAAGACAGCCCACAACATTGCACAACTCATAGATCCACTCAGCAAAGCCTGCAAATCTATCATCGCAGTGGAAACAGCAAAATTGAGATCTCAAAGAGAACAACCACATAGACAACTTGACTCAAACACCAGATCAAAAATAGATCCAATTTGCCAATAACGTCCACAACTCAAGCACCATATTCTAGGAAACCAGCAAGCAACACCACAAGAATGTTGAGTGAAAAATCACATACCAACACTCCCATGCAGAGAATACATCATACCTCCTCAAAACCATGTTGAACTGCAACTATCTCATCTAGTGACACCCCAAACAACTAGGGTCTAGAAAAAAGTTTAACAGCAGCTCCACAAGACCACAAGGTTTCCTTGACCATGCAAAACCTACAAAATCATAGTGTTTATAAAACACCCATGCACATCCATATCCACTGTTCATCTAGATGACCCAAGAGTCTAAAGATAGCCATCATGGTTAACCAGAACAATGAAAAATAACATGAATATGCATCATAGACTTCTTAGGAAAATCTATAGAAAACCCTTTAGAACCAAAAACATGAATCTAAAACATGCTGGTATAAGGTATAGGTAAATAGGAACTCCAGGTCTACTCTAGACCAATTCCAAAACCACAACCATGCACAAGCATGCAAGAGAGCCAAGCTATTTAGAAGTTTCCAAACCACCCAATATCAACTTTGTAGCCTTCATGCAATCAGTGACATATGCCTTCAATTCCAAGTCCAAGCACCCAACACAAGCACAATACTCCATGGCTGAATAACGGCCCAAGCATCTCCATACCACCAAGGAGCCCATCACACAGACACCCGAAATGAACCATGTTTTATTGCAACACATTCATAAGCATTAACTTACACCCCTTGCATCGAGATCATTCGCTGCCAACTAGGAGCCTCAAATCACATCATCACAATATGATCAACTCCATATTCTCCACCATATTTCATGTTGCATGTTATCTCAAAAGAGAAAGTACTTTCACTCATCAAAGGATCAATCATCAGTTGATTCCTCCAAATTTCCTCAAGCTTTTCAGACTAAGAAATCTTCATAGGAGAAATACCCAGAACTAGCATCTAGAAGAAGGCTCTGATATCACTTGTTGGTATCATGAAAAAACCTTGACCTCCCTTAACTAGCTCTAATACCACTTTTTGGGGAAATGAAACGGGTCAAATTAGAATGAAACATCTAAGAACAGCAGTGCCTTAGTGACTTTAATTTCTTCAAATCACCTCAAAGACACAAACTACTATGCCATAAAGTGGAAACATGCATAGTTGTTTCCCCCATCAATCCTTCTAAGAAAAGTACATGCATACAAATAAAAAATTCAACACCATACATAGATTCAAATTATAGAATTAAACAACATGAAAGACAAACATATGGACACGCAAATTTAAATGGGAAAAACCCTTTCGGGTAAAAAATCCCACCCTCCAAAACACTCAGCTCAATTTTATTAATCAGCAACAAAATAGTTACAATACAATCTCATATCTATGCTCTTCAGAAGTTTACATCTTTTCCATCTAGAGAATATACTCAACACCATTATACAGAATCCTCACACTCTTACAATTTCCTCACACGACATACAGTGCAGATTCATTCCATCTCGCTAGCCCACTCGTTCAGCCAGCCTTTTGGCTAGTGCAACCTCACGGCCACTCAGGTTCACATCTTCTCTTATTCTGAGTCACTCAATGTTCACGATTACAATTCCTTAGCATATCGCTTGAACACACACTTTGTGACTACTTACCTCTCGACTGATATACATTACTTCCAACCAATGACCATCAGGGCATATTTAATTACCCCACTGACAAGCTTCCATCATTCTTTTGTGAACCCACCCTATAGCACGCATCAAGCTACTTTTCATTAAAATAGTTGCCAAGAATAATATCATATTTGCACTTTGTAAACCATCAAATCAATTCATACATTTAATGCAAAAATATTGCTTCCAAAGAATAAAGCTTTCGACCAATAAGCATTGATTTACAATAGCGATATAAAATCAATGAATGACATCATGCCATGTGTCAACATGCCATTCATCCATCACTTTAACTATTGCCCAAATAGTCAACAAAACCAGAGCTCCTTCTACCATGCCACCATGAACCATTCATCATACACCCACAATAAGGTTGTATACACTGTACTACCATGCCCTAGTAAGAAGACACTCACGGTATAGTGGTGACAACCCGCTCACCAGACCGTCATCATCAACCATGCCATTGTGGCTTAAAGAACAAGCCTCCTCAGTATAGCAATAAGCATCTACCATTATTTGTTATGTCTATCGTGTAACTGCCCAAAAGCCACGAGACCCTTGTGGTATGGTTGTACTCACACCGCACCACCGCGTCAAGGCCAGAAGGCCCCCACAATATGGCGGTGCCACCGCCCAACCGTGAGGCAGAGCAAAGCCTCTCATGATATGGTGGTAAACACCCAAGCCAACCACCAAGCACACTGCTTAGTCGTGCCATGACCCAAAGGCCTCCACGGTAAGGAGGTAAGCGCTTCGCCAAACCACCATAGTTCACCTCACCATTGCAAGGAAGATAAAGGACTTTCCGGTATAGCAATAACACCACCCAACTGCCAAATAGTGAAAAGTCCTTTGCAGTATGGTGGTAAACCTCACAACCATGCCACCTACTAAAGCTCTCAACGGTACAATGGTAAAGGCTCAAACAGAACAAAAAATGCCAAGACTTCAAGAGATTTCAAGCCAGAAAGTTGAGGCACATTTTCCAACATAACCAACTTGGAACAAGCAAAGGATAAGGGTAGGGTGGAGAAGCATATACCAAACAACAACTTTGAAGGAGAAATTTCTTCTCACGAACAAGATGTAAACCGGAATTAGGATAAAGAGAAATCTCCCACGCCATCCTTCGAAAGGAGAAAGAAGTTGGTATCTATCAAACTATCTAGGGATATGAAGAAAATATACCCACCAAAGTTTGATGGAAGTGCTAAAGGGGATGAAACAAAAGTTTGGTTAGTACAAATGGAAAAGTACTTCAAAATAATAAATTATGATGAAGTAACCAAGGCAGCATGGGGAGCATACCAGTTAGTAAGTGAAGCCTCTAACTGGTGGATGAATAAAAAGATTGAACTCAATATAAGTTCATGGAAACCGACTTGGGAGGAATTTATGGAAATATTCCATAAAATATGGTTACCCCAACTCTTTTATGATCAAAAACTAACGGATTTCCAAGAAATAAAGCAAGGAATCATGGCAGTGCATGAGTACTGGGAGAATTTTACTCGACTTCTTCTCTATGTTCTTGTATACTATAAGGATGAATGTTTTTGCATCAAGAAATTCATCCTAGGACTTAATGGAAGAATTGGTAGAGGTAGACATGCAAGGTCCAACCACCATGGACCATGTATATGAAAAATCCATCAAATAGGAGCAGAAGTTGAGGCCAGATTCTAACCAATGGGAAAGGAAGGGGTAGAAGGAAACTGAAGTTCACATTAAGGAAACTCCTAAGAAAGAATAACTTGTTCAAAATACTACCAAATCCAAAGGAAAGAGATCATAAGAGAAACAACTTCGGCCCTAGTAATACTGGCAAAACTAGTGAAAATACTATTAATTCTGGAGAAGTCATCTAGAAAAGAGGATCACCATCTGGTTGCTTTGTATGTAAAGGGGATCATTATGCAAGGGAATTTCCGAACAAGACCTTTGGATCCAAACCTTTTAGCAATTCATTACCTATCCAGTAGGCTATGTTTCAACAGAGGATACATGCTATGGTAGATGATCGTCAAGATGACTACCAGGTGACGCCAATTGAAACACCAGGTACTTTATTCAGTTTTCCTATTTCTATTCTAATTGATATGGGTGCCACTAAAAATTTTATTTCACCCAGAATAGAAAATAAATTAACTAGGAAGGTAGGGCATATGGAAAACACATGGAATGTTGAATATGCAAACAATACAAGAGTAAAGGTGGATAAATGTCTATTTGAGGCTAGGATGGAGTTTCCCAATTTTGTTACTGAAGACAACCTATATGTCGCACCACTAGAATCATATGATTTTATCCTAGGAATGAACTAGTTATGGAGGCAAAGGGCCATAGTTGACTGCAATTCCAAATAGTTGAGTGTCTAGATGACCAAGGAAGATAAGTTAAAATCCAAGGAATACCTAGGGAGGTAAAAGTTCGCCAAATCTCAGCAATACAACTTAAGAAACCTGAGAAGAAAGGGTGTAAACTCTTTGCTATGAATATTGAAGAACTTGATTATGGAAGTGAAGAATTAGAATACTAGATTCAAAAAGAGTTAGAAGATGGGGGGATTGTAGAAACTGGAGAATCAGATATTGAAAAATATCCTGTTCTAAGAGAATTTTCTGATGTATTTCTTGAGGATTGTTAAAATTAAACATGCTCTTATACCATGTTAGAATTGGCTATGGATGCCAAGATCTATGGACCAAATAGAAAGCACAAAGAAGAGAGAAAATAATATGACAAGAATAAACTATATTCAATGTCAATGATATGATATCAATGTGTGTCCAAATGTAGTAGAGACCCCTTGGTTATATAGCCAAAGTGAGAACATAGGAGTGCATAAGATTATGACAAGTGTCGTAATCTTATGACATGAGACAACAATGAAAAGTTATCACTCCACCTAAAGTGGAAAGCGATAATGTGATAACCACCACAAATAGTGGATCACCCACAAAAGGTGGAAACCTGATCACATGATATGTCCATGAAAGGTGGAGGTGATAAAGTAATAAGAAGATAAGTCCATCAAAGGTGGAAATTCTCCAACAACTCCTATGTGGTCCCTAAGTAAACTTAACTAAGGTGTAATTATGACCTAGGACAAGGTACAAAATATTTAATTACACCAACAAGGATCTACCAGGATTACCACCCAAAAGAGTGTTTGACTTTTTAATCAATATAGTTCCCGAATCAAAACCTATATCCAAGGTACCTTATAAAATGACCACTATGGAACTTGTGGAACTAAAGACTCAATTAGATGAATTGTTGTCCAAAGGACTAATAAGACCAAGTGTCTCACCTTGGAGAGCACCTATTATATTTGTAAAAAATAAAGATGGAACATTATGATTATGCATCAACTATCATGTGATTAACAAAGCTATGGTTAAGAATAAATATCTGTCACCATGCATAGATGATTTTTTTGATCAAATGAGAGGTGCATCTATATTTTCAAAAATAGATTCGAGGTTTGGATATCACCAGTTGAGAGTTAAAGATGAATATATCTTTAAAATTGTATTTTGAACTCGCTATGGACACTATGAGTTTACTGTCCTACCATTTAGTTTAACAAATACACCAGTAGCATTCATGAATCTCATAAATAAAGTGTTCAGATATTATCTTGACAATTTTGTGTTAGTATTTCTAGATGAAATCTTAATTTATTCTAGAAATGAAGAAGAACACTATAAACACTTAGAATTAGTTTTACAATGGTTAAGAGAGCACAAGTTGTATGGAAATTTTTCCAAGTGTACTTTATTCCAAGAAAGAGTACATTATTTAGGACATGTAATAGCAATAGATGGAATTGCAGTTGATCCAGCAAATATTGAAGCAGTAATTCAATGGCCTATACCTAAAAAATGTGTCTAAAGTGAGAAGTTGTATGGGAATCGCAAGATACTATAGAAAGTTTGTTGCAAACTTTTCTAAGATTTATTTTCCTATAATTTATTTTCAAAATAAAGGAAAGAGGTTCGAATTGAATGAGAAGTGTCAAGAAGCATTTGACCTACTCAAAGAGAAACTAACCACCGCAACAATCCTAAAAGCACCTGATCCCGAAGGAAGTTTCATGGTTATCACTGATGCATATAGAGAAGGTTTAGGAGGAGTATTAATGCAATATGGAAAAGTGATTGCATATGAATCAAGGAATCTGAAACCATATGAAATGAATTATACCTAGCATGATTTAGAATTGGCAGCCATAGTCCATGCCTTGCAAATGTGGAGACATTATTTACTGAGAAAGCCTTTTGAGCTAAAGAATAACCATAAATGGATTGAAGTATCTTTTTAGTCAACCTAATCTGAATGCCAAACAAAGGAAATGGTTGGAGTTGATAGTAAATTATGATTTTAACATAAATTACATCAAAGGGAAAGAAAATAGAGTAGTTGATGCACTAAGTCGGAGACATCACATTGATTTCATAGTAGCAATTCATACCAATTTTAAAGAACAAGTACTCCAAAAATGTAAAGAGGATGAGTACTATCTTCAAGTTAAGCAAGCACTTATGGATAACCCTCAAGATTATAAGTATGAAGGTTTCCAATTTGAGCCTAGTGGATTTCTTAGGTGCAAGGGAAGAATTTATGAAGGAGTTAAGATATTTGGTATGGAAAGAGACTCACAAAGCACCTTATTTTGGACATCCAGGAGTGACAAAAATGATGGTTGATATAAAACCATTATATTTGTGGAAGGGAATGAAAGGGGACACTGCTAGTTATGTAGCAAATTGTCTTGAATGCCAAAGGGTAAAATTTGAGCATCATCATCTTGCAAGTTTGTTATACCCACATAACATACCTAAAAGGAAATGGCAAGTTATAAGTATGGATTTTGTGCAAGGACTACTTATGTCAAGGAATAAGAATAATTCCATAATAGTGGTAGTGGAAAAAATTACAAAGGTGGCACATTTCATATCAAGAAATTTAACTGATGCAAAGCCAGTCATAGCAACGAAGTTTGTGCAAGAAGTGTTTAGATTGCATAGAATTCTAGAAAAGATTATTTCTAATAGAGATGCAAGAATCACTTATAGGTTTTGGCAAACCTTCATTGTTGCTCTAGGGACTCAATTGAATATAAGTTCAGCATATCATCTAGAGATGGATGGGAAAACTGAAAGGGTAAATCAAGCATTGGAATAACTACTTAGAGTGTATTGTATGGATCAGGAAATACAAGTGGGAAGATTATTTACCTTTAGTCAAATTTTCTTACAACAACTCATATCAGTCTATCATAAGGATGGATCCTTTTGAAGCCTTCTATGGTCGAAAGTGTCAAACCTTGATAAGTTGGGATAAACTTGAGGATCGAGTAAGTCTTGGACCAGAAATGTTAGCAAAAATGGAAGAATAAGTGAAGTTTATTAACCAAAGGTTAGCAGAAGCTAACAACTGATAGAAAATTTATACAAACACCAAGAGAGTTCCCCATAATTTTGTTATAGGTGACAAAGTACTTTTGAGAGTTAAGCCTTATAAGAGTTTTATCAAGTTTTGAAAATCTTCCAAGTTGGCCCCATGTTATGTAGGACCCTTTGAAGTTCTTGAGGAATTAAATCTCGTAGCCTGTCGAATCACTTTGCCACCAGCTCTTGCCAAAATTCATAATGTCTTCCATGTGTCCTATCTTAAGAAATATATTCTAGGAGATAGTCATTTGATTGATTGGACTACCTTACAGGTAAGGGACCCCGGAGTAATAACTCGTGAGACCGTAAAGGTTCTGGAAATGCATAAGCTTCACTTACGAAATAGAGATGTCTCTCAATGTAAAGTACAATGGGATCAGTACACAAGTGACTCGATGTCTCATTTTAATGTAGTTTTATTGATGTCATTCTTGGTGAATTAATGCATATGAAGTTATTGAATTGATAATATTCTAACTTATGAGATGTTATGTATACCGCTTATGTTGTGAACATTTTACTTCTATTAACCTATGTTAGTGGATGTAGGTATATGTACCATTCCTCCAGGTGGAGGGGAAACATCACTCAAGAGAGAAGATTGGTCGATTAACCAATAATGTGAACTATTTGAGCATACACACACATCATTGTAGAGTGAGAAAACTAATGAGACTCTGTATTGACCTCATAATCATTAAGTTTTTAACCTTTTAAATACTTTATGTCTGGCTTTAAAAATTCATAATTCTCTCCTTTATGTATGTTTTATGAACTTATGAAAGTATAAAGACTTAGAATGTGGATGGTTAATATAAGTGCTTATTTTTTGTTATATGCATGATTAAAATGTGGTGATTAAACTATGAATGTTTTATCATACGTGTACATGTATCTTGAGTTAATATTTAATATTCAGCCATGTGATAACTAATTCTATTTCAAGTAAGGAATGGTGGAATTGATTGTGACTCGTCTTCAAATGAGTTATGATGCTGATTTTATAACTCATTATGTTGGATGAAGATATCACCAACTACAACTCGAGCTCCAACATTGCACACCAGTTCATAAATCTAGAAATCAATGCAACTAAATACAATTACATGGATCAACGTCAACTTATTCATGCGCACCAGGATATCTTTCAGATGTGGAGTAGATTAAATTTCTCACTTTTTTGTTGTTTTCAAAATAATGTTGGATATTTATATCCAGAGCCAATGTAGTTGGATGTTAGATCGTATCAAGTTTTTGATCTTTCTCATGTAATTTCCTTTATGTTCTTAGGATTAGAATTTTTTATGTAATTCGAACCTATTTAGGCACATTAGTTGGTAATAAGAAGGAATTTGATCTCAACACTGTGTTCAAGGATTCTTTTGGCTTGCTTTATAAATGAGGTGACCTTGTTAGTTGTTCAGATTTGACTATTTGATTATTACTGCCATGTTTTGTTTTTACTATTAGCTTAACTAAAAACATTTCATTTTCATAAGCTGGGAGATAATTTAGATCAAAGTTTTGTTGCATCATTGTTTTCACTTTGTTCTGTTTTATCAAGTTTTGTAGATTTTTTTTAGTTCAGAGGTCATTTGCATAACTGAGATACTCTAAAATGTCGTGTTAATGAATTTTGTGCAAAGGAAAAAAGTTACTTGTCAATTTAGTAAGTGAGGAATGGAATAGTTTATTTTCAAGTAGTTACTCAAGTTTTAATTAGATTTCAAAGTTCTAAAAATTAGATTAAATTGATTCTCCATTCTCTCATAAACTGTTTGTCTTGAAACAAAATTTCTCTATCGAGAATCCATTTCTAAGGTCATTTAAGATTAATCATGAATAGAATGTTAGTTCAGAAAAACTCTTACAAAGAATTAAAAAAGTTAGAAAAATAGCTCTGAATCGCTCCTAACCTAGCCAAAATTACCAAAACCCCCCCAAGACCAACCCAACTCTTATTACAGATAGCTTTAGACACCCCTGGGTTGACATTAAAAAAATTAAATGAGTAGGAACTGTGACAACAATGAATTTCTACCATCATTTTTGGCGTTGTTACTGGGGACCAAGTTGGCTTTTTTTTTAAAGTAAAATCTAAGCCTTAGGTGTCGATAAGATCAGTTAATGAATGTTTTCAGAGATCAGTTTGGAAGAATTATAAGATGAAATCTAGAGAATCATCACGGAGATTTCCAGGCTATTGCTACAAGTTCACCCTCAGATACCTTAGTATCTATCCAGTCAAGAAGCATGGGAGACAAAGATCAGGAGGAGGAGGTTCCCTACATAACTTTTTCCTTTCTCATTTCCATAAATGTATGGGCTAATGAACCACCAATGAAAAATATCTCACCTTCTAATTTACCCACATTTAGGGGAAAAACTTTGGAAGATCTGGATCAGTTTTTATTTGAGTTCAAAGTATTATGCCAAACTTATGATTACACATCTGATAATCAAAAGTTGAAATTTTTTCCATCAACTCTTAAAGAATCAACTTTACGTTGGTTTATGGGGTTAACTACAAATTCAATAAATACATGGGATGAAATGGAAACATTATTTCTAAATAAATATCAAGATTATTGCAGAGTCGGGGATAGAAAGGAGGAACTCTTTAAAATGAAGCAATTGGAAGATGAAACTCTAGAAGATTATGTAGAGAGGTATCAATTTGTTTTAAAAAGATGTGGAAATGGATTAGATCAAGAAATTAGTAAGTTCATATTTTTAAAAGGCATTGATGATGATTCCAAGGACACCTTGAATTTAATAGGAAAAGGTGATATTAATAAATAATCATTTGAAGAAATTATTGAAATCTGTAGAAATTATTCCAGGACAAGACCAGGCTATAGGAAAAAGAACAAAGGTTCTTCATCAAATGTCTCCAAATTCATGAAAGAAATTGCAAATTTAAAAACAGACATTCTCCTTCATCTAAGTTCTCATCCTCATAGAAGAACAGTGGAACCTTTAGCCATTTACTATCCTAAATGTAGGGACAAGCATCCACTGAGAGAATTTCCTCTCAATCAGATTGATTTATGTGATATATGTGAAAAAAGACATTCTACTAGTAAGTGTAGCCTCCTCCCTAAAATTAGGAATCAATTGAAGAAACTAGTAGAGGAAGAATTCAATTTTGTAGGACAAAGATAGTTTAACCCTGCCTTTGGTCAACCTAAAAACAATTCTAATTGGGGGTCAAATCAATGGAATAATCAGTGGAATTCTACTGGTCAATGGAATCCTCAACAAATGCAGAATCCTCTTCCACCCATGAAAAATCCTTGGGTACCATCATGGGGATAGAATGAATATCCACAGTGGAGTTAGCCTCAATGGAAACCAAACCAACCTTAGTGGAAACCAAATCAAACCCAATGGTAGCCTAACCAAGGAAATAATCAATGGAAAAATCAAGGGCCAAAGAAACCCTAGAATCAGAATCGGTTCATTGGGAAAAATCAACAATCAAGCTCTGAACCAGTTAATCAACCTTATATACCTACTCAACCAGTTCCAAATCCTAAGAATGTTAAGACTCAACAACCTGTCTATAATGTTGATCCTAATACAGTCAATTTGAATAACATTGAAATTAAAGATATTCATTTGAGGAATAGAGTTGTACCAACAAAACCTAATGAAAACAAGGAAGATCAATAAAGAGACTTAGCTAAGGAAATAGAAAAGAAATCAATGAAGATCATGTTAAACAAGCACCATTTCCTTCACATCTTAATCAAGAACTATTGATTGAACAAGATGATAGAAAGGATGATCTAATTGATCCACAAATTATTGATGAGCTCAGTAAGATAAAAATTGAAATTCCCCTGTTAAGGGCTATTCGTGATATTCCAGAGATCAACCAGGTGGTTAAATCTCTGTGTATTAAGACACCTGGGAGGAAAATAAGTTGCCCCCTATAATTCAAGTAGGAGGAAAGTTGCCAGATGTCCTCTCAAGAAAGCTAATTCCACAAAAATATGGTGACCCAAGAAGTCTTGTGATTACCCTTAGCATTAATGGTATTGAAATTTAGAATGTTCTTATTGATCTAGGAGCAAACATTAATGTTATTACAATAGAAACAGCTGAAAATATTGGGATTATGAATGTTAAACCCACAACTACAGTTCTACAATTAGTTGACCAGTCAATTGTGAAACCGGAGGGAATTCTAGAAGATGTCATTATCACTATTGACACTTGGGATTATCTTGTTGATCTCCTTGTGTTAAAAACTAAACAAAGGAAGAGGGGTTATCCTATCATTTTAGGAAGATCTTGGCTAGAAATTGTCGTTGCACTCATTGATTTTAGGTCAGGTAGTATGACTATTTCAAATGGAATAAAACAAAAAGAAGCAACATTGTAGCTGCCAGCCAAACCATCTTTAACATCTGAAAATCAAATCTAGATTGATGATCTTGATTCTGAGGATGAAGAGATGAGAGGCCTTGCAATGATGACCTTGGCAGAACATGCTGAAGAATATCAAAATTTTGTGAACATAAGAAAAGAGGATCTAGGAGAATGTAGTAAATTTGAAACTTCATCTTGTTGTCTTTTTTCTAATATCACAAAACAATATGAGAATGAATTACTTCATCAACTTCTCCCACATCCTTGCCTATTAAACACGTTAATTGGTGATCCTTTGAATCTTCAAGAAAAGATGAAACAAATCCTTATTCAAGCTGACAAACCTTTACTTATCAATAATGTGTTAACAACAAAACAAGAAGAAGGGCTAAAAGGAATTTTAGAGAAAAATACAGGAGCCTTCACTTGGGATTATAAGGATATGAGAGGAATTCATCCAAAAATTTGTACACACCACATTTATACCGATGATGTCAAACATGTCAGAAAACCCTAGAGAAGAATTAACCCTGCTCCAAGACATTTTTTCAAATTAGAAATAGATAAATTGCTCCAGGTAGGATTCATTTATCCTATTTCAGATAGAAAATGGGTTTCTCCATCGGTAATTGTACCTAAGAAAAATGGAAAATGGAGAGTGTGTAGATTATATAGAACTGAATAAGGCTACGAAAAGAGACTATTTTACATTACCTTTCATAGATCAAATCTGGAAGTAGTTATTTTTCTTTCCTTGATGGATTTAGTGGATATAACCAGATACAGGTGGCTTTAGAGGATCAAGACAAAACTACATTTACATGTCCATGGGGTACCTTGTCTTATAGGGTTTTACCTTCTGGGTTGTGTAATGCCCCTACTACTTTTCAACATGTTGTTCTTGCCATTTTTTCAGATTTAACCTGTGTAGAGGTTTATATGGACGACTTCACGGTCCATGGGAAAACTTATGAGGAAACCTTGGAAAGTTTGGATAGATTCCTAAATAGATGTAAAGAATGTAGAACGTCATTAAATCATGAGAAGAGTTTGTTAATGATGACAAAAGGAATTGTTCTAGGGCATCATGTGTCAAAAGAAGGAATCAAAGTAGACCCAAATAAAATTCAAATCATTTTGCAAATACCTGCGCCTAGGAATAAAACTGGTGTAAGGATTTTTTTAGGACACTCTGGTTATTATAGAAGATTTATTGAGGGATTCAGTAGAATTGTAGGTCCACTCTTTACTTTATTAAAGAAAGACTCTGAATTTGTATGGAATTCATCTTGTCAGGAGTCATTTGATCAAATTAAGCAGGCTACTTCTAGCCTACTATGACTAAGGGAAAAAAAGAAAAAAAAAGCGCCTAATCATGCTTGATCAGTCGAATTGAATTAACTCAAACATAAAATGACTAGACTAATCATGCCTAATTTGATAGATCAGGTTTGAGATGTTTCAAATGTTAAATCAGGAGTGCATAAAAAGGTTTTGTACGGATGAAGCTTTCTAAGCTTCGTTTATTGAGTTAATAAGTTTGTGTGATGTGCAAGTACAAGGTTAATTCGAGGAAACTTTAAATTAAAGAAAATTATTGATCGACGCATGGAAACAAGTGGGCTCCCACAAGGTTTGAGCTAAGCATTTTTTTCATTAGTGACATTATGAAGGCCGAATTTCAGTTGCCAATTGCACAAATTGAAAGTGAACACGTATCACCATCAATCGCCATCATTTGAAATTTCCATCATTGACAGGTAAGCATTTATATCTCCAGGCATTTTTCAAAGTTTGAAGTACAATCATTATAGCTTGTAAAGTTTACTTAAAAGATTTAATTATGATTGTTTGAAAAGCCAGATATAATTTGTTTAAAAGAATAAATGAACTTTCCATTTCCTAACCGGGCAATAAAGATGGAAGATAATTTTGAGGTGATATGATGGGAAGTCAAATTATGATGTACGAGACACGTTGTCATTACATCGATGAGAAATTTCAAGCATGCAAATGCATGCAGTTAATATTGCATTCATTCATATATCTTGTCACCTCTTTTCTAAAAACTTAGCGTCGCCATTTAGTACATAAGATTGATATTTCTGGAAATTTCGACATTACTGGTAAAACTTTGAGCTTGAAGAATTTCAGTCTTATAAAAATGGGTTATAAAAGGATGGAAGAGCCGAAGGGAGTAATTTTAGATGAGGAATATAGAAGGTGTCTACAGTAGGTTAGATGGTTGGATTTCTTGCTCAAATATGAAGAATATGAGTGGGAAATAGTGCTGGAATTTATCAAAAACTTCCATATCAACTTTACGGTGGTTAGAGGAGTGCTCAAACAATAAGGGAAACCAAGAAACACAAACCAGAGAGATTTGTTTCTGCAAACAAGAGAAAAATTGAAGAGAACAAAACCCCAGAGAATCCTAAAACTGGGAAAAATAATTCTAAGAAGAAGAAAAGAAATGTGAAAGTAGAAAGACCTAAAAGAAAAACTAGGTCAGAGACACAAAAAGAAGAGCAAGACAAATGTGAGTTTGGGAAGCCTACTTCTACCATCCATTTGGATTACTCTGATGACCTTGATAAAGAAGAATTTGAGAAAGGAGAGCTTGAAGAGGAGGTATTGTGAGAAGTAGAGCCTAAAGAAGAAGGGATAGAAAAAGAATGTACTACATTAGAAGAAAATTTGTTAACTCATCATTCCTTGTTTGGGATATTAACTTTTCAGAGCCTAATTCTTCGTTCCACAATATGAATATATCAAGTATGGAAACTAAGGTTGAGATACCTGATATAGAAACTTTTCAGCTCAGTAAAATTACAAATGTTAAAATTTAACATGAAGAGGTAGTTGTGCATCGTGAGGGAAAACAACCAATAGGAGAAGAAGAAATAGATTCTGATAATGAAAATTTGAATGAGAGAGAAGAAGAGAAAATTCAAATAGCTCTTAAAATATCCAGGTTGGAAAAGGAATTAGAAGAATTCGGGATGCAGAATATGCTATTTAAAGATAAATTGAAACAAAAAGATGATGAAGTATTGAAGTTTCAAGGAGAAACAAGCCAGTTAAAAGAACAGTTTGAGAAACAAACTAGTCAATTATTTTCGCAATTGAAAGAAGCGGAAGAAAAGTTTTGACTCAGAAAACCATGCAAGATGGGAGGAAGGATAAAGAAATTCATGAATTAAAAGAAAAATTGAAAATAAAAGAAAGCATGGAAAAGCCTAGATACCTTTCCTTAACTGCTATGAAATATGAGCAACTTAACAAGGAACTTCAAAAAATAGTTGGATAAGGCAATCAGAGAAAAAGAAGAAGTAGAGGACAGGGTAATCCAAACTATGGATATTGCATTTGCTTTAGTTTGTACAAGGAAACCTTCTATTGTTTATGGTTTATTTCTTAGTGAGTTGTTATTGAAATGGAAGTTAAATCAAATTGTGTTAAAAAGACCTGTTGATTTCTTGGCGGATTATGAGTTTATGGATTCTTATTCTAAAAAGTTGTCTAGATATTCATAATCAAATGTGTGAATTCTTTCGACATGGATTTCTTATGGGAGATAGTTACTACTCATTGCTCAATCTTTATGTAGGAGAACCTAAAATTAAATCTTTTGTTTCACTATTGAAAAATAATATTGAATGGTCGGCCCAAATGGAAGAGTACAGGATCATGCAGTAGACATATGGTTTGTCAATGAGAAATGAATACCCAATAGCAGCCCACTATATTAACAGATTCAAGTCTATATCAAGGTAAAATGATGTCACTCCAGTTTATACAAAGAATTTGTTGCAAGGCATTGCAACATTTCAAAATGTTGAGGGAGCTCTTCCTCTTGTATCCATTCAAGCATGTGAAGAAATATTTAGGTTACTTCCAGATGCAATAAAGAGGAGAGAACCAATCTCACCCAATAACATCAAATGGATTTTAACACATGTCAGGCAGGCGATCATTTTAGTTCAAAAGCAGCAAGAATTTTGGATTGGCATGAGATTCAGATGGCCTATCATTCGCATGCCTGCACCCAAAGTTAATGCACCTACACATATACTAGTAGAGGTCCTTAGAACATGGTACGAAAAACTGGAGAATAATAATGGGTTTGCAGTGTCAACAAGAATTGTAGTTGCATACAGAGCGGGAGTTTTTGGCTGTGCTCTTTGGATGGAATCAATCAACAAGGGAATTCATATTCCACCTAGATAAACCATGAGGACATGGTTAAAATCAGGAGGAGGAGAATGATGAGGCTTTGTATTGAACTCATAATCATTAAGTTTTTAACCTTTTAAATACTTTATGTCTGGCTTTAAAAATTCATAATTCTCTCTTTTATGTATGTTTTATGAACTTATGAAAGTATAAAGACTTAGAATGTGGATGGTTAATATAAGTGCTTATTTTCTATTATATGCATGATTAAAATGTGGTGATTAAACTATGAATTATTTATCATGCGTGTAAATGTATCTTGAGTTAATATTTAATATTCAACCATGTGATAACTAATTCTATTTCAAGTAAGGAATGGCGGAATTGATTGTGACTCATCTTCAAATGAGTTATGATGCTGATTTTATATCTCATCGTGTTGGATGAAGATATCACCAACTACAACTCGAGCTCCAACACTACACACCAGTTCATAAATCTGGAAATCAATGCAACTAAATACAGTTACATGGATCAACGTAAACTTATTCCTATGCACCGAGATGTCTTTTAGATTTGGAGTAGATTAAATTTCTTGCTTTTCTGTTATTTTCAAAATAATGTTGGATATTTATATCCAGAGCCAACGCAGTTGGATGTTAGATCGTATCAAGTTTTTGATCTTTCTCATGTAATTTCCTTTATGTTCTTAGGATTAGAATCTTTTATGTAGTTCGACCCTATTTGGGCACATTAATTGGAAATAAGAAGGCAGTTGATCTCAACACTGTGTTTAAGGATTCTTTCGGCTTGCTTTCTAAATGAGGTGACCATGTTAATTGTTTAGATTTAACTATTTAATTATTACTGCCATGTTTCATTTTTACTGTTAGCTTAAGCTGAAAACATTTCATTTTCATAAGTTGAGAGATAATTTAGATCAAAGTTTTGTTGCATCATTTTTTTCACTATGTTTTGTTTTATCAAGTTTTTTAGTTTGTTTTTAGTTCAGAGGTCATTTGTATTACTGAGATAATCTAATATGTCGTGTTAATGAATTATGTGTGAAGGAAAATAGTTACTTGTCAATTTAGTAAGTGAGGAATGGAATAGTTTATTTTCAAGTAGTTACTCAAGTTTTAATTAGATTTCAAAGTTCTGAAAATTAGATTAAATTCTCCATTCCCTTATAAACTATTTGTCTTGGAACGAGATTTCTCTGTCTAGAATCCATTTCTAAGGTCATTTAAGATAAATCAAGAATAGAATGTTAGTTCAGAAAAACTCTTACAAAGAATTTAAAAAATAGAAAAATAGCTTTGAATTGCTCCTAACCGAGCCAAAATTACCAAAACCCCCCCCAAGATCTATCCAAATCTTACCGCAGATAGCTTTAGACACCCCTGGGTTGACATTAAAAAAATTAAATGAGTAGGATTTGTGACAACAATGACTTTCTACCATCACAAACTAAGTCATTTATGTTAGATTAGTCATCCATATTCATAGATTGGCATTAGGAGTTGTCTTCTTTTGTACGCTTTATGAGTGATGTTTATCTGTTTATCTATATCATTGTATTATGATCATTACGATGGTAACGTATATGATTGTAAGTCAATAGGAAATTTGCATATATACATGTATAATAGTATATACACGTATCCATATGTATATACAGATCGATACAAGTGTATGATCGGCAAACGGATATGCTCATACGATTGCATCGATATGGTATACCTACATATACGTGCACATTGAGGTATATAAAGACGTATATACATGTATATATGCACATAACCTGTTGTATGTGAATATTAATAATATTATATTCTTATTGCCTAAAAATTTACATATACATGTATATGTATATATATTCACATATTGAATATGTTGACTGACTTATGATATGTTTGCAGAATTATACATGTGTGTGTGTACATGTAAATATATATGTATTAATATTATATATAAATATATATATTAAGGTAAGATAATATACATAAATATATATATTACATAAAGTAATTAAATATATATATTTATATAAATTATTTATTACCTTAATACATATAAAATATATAATATAATATATATATATTCCTTTAATATTTAATGAAAATAAATCTTTGATTTAAATATCATCTCACATTTGAAGGATCAATTTTTTTTTTCAAAGTTGCGTTCAACATAGGAAATCGACCAGATTCCCATTTAATTGGAATGTGAGAATAAACTTGGAAATCTTGTGGAATTTACTAGTCGATTGAATAAAAAATGTGAATTGAATTTAATCTTTGGCTTGGAGGAAAACACACCAAACTCTTGGAAATATTTGTGTTTGAACTATAGTTCAAAATTTTGAAGAAAAATAGAAAATATGAAAGCACTAGAAACAACATGCATGCTTGCACAAGAGTGTGACCAAGTCATAGAGGTAGCAACTAATCAATTTAAAATGTGGATTGGAAGCTTGGAATATAGGCCATGAATTCACGGTCAGATTTCACTGTTGGCGCTATTTTTTGGAAGACACCTGTAGGTGTCGATTTCTCCCAATTCATCATAGGCGAGTTGAAATATTCTTCTTTTTTTGTTAATAAACATAATCGATTCATCACTGGAAACAATGAGTAAGAGATTGCAAACCCACCACTTGCTTGATTGACTTGTTCAATTTGAAGTTTTGTCATTTAACATGCCATTAGAAGTGGAATTCGTTGTGCAAGGAAGTTCTATAAATAGTTGTCATATTTTTGGATTATTACTATCATTCATACATCCATTTCTATTCATTATTCTTCAGCATTTTGAACTAAACGCATTATTTATTTATTTTTTTAATTTAGTAAAGAGTGCAAATTCGCCATTTTATGTGAGTCAAATTTGATCACGGAATTAAGACTAAGTATCAATATCACCTAAGAGATTTAAATCCCAATCAGACTACAACTAGTATCAGTTTGAATTCATCATTACCTGTGAAATTAATTCTGAGAGAGGAAATTGAGACTTGGAAGGAGATTACCATTTACTGGAAGTGTTGAGAACATAGATCGATTCTTCGTCATCTGGAATTAAACTGGAAACCAGGCATGAGATATTCTTCTACTCTCATTGCAGTATTAATTCTTTAAAAAAAAAAAAAAAAATTTTTTGCTAGATAGGGAAATGGAACCACTGGTTAAGTATGATGAAAGAGTTATTTAAGGTTTGTTTTCACATTGAAAGAGGTTCAATTTAATAGATGCATACTTATTGTGGAAATTATAATAGGCATTTAATTGTATTGAAAGGTTAGATGATGCATTCTTGTGTTTTTGCATTAATTGTATGATCTCTATATAGGGAGAGTACGCATTACCTTAGTTTTTAATACTAGGACTGTGATGAAAGCTTGTTTCAAGTATAGTGCAACCAGCTAAGTTATTAGGACAACTCAAAAAAGCTAGCTAAACTCCTAGGATAATCATTCCAATGTAGGAGGGAACAATATAAGTACTTTTGATGTTGATTCATTCTAGTAGGATCATTTGATGTAGGATGTTTGATGTACAAATTACCCATTATAAGAAAAAGACCTACGCGTAGTGTAAGATAGCCCTAAGTCAAATCAACCCTAAATAGTGTATGTGGCAGTTGACCCTCAGTAGAAATACCATATGAACACTTTGGTCAAATTAGTTTAATGTACAAAAATCATCTTAGACGGGGCAATGATTACATTGTCAGTTCATCATGATTTTGTATTACATACTAGATCGAGATTTTGTCAAATGCACAGGTTCTAGTCATGTAGGACACACCACTATGCTTAGTTGTTAAACAATATCGATTACTCTACCAATCTCTTCATTGAAGGGATGGCCATCTATCGAATGATAGATGTGCAGGGGACCACATTATAAGTTTGTGGTTGGCGGAAAACCGCCCAAGTGATGTTTCTCCTCCTTACCAAGCTACAAAAGCACCAAGATTTGGAAGGCGGATTCCTAGACCTTCTTACTATTATTTGTTCAAAATATCAATGAGTTATGTATGTTCATGTACGTGTATTATTACTCTGATGTTCATTTGAAAAGAAGAATTTTTTCTTGTTGAAACATATTGTCTTGTTCATTTGAAAAGGAAAATATTTCTTGTTGATGAATAGAATGTATCTTGTATAATTATCAATAAAAAGAAAAAAAATGTTTTATAGTTCTTTCTTTGTTACATGTTATCTGTTTTTAATGTTGTAGATTAAGAAAAAAAATTATGTAAGGGTTGGGTCATTACAAACTTCAAGTGTATCTTGTACAAGTATTCTTTGACTTCAGGCCAAGAGGTGAGTGTAGCAAAATCAGAGGTTTTATTTTTCAATACTAAGGTTGATAGAGAATTTCAAATTTTAAGGATTTTGAAATTTAGAAAGGGAGCTCTTCCTTGTAAATATTTGGGACTCCCTTTGACCAAGGGACTACATCCTGGTAACACATGGAAGACCCTAATAGAAAAAGTGAAGAACAAACTCTCCTCTTGGAAGAGTTGGTGGTTTTTATGGGCAAGTAGACTCACCATGTTCAAGTTAGTTATAGTAGCTCTACCAAATTACATGATTTCATATCTCCCTCTATTGGCTAAAGTGAGCAATTCCTTTAACCAAAACATGAGGAATTTCTTTTTGCAAGGAAATTCAAATCAATGCAAATTCCCATTGGTGAGTTGGGAAAATATTTGCAAAAGAAAAGAGGAAGATGGAGTTGGCATAAAGATCTTGACTCACCAAAATAAATCTTTGAGGGAAAAGTTGATTTGGGCCATTCATTCAAAGAGGGAGCTCAAATGGGTCAAGATTGCGAGGGAAAATCACTTGGGAAATGATACAAATAAAATCTTCACATCCCACTCCCTCCTTGAGGGATCAAGAATTTAGAATTTCATAAGGAATTGTCAATCGCTTATTACAGATTTCCTCACGTGGGAATTAGTGGATGAGATATTGACCTCCTTTTGGGAAGATTCCTAGGAAGGCAGCCAAAAACTAGAAGAATATGTTTCATTTGTGGATGTCAAAAGAGTCACAAAATAGGTGTGGGGGATAAGGGAAGAGATTATATGAAAGTGTCAAGCCAAAATAGTATTCTTAGCTACAAAAGCAAATGCATTCATAATTTAGGCTTGGATGTTGGGATTGTGGAGATCTATGAAGACTTGTTGAATAACCGCAACATCTGTCTCAAACAAGGGTGCAATAGGCTAAGGTGGAATGCTTCGGTTGATGGAGAATATAGTGCAAAATGTTGCTATAAATTTTTAACCAATGTTAGAGATACAAATGCACACCTACCATCTCTCTTATGTTGTAGCAAAGAGTGTTTCCCAAAGGCAAGAATTTTAACATGGGTAGTTGCACAGGGCAAGGCATTAATTGTTAATAGGTTAAGAAAATTAGGTTGTCAAGGACCCTCATGTTGCAATTTGTGCAAACAAGTTGAAGAAGATGGGGATCATATTTTCTTAAACTGTTCATATACTCAGTCATGTTGGTACTAGCTACTCTCCAAGTTACAATGACAAACCGTGCTTCCAAATAGGTTATTAGAATTTTTCACTAGATGGCCAATCATTTATAAATAAGCAATGTTTGGTAGTTTATGGATAACAAGCCCATCTATTGTGTTATGGGAAGTCTAGAAAGAGAGAAATCATAGAATCTTCTAGGACAAAGAGATACATGTTCAATCACTAATAAACAAGATTGATACTAGCATAGTAGAACTAATCAACTCAAAATCTAGCAAGCAAGCACCAAAGAAGATCAATTTCATGGTTTGGGATGCCTCTATACGAAACTCTTGGTATGGTCTTTGAATCCTAGCATTTGATGGTGACAGTGGTCCCAAAACTTAAAATGAAATAAATAAAGTAAGGTGGTTCCCTTCAGTTAATGGGTGGTTAAAACTCAATTTTGATGGTGCAGCTAAGGGAAACCTAGGAGTCTTTGGGGTGTTGCATTGTGTCGGATTGGAACAACAAGAAAATTGGAAGATTGGCCTCTCCTCTCCTAATGGGAACAAATAACATGGAAAAATTTCAAGCATTAATCCAGGGCCTTAAATTCTGCCATGAAATAAAGGAAAAAAAGGTTGAAATTGAAGGTGACTCCACATTAGTGATTAATGCCTTATGCTTAAGAAAGGTGATAAACTAGAAACTAGGAGTACAAATAGACATTGCATTGAACCTAGCGGATATATTTGAGGTGGTCTTTTTTAATCACATTCTCAAGGAGGGAAATTTAGAGGTGAACTCCTTATCCAATCAAGTGGTGGATGACTTTTCTATCAGGGAAGTGTTTCTTTGAAAGGAGAATAGCAGTGGGTGGTAGGGTGGGTGGCTTTCCACATTAGAACTTGTCAAGAGCTAATAATCATGAGATTACTGTCAGTCAGGTGACACTAGATGATTGGGCATCATTACTATCAAACCTATATGGCTTGTCATGTATTGGGTTCTTCACAGTTGCTTGAGGTGGAAAACATGGGATTGGTGTATGTTTCAGGTACCAGAGTGGCATTGTGGCTATATAGTGGTTGGGTCCAATCCTTTTCTCAATGCGAAAGAGCTTAGTTGGAATGGAAACATGGTATTAATGCCCAGTCTTGTTGTGGGTACTACTTGGTGTTAGGGTTATTACAAAGCATGCAATTTGGTAATTCGGTGTGTCCTTCCAAAATCAAGAAGGTGGTTTCCCGTAGACGATTTGGATGGCTTGCATTATAATTCGATTGATATCATGTCTGGAATTTATACAAATTATTGATGGTGTGTTAAGGCTTCGACACCAAGTGAGATAAACATCAATATATCAGTAGTTGGCCTCCAATTTTTTCATCCTTTTCAAAACTCTTGCTTGAATTTCACTCTGGTCTGCAGAATTCGATGGGTGAGTACTCAAAATTTGTTGTTCAAATGTATGTGGAGACCTTAACAAGCATTTGGGAAAACACACCTATAATTTTAGATTGTGCGATAAGGAAAATGGCCTTCCACAGGGCAATTACAAATCATCGACTCAAATGCATGCTAAAGAAAATGCATGACCCCCTCATGTTGGCCATGGTTAAAATGGTTCTAGGGAAGGGATTTATGAAGAATAAGGAGCCATTCATGGTGGACATGTCCATCATTTCCCTTTTTTGGCAGTCCTACTTGAAATTTGTATGGCTAAGAATGATGCGATGACTTTGGTTAAAAGGCTCTTCCTGACAGACTACCTAGTGGGGTTAGAGGAGGTCCTCAAGATTTCCATCACTAGCATGGGTATTCCATGTCTAAACAATTTTCACGATTCTACAAGCCTAGGGAGGTTGTGAAGTATTAATCATTCATACTGGACTTGAAGGGCATGCCATTGGTGGAGCATAAGAAAATTGTAGCGATGGGTGTAAACTTTCCTCAGAGGTCGCTCAATCTTAGCCCCTCATTTGGTGATCGATGGATTTTTGACTTCAAGCCCTTCACCCTAGCTAATGGCTTCCTCAGTGTGGGAGGGCCTTCCTAATTTGTGAGCCAAGGTGTTAGCTTAATGGGTTCTCATTTTTGGACTGTTTCAATGACCAATCTTCTTGTCAGTCATTTTTGTTAGGTGTAGTTTGTATGGATTTCGTTATATATGGTTTGCTAAATATTGTTGAATGTTTGGGTTGTTGTTAGTATTGTTAGTGTCTAGGCAGTCTGTGAACATTGTATTTTCTTGGGTCTGTCTCATGCAGATTATCCTATAAATTTTCTCCTACTTTGTAGACGATATGTAAATCCTTTTTAGAAATCAATATACTTAATCTCTTACATATCAAAAAAATTATAAGATAATTTTATCAATAATATAATAGTAATATTATATATTAATAATCAAATAGTACCAATATTAATAAAATAATAATAAATACTGTAACTAAGGGAATTTTCCTAGGGTTAGCAAATCAAATGCAAAACATAAAAACCCCAAAGTGATAATGAAGTGCAAAGGAATAAATGAAACAATCTCACCAGATGTCTTCATCCTCCATGACTGACCTCCATTATACCTTCTCAACTTGCTGAAATATTTTGTTGCCTTCAGATTTATGATGAGCAAGCCAATGGAAATGACAAGCCCTAAGTAAATGTTGAAGGATTTTAAATGATTATATGCAATACTATGCCCTACTGCAACTAGTAAGCATCTTAAACTATGCCAAATGAAATCTAAATATGCCTATGAAAAATGGAGAAGCATGCAAGAGTATGAAATTGCAAAAACATGAAGCTGCAAGATATACCAAAATGAGACCAAAATTGCCATTTGATAGAAAATACAATTTTGTGTGAATGGCCAAGATTAAAAGTTAACAAGTGCCCTAGAATCAATGGACAAGATTCAATATAACAACCCACAATTAGGGTTAAGGCAACATTAGGTCAAATTCGAAATGAATGGACAAGATTGATTTTTAGAAAATCAAATCAAGGGTTGACAATGCATGTGACAAGAGGTATTGGGCACACAAAACGAAGTTGCTGGAGAATCAAATAATAATTTAAAATTATTTGATTCAAGAGGTGATGTTGACCTTTTGAATTAAAAATTAATTTAATTCAAAAGTGGTGTGGTCATATGTTAGTAAATAATTTAATTTAAATTATCTACTAAAAAGAGGGAAATTAGAAAGTGGGACTTATTTTAAATAAATAAATTTTATTTAAAATGAGCACAGTAAAAGAGGTGATAGGAGAATTTAAATAATAAAAATTATTTAATTTAGGTGGAAATTAAATAATTAATTAAATAATAAAGATATAATTAAATTATAGAAGAATGTCACAAAGGTAACCTTTTGAGTTAAATATAATGATTTAATTCAAAATTCAAGAGAGTGGACCAAATTAAATAAATAAATTTTATTTAATTTAGGAGAGAAAAGGCTAATGAATAATTAAATGATTAAAAAATAATTATTTAATTATACTGGAAAGTGGACAAAGATTAAATAAATAAGAATTTATTTATTTTTAGAAAGAAGAGGACTTTTTAAGAATTAGTGACATATTAAATAAAATTATTTATTTAATAATCAGGAAGACATAATGGAAAAAAATAATTAAATAAATTAAGAGATTTATTTAATTATAGGAAGACATTAGACAATTAGTGACGCATTAAATAAATAAATAAATTTTATTTATTTAATAATCATGGAGAATAAAAATATATGAATTATTTAATTAATAGTTGAAAGTGAGTCAAGGGCATAATTAAAATATCTTAATTATGCTAGGACGAAACGTGGCAAAATAGAGCTTGTAGGCCTAGGTCATTTTTATGTGTCTACAAATACTAATATTAATAATAATATAATATTAGAAAACATGGTGCAAGGTTGTGGAGAGGAGAGAAAAAAAGCAGGAAATCTAGAAGGGAAGCGATGGGGAGATATTGAGGAAGATAGTTGAATAGGAGAAGGTGAAACAAGAGGAAGCAAAGCAAGAGAAAACTCCCACACCCCACAATGGGTTTTCACGAATGGAAAATGAGTAGTAAAATTCCACCCAATCTATCGTAGGACAAAGAATTACATTATGAAAATCTAAAACTAGGCTGGGTGGCAGACTCAAGGAGATGTAAGGAGAAGGATGCCAGATCTAAGGGTGAAGCCAAGAAAATGGCATAGGAGTAGAGAAGAAAGAGAATGTGAGGCAATAGGCATGGGTGATTATAGGAAAAATGAAGTCCTGGAAAGAGTCGATGTGAAATTGGAGAAGAGAGATGAACGGGAGTTTGAAGCGATCCAACAACCCTTCAAGAGGAAAGGGCTATGGAAACTCTAATTTTGTGAGGAAGGGAAAGACAAAACCATGGGGCATAAAAGATCCAGGGGGGGAAAGGGATGGGAACAAGCAATATGGAGGATGAATCCAAAAATTTAAATCCAAATAGAAGAGGAACTGGAAGGAAGAAATTCCAAGGAAAAAGGAGTAGGAAAGACATGGAAGCCAATATAAGGCCATGGGGGAGTAAGTTGTTAGCAATGCCATCAAAAGAGATAGAAGCGAGGGTCGTCAAGCTAAAAGATAGAGCTCTTTTTGTAAAATGGTGCAAACCAGGATGCCTTAAGGAGATCATGGCTTGGTGGAAAAGTAACACCAAAGATCGAGTAAGAATTCACCAATTATCGAACTCCTTTTTTCTCATAGATTGCATAGACATGAATTTGAAGCAGGAAATTATGTATGGAAATCCCTATTTTTAAAAGGATATATTTTTCATTACTTAAACTGGGAATCAAAATTTGATCCATGGAACTACTCCATCAAAAAGACCTCCACATGGATCAAATTGGTAGACCTCCCATTTGAATACTGGAATTTGGAAGCTTTGGTGAAAATAAGGGATGCTTTAGGGTATGATTGGGAGTAGATGAAGATTTTATAAATGGAAAAAAAGAAGTAGAGGCCAACATCCTGGTGGAGATAGCAGAAGGAATGGGAATCTATAAAAACTTGGAGATCTTGATGAATTTTGGAAGCTAGCAGCAGAAAGTGGAGGTATGTGAAGGATCACACGTGGGGAAATGCCTCTTGAAGAAATCAATTCAAGAAGGTTGTTCTAGAAGGATGGTAGAAAACAAGGAAAATTATCTGGGAAAAGGAGAGATAGGAGGAAAGATAGACCATAATGAGCAAGGATGAAACCGAGAGGGGTTAGAATAGAAAGGTGAGTCAAGATCTTAAAAGAGGAAATTGGATTGGAATTGTCTAGGTGGAAGAGAGGAGTGCCATCCAATGTCAACATACTCCAAGGAGGCGGTGTCACAAATAAAAAAAGATCTAAATATGTTGTTGGAAGAAGCCTACAAAAAGACATCAACATTCAGATAAGAGAGTTATCAAGTGAAGCAAATAACTCAAGGGTGGAAGTGCAAGAGGCAATTGTAGAGGAATTGAAGGCATTGCCAAAAGAAAAAGAAGGTGGTGAAGAAGAGAAAGTGTAGAATGAAGGAAACATTACACAAATTGAGGATGAAGGGACTAATCAAAAACTAGACTTAGAGGATGAAGATCAAGAGGAGGCTGAGGAAGGAGAATTGATTGAGGAAGGATACTTGAGTAAACTCAATCAAACAATAAAAAACCAAACATTAAGAGGAAAGACAAAAGGGGTCTGAAATCAAACAAAGCCAAGCTAGAAATTGCAACCAATGCGGTAGGACAAAGAAAACTTAGGTCTGGGAAGGATGTGGTCAATGAATATGATTGCATGGAATGTCAAGAGCATCAATGCCCCTGACAAATGGCACATAATCAAGCACCAAATTGACCAATCAAAGGTAGACATAATACTAATGTAAGAAACCAAATGGAGAAAAGAGAAAGGTAAAATAAGGATGAACAATTGGAAGCAATGGAGAGAGAAATTCAAGGATGCAGAGGGTGCATCAAGGGGTCTTGGCACCATATGGAACCCATTATTAGTAGGAGGTGAAGTAGTAGAAGAAGAAACAAATTGGCAATTAATAAGATTTAAGGGTCTGATGAGGAATGATAAATTCTTCATCATCAATGTATATGGACCAATTTCCACAAGAGAAAAGACAAGTATGGAGGAGGATATCAAGTGAGATTGAAAACCACAGGAATGAGAAAGGCATAATAGCAAGAGACTTTAATGCTACCCTAAATAATGAAGAGAAGGAAGGGGGCATGGGCAAAATCACCATCATCCAATGTGATTTCCAATAGATTGTAGAAAATAATTAGTTATTGGACACAAGCCAGAAATGGAATATTTACTTGGTCTAACAGGAGGAAGGGATTCGCCAATATAGCTAAAAGGATAGATAGATTTTTGATTTGGGGAGATTGGGGGGAATTAGTAGGCACTCATGAGGTCCAAATTCTATCATTCATAGGCTCATATCACTTCTCAGTGTAGTTACTCTTTAGGCAGGATGATACTCCAAAAATAAGTCCATTCAAGTTTGAAAACATGTGGTTAAGAGATGAGAAACCTTCATAACTAATGGAGAAATGGTGGAATGAAATCAAGATTGGAGACCAAATGGACCTGTATAAAATTAGCAAGAATTTGGGTTTCATCAAAATCAAACTCAAGGAATGGAATAAAGCTCATTTCAAAAACATCTTTTAGGAGAAGGAGAGAGTGGAGTAGGAAATAAAGGCTCTAAATGAACATGTAATCCATGTAATTCAAAATGGGATGGAGGTAGACAACTTTGAGAATAAAAAAAGCCTAAAATAAGAGCTAGCAGATATTTTGAAAAGGTAAGAATTCTTTTGGCGCCAAAATTCAAGAGAGACTTAGCTAAAGGAGATGGGAACAATAAATATTTCCACAAATCAGCAATTGCCAACTGCGCTAGGAATAGAATAGCAGAAATTGGGAAAGAGAATGCGGAAATTGCATAATCCTCGAAGGAAGTAAGCAAAGAGGCTGTCAATTTTTTTGAAGAAATCCTAAACAAGGAAAGCCCAAAGAATAGGGAAACAAGAGAAAGGTTGTTAAGCACAATCCCAACCATCATAAATGAAGAGAAAAATAGAAAGTTGTTTCAAAAAATTAGTAAGGAAGAGGTTAAAGGAGCAACCTTTCAGATGAATCTAGACAAGGCTCTAGGACCAGATGGCTTCCTAGCTAGATTCTTTCAAAAATTCTAGGATATTGTAGGTGATGACCTGTCAACAGTTGTAGAGGATTCAAGAAGAAATATGGTGATGTTGGGGGCATTAAATCACAAATTCTTGGCCTTAATTCTGAAGAAGAAAGATCCACAAGTAATGAGTGAGTTTAGGCCAATTGCATTATGTAATTCACTGTATAATGCGGTCACCAAAATCATAGCCAATAGGCTCAAGAGTGTCCTAAATGAGGCCATATCAAAGGAACAAAGTGGATTTTCCCCAGGAAGATCAATAGTTGAAGGGATAATCATTTCCCACGAAACCATCCACACAACTAGGAAGACCAAGGAAGAATTTATGGTGTTGAAGCTAGACATTCTAAAGGAATGTGACATGGTAGACAAACAATTTTTGTTGGAAGTTTGGGGAAGTTTTGTTTTGATGGAAATTGGATTAACTGGATAAAGAGTTGCATCTCAACTGCCAACTTTTTTGTATTAGTGAATGGAGCAGCACATGGCTTCTTCACATCATCAAGGGGTCTAAGGAAAGGTGAACCTCTCTCACCTTTCTTATTCATAATCATGGAAGAAGTATTAGGAAGAGGCATCCAAACCTTGAGGAGAGAAGGGAAATGGGTTGGATTTCATGTAGCAAATGGTATGGAACCCACTACACACCAACAGTTTGCAGATGATACCATCTTGTTTGGATCGGCAAGTAGGAAGGAAGTTAGGGTAATCAAGACCTTCTTATATAACTATTGCAAGGCATCCAAATAGAGCATAAATTGAGGAAAGTCTAAAGTTTTCTTCCTCAATACTCAATCGAGTCTGCAAAGAGACTTGGAAAAAATCTTGAACTTGAAGGTGGAAAATATTCTTGGGAACTTCTTGGGTATGCCTTTTTTTGCAGGGATAAACAAAAAGTGCTACGGGGAAAATTTGATAAATAGTTGCAAAAACAAACTAGGAACTTGGAAAGGGAAGTGGCTTTCATCGGCAAGAAGACTATTGATAGTAAAATTAGTGTTATCGATCATCTCAGTTTACTCAATGTCATGTTTGAAACTACCAAAAGAAATAGAGGAGACCCTGAACTAAATTTTCTGGAAATTCTTTAAGTGGAATAGGAGATAAAAATAAATTCCCTGTGGTAGCTTAGGACAAAATTTGCACTCCAAAGGAGGTACGAGGAGCAAGACTAAATAGCTAAAAATAATGAACTAAGTTATGGGAGAAAAATTGGTATGGGATCTATGTGCAAGAGAACATAAATGGGTGAGAATCATGAGAAGAAAATATCTGGACTTAGATGATCCCACCCGCATCCTCACTACAATAGCACCACCAAAGGGATATGCGATTTGGAATTACATCTTGGAGTACATGGACATAGTATCTATAGACACCTAAATTTGACCACTTCCATATGGTTAAAATCATATCATTTATCCATCTAATCTATCTATATTAATTAAACGACATATTTAATTAATATTATCTCTATTCTCTAAGGTTACCAAAAGTATTTAATTAAATACTTCATCCTTTATCCTTTCCTCTCTAAATTAAATAAATCAAACAATTTATTTAATTTAGTCAATTATCCTCTTCAATTTTAAATTCATTATTTCTCTCTCCTTGTCTCCTCCTCGATAACCTTTTAATTAATCTAGGTTAATCTAATTAATCTTTCATTATGATGTGCATATCCTTAATCAGGATTAATGTCACATCCTCCATATTTGGCCACTTGCCTCTAATCCTCATTAATTTGTCTAATCACCTATTTGCACAACTTTAATCCTAGTTACTTACCTTTTCTAGCATGTCCTTAAGTCAACCTTTTATGGTACTTGTCTTATTTGGTTTGACCTCTTCCCCATGTGAATAAAAAATTCACACTTATTCCCCCATGCATTTCTCTTCCTCATGACCTCTCAAAGGTCACATCAAGTACATGGGACAAGGACTCCCTTTTGGAGGACCTTGTCTTATCCATGGGTTTCTTCCAAGATTGTGAATTTTAAATTCACTTTAATTCCTCCAATCCCCTTGGTGACAAGAGTGGATTTTCTAAAATTCCTCACTTGTCACTTTCAGCCCCACTTGGGGACAAGGAATCCCTTTTTAAGGAAATCCTCTTCAATCCCAAGGTACTTGCAAGTACCTTGCGACCACATGGAATTTTCCATGTCACCATGTACTTCCCCCATCTCACCCTCCACATGGCAAGATGTGAGGTATTTTGAGTCTTCAACTCACCACACCCCTTTATCTTATCCATGGTGGATCGATCTCAGCTATCCATTTTCCTTTAAATGGAGGGTCTTGGTCTCAAGTTAAAGGTAAAGTGTTATTATTTTCAAGTTTTATTGAGATTTTGAAGCCATTATTGCAGCACTCTTGCATTTACATTTTTGTATCCATTATTGCACTCACCCAATATCATCAATCATTCAACTACCACTATCATTGCAAGTTTTCCATCAAGGAACACACATTAAGAAAATCATTAAGCGCCAACCACTCCATCAAGCTAGATAAGAAAAGGTATAAAATTTCTTGTTATTTTACTATTGTTTTTGTTTAGTTTCAATTAGGTCTAATATGAGGTGTTGCATTCTTTTTTCATTGCATTTACTTAGTTTTTTGCATTTTTAGATTAAGGATTTTCATTGCACATATTTCTGGCACATCCGATGGGACCCACGTCATGGGTCCATTACTTTCACGTTTTCTATTTTTTGAAATGTTGCAGATTTAGGAACATAGAGGCTACTTCACCCTCAAAGGGGTGACTCTGCCCACGAAGGGGCGACCGCGCCCATGAACAGGCAACCCCACCTAAAAAGCCAGATTTTCATTTTTTGCATTTTCAATTTTTTTTTTTTTTTCTTACCCCACCCAAGACCCTATTTTTTCGTTTCTATTTTTTACTTTTTTTTTTACTTTTTTGCAGGTTCTGGACAAGCAGGTGGCCCTACCCAAAACAGAAAGGCGATCATGCCTAAAACAAAGGTAAAAATAAGTAAACAGTCACTCAGAGATTTTTTGTTCCAATATTCAATTTACGACTATTTTTTCCATTTCTGACTTGCTAACATTTGTTTCTTGTTGAGTGTGTTTCATTACTAGCATTTGTGTAGCTCAGTCATCGAATACATAAAAATGAAACTACTAACATTTGTTGTAGGGGGAGAAATCTTTTTTAGTTAATCTTTTGCTTTCATTTCTAATCTAGGAACATAGGATTAAATAAAGGGTCAATAAACTTGTTTGTTGTGTTTGAAAGTGGGCTATTGATGTATCCAATCCCCTTGCATCATTTGGCGATCCAGGGTGAAGAGAAATCGTAGTCCACTTAGTCTTTTTTACCTATTTTCATTTTATTAGTGGGACCTTCTCGGGGATTTTATCACCCCAAGGGAAAATTCCAACCATGCGTACCAACAAGATATATAAAGGGGGGAGGTGAAAGTTATACCTCAATCCAGTCACATCATGTCTAGCGAAGCGTCAAAGCTAGGGTGATACCTAGACAAGACGTGAAGAATTGGTCTGAGCTCTCAGTACCTCGTTGGTTGCTCTCGACTCACATTTGTAGATGGGTTGGTGTTCACGGTTGTGCCCCACATATCGTGCATATATCAGGGATGCCCTTATATGCCTTGTTTAGCCTAGATAGAGGATCGTGTTGACCATACCCTTAACACTAAAACTAAGCTTATTCTGTCTGAATTGTCTTTTTGTGAAAAACCAGTGATTATCAATTAGTTTTGGCCTTTTGCTTCTCATTTTTATCCTTTGCCTTAACTTTTTTTGACTAATTTAGGTTCAGACCAATACATAGAGGCAAAATTTTCCTGAAATAGACAACCTTGCCCTAAAAAGGGTGACCCTGCCCTCAAAGGGGTGACCCCACCCTTCATGTTTTAGTCATTTTTCACCCAACCCAAGTCAAAAAACACCAACTTTCCTAAAATAGGTGATCTTTCCCTCAAAGGGATGACCCTTCCCTCAAACAGGAGACCTTGCCCTCAAAGGGGCAACCTTACCCCCTGTCTCAACTGTTGTTTATCTTGTCCAAGTCAAAAGTTTAGTAGTTTTTCCTATTTAGGCGGCCCTACCCCTTATTTGGGTGACCCCGCCCACTATTTGGGTGACCTTGCCCTCAAAGGGGTAGCTCTACCCAAAAAGGGGTGACCCTGCCCTCCGAACAACCATTTTTAGCCTTCGTTCACTAGCCGTTACCCCATTCTGGGAACCCATTTTCTGATTTTGAGTGTCATTCCCTCATCCTGAGTAATCGTTTAACCATTCTGACCATCCATTTGTCCATACTAGATATCCATTTTCCCATTCCAAACATTTTTCCCCCTTTTCGACCAATCGTTCACCCATTTCAGGAAGTCGTTCACCCATTTTGGGAACCTATTTTCCCATTTTGAGTGTCATTCCCCTACCTTATACATTCGTCCACCCATTCTGAGTGATCATTTGCCTGTTCCATGAACCTGTTTGCTTGTTTTGGAAGTCTGCTTGTAGGCACCACTTAACCATTTTGCAAACTAAATCAAAACTAAGATCTGTTTGGGTGACCCTACCCTAGTTTGGGTGGCCCTTGTCAGGAAACTCAGGTGCGGAAACAGCTTCCTACACTAATCTCTTAAGGAAAGTATGGTGCAAATTCGTTTTAAACCCTTACAATTTCAGATTCGTTAATCTACTTAACAAAGATATTGCAGCAATATACCATACATACAGAAAATGAAGAATGACACAATGATTTACCCTGGGGAAAACCTTTCGGTAAAAAACCCCAGCACTCCAAAACCTGCACAATGTATTATCTTCAACACAACGGTTACAACACACTTGCAATGCAAGTTCTTTCAGGAGATTTCCAACTCTTGAAGACAAAATGCGGCAGCATGAAAAAACGTTCCAACAATACACTCACATCACAAATCTTCGCAACCCTAAAAAACGCTTATATCATGCGCTTCCCTTTTAGGGCAACTTCCGAAGATAACTGTATTAGGGTTTTACCATTCTCCGAGAAAATAGGAACTCGAAAATTTTTTTCGGGGCGATGCCCCGAACCCCACTATCGTGGAAGAGTGTACAGTACTCAACTTTATCAATTGCCACATGTCTTCACCTGTCATTGAATCTTCCAGACATAGCTCTTACGTGTCATAGGAATCCGTCATAACCGTTTCAGCCATGATCTCCTTACACACAATTCAAGATGCCGACACATTAAGTGGAGTGACACATCAACATGCAAACTAGACATGTACACTCACACTTAATTACATTATTTGCAAGAAATACATTTTACAAAACAAATAATAAGAATAGGAATTATCCAAGGTTGAGACACCTTATTCCTAACAGCCCTGCCATAGAACTGCATCAATTTCTAAATCTGATCTAAAAAGCCAGTTTCTCGCAATTTTTAAAAATCTTGTTGACTGCCTAATTGTTTGCACACCTCATTTGTGCATAATCCTCACCTACATCATGATTCATTTGCTTCCAAATCATCAACCAAATAATCATATAGGTGCATTCATAATCATCCTTAGGTTATACATCTATTATCGTTTTCTTAATCCAAATCCTCTAAACTTCATTTGAAGTTTTTATCTGAATTGACCTAGGTGCCTGAACCCGATCGTCATTCTTTAACATCTACTTAGGATCGTCATCCATCCTAAGTCAAGTATCATCCTTGGCCCTATCAATCCCCTTCCATCTCAAGATAGATTCAGTGTCTTGATCATCAGTTCATCCTCTAATTCAATCAATCAACACCTTAAGTCACCTAGGGTGATCTTTGAACCGAGTTTAGAAACTCTTCCAATTATCCTATCAATCGATCACTGATTTGATTCCATCCAATATAATCCAATCATATCTTTATCTGACTATCCAATCAATTGATACATCGTCCAATCAATTAATCCATCATCTATCCTATCAATCGATCTATCATCTGATCCAATCTTTGTACAACTATCCAATTAATCTATCAAATCAATCGATCTATCATCCAATCCAATAAATCAATCTAATCATCATTTAGATCATAATTTAGATTACATATTAGAAGCTTAGTTACATTTTAGACCACCTAGTTGTTTTACACGTTCATGCCCATTCAGACCTGTTCACAAGAAAAAAAGAAAATGGTAGACCAACAAGCCCAAGGTTCCTAATCAAACATCCCATAAGATCCTAACAATGTTCCAAATATCACACAAGATCCCCATAACAGTGCCTCATCATAGTCCAACACCACACCACTCGGTGACAAAAACATGGTTACCCAACTTGAAGTCATTGTTTATGAATACCTTAATGATCATGTCAATTTTTCAGATGATGGATTGTCTCCTCAACAAACAGGGGGATAAGATTATTGCCACTCTGCTCATGAGAGGAGTCAAACCACCATCTGATTTTGTTGTGTCACAATATGTCGGTACCCACACTCTTCCTACACTTGTCAATCCGCAAACTTCACAAAATGCCCCAAGGAATTCATATATCCCCGAAGGTACACCCATGAAGAACTGGTATCATCTTGAGTTTGGAAATGTTGTGATACACCAATTTTTAGTTATCCTCATCTCCCAACCGCAACCTCTGTAACACAACCCAAGCATCACGATCCCTACACCTATGAAATGTCACTATACATATCTTATGTTCCACCACTTCCAACTCAACATCCTAGTTAGCCACCTATCAATATTGGGGGTGTACCTACCCTTGCATTAATGCCACCTCCAAGATCTGCCTCTGCTAACAACTTGCCACCACCTGCATTCTAGCAGCCTCCTACTAATCCTCACCAATCCACTCCATTGCAAACACCACTACAACATGCTACTACTAATATTGCTTCATCCCTACCACCTCATCAGCAACCTTCACAGCACAACATTTGCATCCCACAACAAAATGTCTTGATTCTTATGCAACCACCACACCAAGTGACTCAAACAACATCCCAACAGCCACAACCACCACATGGCACTTCTATAGCAACCTCACAACAACAACATATTCCATCTCACCCATCTTACCAACAATAGCCACAACAGTAACCTCCATCGCAGCATATAAATATTCCTACACAAACGCAAAATAATCCTCTTAAAAAATATCTTTATCATCCATCCAACACATTCATTGCTCCATCCCATCTTAATTCACATCCTCAGTAGGATGTTCAAAACCAAACATAGACCCAACCACAACTTTACACCAATCCTTCGCAGTCACATACCAATCTCTATCAACAACCATCAAATCCACCCCCACATATCACGTAGTCACCCACCATTTCACATCAATACCAATCTTATCCACCCTATCTTCAACAACAACAATCCTACCAGCAGGGTGGACCTTCCATCTCTTACTACCAATAACCATCATCATATCAACAAGGGGGTTCTACCTCTTTGTATTATCAAAATCCTACACAAAAACAAGGTGCTTCATCCACTTATTATTACCAACAACAGTCACCCTATTATCAAATAGCTTTTTCTTCTGATCATTACAATCCATCATCCTCCTATATGTCATACATCAATTCACAATCTGCTTGCACCAATCATAACCAGAAAATGCCTTCTTATACATCTCCACCCATCTATGATCCAACTGTTGCAGTGCCATCCTCATCATACCAACAATACTACATGTATAATCAGCCTACTCTGACTTTTGCAGCACCCATCAACAAAGACTTGGAGGAAGTCAAGGTTGTGTTAAAGGACTTACAACCTAGGATGGGAAAACAATCATTCAAGTTTGAGTACATTTATCCCTATCCATTTGACCCCTTTATTTCCTTGTTTCTCTTCCCTAAACACTTTGGAATACCAAAATTTGATAAATATAAGGGAACCAAAGATCCAAAAGCTCATCTGCAAGATTTTTATGCCCACTGCCAAGAATTCATGCACAATGAAAACTACCTCTTTCGACTATTCCCTAAAATCCTTCAAGGAGTCACCCTTAACTAGTTCATGAGTCTTGAAAAGGGATCCATAAAATCCTTTGTGTAGCTATCAGAACAATTCATCTCCAACTTCTCCTTTAATCTGGAGAAGGATATTGACACGCTTGATCTCCTGAAAGAAAAATAGTGTGATGGAGAAACCTTTGCCAGCTATCTATAAAGATGGTGAGCCTTAGCCAGTTGGATGAAATCCCCATTGTAGGAAAAAGACATGGTTACATTGTTTATTGAAAATTCCCATCTGGACTTGGCTCACAACTTCTAACTCCACTACATCACCACCTTTGTAGCACTGGTAGAGAAGGGCCCTATCCTGGAACGAGCCCTCATTGCTAAAGAGCGGGTCAAAATTTTCAATTCTAATAAATAGAGATCCTTTGGGGATAAACCTCGTTATTGGAAAAAGAATAATAATGTTGTTAATGATGGTGTCACTGACACCAAACATTTCTAGCTGGCTACCACCTCACAAAATTATCCTCCTTAGAAGCAACAGTCAATCCCAAATGCATATTCATGCCCCAAGGAGCACCTTGACAACAGTCAAATCAAAACGACCAAGGGGGAAATAAATGCCAATTTACTTAGTTGGGAGAACCCTTGAGCATTGTGTTTAACAAGCTCCTCCAAGATAACTACCCCGTCACTTATCCTATAACCAAGCCCCTTCATGAGTCCAAGCCCAAACTGACTTGGTTCAAAGAAAATGAGTATTGTGAATTTCATAAGATTAACGGACACACATTGGATAAGTGTCAAAATCTGAAAATATATGTCCAAAATCTCATAGATCATAGTGAAATCCATGTGGATGCTAACATGAAATCTTTGTCTAATGCTCAGCTTCAAATATATCAAAATGCTTTTCCCAAGCATAATCAGGGTCCTAGTACATCCAACTCCAATCCTGGACCTAGCAACAACTACAGCCAGAATAACAACACAAATAGCATCAGTTATAAAAATGTGGCATACAGTTACCAAGGTGTAATCACATATGTAGAACAAGTGGAACCACATGTATCCATGATACACGCCAAAGGAAAATATCCCCAATGTTTTTTTACCACCCGTCACACCCGCATCACAATCCCAACAGCCCTCGTTTCTACCCAACTGTCATATGTCAGTTTGCAATACAACATCCTTGATCACTTAGGCAAGACCTGAGCTTACATTTTTGTCCCAGATCTACTTAAGTCTTCCCTTGTGCATCAAGACATCTTGAATAAGGCCTTATAGAGCACTTAAGTCCCCAATGACATAGATCCCACACAATTCCAAGCATTGGTAGGAAATCCATCCACAACTTACCAATTGGGTTTCAGTTAGAAAAACATGCCACACCTTGACTCAAGTCATAATCATCCCCTTCACCTTGAGGTTGGGGTGAATTGTTATAAAGCGAAAAGGGTACTGGTAGATAATGGCTCTTCCCAAAATCTATGTACATTAAAGTTTATACAACATGTGGGATACACCCAATTTGACCTAAATAATTAGGTTGTCACCATCAAAGCATATGATAATGCAAAATGATATTTTGAGGGCACTATTTGTCTTCTTATTCAGGTGGGGCATATTATACATTATACTATCATGTTCTGGACCTAGAACTTCCATATAACATCCTTCTTGGCCGCCCGTGGATCCACTCTATGCAATTTGTCCCATCAACCTATCACCAATGTCTGAAATTACCATTTCAAGGAATGGAAGTAACTATACAAGCTGACCCTCAGCCATTTGAATATTATCATTCCCTCGAAGCTTCCTTTCCACATTATCATTACTACCCTGGGGTAGAAATGGGGGCATCCCAGACATCAGATTCTCATTCATCCACCAACACATTAAATACCACCTCATCCACCTCTTCATCCACACCTAGTTCCACCATCACTAAGGTCCAGATCATTGACAAGGGATGTGGAGAGTATGAAATGAATACAGCATTAAACGTGGCAATCGTTCCACCCTCACCACATACATATGGCCAACCTTCTTCATTTATCCCCAAAGAAGAAGAGAATACACTCACACTCACTTCCAAGAACATGGGATCGACAACATTCAGAGATCCAAGATCCCTTCAGGATCAAATGGAAGAAGATATCGGTCAATAGGTTTACAGAGAAGAACTTGATCCATCACATCCCCTCATAGAATACTTCTAGGAGGTCTATCCATGTGTGTCTAAGTTTGTTGAAAATTTCAATTACCAAGGTGGAGGTCTTAGTATAGAAGAGCAAGGAAAACGACAACTCGTAGAAGCATCCATGCATCGAAAGAAGATAGGCTTGGGCTATGACCAGAAACAAAAGGGCCCTCTAGCATCATCTAGTGCCTCCAACAATGTCAGTTTGGACGAGGGTTCCCTTGAAGACATACCGGAGGAGGAATCCATCATTTACGCATACGATGACCTAGATCATGTTGACCTCCTTGTCATGCTTGAATGCCTATCTGTCTATACCATCACCTTATCCATCAAACACCCTGAGCTTATAGACTATGACCTACAAGGTACCACACCTCCCAACACCTTTCCTGTAGTGGACCAATATGTGCATCTCATGGGATTGGGGGAAGATGAACACCTCGGCCATAAAAATAAAAAGAAACAAAATCAAAATGGGTCACCTAGTGAAAACATCCCTGAGGCACTTTCTGACTATGAAAAAATTAAAACAAAGGGAATATCTACTAGTGAAAACCTCAAAGAGGTGATAGAAGATGGGGACATTCATCTTACCCTTGTAGGGACTCAACTATTTGTTCGATCATCCATCTTGATCAAAGAAACACAAGTAGTAAACTTGGGAACCGAGGAGAATCCCAAAATCACCTATGTGGCTAAAGCATTGTCAGAAGAAGAAAACTCTACCATCACCAAGCTCCTTAAAGAAGGAATCATCAAATTCACCTGGACATACTCAGACATGCCTGTCCTTGATCCAGCTTTGGTGGTGCATCACTTAGATCTCCATCCTGATGCAAAACCTGTCAAGAAAAAACTCCACAAAATGCACCCTCAAGTGGCTCTCCTAGTTAAGACAGAATTAGAAAAGATATTGGAGGCAAGATTCATCTAACCAATTGACTATTTCAATTGGATCTCCAATATAGTCCTAGTTGTTAAACCCAACAGAGATATGAGAATCTATATATATTTATGAGACCTTAACAAAGATTTCCCTAAACATGACTTCCCTTTACCAAATATTTATATGTTGGTCGATCTCACTATAGGACATGAGATGTTGTCCCTCATGGATGATTTCTCCAACTACAACTAGATTAATATTTCCCCTAAGGATCAACACAAGGTTGCCTTCACAACACCTTGGGGTACATTTTGTTATAATGCCATGCCTTTGGGCCTCAAAAATGTGGGGGAAACATACTAGTGTGCTATGATAGTTATCTTTTATGACCTCATCCACGTAATAATGGAAGACTATGTTGATGACCTATTAGGAAAATTAAGAATGAGGGAAGAACACCTTGTAATTCTCAAAAAGATTTTTGGATGTCTGGAACAGTACAAGCTATGCCTCAATCTGAAGAAATGTGTCTTCAGTGTCACATCTAGAAAGCTCTTAGGGTTCATTGTCTCTCATAGAGGAATTGAGGTTGATCCTGCTAAGGTCAAGGAAATCATGGAAACGCCTCCACCCCACACTCTAAAACAACTAAGAAGTTTGCAAGGTAAGCTCTAATCTATCTGAAGGTTCATTGCTCAGCTAGCTAACAAGTGTCAATTGTTCACGCATCTCCTGAAGAAAGATATTGCGTTTAAGTGGAACCAACAATGTCAACTCGACTTTGATCAAATCAAAGAATATTTGGGTCACTCGCCTATTCTCATGCCAGCTATTCTAGGAAAACCGCTCCTCCTTTATATTTCAGCTACTTTTGTGGCATTGGGGGAATTGTTAGCACAACACAATGAGTCATCCAAAGAAAGAGAAATTTACTACATTAGTTGAACTTTAGTAGGCTATGAGCTCAACTATTCCCCAATGGAGAGGTCTTGCCTCATCATAGTCTTCAGCTCACAGAAACTCAGACACTACATGCTTATTCATTTGGTCAAGCTAATCTCTAAGGTTGATCCTCCTAAATATTTGTTATCAAGAACAACACTCATTAGCCGCATGGCTAAATGGGTCATGTTGCTAAGTGAATTCGACATAGAGTATGTGGATTTTAAAGAAATCAAAGGAAAAGGGATTGCAGATCAACTAGTAGATGCTTATCCTTTAGAAATAAAGTTTCCAGATGAAGGGGTATTTTCAGTTTTTAAATCCACCACATGGACACTATACTTTGATGGATCACACACAAACAATGGATTAGGAGCAGGAGTCTTTATCATCACTCCCCAAGGTGACTACATACCAAAGTCATTCAAATTAGATTTTCCTTGCACCAACAACATTGTTGAGTATGAAATGAGAAGGCCTTAAGATTGTAGTCCAATGACGTATCTCTCACCTGCACATCTTTGGTGACTCCCAACTGGTTATCAAGCAGGTTAATGATGAATTCCTAACAAAACATGATAATTTGTTGCCCTACAAATGTATGGTAGATGACTTCAAGAATTATTTCTCCTCCATCCAATTTGATCAAATACCCAGAGCATAGAATAAAGTAGTTGATGCCATGGCCACCATTGGTTCTCCCCTGGACATACCTAGAGACCGTACTAAATGTGAGTTCCTCATGGAGCAACTATTAATCCCTACCTATGACATCCCTAAGAGTGAAATGTTATGTGACATTGTAGGTCCTAAATCCCCTTGGTACCAAGACATCTACACTTATCTTCATGAAAATACCTTGCCACCTAACCTCACACACAACCAACGAAAATCCTTTATCCAACACACCACTTGCTACACCATCATAGGTGATACGCTTTATCGATGTGGGGATGATGGAACCCTCCTCTAGTATTTAAATGAGACTGAATCCCACACTATATTGGTAGAAGTACATAGTACTATCTGTGCGGCCCATTCTAGTGGTATGGCCCTAGCCAAGAGGATTCTCAGAGCGAAATATTACTGGCCTACTATGGAATAGGATTCTTGCGATTTTTTCAAGAGGTGTCTTCCTTGTCAGCAACATGTAAATCTGATTCATGCTCTTGCACAAGAGTTACAACCCATCACAACACCGTGGCCATTTTCACAATGGGGTTTCAATTTGGTTGTAAATTTGTGGTTGAGCATTGGACGAACATCATCCACTATCTGACATCCTGACCTTTTATCCTAATCTAATCTTGTGTCGCCTCGTCACTTTGATCATCTCCATCTAGGATTATTCATCGTGTTGGTCTCCATCTAGATCCCATCTTGTCCTTGGCAAACTACATTGCCCCTATGCTTTCACGTAGGCAAGTTTGATCACTTGATCTACCCTCGGGGTTGTTTTAGGTGTCTTTTTTTGTCCCTCTTGTCGTTTGGTGAACTACGTTTCCCCTACGCTTTCACATAGGCAAGGTTGATCACTTGATCTACCCCCAAGGCTATTTTGGGTGTCTTTTTTTCTCCCTCTTATTGTTTGGTGAACTACATTGCCCCTACCCTTTTATGTAGCAAAGGTCGATCACTTGATCTGCCCCTAGGGCTGTTTTGGGTGTTTTTTCCATCCCTCTTGTCGTATGGCGAACTACATTGCCCCTAGGATTTCACATAGGTAAGGTCGATCACTTGATCCGCCCCCGGAGTTGTTTTGGGTGTCTTTTTTTGTCTCTCTTGTCATTTTTTGAACTATGTTTCCCTTGTGCTTGCACATAGGCAAGGCTAATAATTTCATCCACCCTCGAGGAATTTTTTCCATCCTCATCTATCACCATTTTCCTCTTTTTTCCTTATCCATTGTTGGTCTTTCATTCTTTTCGAACTATGTGGCCCCTACGCTTGCACATAGGCAAGGTTGGTCATTTGATCCACCCTCGGGGCTTTTCTTTTCTTTTCTTTGTGTTCAATTTGTTTGATCATTTTCCTCCATCATTTGTCTTCATCATCCTCTTTTTTCTTTATCCATAGTCTTTTCTTGAACTACGAGGGCTATGTGCTTTCACGTAGGCAAGGTTGATCTTTGATCAACCCTTGAGCCCCTAGGTCTTTAGGGTGATTCAGTCTTGTGTCTTGTGTCATGTTGTCAAGGTATGTCCTTATCTTGTTGGTACCTCACAAATGGAATCCATTTGTGTCATGAGATTTAATCGGTTTTTGAATATTCTACGTCATTATCGATCTTCTAGTTTAGCATCCATCTTTGGTCTCAACAAGATGTATCCTTCCTAACAGACCGCATCAACCCCATCCATCATCTTGATCTTATGGAAAATGACGTTTTGAAATTGATTGCAATTTTTTTTTTTTTTTAATCATTTGAGCTCCCTATCATCACTCGCCAAGGCTGCCATGATCTCTCATATTATGATGTGTTTTAAATAGTTTACATAGTGGCACATCTTGATTTTTCTTTTATTTTCTATTTTTCTGGTTGTCCCACGTAGTACCCACCAAGACCCCTAAGGTCTTGCGTTACACTAGGACATCCTTCTATGCTTGTGGTTATCCCAATACCTAGCCCAACCAAAGTCATCGCGACTTTGGGGTATTGGGATAGCCTTCTTGTGTGTTGTGTTTGTTTATGCATTAGACACTAATTTTCCTTGGTCCATATACCATGGTACCTGATGTCGTCTGATATAGCAAAAATCAACGCTCCGAAGATGGAAACTTGCATTAGGATTGCCTATCATTTTCTCTTCCATTGCATTCATGTATCCTTCATCCTTTCTTTTCCCATGACTTAGGATTTTGGTTGTGCAAATGATGCTTCCTTCCATCTTCCCCTTTCCCCTCAGGAGTCCTATGGTTCTTGATAGGTGTGATTACACACCAATCACCTTTTCTTCGCTTCCATCATTATGTAGGCCCTTATTTACATTTCAATCACATTGCATTCTATTTACTTCTTGACATTCTCATTCTTAGGTTCGTTAAATTGCATAATCATTTTAAGTTGTATAAGTTAATTTTAACTATTTATTCTATGCATCTTAAAATCCATAACTCATTTATTAGCATAATCACTTTAGTTCATATCATATCTCATCCATAACATCATGCATATCATATCATATCACATCCTGCATCATAAGTGTTAGATGTCATACATATCATAATAATCATCCACATAAAAATAATCATAATTCATCCATAGGATCTTGCATCATAAATGTTAGGCATCAACATAATCATTATGCATCATAATCATACATCCATATACGCATAAACATAATTCATTCTAGGCATATCCATACATCATATCATAATAACCATACCATAAACATACATATGCATAAATAAATCATCCATCACATATGTATCATATAATGTCAATAAGGGCTCTCACATATCATATCCAAAAGCACAAAAATACAATGTCCATCACATCATCCATAATAATGCCCATCATATACATCACAATAAATATCCATCATCTATTATCAAAAATAAAGTACAAGTACAGGGTTGTGTCTTTGCTCTGATCTCTACTGCTCTGTATTGTATTCGTCCTATACCTGTCGATAGTCAGGATCCTATCCCTCTGATCCTCTAAACCATGAGCTACTTACATCTGATCTTTATGGAGACTATGGCACTAGTGCTCTACATGGAGGTGTCTCTCTCATGCTATTATATCCTCAGGTATGCATCCCTGTTAACTGGAATGGTGTTGGCATCTATGGCAGCACTCAAACATAGGTAGGTACCCATTGTGCTAGATCTAAAACTATTGAATAATAGGCACACATATAGTAGCTTGCCTCCCTCATACACACCTCTTAATCTCCAATCCATTGTCTGGTTGAGTCTTGCTCTGCCCTATACCTATCTTGGTATCCGCAAATAGACCTCCTCTCCCATGCCCATGCACCCCATACTAATTTTCATTGCTCAATCTTTGATCTCATCCATGACACCTACTCTAGGGCTTTCTCCCTCTCCTCCTACATGGCATGTACTTGCGCCTACAATATCTAATCCCCCTCCCCTATCTCACCACTCTATGTTGTCGGTACCTGCCCCTGTGCTGCATCTCTCCATAGCTTGTACCTATGTCATTGTTGCATCCCTCTTCCCCTACAGGACTTGTACTTGTGACTATAAGGCATCCCTCTCAGTCTCCATCACCTGTACCCAAGCCCTCATGGTCTCCTCCCTCTCTCGCACCAATCCCATGTCTCCCACTATCTCCCCTGCCACCTCAGCTCTATCAAAGAACTCATCCCGCTCCTGTCTCAACTCCCTCCTCTCTCTTAAAAGTCCCTCTACTTGCCTCCTCAGATCCTCCATATCCCTCTTTGCCTCTGCCAGCCTCTCTGTTTATATTTACCTAGTCGATCCTCTAAACTCTCGTTGACCCCTTGCTTGTAGTATCATCATCATCGCCTCTAGTATGTCTCTCTCCCATCTCACTGACTCCCCTACCTCATTCTCCCTCACTACCTCTCCCTCCAAAAAAGTCACCACTTCCTGTAACTCGCTCACCTCTACATACAACCCATCTATCTCGGCTTGTAGCCTCTCCCCCTCCCTCTGCATCTTTTTCTCATGATGTGGCACCACATTGGCCATTGTCTGATACTCCCTCTCACTCTCTGTTATCTAGGCTCGAAACATGAGCACCTCAACCTCCAATCTACTCCTCACCACCTCTGAGTCTCTCAACCTCTACTCAGTAATATGTAATCTTGTCTGAGCTCCTCTCAACTGCATGGTTAGATCCTCTACTATTTATGGCATCATAGCCAATGGGAGAATAGCATGTACCTCTATGTCCATCTCCTCTAGACCTCCCTCTCCCCCATCGCCTTTGCATCATGTCTCTCCTCCTCGGGCTCCACCTGCACCCTCCATCTCCTCCTCCTCCTACCCAGCCTCCACTGACCTCTCATCTAATCCTCCTATTGCCCACCTACTCCAGCTACCTCCAACACTCTCTCCTACTTCCCACCTACACTGACTACCTCTAGTACTCTCTCCTACTACCCACCTTCTCTAACTACCTCCAACACTCTCCTTCGCCATCCTTCAGCTCTGCCTACCTCTGGCTCCCTCCTTCATCGTCCTCTTGCTCTACCTACCTTTGCCTCTCTCCTCTATTGATCTCCTCTTATCCCTCCTACCCCCATCTCTCTCCCTGGTTGTGCCCTCCTCCTCCCTCCCCCCTCTCTTGTCAATCTGACCTCATCCTCCGGTCCAAATCCTAATGCCCCTACAATCGGCACCTCTGGTGTAATCCATACAAGTCAGTGTCACATAAACCATGTTGCATATCTCATAGTAATCCCTACATATACCAACCCTCTAGACCTCCTTGGGTACTCTACTAGCTCTTGCACCAATGTCGCCCAATGCTCCTATGAAAACTCTACTAAAATTGTCTCTCCCCATGATCGCTCTCGCGTAATCCATCTAAACCTATCAGGTTCACATAGAATATCCTATATCAACCCATACTGCCTCGACAGTTGGTCTAGCCTGTGTGATTCTACTGTCTAAGGCTCCTTCTCGACTATATAACATCAAGTTATGAAGTATCCTCTATGTCTATCCTCATCCTGCCTCCACTTTGTGAAGCATCATGTCATATACAACCTCCACACTATATCATCCTCCTCCAGATCATCAAAAAATCTCCTCCATCCATCTAAATCTCCTAAACCCTGGTATTGCCATACCCAGTCATACATTGCTTTGTACCAATAAGCCACCGAAAGTGTCGTATTCTACTGGCCCACTCTCACCACATCTAACCTAGGCACACTGATGTGCTCTCAGGCCCATACCTAAAGCAATGTCACGTGACACATGTTGAGTCCCTCCCGATAGTAGACCACGTGTATATCTTTGTACAACTATGCTAGGATGCATGGCCCCCATGTGAACTCCCCATCCCTCCCCTCGATGATGTGTCAGATAACCTCCATGTAGTTGAGGCTTTTGAACCTACCACTCCTATCTGATATGAGTATCCCACTAATCAACCTGCACATGTACAATGGCAGTGGTGGTACTCTCAATTCTAAACATATGTCCACATCTAGCCCCTTCCTCTGCATAGGGAGGTCCCCTCTCCCGAATAGGACCCACATGGTTTGATCCAACGCCTCTCCCTCTGATCTCATCTCACTTACCATACGCCCTACTATGGGTAGCCTAAATATCTACTAGACATCTTCCAACATCACTATTATCTCACCTGTCGGGAGATGGAAAGTCGACATCGTTAAATCCCAACACTCAATCAAGGTTGTCAACATCGTTCGATGTGCCCTGATGGATGGATACCCCAACATGTGCAGTAGCCCCACTTGGGCTAGAGCATGATGATCCACTTTTTTCATTGCATGTCGCGTCGCCTCCATCACCTTGGATCTCCTCTCCCGAGTCCGCAAGTTGTTGAACCTCTGCATCCATACCACACAACTTATCAGTCAGGAAAATCCTATCCACGAGTTCCTTTTTCGCACTAACTTGTCCTAACACTTCTCCTTGGGATAATTTTCCTAAGTCATCCCACTTCTCACTTCTATTTATTTTAACATCTTCTTTGTCTTCTTCTTGGTCCCCCCCTTTTTTTCACACCCTGGGTGTTATCCAGGTGTGGCCACCCTTTTTTGGGCATGGCCGCCCCTCGAGACAGGGTCACCCCTTGGGGTACAACTTCCCTTTAGGGTGTTGCTGCCCATTTTTGGGTGTGGCCGCCCCCAACGAGGTACGATCACTCGTCCATGGGGCGCAACCACCTCTCTAGGGCGTAGCTGCCAATCCATGGGACGTGACTGCCCCTCCATGAGGCATGGTCGCCCTTGTGTGGTGCCAAACCACATTTCTTCTACCTATTCTACCTATTTTTTTCCTCTTGCAACCCCTCATTTTCCCTCCACGTCACTATTTGACGTTTCCTCTAATCCGCTGAGCGAAATTAAATTTTTCCCTCTACCCATTTTCTTAACCTACCCCTACTCCTAAACCCAAATTTTCAAATTCCATTTTAATTGAAAAATAAATTATAAAATGCTAAAAATCACAAAGAGGGTTTGAACCTAACCTGGCATGGGACAACACGCTCATGGTAAAAGCTTTGTACCTCGTCCCCACAATGGATGATGTTGTCATAGTCCTCTGACATCTTCTCTCTCCTCTTTCATTTTATCTCCTCTCTCTCTCAACTGCCAACTGTGCAAATATAGAATAATAATTCTAAAATTAATATTTAAACCTTCCCTCTTTTCCCCTTTTTAAAATAGAGGGTATTTTTTTTCCTTTATTTAACTTTTTCTCCTTCGATTAATCCTACAACTTCTTGGGGCCACCATTTGCGCCCTGTGTGTCTATTTGACTTCGTTCAAAAGACATTCTTCATATTTTTTTGAGCTCTATCCAATGGTACCTTTCATTTCTTCATATCGAGAAGTCACCTGAAGCCCCTTTTTCTTCCCCTACTGCCCTATCGAAGGGGCATACCCTATCAAATCCATCCATACATCCTTCTTGGTCGTTCTCCCACATAATTGGGGCATATCCTTTCACTACCCTCCATTTGAGCAGCTCACATAACCTCTCCCATGTTGGGGCATCTTTTCTAGTCACTTCCTCTATAAAGTCACCTACATTAATTTTTCTTCGAAAGATTGTTATTCTAACAATATTTCGAAAAAGGCAAAATGTAGACACCTAAATTTGACCACTTCCATATGATCAAAATCCTATCATTTGTTTGTCTAATCTATCTGTATTAATTAAATGACATATTTAATTAATATTATCCCCGTTCTCTAAGGTTCCCAAAAGTATTTAATTAAATACTTTATCCTTTATCATTTCCTCTCTAAATTAAATAAATCAATCAATTTATTTAATTTAGTTAATTATCCTCTTCAATTTTAAATTCATTTTTTCTCTCTCCTTATCCCATCCTCCATAACCTTTTCACTAATCTAGGTTAATCTAATTAATCCTTCATTATGATGTGCATATCCTTAATCAAAATTAATATCACGTCCTCCATATTTGGCAACTTTCCTCTAATCCTCATTAATTTTCCTAATCACCTATTTGCACAACTTTAATCCTAATCACTTACCTTTTCTAGCATGTCCTTAAGTCAACCTTTTATGGTACTTACCTTATTTGGTTTGACCTTTTTCCCATGTGAATTAAAAATTCATACTTATTCCCCCCATGCATTTCTCTTCCCCATGACCTCTCAAAGGTCACATCAAGTGTGGTTTGGACTACCTAGTGATTGTAGATTGCATGGCATACATGAAGAGGAAGGAAACAGAGGAAGAAGAAGATGAAGAGGATGAAGATGAAGAGAAAGGAAAGGATCTATAAAAAATCTATGGTATAATTCAAATAATTTATTGTAAAGAAGAAAATTGTGTGCTTTCACTAGGGTTTTAGGACCTAGGGCAACAATCTTCCACATTCACATTCAAGAGCGAACCCTTGAGATTTCAATGCAAAGGTGATTTAAATCTGACAAAGGGTGTGTTATAGGGGATGGGGTGATGTAAATGATGGGTTCATTACCAAATTTAAACTTGGAAAGACAATGATATGAATGATGAAATGAAAAAACCCTAATTTGATACAGTGCTTCAAAGAATAACCTAAGAATGCAAGCAAACAACAACAAAAAACTATGAAACTGGAGATGTGCACTTGGGAAACTGGAGAAGGAAGAATGAAGGTCTAAAACCCTAGAAAATTCAAAGTTGAAGCCAACTAGGACTCATTCACCAAGCTAAACAAATCAATGCAGTGTCAAGAAAACTATGCCAGAATAGGTTTCAGACAAAAGGGTACTCAAATATGCAAAAATCTCTGACAGATAGCAGCAATGTGACTCATTCACCAATAGTGTTGAATCAGTCCACTTCTAGATTTTTAGAAATTTAAAGTTGTATTTCGTAGCCCTTGACCTGCTTTGTTGCTCCTAATTCGAATCCAGGTCTGAAACTACTAAATTCAACATGTAGGTCTTCTCCAAGCTCCTCCAAGGTTTGCTCAAAATCTTGACAACTTGATGACAACTTTTCCAATCTTTCTCCTTGATAAATCTGCAACCTAGACCTGCAAATCAAATACAAAGAGAGGGGAAATGGTTATGGGGTTAGAGAATGGGGGTTTACCTTAGTCGAACCCCTTGTTGGTACTTAAACCATGAAATAGAAATCAAATGGAAAGGAGATTGATGGATGAATAGAAGGTGATATTGCAACTCACCAAACCCTTCCAATAAAGTGTTGTAATTATGTTTGATATGGCCACAATGGATGTGGTTCTTGATTCTTGCTTCTAAGAGATAGATCTTGAATGAAAAGCTTGCTTGGATCATGAACTCTACACCACAATTGGAAGCACAATGACAAACATGAAGAATGAGATCTTTGACATGATGATAAATCTTTTGAAGAATGCTCTTGAAAGCTTGATAATCTACCCTTGGAAGCCTTGAATTCTCTTGCTTAAATTCTCTTGTGAACTCAATGAATGCTTGAATGCTTGAGAGTCATAGGATGTTAGAATTTCTAGGTAGGATTGAAATGAGAGAAAGAACCTTTTATTTATACCCAATTATGCGAGAATTCCCAAAATTACAACACTACAAGCTCACATTGGATCTTGGAGAATAAAATCCCGCCAAAGATTTAAATTTTCTTTTCTTTTTGAGTTAAGGGTCTCCACTCATTCGCCACCTTAGGTGAATGGGTCCCACCTAAGGGGACTCATTCGCCCAGAATGGAGAATGAGTCCCACCTTAGGAATTTGAGGTGGGTTTTTGGGGATTTGATGTTTTAAATGCCATTTGTTAGGATTATCCTCAAAAATATACCAAAATAAAGCTTGTGGATGCAAAATTGGGCCAATTAAAGCATAAGAGAGCCCAATTATTGATGACAAGCCTAGAATAATGTGAAAGTGTGTTACAACACTTTACAACACACCAAATAAGGCAAGGCTAAGAGAAATTATGATGAAAATAAAGTTAATCATGCTTAGAAATCCTAGAAAAGTGTGAAAGTGTATAACAACACTTTACAACACCTTTACAAGGCATCATTAAAGTACACTAATTCACATGGGCCAAATACCTAATGTGAATGTGTTATCCACATTAAAACACTAAATCAAGGCCAAACTAGGCTAAAATCCACAAGAAAGAGCTAAACAAGCATGAAAAATTCTAAGGACCCTTTTTTCAACATTACATTTAGCCCCCACTTTAGTGAGAGGATGAACTTGCTTCAAACTCACACGAAAGTAGACAAACACGCATGAAGGGAGGATTCCAATGTACTCATGCTAGTAATATGAGATGAAAAGAATCAAGAGGGATGATCAAGCCCCAAGGACTAAGATCCTATGGAAAACCAACATGAACAAAAAGGAACACACATGAAAATGATATAAAGAACAATGACAAGGCCAATCATACAATGCCAAAGATGAGAAAGAGATAAAGGAGAAATCCAAAACAAGCTTCGATCGTTAGTCCAATGCGATGTGGATCAGATCTAGGTTGTTTTTATGAGAAAAATGCATACTCACTCTGACCTATGACGAAACTCATGGTTTTTCGTCGAATGAGAAGTTCAAAAAAGGGTGAGAAACATACACTCATGGCTGGTATCTATTCACACATACATAAGTGGCTATGGGAAAATTCATGCCACTAGTTGGGATTCCCACTCAAACCATACCAAAGTTATACCTCCTGATAACTTTAATAAGGCACCACACAAAAGGAAGTGATTTGGTTTTTGAGCTTCATGAGACAAGCAAAACTTTGTATGCTTGGAGCTCATGAACAAACAGGATGGGTCCACAAGCATGCAAGTTGTGTTATGCAAGGTGGCCATAAATTCAACATAGAAAATATTCAAAGGAGTCTTGCTTAGTTCATGTGAGGTCTTTAACTTAGGGAACATTGTATCTAATGTCTCCAAGAGAGGACCAATCAAAGAATAGAAAAATTACAACTTAGGGGATGCAATGTGTCACATCAAGCCACTAAGAGTAATGTAATATGCTGAGAGAGATCATGCTCATGAAGGACATTACACCCAATGTCATCCAAAAAGTGAAAAACACATCGTATGAAGTAAGAAGACTACACTAAGAACCATGAAAAGAGAAAAATTCAAAAGAAATAATGCCAATGTATGCCCCCACTTTAAAGAAATTTCTAAACACCATGCTGTGAGAAATTACTTTAAAGTAGCAAATGAAAAATGCTAGCAAGAAGAAGAAATGAGAGCCAACTTGGAAAGCCCTATGCCAAGTTATATGTTTTCGAGTAAGGCTACGTCATGCGAGAGAAAAGAAAACGGAAATGGGTTGCCCCCAAAATTAAAACGCCAAACACATAGGGATCTATGGATTTGGGGTCGGTATGTTCTTTGTTGCAATGTTTTGTAAGGAGAGCTCGGAACTGTCATCATCCCCCAAATACACATAGAACTGGAAGAATGACACAAAAAGAGTGAAAATAAAGAAAAACCTCTTGGGTCAACATGGAAGAGACATAGGGTGTCTCAATGCCTTATGTCATCCCCAGAAGGAAAACACAAGAAAAGAAAGATTAAGATAAAATGAAAAAGGAAAAGGAAAAAAAAAATCCTTTTGGGTCTACATGAAGGAGACATGAATGTCTCAATGCCTTGCATCATCCCTAGAAGGAAAACACAAGAAAAGAAAGAAAGATGAAAAAGCGAAAGTGATTCATGACATAGAGAAGAATGAAGGTACAAATAGAGGAATGTCACAAAGAGAGAAAACAAAATGTTACAGGGGATCACATTACACACATGCAATCACACAAAATAAAAATTAAAAAGAAATCATGCAAAAGACTAGTAAGGAAAATTTGAGTCAACCTATGAGCAAGTCATTTGTCTCCCAATCATGTTCTATGTATAGCGAAGGTGGCTGACTAGCCAAAGGGTCAAGAGCAAGTGTCAAACTAGGAGAAGCTCCAAGTTCAAAATATTTTTCATTTAAGCTCATGGAAGAGGAAAACAATGTGTTCAGTTCATTATGCACCTCTTCATCAATTTTGGCATCCTCGTCATCATCATATAAGTTAATCACAATAGGAGGGTGAAGGATAATATCCATAGAAGAGTTCAACTCTTATTATGGAGGATGCATGGAGATTTCTTGTCGCGACTGGGGAGGAAGAATGTCATGTGTTGCTTCAGTCAAGTTTGGATCTTGATTTTTTGTTAACTCATCATGGAACTTGCGAGCAAGGGCACGATGTCTACATCAACGCTCCCTAACACCTCTATTTCATTTAGTTTTGTTTTCAAGTTGTATAGGAGCGGGTTGATCAACCATAGGTTGATGTTATTCCCTAGGGAGAGGAACAGAAGGAACCATGAGGAGTTGTTCAACCTCTTTCTCTTTGACTTTGTAAACTCGTTTTATTCTTGGAGGTGTGGTGGGGTTGGTTTCATTGTTTCTTGGTCGCTTGTAAGAGGTAGGTAAGGTTTTCGTTTTAGGTTGGTCTTGTTTTTTTTTGTCTTGTTTAGGTTCAAGCATGGTTTCATCAATGATGGTAGGTTCGTAGATGGATGGTGACATGTTTTGAAGAGATAAATTTGTTATCTTCTTTGCCTTCAACTTTTGGTAGGACAAGAAAAATAAGTCTTCTCTTGACTTGATAGGTTCCATGGGCTCGGGCCAAAAGGCATCTAGGGAAAAGTTTCCTTTAGATGACAAGGGGTTAAAGCCACTATGGTGAACAATAAATATCTCATTGTCAAAGATAAACTTCAAGCATTTATGCACAACTGAAGGGACAACTTTCATGGAGAATAGCCATGGGTGGCCGAGCTTCACACGAAATTGGTCTAATTGCGAGATGATGGAGAATGTAACATCTAATGTTTTTGGTCCTATTTGTAATGGTGGGGTGATTGATCCAATCGTAGGGCACACAAAACCATTGTGTCTTGATCCATGCTCTCAATTTTTCACAATCATACTGATAGAGCTCATGCAAGAGTAGGAATTCCTTGATTATCACATTCTCTCCATAGGTAGGATCTATTAATATCCCATTAGTGGGCTTATCATATATACGGTCGGCTATGTAAAGATGACCATCAGGAAAATGTTTAAGTATGTCTTTAGAGGAGAAAGCAATATCAAGAGGACTCTTAGTTCAACCCTTACGAGGGATGACGTCTATCACCGCTATCATTTCATCAATAGGATTGACATTAATAGCAGTACTTGGAACATAATCAGTGTGTTTTTCATATGTATCAACGTTCATCACATCATTCTTAGGCGTGTCACTAACTTTAACAAATGAGATATTATGTTTTGGCATGGGATTGGTAAAGATTTGTAAGTTTTGGTTCAGAGGGGCAACAAACTTACTGCCTTTCTCATTAGTGTTTGCAACAGAGAGACGGTCAAAATCAATGAATTCTTGCAAAAGATGTTTCAGACACTTACAATGTTATGTGCCATGTCCATTTTGTCGATGAAAATGGCAACAAGGATTTGCTTTAAAGTTTGGAGGTAGAGGCTTATTAGGGTCAAGTTGTCTAATGGGAGGTAAGGTAATAATTTTTTGGTTTAGGAGTTGGGACATGGGTGATCCCACGATACTGGTTTATAATTTTTGGGCAAACTGGACATTGAACTAAATTTTTTTAACTAAATCTTCACTTTCGAGCTCCTATAGCAGCTAAACCGTGAGGAATTTGAAGATGATGAAAACTAGTGATTTGTGATGTTTTGTCTATAGATTCTAAATATATATTTTTCAATTTTTTTGGAATCAAATTGCACTTATTTTTCCATCTCCTTTGAAAACATTTTTTTTTTTTAAACAACATTTTTAAGGAGTGACGCTCACTGTATACAACATAAAAAAAATTATGAAGGACAAAATTATATTTTTTTGAATTTAGATTTTTAACTATGATATCTAGCACTTTCATTTAGTTTTATAGTGTTTTATTGAATATTTTTCCTTAATCAAGTTTCGAAGTCAAACCATTACAATTCAAACATAGGCAGACCGTATACAGCATAATTTTTTCTGTATGTATCGAAATTCTTTTTTTTTTAATGGATCAAGGACATCAACACCCAACCTAGTCATATTTTTCAAAATTTTATTTTGATAATCAGCTATTTTTTCACATGTGTAGAACAAAGAGCTTAATTTTTGGTGAAAAACTTATGTTTTTTTAAAACTAAAAAAACACATACATAATAAAACCAAAACATATTAAAATTATATTCATTGGATAGCTCGTTTTGAGGAATACCATCTTCCAGTTGGGTCTGTGAAGTCTCCTCCATTTTCATCCTCAACCCCAGCTTCAAAGGGAAAAGAATTTGTAGTTTTTCTTGTGTCAAAGGGTGGGAAAGTGGGAAAAGGGGGGTTCGAGCGAACCCTCTTCCCACAATGGGAATTGTGGGTTCCCACATGCAAAGGGGTTCACTCGAACCCTAGTTCGAGTGAACATATTTGGGGTTTGTTCAAATCTACAGTTCGCTCGAACTCCCCCAAAACGATTTTTTTTTAATGGGTCATTTTTTGGAAGTTTTCCTTTCTCACTCGAATTGTAAACCACTTTTGTGGGTTCACCCACATGGTATTATGAAGGGTGTCAGGTAGGGGCGTGAATTGTCTTTTTGGATATCCACAACTAAAGGGTGTTGTGGCTTTGACAACAACAACTTGGTTATGGACATTTTGAGTTTGTTGTTGAGGAGGGTTAAACTGAAGGAACCCTTTATTTGGTTTTTTAAAGTGTTGGGAATTGTTTTGGTGTACATTCTTAGATCTTTCAACTCAGCTAGAAGTGGACTTTGTATTGCGACTAGAAACTGAATTTTGGTAATCTCGGAGAGCAGTACACAAGTGCATGAAGCATGGGAATTTCATTATGGTCAACTTGTCTTGGATTTTATTTTGCAAGTTTTCTATAAACATCTTTTGAAGATGTGGGTTGGAGATCTCAACATCAAATTGGGAATAAAGCGATTGATAGCGAGAGATAAAGTCAGTTATCTTTTCATCCTCTTTTTTCTTACATCTCATCAAGTTGGCCAAGGTCAGCTTAGGAGTCATCTGCACTTGGAAATGATTTATAATAGCCTCAACAAGTTCATCGAATGAAAGAATTGAGTTATTCGATAAAGAAGAGAACCGCTCCAAGGCAATGTCTTTCAAGGTCTTAGGAAAGAGTTTTGCCAAAAGTTTATTATCAAGGACAAAGTCACTACATAGGGAGGTGTATGAATTAACATGATTAGAAGGATCTCCCTTCCCTCCATATTTCTCAAATCTAGGCATCTCTACACCTTGTGGCATCAGTGCGCGTAGTATCTCTAAGGATAATGGACTACTCTTGATGTAATATGAGGGTGGACCATTTTGATTTTGGTTGATGGTGGAAACTTGTTTTTGAAGGGATGACATGGTTTGGAAAAGTTGATGTATGAGAGGGTCATTGCTTGTGTTATGAGATTGAAATGGAAGTGGTGATGGAGTGTATGTATTTTTGGACCAAGTAAATGGAATGCTTATAGGTGGTAAGGTAGTAGGATCTATAGTCTGTAATGCCACATAGGAACTATGGATGCTAGCTAGAATGATCTGGAGGATTTTTTGTCAAATTTTGAAATTCTCCATTTTTCTCCAGTTTTGGTATCATTAAGAAGTGCTCGAGATCCTGACTCCAACGTAACTTGAATGGAGTCAATCGAAGTCTCGAAGCTCAAGATATTTATGGTCAAAATTTTGGTCAACTCCTAGACCCAAGCTGAAAAAAGGGCAAAAATCAAAGTCATCAAAACCAATCAAAGTCAACGGCATTTCGTAGTTCTCATTGTCACGATTCCGGTAGAGTTCATTTCAAAGAAAACAGAGTCCACATGGCGATGTTACGGAAGGTCAAAGATTGGGTCAAAATTGCCTCGATGACGTTAGCACCCAATCAACTCGACAACCAATCAGCCCCTGACACATGACATTACATGGAAATATTATTGTTGAATAATATTTATAAAAAAAAAAGGCAAAAAATATATATATATAATATTTATGGTGGGTCCCACCCATCCAAGGGGGGTGACCCACATAAAGTGGGATGCCACCTAAGTAATAGGGGGTAGCCCACCTTATATGGGAAGCCTCCCTTGCCTTTAGGGGAAAATCTTAAAAGGAGGAGAGGATGGTGGGATCACCACCCACCATTTTCTCTAAAAGATTTAATTGCTTTTTCAAAGCCTTAGAATAAGGCTAAATCCCTTTTTCTTAAAGGCATAAATTATCCCATATTTTTAAAGGCCTAGAATATTTCCTTTTACGGAAATATTAGAAAAATTATTCCTAAATTAAAGGACCAAATAAAACCTTACATAAAAATATCCCCTAAATAATAGAGAATAAATCCATTCGTAACCATTCAAATGGAAAGAGAATTATTTTGAGGGGATATTATCCTTCAGAAATTATTAAAGGGGGATATTGTTGAAAAAAAAATTATGTAAGGAAGATTGGGTAGTTAATTGGTTTTACACCAATTTTGGCATAAAATATAATATTAAAAGGGGTGTGAAGTAAGTGATTTTAGAAGAACTTTGCAAGTGTGAGAGTTGATTTCCTTGGAGAAATTATTGTATTTTCATGTTTTTGGAGAAGTTTGTTTCCATGCACTTTGGAAGTGCATTCGATAATTTATTTGTAGACCAAGAGGAGGTTTTGTCGACGAATGTAATCAAATTTCTGGAGGAATAATTGGATCAGTCCACTCATCAGAAAGGGGCCTAGAGACGTACTCATTTTAAATGATGAACTCTCTTATCAATTTCGTTTGCATTCTCTTTCTCTCTCTCATTTTGTTCTTTCTTTAATCTCTTTGTAATTTTGTTCAGAATTAATTTTTAATTAAGCACTTTCAGATTATAATTAACCATTCAAAGCATTTGTCATAGATCCGTTAAATCAGATCAAATTTGGTACCAGAGTCGTGTTTGGCTAAGATTGTAGGTTTGAATGTTAACGCACTTCAAGCTTCAGAAAGGCGAAGGAGAGCTTGAAGAATATAATCCTAAGATTGGCAAAAGAAAAACCTTGTCCAAGATGGAAGGAACCAAAGTTGGGAAAAGTATTGAGCCTGAGCTTGATGATAAGTCTTTTCAGCAAGCCTTCCTTGAGATGAGAGCAATAGTTGGAGAGCTTTATGCAAATAAGAAGAAGCATGAGCAAAAGAAAGGAAATTCTTCAAAGAAGGAAGATTCTAAAGATCGTAAACACAAGAAGAAGCAATCTGAAGATGGTGAAAAAATTCCATTTTATCCTCCATCTACCCCATCTTCTCCTTCTTCCTCTTCATCCTCTTCTTCTTCTCCCTCTTCTTCTTCTCCAACTAATAATCCATTTAAGAGCAAGTCAAAGCTTGTTATTAAACTAGGTGTAAAATTTGAATTACCTAAGTATGGTGGTGAGTTAAATGCCAAAAAGTTAGATGATTGGATCTAGTAGACCTAGAAGTGTATTGTAGGATTCAAGGCCTAACAAAAGATGCTTGTATAGTCTAGTTAGCCACTCTCTGGTTGGGAGGTACAACTCTCACTTGGTGGGAGAGAAGAACTTGGGAGGAAATTGCTTGCCATGGTAAGGTTAATATGACTTGGATGGAATTTGTTGTTGCCCTTAAAAAACAATTTTATCCTTTAGGTTATATGCAACAATTAACAATGAATTGGAAAACCTTTAGGCAAGATAAGGGTCAATCTATCCAAGATTACACCCATAAGTTTAGAAAATGAGCTATTATTTTAAGTGTTCCTTTGTATACTCAAGATACACTACTAAAGTACATAGGTGGTTTGCATTCTTACCTAAGACATAACATTCTAATGTTGAGTCCTAATAATTTGGATGAAGTATTAGTCCAAGCCACTCATTTAGAGTTAAGGGGTAAGAGCACTTTCAATGATAATTTTTCAAATAAACCATCTAAGTCTGAGGGGAAGTTTAAGGGTAAAGGTAAAGATAAAGGCAAAGGGAAAAATACAACTACAATTAAGAAGGAGGGTGATAAGCCCACATGCTCCCATTGTAAGAAAGAGGGGCATGATGATTCGAAGTGATGGAAGTTGCACTCGGAACTAAGGCCGAAAAGATATGGAGGAAATAAAGGCAAGCAAAAGACTACTGCAATGATTCAACAGGATCTTGGATCTAACTTTGGAGATGAGACAAAGATTGTTGCTACTGGGATCCAAGGTAAAGTTAAAAATATTACTCTCTCTGCTGATACAAGTATTTCTAATGCAAGTTCATGTAGTTCAAGTACAAGTAAAGTATCCACTCCTCCTAAAGTTGATAAACAACAAAATGAACTATTTCATATTCGAGTTGTATCTAAGCACACTAAGATTGACACACTGTTTGATATGGGTTCTCAAATCAACTTGATATCTGAAGAGGTGGTAAAGAAACTCCATTTAACTACAACACCCCATCCAAAGCCATATCTGGTTGGATGGGTTTGCAATGATGCTCAATTGCAAGTAACAAAACAATATAAATTGAAATTTGCTATCACTATAAACTTTGTTGATGAGGTAGAAGTAGATGTTATCCCTTTGGATATTTGTGGGCTTGTGTTAGGGAGTCCTTATCCGTATGACATAAAATCAATATTCTATAGGGGGAAGAATAAGTATCATCTTTTTAAGGATGGGATAGAATACATTCTACGTGCACACAAAGTTAAGACTAATCTTGCACTAGTCAAAGTTGGTCAAATGAAAAGGTTGATCAATTCTAGTAAGAACTTTGTATTAATGCTCATAAAATCTCAAGAGGATGAAAAAGTTGAAGCATTTAAGGGGTGTGATCTAAAGCATAAAACTAAGATGGTCAAAATAGTTTCAACTTATGAAGACTTATTTCAGGAACCAAAGGGGTTGCCACCTAGGAGAGAGATACAACATGAAATCCATTTATAGCAAAATGGGCCTCTTCCAAACATCGACATGTACCATTTGTTAGTTTTGCAGAATGAGGAAATCAAAAAGCAAGTTCAAGAGTTGGTGGAAAAGGGAGTCATACGTCCTAGTGCATCTCCTTGTGGTTCTCCAATTGTGTTGGTTCAAAAGAAGGATGGGTCTTGGAGAATGTGCATCAACTATTGGACTCCGAACAAGATAACGGTAAAGAACAAGTATCCTCTTCCCCATATTGATGATTTACTTGATTAGTTAAAACATGCAATTTATTTCTCTAAGTTAGAATTGTGTAGCGGATATCATCAAATAAGAATTGCAGAAGATTACATTTAGATAAGAAAAACAAGGACTATTCAAGTGGTTGGTCATGCCCTTCGGGCTTTGCAATGCGCCAACTACATTTATGAGTTGTGAATGATGTATTTAATCCTTTTATTGATGATTTTTTCATAGTGTATTTAGATGATATTCTTGTATTCAGTCAAACTTGGGAAGACCATGTAAGTCATGTAAAAAAAAATTTTAATGTATTGAGAAAAGAAAAACTCTTTGTAAAGATGTCTAAATGTGAATTCACTAAGACATCCTTAGTGTACTTAGGCTATGTCATAGGAGGTGGTCAATTGAAAGTAGACCCTACGAAGATCGAATTTATTGTAAAATGGCCTAAGCTAAGTACAATTACTGAACTCAGAAGTTTCCTAGGTGCAGTCCAGTACTGGAGAAAGTTGATTGCAAACTTCTCTTATATTGCATCACCATTGCACTCATTGACCAGTACAAAGACAATTTTTCAGTGGGGAGGTCCAAAATAGAAGGCATTCAACACTTTGAAGGATAAGTTGAGCATAGCACCAATTCTGGCTTTACCAGATTTACACCAACCATTTGAAATCGAAACAGATGCAAGTGGATTTTCCATGGGAGCAGTGCTAATGCAAGGAGGTAAGCCAATCCGTTATCACTCTGAAACCTTTTTAGGTGCAGTCATTAACTATCCTACTTATGATAAGGAACTTTATGCATTAGTTCAAAGTGTTAAAAAATGGAAACACTACTTAATGGGGAAGGAAACAGTAATCCATACCGATCACCAGCCATTGCAATATATGCATTCATAAACTAAGCTACAATAAAGTAGGCACTTCAGGTGGATGGGTTTTCTTCAAAAGTTTCACTTAGTAATTAAGTATAAGAAAGGTGCCCATAATAAAGTAGTAGAAATGCTCTCTAGACCTCAAGTTTCCAATGCTTTGATAATCTTTAAAAATAGTTTTATGATGCATGCAAGTTTTGAAGAACAATATGCTACTGATGAAAATTTTAAGGATATCTATACAACTCTAATCCAAGGCAAACAAGTAGAAGAAAATGATTACTATGTGCATGATAAACTCTTTTATCACTTAGGGAAATTATGCATTCCAAAGAATGAACAAGTACGTGTAATCAGAGAGGCACACACATCGCTAATTGCAAGACATTTTGGGGTTAGTAAAACTTTGGCACAACCACAAAAATATTGCTACTCGCCTCGAATACAAGAAATTGTAACAAAATATATTAAGGGATGTGTGATATGCACAACTAGAAAACCAAGTAATAGGAAATTGGGGTTGTACACACCTTTACCTGTACTGTCTCGTCCATGGGAAAGTGTTTCTATGGATTTTGTCAGGGGGTTACCTATGTCTAGGAAAGGGCATGACTATTTGTATGTAGTAGTTGATCGGTTCAGCAAGATGTGTATTCTTATGCCATATAAAAATCAAGTCACTTCTGAACTAACAGCTCATATGTATTTTCAGTTTGTATGGGTTCACTTTGGGTTACCCACTTCCATTGTACCAGATCGTGATTCTTGATTCCTTGGGGAGTTTTGGTTAGTCTTATGGGGACTTATGGATTCTAAACTGAAAAAGAGTACAACCTTCCATCTGCAGATCGATGGACAGATAGAGATAGTCAACAAGACAATTGTGCATCTTCTCAGAGAATATTGCAGCAAACATCCTAAGTTGTGGGATGAAAGTCTTCATTATGTGCAGCATGCCTACAACCATGCAACTCATTCTTCTACAAAGAGGTCTCCTTTTGAGACTTGTTTTGGTTACGTGCCCAAGACACCGATGGATTTTTCTTTTGGAAAGGGTGATGTTGAAGATGGACACCATGATTCAGAGAGGGATTTGAAGTTCATCTCGAAATTCCAAGCAATTCATCAGGCAATGGAAGCACAGTTGGAAAAGAGCCAAACCAAATACAAGGCTCGACATGATAAACATCACACTGACCACCATTTCCAAGTCAGTGACTGCATTTGGTTACATATAAGTAATGAAAGAATGCAAGGTGAAGGAAGGAATCTCAATCCAATCAGATATGGTCCATTCAAGATTCTGGAAAAGATTGGCACCAATGCCTTTTGCCTTAATCTTCCTCCATACATGTAGATTTACTCAGTAGTCAATGTTGAGAACTTGAAGTTGTACAAAGCTCCGATGATACTAGACGAGGAGGTTGAAGTGAAAGTTCCATCCATTGATGACCTTTCACCAGAGTACATGTCAGAGTTTCCTGAAGAGGTCATCCTCGACAGGAACACTAGGACTTCATGAAGAGGAGCAGTTGAATACCTTTGAGTGGGGCTAAAGGGGATGCATCCAGGCAAGTAAAAGTGGATGGATATTGGTAAAGTGAACGAACTTTACCCTCACTTAATTTTTGAGTAACCAGCTTTTTGAGGTCCAAAAGCTCTCCCGTAGGGAGGATTGATCCGAAGGATTTTTTGTCAAATTTTGAAATTCTCCATTTTTCTCTAGTTTTGGTATCATTAAGAAGTGTTCGGGATCCCGACTCCAATGCAACTCGAATGGAGTCAATCGAAGTCCCAGAGCTCAAGATATTTATGGTCAAACTTCTAGTCAACTCTTAGACCCAGGTTGACAAAAGGGCAAAAATCAAAGTCATCAAAACCAATCAAAGTCAACACCATTTCGTAGTGCTCATCGTCACAATTCTAGCAGAGTTCATTTCACAGAAAATGGAGTTTGCATGGCAATGTTATGGAAGGTCAAAAATTGGGTCAAAATTGCCCTAATGACATCAGCGCCTAGTGAACTCAACAACCAATCAGCCCTTGACACTTACATGGCAATATTATTGTTGAATAATATTAAAAAAAAGGAAAAATATTTATATATAATATTTATGGTGGTTCCCACCCATCCAAGAGGGGTGACCCACATAAAGTGGGATGTCATCTAAGGAATAGGGGGTAGCCCACCTTATATGGGAAGCCTCGCTTGCCTTTAGGGGAAAAACTTAAAAGGAGGAGAGGATGGTGGGATCACCAGCCACCATTTTCTCTAAAAGATTTAATTGTTTTTTCAAAGCCTTAGAATAAGGCTAAATCCCTTTTTCTTAGAGGCCTAAATTATCCCATATTTTTAGAGGCCTAGAATATTTCCTTTTAAACAGAAATATTAGGAATATTATTCCTAAATTAAAGGGCCAAATAAAACCTTACATAAAAATATCCCCTAAATAATAGAGAATAAATCCATTCGTAATCATTCAAATGGAAAGAGAATTATTTTGAGGGGATATTATCCTTCCAAAAATTATTAAAGGAGGATATTATTGATTTTTTTTCTATGTAAGGGAGATTAGGTAGTTAATTGGTTTTACACCAATTTTGACATAAAATGTAATATTAAAAGGGGTAGAATGGGGAGTGTGAAGTAAGTGATTTTAGAAGAGCTTTGCAAGTGTGAGTTGCTTTCCTTGGAGAAATTATTGTATTTTCGTGCTTTTGGAGAAGCTTGTTTCCATGAACTTTGGAAGTGCATTCGAGAATTTATTTGTAAACCAAGAGGAGGTTCTACCAATGAATGTAATTAAATTTCTAGAGGAATAATTAGATCGGTCCACTCATTGGAGAGGGGCCTGGAGACATAGTCGTTTTAAACAACGAACTTCGTTATCAATTTTGTTTGCATTCTCTTTCTCTCTCTCATTTTGTTCTTTCTTTAATTTCTTTATAATTTCGTTAATTTTATTTTGTTAAGAATTAAATTTTAATTAAGAACTTTCGGATTATAATTAAGCATTCAAACCATTTGTCATAGATCCATTAAATCATACCATAAAATACCCATGGAAGGAATCACATTACTAACTTGTTGCATTATTATGACTTGAGGAGGGGTGTATGTAGGAATTGAGGGTATTGTTGCGAGAGGAGGAATTTGAGTTCCTCCTTGGCTTGAAGCATTGTTTGCGGGAAAGGGGCAACTAGTAGTTGAGGGAAGATGCTTGCTGAAGATTTGCACTATGTTTTTCACAAGGTCGAGGCCATCTTTAGTTTCAAGCATATGGTGAATGTTTTCAATTGTAGGAATTGCAGTGGTTGAAATGTTTTCAAGGATAATTTGATGTTGTAAGTTCACCAGGTCCTCATGAATGTGAATTATGTGTTCTTGAATAATGTTATCATTCTTTGGTTCAACTTGCATGCTACTTGAAGGAAAAGAGTTGTCTAGGGTGTTATCCATGCCTAGTGTACTAGTGTCAATACTAGGAGTGGAAGCTCTAGACAACCCAAGATCCACAATGATTATGTTATCGTGGGATGACATGAGTCTTGAAATTCTTCTCACTGTAGTATTAGCAATACGAAACCAAACACGCATGCAAAAGCTACTAAATGCAGGGTGGGTACAAGTGCAATGTAAACTAATAAGAATGAAATGCAAAAACAGTAAACAAAAACTTAGATAGTGAATTGCAAATGACAAAAAATGCAATGCAAAATATACAAAGGGACTAATTTTCCCAAGGTGGTGAATGAGTCTAGGTAAGGATTTTTTTGAAAATTTTCAAAAAAATTGAATTGAATTTTATGATTTTTATGTTTTTTCAAGCAAATATAAGATGCACATGTAGAATTTTATTGATTTTCAATGAAATTAAGTGCAAGAATACAAGCTAAATGAGTTTTTCACTAATGAAAAGTGTAGACACCTAAATTTGACCCTTTACATAAGGTCAAATTTATCCCTTTCCTTCATCCCTGTCATCAACGTTAATTAAATTATTTATTTAATTAATGTTCCCTTTTCCCTAACATTCCTAAGGTATTTAATTTAATCAATTAAATACTTTATACATAAGACCATTTCATCTCTAAATTAAATAAATCAATAAATTTATTTAATTTAGTCAATTATCCTTTTCAATTTTTAATTCATTTTTTCTCTCTCCTTGTCACATCCTCCATAAACTTTTCATCAATCTAAGTTAATTTAATTAATCCTCCATTAAGATGTGCATATCCTTAATTAGGATTAATTTCACATCCTCCATAACTTGCCACTGGTTTCTAATCATCATTAATTAATCTAATCACCTGATTGCACAATCCTAATCCTAATCACTTACCCTTTTTAACATGTCCTTAGTTCAACCTTCTTGATACTTACCTTTTTTAGGTTGACCTCTTCCCCATGTGAATTAAAAATTCACACTTATTCCCCCCATGCATTTGTCTTCCCCATGACATCTCATATGTCACATCATACATACAGGACAAAGACACCTTCTAGAAGGAATCTTGTCTTACCCTTTGGTTTCTTCCAAAAAGTGAATTAAAAATTCAATTTTATTCCTCCAAAGCTTTCCCCTTCCCCATGTGATCATTGAGAGGTAACATTAGTCACATGCCAAGGTACTTTCAAGTACCTTGGGACCACATGGCCTCTTCCATGTCATTTGTACCTTTTCCATTGCATCTTGTCCTTTGGACAAATCACCCACCACATGTCCAAATGTGAGGGCTTGTGAGTCCTCAACTCACCACAACCCTCCATCTTGGACATGGTGGCTCAATCTTGACCATTGAATCCTCTAGAGAATTCAACTTCTCTTATAAATAACCCCCCTCTTCCTTCATTAAAATATCTTAGAATTTATCTTAGGATCTTGCATCTTCTATCTTAGCCAACTTATGCTCTCAAACCATTTAAGCCATTTGTTGCAACCTCCATAACATCTTGCATTTTAATCTACCACCATTATCACATCCACCCAACTTTATTATCTATTCATCTACCATTATCATTGCAAGTCTACTATCCAAGGAGCACACATCAAAGCGACATCAAGGGCCAACCAAAGGATCGATTCAAGACAAGGTATAATCGTATTGTTCATCTTTATCTTACTGTGTTTTGAATCCAACTAGGCTAATCATTTGAGGTGTTAGGTTTTTTTGTGTTCTTCTTGCATTCTAGTTTGTTTTTCACTTTATATTAGCACATTTTTCCCCTTCACACAAAGACTGAAACCCTAGAATGCAAATTAACCAATTTGTAAGACATAATGCAGTGTTAATGCAAGCTAAATCTAGGATGTAAATGCACTCCAAATCAGAATTAAAGATGCTCTAAATGCAGGTTAACAAAAATGTAAAGAAGAAAATTGCGTGCTTTCACTAGGATTTTAGGACCTAAGGCAACAATCTTCCACATTCACATGTTCAAGAACGAACCCTTGAGATTCCAAGGAAAAGGTGATTGAAATCTTAGAAAGTGTGTGTGCTAAGGGATGGGATGATGTAAATGAGGGGTTCACCACCAAGTGTAAATTTGGAAAGACAATGAAATGAATGATGAAATTCAAAAACCCTAATTTGATACAATGCTTCAAAGAATAACATGGAAATGTAAGAAAATAACAATAGAAAATTGTGAAACTGGAGATGTGCACTTGGGAAACTGGAGAAGGAAGAATGAAGGTCTGAAACCCTGGAAAATTCACTATTGAATCCAATTAGGACTCATTCGCCAAGCTGGGTGAATCAGTCCAGTGTCGGGAAAACTATGTTGGGACGGGTTTCAGACAAAAGGGTACTCAGATCTATAAAAGTCTCTTACAGATAATAGCAGTGAGACTGATTCACCAATAGTGGTGAATCAGTCCACTTTATATTTATGGAAATTCAAAGTTATATTTTGTAGCCATTGGTCTGCTCTACTGCTCCCAATTTAGATCTGGGTCAAAAACTGCTAAATTCAACCTATAGGTCTTCTCCAAGCTCCTCCAAGGTTTGTTCATAATCTTGACAACTTCAACTTGCTTTGACAACTTGATGATAACTTTTCCAATCTTTCTCCTTAATAAATCTACAACCTAGACCTACAAATCACATACAAAGAGAGGGGAAAATGGTTGTGGGGTTAGAGAATGGAGGTTTGTATTGGTCGAACCCCTTACTAGTAATTAAACCTTGAAATAGAAAGAAAATGGAAAGGAGATTTATGGATGAACAAAAGGTGATGTTGCAACTCACCAAACCCTTGCAATAAAGTGCTGAAATTATGCTTGAGATGACCACAATGGATGTGGTTCTTGATTCTTGCTTGTATGAGAGATTTTGAATGCAAATCTTGCTTGGATCATGAACTCTACACCATAATTGTAAGTACAATGACAAACATGAAGAATGTGATCTTTGAAATGATGATTGATCATGAAGAATGCTCTTGAAAGCTTGATAATCTGCCCTTGGAAGCTTTGAATGCTCTTGCTCAAATGCTCCTGTGAACTCAATGAATGCTTGAATGCTCAAGAGTGTTAGGATGTTAAAATTGCTAAGTACAATTGAAATGAGAGAAAGAACCTTGTCTTTATACCCAATTATGTAAGAATTCTCAAAATTACAACACTACAAGCCGACATTGGATCTTGGAGAATAAAATCCCGCCAAAGATTTATATTAAATCTGATTTTTGAGTTAAGGGGGGCTCATTCGCCACCTTGGGTGAATGGGTCCCACCTAAAGGCACTCATTCACCCAGAATGGTGAATGAGTCCCACCTTAGGAAATTGAGGTGGTTTTGGGGGATTTAACTTTTTAAATACTCTTTTTCAGGATTATCCTCAAAAATATACCAAAATAAAGCTTGTGGATGAAAAAAGGGGCCAATTAAAGCATAAGAGAGCCCAATTATTGATGACAAGCCTAGAGGAATGTGAGAATGTGTTACAACACTTTACAACACACCAAATAAGACAAGGCTAAGAGAAATTATGATGAAAATATAGTTAATCATGCTTAGAAATCCTAGAAAAGTGTGAAAGTGTATCATAACACTTTATAACACCTTTACAAGGCATCATTAAAGTACACTAGTTCACATGAGCCCAAGACCTAATGTGAATGTGTTATCCACATTACAACACTAAATCAAGGCCAAACTTAGCCAAAATCCACAAGAAGGAGCTAAACAAGCGCAAAAAAGGCTAAGGATCCTTTTTTCGACATTACATTTATGTTTATGAGTACTAATGGTACGAGTCAATCCGTCAAAGGTGTTCTTTTATTGAATATGTCTAGTAGTTGTTTTTGGCAGTTTATGGCCGCTCAGTCCATGACCATTTTGTAAAATGTCAAGGATGGGATAGGGTTGTAAAGCCATTTTGATGCATGAAAAGGGTCAAGTCTAGTGTCAAGAGGGAGATCGAGTCTAGTGGATACACATAAAAACATGAAATCAATGTAATCTCTTTTTGAAAGCAATACAGGGTACTTTCCCTAGCAGTGATTTACCGAGCAAAATAATAATAATAATAATATCATTTAATAATATTTTAATATAATATTATTGCCTGTGTATCACTGCCACTGAAACTAGCATATATACCTTAATGTTAATCTATATATTATACGCTGAGAGGTATCATTTTTGAGGTGTATTTTTTTAATTTGAAAGAGTAAAAAAGCACAAAGTAAAAAAATATGCTTCCAAAATGATATCTCTTAGAGTATAATATACAAATTAACAGTAAAGTATATATGTTATTGGTTATTTGTTCTCTAAGGAACGAATATCTGCCACAATTCTTTGCAAGAATAAATATCCATTTTTATATTTAATATCGAATATTTGTTTATAATGAAGATCCACTTTTTAAAAATAGGATATCCATTTTTTTTTTTAAATATTCGTTATTAATAGATATCCATTTTGCTTTGATGTTTACCATAGCAATTGTACTTTTTACCAACCCAAGTAAAAATTCAAAATTGATTTCTATGATTTTGTCTAGCTCAAATCATGTTTTTTTACATATCCATCATGATCTTGCACTCACCTAAAAATGAAAGGGATAAAGCTAGCTATGGCACTTTTTGCAATGGGTACGTCGAAGAGGTATGAAAGGTCAATCGGGAAAAAAATGATTTATTTTTTGCACACATTTGTGTAGTAAATAAGATCATGTTGTCTATCACTTCCATCACTTCTAGACAAGAATATTATAATAGCTTGCCTTCAGTCATCTTGTCATCCATACTTTTTGTTTGTACTTAATATAATAAGTTTGAAGTTGTCATCATGTTGCACATTGACATGTTTGTGTATTGGCATTTGCTATTAGCTAAAAAAGACTATTTAAATCATATGAATCATTTTAATATGATTTGTTAGATCATCAATTTCCGCAACTCAAGATCCCTTGTATTCAAAAATCAGACGATTGTGTGTATAATCTATTTAAAGGCATATGCTTAAGTCCAAATGTCAAAAAGACAAATCTAATCCCATAAATAGTTGGAAGGAAAAAAGGAATACGCCCATGGTAAGGCATGCCGTTATAAAATATGGAGCACAGAAAAAGTAAAAGCATTTGGCAAGTGTGGGGCTTTGAATATAAACATTTTTTTTGCAAACAGTCCATGTTTAACTATGTTCATCAGATCATGTGTCTTGTCTACACTCCCAGAGTTGCATGGGAACAAGTAAACTTCTACGTTTCTTGACTAAGCATCATTTTGTGCATGCATAACGAATAGGGAGGGTACAGTGGAGAGGAAATAGAGAGTAAATTCCATCCACACTTGAAATCTCTAGAACCATGCCATTACTGTAGACATCAGAGTTGGATGTAATGGGTAAATTGGCTATTCATTGCAAATTTTGCATCATTATTTATCAAGGCCTTTTGTGGGGATTAATGTCTCTTCCACCATGGTCTAGGACCATCCTCATCTCCCCATGATCCATGTTTCTACATCCCCTGTTGGCAGATTTCTTTTGGGTCTCCATTCTAGACTAGGTGGGCAGTATATGCATGGTGGCATTCTAGTTTTTAAAAGTATTTGCAAGTCTTCAAAGGTCCTCATCGCTTTGTGACAACATTTGTTCTTAGTCTCTGGTTGATACAAGTGAAAGGAAAAATGAAGTTGTCAATTATATTTGTAGTGGTCAAACAAATATATTTCTTGGTGCTTGTATGTGTATAGGTTGACGTTTGAATTCATGCAAGGTGGATATTTCGATTGGTTAATGAAGGTATCAGGATATTTCCAGGTTCAAAATATTTACTTTATGTTGTAGAAGCATAGACATGGTTAGTGAGCTCTAGATTATGTATAATATGGAGTTTATCACTTTCTATTTATTTCATCTAGAACTTCATATGCATGTTCAAATTGTGCTTCTACTATGCCAACCATTAGTGATGGCTATGTTATCAGACAAAAGGCTCTAAAATGGAACAATATATAAAGTTTTGGATGAATCTACAAAATTGGATCTATGCCCATGTGATGAAAGAAATGTTGATTCAAAGACATGGTCACATGGGAAGTCTCTTTAAAACAAATTAAAGATTGGGTTTAAAATTGAGCAAACTGTTATTGTTTCAATTTTTTTTGGAAGTTAGGTTGCATGCTTGCCAACTATTGGGCTTTGTTTTCTTTTGGCTGCTACGAATGAAAGGTGAGAATGGTCCTTGGTAGGACAATTTGTGCATTGTGAAGGAAACTCTTGTGAGAGAAGAACTAGTGCAATTAGGCCTCTTAGTTGGATAGGGTAGAAGATGAAGAATTGGTCACCTAGAACTATTGTTTGTCTCGTCTCTTGCCAAAAATCGTGTCCAACTTCCCACCTTGGTCTTACCCTTATCAAATCAGAAAACTCTACCACACCTTCCAAATCCTCAAACTTTTGTTTATTTAACACAATTTGAGGCTACAAAGATGTGAAATTGAGAGTTGGACAATGCAGAAGAATGTTGCATGTGTAATGAATTGTTTTGTGGAGTCTACTTCTGATAACTCTGTTCTGTAGGGGCTATGTGAGACAAAGGTTGCCATTTTTCTGAAGTGTAGTTTTTGTGAACAGTATCTACTGTTGTGCATAACTGAACATATTTCTCTTCCTGCTGACTACAGTTGTTTTTTTCCACCTTGACTGCTTTCTCTACCGCTATTGGTTTTTGCTCCTCCAAACTTTGTCTCGTTGGTATTGACCTTTGACTCCTCCAATTTGGCAAAAAATTATGAACGACTGAGATTTGTTTTACTACCTTATTGGGCTTCTAGCGAGTTTTGGTTCATTCACGGATAAAATGAGTTCGTAGAACTCAAATAAGACACACCTTCAACATAATTAAAATATAGAAAAATTAAATAACTTTAATATAATTAAATAGTAAAAATATATATATAAATTTAGAAAAAATGACAACTAATATATTGCATTATGATTAATAATAGAACTAATATTACATATTATATTAATTATAATATACAATACATAATATAAAAATAAACATATTATATAATATTACATATATAATTAAATTAGTATATTAATTATAACTAATAGATTAATCATAACTAATATTTTAATTATGATTCATATATTAATTATAACTAATAGATTGATTAGGTTTAATTAATTTTCCTAGAGCCATCCTAATCAATCTATTAGTTAGGATTAATATATTAATATAATTATATATGTGATATTATATAATTTATAAATAATTTTATAACATCTATTGTATATTATAATTAATATAATATGTACTATTAGTTTTCTTATTACATTGATTAATTAATATATTAGTTATAATTACTAGCAATTGTATCTTGGATAGGTTTTTTTTTAATTTAGAATTTGTATGGATAAAACTTAGTATTTGACATTAAGTATAGTAGAATGTAATTGTGAAATGCTTTGAACTAAAATGAAAAGCAATTTGAAATAAATGTTTGTTTTGTGTAGAAAGATGGAATAAAAGTGTTTATCAATGATGGTATACATATTATTATAATGTTTAATTGTTCTGTTTATTTAATATAATTTATAAACTGGGAATATCAGTAGAAATTTAGAAACAATATTTAATTCTTTACTTTCTTTTTTTTGTATAAAGTGCAAATGGATATTTTCATAAGCTAAATTCAATTTACGTCAACAGGTGTAACACTACAGTGGCAACACGCCCTACAACGCCCTAATACAATCCATAAAAGAAAAATATATACCAATTGTATACTTCAAACCATTTAAATTGAAAAATGTTTTATTCAAATTTGAAACAACTGTAAACTTCAAACAATTCGAATTAAAAATATTTAATTTAAATTTAAATTAAATTTTCATATTCATTAAAGACAATGCAAAATCACTAATATTTAAATTTAAAGAAAGTTGTCATATTCATTAATGTAGTGTCAAATTCAAAAACATATTATAGAAAGTTGCCTCTCAAAAATGCACCTCTCACTTTAACAAATTAGAACTGGAGCTTTAAATGAAAAATCCACGAAATGTACACCAAATTCACATTATTATTAATCCTTTGCTATAATGGTGTGGCATTGAAACATGTTTTATTTTGTTTTAAGTGAGGTTTCTTTCTCTATGGAATTTATGAAATCATCTTAAAGATGAGCTTTTGGAGATGTGAAGAGTTAAATTTTTTTCTTACCATGATGGATTAAACAATGTGCTAACGATTGTCATTTCAAATTTATGGTTAAGCAATTTAACTTTACCTCTTTCATTTTAAATTAGATCGGGTAGAGTGATGTTTTATTGGAAAAATAGTTACAACTATTAATTCATTTTTTATTTTTTATTTTTAATGTTTATAAATATTTTAACTTTTTTCCTCATTTTTCAAAAATGACTTTTGTAACAAATATTCTCATATGTGATAAAAGATTTACATTTCAGTAGTCATAACCATGCAATCAAGTATTGAAGCATTTGAGGAGTTGAATTTTTAGTTGCGGTATACTTTATAATTTTTTATTTTTTTTGTTTAAAGAGATCTTCACCTCATAGATGAAGGAGTAGTGGCTAACAATCCAGTAGTAACTGGAGGAGTAGTGGCTAACAATCCAGTAGTACTTTATTCATTATCCCGCTACCTATAAATTGCTACTAATGAAGACCCAACAGACATTACTTATTGTTGCAAACAAAGTGATCAAAGAAGATTTTAGTTTTAGTCTTTATTTTTTTATTTTCCTTTCTATCATTCCTTGATTTAATGTTTTGTGCACATTCTATTTTGGTGAAATGTGAGATTTCAACCTTACTGTGAAAGGAAAAAATGTATATGAACTCGTCATTTAAAACATTTTATTTTAATTTTCTTTTAGTTTTGTATTATTAAGCCCTGACATATTATTTCCTTAAGATATTATTAATAAGACTAATTGAGCCCTAACCCTAGCCCTGATGTTAAACCTAACACTAACCCTAAACCTAACTCTAACCATAACCCTAACCCTTATCCTAAACCCAATTTTCACCCTAAATTAACCCTAACCCTAATCTTAAACCTAATTTTTATCCTAAATGAACCCTAACCCTAACCCTTACTCTAATTAAACCCTAATCATAACCTTAACCAAAATAAGCCTAGAATTGAACCCTAAAAACAACCCTAACACTAACCTTAACACTAAATCTAACCTTGATCCTAATTAGACCTTAGAGTTCAAAGTTAGCATTAGATTTCAATTAGGGTTAGAGTTATAGTTAAGCTTAGGGTAGAGTTAGGTTACATTTAGGGTTATGGTAAGGTTTAAGGTTAGGATTATGGTTTTGGGTTTATTGTTTGGATTTCATTTAGGGTTATAGTTAGGGTTAAGGTTATGGTGCAAGTTAAGGTTAGAGCTAGGATTAGATTAGGGTTAGTATTATCATTTAGGTTTTACATTTAAAGTTAGACTTATAATTAGGTTTTAGGGTTAGGGGTTGTTTTTGGATTTGTCTTACGATTGGGGTTGGGGTTGGGGTTAGGGTTAGGGGTAGGGATATGGTTAGGGTTAGAGATAAGGTTATTAGAATGAATGTAGCTAAACCTATTCTCAACTCTAAAATCATAAGAATAACTCACACCCTAACCTTAGCCCTAACCCTAACCATAAACCTATCCCTAATCCTTACATAAATAGTAAACCCTAAAAATAATAAATTTAAAATAACCATAAAAAATATAAATTTAACCTATTACTAACCCTAACCCTAAATCCATCCCTAACCCTAACCCTACCAATAATTTCAAAATCACGATCCTTAACCTAAATGTATCCCTAAACCTAATAATAAGCATAACACTAACTATAATTGTAAACTTATCCTTAAACCATAAAAAATAATCATAACCCTAACCTTCCCCTAACCTTAAAACCAAAAATTGTAACCGTAAATCTAACCTTTATTGAAACATAATTGAACCTTAATCTAAATGAACCCTAACCTTAACCCTAATTGAACCCTAATCTTTAATCTAATTAAAACCTAATCATAACCATAACCAAGATAATCCTAATTAAACCCTAACCCTAACCTTAATGCTACTCCTAACACTAACCTTAATGCTACTCCTAACACTAACCTTAATGCTAGATTTAATGTTATAATTAAGCCCTAACCTATTATTAAGCCTTAACATATTATTAATAAGCCCAATTGAACCATAACCCTAGCCCTAACACTAATCCTAACCCTATCCCTAACCTTAACCTTAATCCTAAACCTAATTTTAACCCTAAATGAACCCTAACCCTAACCCTAATTAAACCCTAAATATAACCAAGTAACACTAATTGTAACCCTATTTGAATCCTAAGTAAACCTTAGAGTTTAGAGTTAGCGTTAGAGTTCAATTAGGGTTAGGGTTATAGTTAAGATTAAGGTAGAGTTAGGTTACATTTAGGGTTATGGTTAAGTTTAAGGTTAGGATTACAGTTTTGGGTTTACTGTTTGGCTTTCATTTAGGGTTACAAATAGGGTTAAGGTTATGATGCAAGTTAAGGTTAGGGTTAGTGTTAGGGTTAGGGTTAGGATTAGATTAAGGTTAGAATTATGGTTTAGGGTTTAGAGTTAGGATTATATTTATAATTAGGTTTTAGTGTTTTGGTTAGGGTTAGGGTTGTTTCTAGATTTGGCTTATGGTTGGAGTTGGGGTTAGGATTAGGGTTAGGGTCAAGGTCAAAGTGAGGGTTAGGGTAAGGGTTAGGTTTATTAGAGTGAATACATAGGTAATTAATGAAAGATAAATATTTGAATCAAATAATAAGAGTGCTTAGGCTAGGGTTATAGTTATGAGAATTACGGTTACACTTAAGCTTAAAATTATAGCTTATGATTAGGATTAGGTTTAAGTTTACGCTTAAAGTTAAGATTATGGTTACAATTATACTTTGTTCCTTACATATTAGGGTTACATTTACTTTTATAATTGGGGTTTTGGTTAGGTTTAGGCTTAGTGTTAGGCTTAGAGTTAGGGTTAGGGTTAGGGTTAGGGTTAAGGTTCATTATTAGTGTTAGCATTAGGGTCACACAATGATCTGGAATTAGATATAGGCTATCCTTAACCCTAATCCTAACACTAACCCTAACCTTAAACATAACTCTAATCTTAACCCCAACCATAACCCAAATCCAAAAACCCTTCTAATCCTAACTATAAAAACTAAGCTTAAATCTAAACCTAAACCTAAACCATAAACCATAATATCATAACCCTAACCTAAACCCTAATACTAACTCATATTCTAACCCTAACCTTAATTATAACCCTAACCCTAACACTAAAAGTAAACCACAACCCTAAACCTAAACCTAAACCTAACTATAACTCCAACCATAAAACAAAACCTATTCCTAGTCCCTAAACCATATACCTTAACCCTAAACCCTAAAACTAACTTTAAATCACACCCTAACTATAACACCTTAACCCTTACCATAAACCATAATCATAACCCTAACCTAACATTAACCATAACATCATAAATTTAATCTACCATAATATCGTAAATTTAACCTATTTCTAACCCTAACCCTAACCTTGACCCTTAACCTAAATCTATCCCTAACTCTAACTCTAACCCTAACAATAAAATTCCTAAACAATAATCCTAACCATAAACCTATCTCTAATCCTAACCATAATTGAAACACTACCTATTAACCTATTCTTAAACCATAAACCATAATCATAACCCTAAACATAAACCATAACCCTAACCTTAACCAATAAAATAATATTATTGATAATACTAACATAATATATATAATATAATAATATTAATATTATTATTTAATAGTATCAATTATTAATATATATTAAATCTCATTTAATATTGAATAAAATATTATTGTCAATTGCACTGCCACTATAAAAAATAGTATTGACAATTGTGTTGCCACTATAAACTAGCTTATATATCTTAATATTAATCTATATAATATATGCCGAGAGATATCATTTTTGAGGCATATTTTTTTAACTTTTTTGCTTTTTAAAATTTTAAAAAATATGTCTCGAAAATGATATCTCTCACCATATATTATATAGATTAATATTAAGATATATAAGCTAGTTAAATATGTTTTTCTAAAATATAATAGTTTTTTTATTTGTAAAATATAATAATTTGGTTTTTTCAATTTGTAAAACATTTAATATTTATGGTTTTTTTGTTTTTTGTTTTTTTTCTAATGAAAATGTAGAAATAATATCTAATTTTTTGCTTTCTTTCTTTGTATAAAGTGTTTTATTTTTTTAATATTTTATTTATTTATTTTTATATTAGTTTCATTGAATGGTCTATCTTTTTCAATGATTGAAACCATCATTCTACCACATTTTCAACCTTCCATCATTAAAGTGTAAAATATAATAATAATAATTAGTTTAATTTGTAAAATATAATAATTATGGTTTTTTTGTTTTTTATTTTCTAGTGGAAATGTAGAAAGAATATTTGATTCTTTGCTTTCTTTCTTTGTATAAAGTGTTTTATTTTTTAATATTAGTTTTATTTATTTTATATTTGGTCAACCATCATATAGGGAACATCTTAGCATAATTATATTGTAGCTAGTTGCCATTGTTTTTAAACTTATATACATATTTTTACTTTTTAGACTTTGGTTATTTACTTTTCACATTTATATGATATTTAACTAGCAATCACACCTTAGTGTGCAATGGGTACGCTGGAGAAGTGTGGAAGGGACCAATTAGGGAATATTTTGGTTTATTTTTTACATATATTTGTGTAGTATACATGAAATCAATTGGTAAGCCATTTAGAAAATGATGTTGTTTGTGTAACAAAGGTCTCAATGGAGAAGTGAGCTTCAAATAAAATATGCATCTACTTACAGGGATTCAAACACAGTTAAAACAAAACCTTTGAATTGGGAAGGTAATAAGGATCCATTACCAATAGGCTCGTGCTATTCTCTTAATAGGGAGAGATTAGGGGGAAGAGAGAAACAAATAGAGAGGTAAAGAGAAAGAGGTTGAGAGGAAGTTAGAGATGGAGATGGAGATGGAGATGGAGATGGATGGAGATAGAGAGAGGGATAGATATGTATAAATGGATAGAGATGGAGGGGAGAAATAGAGATAGGAGAGATAAGTAGAGAGATATATAAATAGGAAGTGATAGGGAGAGGGAGAGAGGGAAAATAGGGATATAAAGGAGAGATAGAGAGATAAATATAATTTGGAAAAGATAGAGTGAGAGAGAGAGAGACAAAGACAAAGACAAAGACAAAGAAAAAGTATCAGATTTACATGTGCTATCAACATTTCCTCAATTTGTGTTAAGTTTACAAGTTCTACTGGTTGTGGACCAGGATTCATATTATTTAATATCGAAAATCGATGTTCATGTTTCTCTTGTCGACATCTATTGCAAATTGGGCCTTCAAGAACTCGTACAACCTTCATTGCAGGGTAACTTTCTTGAAAAATGTAACATATACTTGGTGCTGCAATTTTATCCAAACCATGTCGAAATATAATTTGTAAATCTTTCAAATCAATTTTCACATTTCTATTATTATTGCATGTACCTAGATCTCTTTCATTTTGTCTTCTTCGCATTCGTCTTCGTCTTCTCAATTGAGAGGTTAACTCCTATTGTGAACTATTATGTTCTTCATGATTTTCACTTTCAACATTTATTGCATCTTGAACTCTATTATCTAGTGTTTGTAACACACGATCTATTGTAATTGAATTCATTCCTTCAAATTTACCCTTTGTATTCTCATGAGATTCATAATTCCTTTCAAGTAATTCACGATTATGTACTTGTATTTGTTGTCTTTCCATGTCATTAAATTCGTCTAAATGCTCATTTGTTTGTAATCTTCTTAATATATACTACTCCTCTTTAGATTTTCGTACACGATGTATTCTCATCTCATCTACATGTTGTCTCATTTCTGCTTCAATCTCTTCAACTATCATATTTGCCCTACGTTTAACACGTCTTTCTCTATCATTTTGGTTTCGACGATTTCTTGCTTCTTCTCATTGTACATTATTCATTTGTTCACGTGGTTGTCTCGTGTATTTTCGAGCATATTCTCTTCGATGTTCTCTTCGTTGTTCCTCATTTTCAAAATTTAATCTTGGGCGAGGCATCCTAAACAATTATTTAAAAATAAAATATAAAAGCAAAAAAAAATATAAATATGAGAAATTTTACTATACACTAACTTCATAAAAAAAAATATCACAAAATTAATACATATTTATTGATAAATCTTATTTATTTAAAATAAATAATTAATAATTTAATTTTCTTAATAAAAAAATGTTTTTAAAAAACAATTGAAAAATAAAATATATGCAAACTCTATTGTAACAAATAATAAAATATAAGTAAAATTTTATTTATAACTTACAACATATTAGAATTTACTTTTTTACAAATCATAGAACAAAAAATTATAGAAAGTAAAATATATATTTGTGGATGTGAGAAATTGTAATTCGTAAAATTTATTAATTGGTTTTCCTAAAATAATAGTTGCACCTTTCACAATTCGTAAAATATTTTTATAAATAGTTAGTGCACCTTCTCTAAAATAATTTTCGGAAATAACTACTGCAACTTCTCACAATTCGTAAAATTTATTAATTGTCCTTCATCATTCCTTTTTCCTTTCTTCTTCCTCTCTCTATTTATATATATATTTTTGGGTGGCACCATTCATTTTTATTTAATTTATATTTGTCGGCTATTTATTGTTTCATATTTTCATATACATGTCGGTATTTAATATTTTTAATATGTCGAGAGTTGTTTTTGTTAACACGCTCACATTCCGCTTCTGCTGCCACTGTAGGTTACGCCTCTCGACGTAATTAATATTTTATTTTTTTTATTGTCTTTAATATATTGTAATGGTAATACAATATATTAATTAATATATCTATCTTATGCTATATATTTTTCGTAATTTTTATTATATAATATGTTTATTATATTTTATAAATTATCTAAAGTTTATTGTAATTAACATATTTTTAATATTAAACTAGTTATAAGTAATCTATTAGTCATAATTATTTCTTCTTTTTGAAAAAATTTTCTTTTATTCTTTTTATTTTCATCCTAGTTGTTTTCCTATCCTTTCCAACCATCTCTTCATCCCTTACTTCATTTTCTCGTCCTTACCCCCTCAACTCTTCTTAAGGCTAATTTTGTGATCCAATTCATCATTGTCCTCTTCTTGATGATGAATTACTAAGTGTGATTCAAAACATCAATCTAAATAAACACACACAGTTGAATCCAAAATCTTTCATATCTAATTTTCATGGATTATGGAAAAATTATACCTACTTTTATAAATCATGATAGAATACACGTGTTTTTTGTTGAAAATTATACATCATAGTATAGTTTATATTAGATTTAATAAATACAATAATGTTAGTTTTTGGGAGTTATTTCCATAGGTAAGTTTAGAAAGTTTTGTACATAAAATATAAGGATATAAAAAGCCTATTATGCAACATTATAGTATCATTTGATTGAATCAATACGAATTTCATATTTTAGTTTATTATTTTTTTGCAGCAATGGTTTGATCACATTTTATCTATGTTGCCTCTACCATTTTAACATGGTACTAGAGCATTCATGTGATAGTAGGCCCATGAAGAATCAATGGAGAAATTGATTGCAAAAGGAATATGGTATGTTTGTTGGAAACAAGTGCCTTAACTTTTGGCTTGGAACCTTTGTTTAAGCCTTGGCGGTTTTCCTTCATTTTTGGCCTTTACCGCTGGGAGCATCTCTTGGAGGCACGGTTGCACGGTTTACCGCCTTATCGTGAGCCTCTTTCATTCGGTCTGCGGTTGGGCGATGTTACTGCCATACCGCGGAGTCACTCTCCTTTGCTGGCGGTAGCGTGGTGGATTAGGCGGTCAGCCAAAATGTTTACCTCGGTATCACAGGGGTTGCTTAGAGATGGCACGACGACGTGGTGAAGGGCGACGATCAAGTAGATAGACGTTTACCGCCATACCACAATGGCCTTTCATCCATGGCGCGGTGGTGCAGTAAGCCATGGTGATCGATGGAGAAGCTTACCTCCCTACCATGAAGGGTTGATCTAAGCTCGACAGTGGGGCGGTGAAGGTGGCAGACAGGTGGTTGAGAGCCTACTGCCATACCACGGTGGTCTCATTGTTCAGTCACGATGGTGCGGTCTATGTACTACCAAAACGCAAAGGCTATGTCTAAGCTAGGCAGTAGCGCGGTACACCACACTCTGCGAGGATCGATTGACTAGCATGCAGTGGCGTGGTAAATGAAGCTCTGTGCTTGGCTGACAAGTTTGACTCGACGATTAGAGCAATGGACAAGTAGTGTTACGAAACGTGGTGCGATAATACTCATTGTTGGAAATCAATAAATGACTGGTTGGTTGCTTGAAGAGGTGAAAGCATTAACTGCAAGGCTCGATTCGGTGGTTGACATAATCCAATTATGGAAAATAGAAGTAAATATTGGGCGGCTCGATGCATGATTGCAGGGCGATTGGTCAAGGATCGGATTTGCTTGTCAAATAAAGGTGTAATCAAATACACCCAATTGGTTGGTTGATTTACGAGGAATGTAAGACTTGTAACAAATATATACATTGTAATAATCACTAAGGAGAGATGGTGAGTCCGAATTCCATGTATGTTGTAATAGCATTGTAACAGAGAGGGAAGTCTGAGAGAGGTTTGTTCACTTTGTATGTAAATGTTTTACTATAATATAAAGTGATTGCTCTTGGTGTAGTGGATTTTTTTTCTCGAAAGGGTTTTCCCACGTAAATCTGGTGTTTTCTCTATTTGTATGTTTATTTTTGTTACTCTTGTTATCCTATATGTGTGCATATTAAGTGTATGAAAGTTGTAAAAGAAGGTTTTTTGCACTTCTCATGTGAGGTATTAATTTAGGAAAGTGTATTCTGCACCTCTACTTTTCCTTTCAAGTGGTATCAGAACCTGGCCAGTTGTGTTATCCTTGTTAGTAGGGCTGGTTTTTTGTGCTAATACTGTTCCAATAGGAGTCTTGCAAAGTTAGAACCAAGTTCTGTTTGAGATGGAAAGTACATTAGGAAGAGTAGAAATTGAAAAATTCAATGGCGACAACTTTGAGTTGTGGAAACTCAAAATGGAAGACTTGCTTGTGGATAGAGACCTTTGGGTTGTTGTGTCTGGAACTATGCCACAAGGTATGAAACAAGAAGAATGAGATCTTGCAGATAGAAAAGTTAGAAGCTTGATAAGATTTTGTATGACTGATTTTGTACTCCTGAACGTCCATGAGGAGAAGACTGAAGCTTCGTTATGGAAGAATCTTAGTGATATTTATTAGGGAAAGTCTCTACTGAATAAGTTATTCTTGAGGAAGAAGTTGTACTCCTTTAAAATGGAAGAAGGTGCATCTGTTGTAGACCATCTAAACTCATTCAATATTATTGTTGCACAGTTGGCGTCTATGGGTGTGATATAGAGGAGGATCATTGCATGCTCCTGTTATGTTCGCTACCTAACACTTGGGATCATCTAGTGATGGCTATTGGAAGTACAACAACTACTTTCAAGATAGAAGACGTTGTTGCCTCGCTGTTGTCTGAAGAGATGCATAGGAAGTCTATTGAGATGGCCAAGGATGCTCTTGTTCGAGGATGACAAAAGGAGAAAGGCAAGAAGAAGGACAATAAGTCAAAATCCAAATTTGAAGGGAGATCAAAGTCTCCTGATAAAAATTCCAAGGTGAAATGTTGGAATTGTGGGCAACCTGGTCATATCCAAAAGGATTGTAAGGAGAAGAAGAAAAAGAAGAATAACTCTTCAGACAATGAATCTTCTTAGAGTGAAGCAGATGCCTTCATTGTAGCCTTGGTGACTCAGGCATCAGATGATGTCTGGATGATTGACTCAGGTGCATCTTTCCACATGACGTCTCACAAAGAGTGGTTCACTAAGTACAAAAAGTATGATGGTGGAAAGGTGTACCTGGCAAGTGATTCAACACTAGAGATTGTTGGTTGTGGAAGAGTCAAAATACAATTCCCTAACGAAAGAATCAAAGGGATTGGTGATGTACAACACATAAGAAGTTTGGCTTGTAACTTACTTTCTATCAGTAAGCTTAATGATGTTGGTGTGAAAGTTTCTTTCTCGAGTAAAGGGTGTAATATGGCTTGAGGAGCAATGGTGTTGGCTAAGCATGTATGTATTGGCACTCTGTACAAGTTGGATGCATGTCCTGTTCAATGTAACAATGTCTTTGTAAAGTCAGGCAAAGCTACTCATGAAGAGAAGAATGACACTTCTCTTGATGCAAATTCCTTGGGGGTGAAACTCCCACTAGAGAAGACCATGTTGTGGCATCATAAACTCGGTCACACAGGTGAGAAAGGTTTTAAAAACTTGAAAAATAAAAATCTTGTTGAAGGGCTTGTTGATTGTAACCTTGAGTTTTATTTTTGTGAACATTGCATTTATGGAAAGCAACATCGCGTTTCATTTTATTCAAGTCCTCATAAATCTTCCGGTGTATTGAATTATGTTCATTCTTATGTGTTTGGTCCAGTGAATGTTCCTTCATTATCGAAGTATAGATATTATGTTTCTTTTATTAATGATTATTCGAGAAGGGAATTTGTATACTTCCTTAAAAGTAAATAAGAAGTGTTCAGTCATTTTAAAGAGTTTAAAAACTTGGTAGAGAATCATATTGGAAGGAAAATCAAATGTTTGAGGATGAATAATGGCGGTGAGTTTTGTTCTGCATATTTTGAAAGGTACTGCAAAGACCATGGGATTACAAGGCATAAAACTACACCTTATACTCCACAACAAAATAGAGTTGCTAAAAGGTTAAACATGACGCTAATGGAAAGAGCAAGGATTATGTTGAGTACTGTTGGTCTGGAGAAAAAGTTATGGGTTGAGGTTGTGGCTACAACATGTTACTTGGTAAATCGTTCACCTTGCTCTGCTCTTGTTGATAAGACACCTTTGGAAAAATGGTCTGGTAAGAAGCCCTCTTTGGGACATATTTGTGTCTTTGGTTGTGAGGCATATACATATGTGTCAAGTGAGAAAATATATAAGTTGGAGAATAAGGTTGTTAAATGTATCTTCATCAGCTATGGTGTTGGTGTGAAGGGATACAAGCTTTGGAATCGTGATACTGAGAAGGTTTTGTATAGAAGAAGTGTAATATTTGATGAGCCGAAACCTTCAACAACTGATCCATAGTTAGAGACAAATCAAAGAGAAAAGAAGAATGATGTAGTTGAAATTCCTCAAACTCCAGAAAAAGAGGAACTACATGGTGTACCTGAAACTGAGGAGAGTTCCAGCAGCTCTGAGAGTTTTGAAGAAGAAGAACCACAACCTCAGCTAGTAAGAAGGTCTACACATGAAAGACATCAACCTGATGGTATGGTTTCTCTATATTGGATTCAAACTGTGCCTATGCTTTGATTACTAGCATTGATGAGCCTAAGACTGTGAAAAAAGCTATTAGCATGTCTGATTCAAATTCCTAGTTGGAAGCCATGAATGAAGAAATTAAATCATTGAAAAATAATGAAACCTGAGATTTGGTACCTTTGCTTGAAGGGTGAAAGCCTATTGGCTGTAAATGGGTATTTAAGAAGAAGACTGGTCTAAATGGCAGTGTTGAAAAGTATAAAGCAAGATTGGTTGCAAAGGAATATTCCTAGGTAGAGGGAATTGATTATGGAGAAATATTTTCCCTTGTAGCAAAGCTGACATCTATCAGATTTATTTTGTCACTGGGAGAAACATATGACTTAGAGATCGATTAGATGGATGTAAAGACAACGTTTCTCCATGGAGAGCTAGAAGAAGAAATTTACATGTCCCAACCTGAGCACTTCGTTGAAAAATATAAAGAAAGTCTGGTCTGCAAATTAAAGAAATATCTATATGGTTTGAAGCACTCTCCTAGAATGTGGTACCAAAATTTTGACACCTTTGTGTTGTCAATGGGATTTGTGAGATCAAAATATGATCATTGTGTGTATTATAAATCTAAAAATGATTGTGTACTTATTATTACCCTGTATGTGGATGATATGTTGTTCATAGGAAATAGTAAGACTATAATTTATGATCTTAAGTCTCAGTTGTCTGCATAGTTCGAAATGAAAGATTTGGGTACAACAAGGTATATTTTGGGTATGGAAATAACCAGGGACAAAACGAGTAGAAATCTTTGGGTTAGCCAGAGTAAGTATGTTAATAATATTCTCGAGAGATTCAGTATGAATGATTGCAAGCAACTAGTTGTTCCAATTTTGCAGGGAACGAAGCTATCTGTTGCAGATTATCCAAAATCTGCTACTAAGATAGAGGACATGACCAAGGTGCCCTATGCAAGTGTCATTGGCAGTTTAATGTATGCAATGGTCTATACAAGGCCAGACATTGCCCAAGCAGTGGGAGTACTTAGCCGATTTATGGCAAATCCAGGAAGGACACATTGGGATGTTGTGAAGAGAGTGTTTAGATATTTGAGAGGTACTTCAGAATATGCTCCGTGTTACCATGGCAACTTGGTTGCATCCAAAGAACTCTCAACATTTGTGAATATGTGGATTCTGATTGGGCAGGGGACACTGACAAAAGAAGATCCACCAGTGGATACACTTTCATGTTAAATGGTGGTGCAATTAGTTAGATTAGCAAGTGGTAGGTTGTAATCGCTTTGTCCACAACAAAGGCAAAATACATGGCAACAACACACGACTACAAAAAAGTTGTTTGGCTGAGTCGTTTATGTTCTGATATTGGTTTTGATGCAAGACAAATTACTGTTTCCTGTGACAGTCAGAGTGCCATTTGCTTGGCGAAAAATCCAACTTTCCATGTCAGGACGAAGCATATCGATGTGCAGTATCACTTCGTGAGGGATATGGTGGAGGATGGAAAGGTCTCTTTAGAGAAGGTGGATACTTTGAAGAATGTTGTTGATGCATTCACAAAACCAGTGAGCACGAACAAGTTTAGATGGTGTGCAAGATCGATGGGACTTGGGGCCTATGATCATCAGTAAATTCGAAATCTAGAGGAAGCCAATAAGTCTTCATCAAGTGGGAGCTTGTTGGAAACAAGTGCCTCAACTTCTAGCTTGGAACCTCTGTTTAAGACTTGGCAGTTTTCCATTTATGGCCTTTACCACTCTACCGCTAGGAGCATCTCTTGGAGGTGCGGTTGCACGGTTTACCACCTTACCGCAAGCCTCTTTCATTCAGTCCATGGTTGGGCGATGTTATCGCCATACTGCGGAGTCACTCTCCTTCGCTTGTGGTAGCACAGTGGACTGGGCAGTCAATCGAAATGTTTACCTCGGTATCGCAGGGGTTGCTCAGAGATGGTGTGGTGACGCGGTGAAGGGCGACGGTCAGGAAGACACATGTTTACCACCATACTGCAATGGCCTTTCGGCCATGGCGGTCGGTGGAGAAGCTTACCTCCCTACTACGGAGGGTTGATCTAAGCTCAGTGGTGTCGTGGTGAAGGTGGAAAACAAGTGGTTGAGGGCCTACCACCATGCTGTGGTGGTCTCGTTGCTCGGTCGTGGTGGTGTGGTGTGTGTACCGCCAGACCGTGAAGGCTATGTCTAAGCTGGGCAGTAGTGCGGTACACCACACTACCACGAGGATCAATTGACTAACGTGTGGTGGCGCGATGAATGAAGCTCTGTGCTTGGTTCATAGGTTTGAATCGATGATTAGAGCGATGGAAAAGTAGCGTTACAAAACGTGACGCGATAATACTCGTTTTTACATCATTGTTGTAAATCAACAACTGACTGGCTGGTTGCTTGAAGAGGTGAAAGAATTAACTGCAAGACTCGATTTAGCGGTTGACAAAATCTGACTATGGCAAACAAAAGTAAATGCTAGGCGGCCCAATGTGTGACTACAGGGCAGTCGGTCAGGGATCAGATTTGCTTGTTAGACAAAGGTGTAATTAAATACACCCAATTGGTTGGTTGATTTATGAGGAATGTAAGACTAGTAAAAGATATATACATTGTAATAGTCATTAAGGAGAGACGATGAGTCTAAATTCCATGTATTCTGTAATAACATTGTAACAAAGAGGGAAGTTTGAGAGAGGTCTGTTAACTTTGTATGTAAACATTTTACTGTAATATAAAGTGATTTATCTTGGTGTGGTGGGTTTTTTCTTTTTCTTTTTCCGAAAGGGTTTTCCCACAATAATCTAGTGTTTTCTCTGTTTGTATGTTTATTTCTGTTACTCTTGTTATCCTGTATGTGTGCATCTTAAGTGTATGGAAGTTGTAAAATAAGGTGTTTTGCACTTCTCCTCTGAGGTATTAGTGTTAGGAAATCGTATTCCGCACCTTTGCTTTTCTTTTCAATGTTGATATATTATTTTATTTTTAAAATGGCATTTTGTTACATCAATCAAACATAGTCACATTAAAACTATGCTATCTTTTTTGTTTCTCAACAAAATTTTAAAATTCAAAATGTTTATAAAGGAGAAAAAGAGTAGAATATAATCTAGAAATGGTTTGGAGAAAAAAATAGTATTTCACAAGCAATTTAAAATATAAGTTTGATGTGGATTTGTTGCCAGGTGTTCTTTATTGTTGGGTGCTACATTTTAATTGTTGGTGCTATGCATGGGAAGCAATATAAGGAAAAACTCATCTAAGGCAACGTGAGAGTGAAAGAAGGTGTGGTGATGGATTATGTGAGGAACGTTGAGAAGAAATAAACTTTGGTTTGCTGGATGATTCATAAATAATTCAAAAGTTTGTATTGAATTTGTAAGTTGATTCTTATTTGTGAAGTTTTGTTTGCTTAAATTCTAGTAGTGGTTTAATAATAATATTGATAATGAATAACCAAGCATGACATATAAGTGAATTAGAAAAAAATGTGGAAGTTTAAGTGAAGGAGGTTACGAGTTCAAAACTTGATTACACCTCACAATAATTTTTTGGCCTCATAATAATTTTTTGAAGTGGAATTTAGATTTTGTATTGGAGTAATAAGGGTCTTAGTAAAAAGTTTAGTTTTTCTAAGGTGTTTATGGATTGAAATTTATAGACAGTATTTTATGCATATATATGGGAGGTATAAGTGTTATAAGAATGACTTGGTCATACTATACAAGGATGCATTCAACTTCGTTAATGTCTACATATGACTTTTATTTCATGTTACATGTGATCCTCAAAGAAATAGGTCCATTATTTGACACAACTATTGTATAAGGCATGAAAAGAGAAAATTAAACAAGGATATGAAGTGGATGTTGAAGACAACGGAGAATACAAAAGGCAAAAAACTTTAAAGCTTACAAACTAAGCACACTAATCAGAGGTTGGAGGAAACAGAGGTAAGCGAACATCTATTATCTTGAGTTAGATTCTCACTTAGAGGTGATTCATTGCATGAGAAGAACCTTTTCATATATATGTCCCTTCAAGGAGCAAGGGGGTTTAGCTTTTGCTGACATTTCTTGTGAGTACAGTTGGTATTCACTTTGGTTGAGTTTCTTTTGTACAATAGATGAGGGATTGTTTCCATAACTATGGAGGAGGGGTTTGACACACTCGAATGAGATGCAGACTCTCGAAGGAGGGTTTTTATCTCATGTGCAACACTAAAGGAGGAAGTTTGACACAATCAGAGGAGATGTGGACTTTCAAAGAAAAGTTGTTGTCTCATTATGCGAGGATGGGGACACTTTATGTTCTCTCATGTTGTACAAAGGTTTACAGGTTCTATAGTCAAGAGATCCACTGATGGAGTTAGTCTGGTGTTTCTTGGGTGAGCGAGGACGATTGGAGAAGGCGCTTCATCAAAGTCTCCAAAAGGGTTGTTGTGATCAACTTTTGCAGTGTTCCACCCTTTGTTTAGATTGGTGTAATAAGAGGGAATATTGGAAATTTCCCATATGTAAGTGTGTGTGAGAGTAAGTGGAACAACTAATAAGTTAACCTACCATACCAATGAAACATTAAATCAAAGGAAACTAATTAAAAGTAAAACAAACTCTAAACACACAACTCCTTCAAAAGCATTCCATTGTCCTTTATCTCCAAGGATCTTTTGTAAGTTGTTGGCTCTCAGTTGGTGTATGCAACAACTTTGGCAGAATGACAACTTAGAGAACAAGTTTATGCAACATGCATGTCCATTGCTAAACGATTTAAGCTATGATATGAAACTAAAATGCTATGGACTTGAAATGCTATGCTAAAACGCTGATTCGAATGCAACTATAATAACTGCGCTAAATTCACAAAATCTACTATCAAATCTACTCACTAAAGGGCTGTATTTATAGATTTTTGAAGGCAAGAATCTAGTTGGCAAAGATCAACGGTCAAATTCAAACCTATCAAGATGAATGGTGAGAGATTCTGGAGGTTGAGAGAAAGGTGGAAGGTTGAGAGAATAATGGAGAATGTTTTCAACCCACAAAACTACCTCACTTCAAAAATGGAGACAACATGCCATTTGTCTTTTTTAATTATGAGAGTTGGTTGGGAGTTGAGGATAATCTAATTAATTAAATAATAATATTATTTAATTTCATGTGACATGGATTTTAGAAGCTTCCATAATTAAATAAATAATATTTAATTATGTGAGAGGTGAAGGAAAAAATGTTAAATTAAATATTTATAATATTTAATTTAAATATGGAGTGAAGGATGAGTTAGAAGAATATTCCATTATTTGAATACAAAAATTCAAACTTAGAATAATATGATAATTAATATAAATAAATTATGAAACTTATTTAATTTAATTAAGAGGAAGATAATAATAATTAAATAAACTTATTTATTTAATTAAGCTAGAAGAATTAGAAAAATGAACAATATAAATAAATAATTAAATTTATTTATATGTAGATGACTTTAGAATATTAATTAAATAATTCATATTTAATTAATTAACAGGTTTTATAATGACCATTTTTAGATGTATACAGTAAGTTTAGGAAGTTTTGTATGAGAAATGTAAGGCTATAAAAAGCTCATTTTGCAACATTGTAATATCATCTGATTGAATCAATACAAATTTCATGTTTTAGTTTAATCTTTATTTGCATTAATGATTTGATCATATTTTATCTATGCTCACTCTACAATTTTAACATTTCTAACTATGTTTCAATGTAGACCAAGAGTTTAGCAAGATTATATTAGCATCAATTGACAAGAATGGAAATAATGAAGATATTAGGTAAATGTGGTATATGAGATATGCCACTTTAATATTCCCTTCTATAAGATTGAAACATAAATGGAATTTTTATATGTAGCCAACTAAATGAAATATTTTGAGCAAAGCAGAGCTATTATAATTTTTAAAACATCTATTAAAGTAAAATTACTTTATTGAGAGAAAAATAGTTTATAGAAGAGTAAAAAAAATACAATAAATCAATTTTAATAAATCCCAATAGGTAGGAAAAGACCTATCATAGAGTTTGTGAGGACTTACTACTCTACTCTATGATGTGAATCAAGCAATAAAATCAACACAAATTCCTTTCAAACACTTGAAATTTAAAAGCTTTATCCTGGTCCATAAAATAAGTAGAAATTTCACACTTTTGAGCTTTACATGGGGAAGAACAAGACATAAAAAAGAAGCCACCCAAAGATGGTGCAACTAGATACTTACAATGTAAAAGCCATTAAATGTTGAAGATTGAAGTAGTCTTGAGCTCACAACCCAACCAAAACAAATTGTAGGTAGAATGGTGCAACCACAATGGTTGAGAGGACTATTAATATGGACACTTATAATACATTTACAAGATCTTTGTAGCAAAATTTCTACTCCTAGATCATTGACCACCATTTAAAAACATTAAATACATTTGGCTGACATACATATGTGCAAAACAACGCTTGCAACTCATTGTTCAATAGTTATTAAATTCTCTTCTGTGAATGTAAACAACTATTCTACTAATTGTCACCACTCAAGTCCTTACAAACAATAAACAAATATCAACTTCCAAGAAGCCTACTTTTCTCTAATTATTGTCCTGAGCATTTCCATCAATTACAACAACTAAATATGACTCATTAAGATGAATTTAATTGTTTTACATCTTTCATAGCCAATAGTAACCATTGATCATTAAAAATAAATTGCTCCTCAACATAATAAAACTATCATCACCTCCAAAACACAACCACATTCACTAAATAATGACACCATCAAAAAGAGAAGGCAATGATCGCCTAGAAATAAAACCATAACCCTACAAATTTAAAAAAAAAACACTTCCATCTCATATAAAAAAATATCGAACCCAAAAAAATTCCCCGACGTCCACAAACTTTCAATTTGTGTATAAAATCAATTCATGAAATATTTCATATATCCATAAGGAGGTAAAATTATTTTTCATAGCTCGGGGTTTTGTCTATCACACCAGTACTTGTCTTTTTTTCCTTTTTTTTCGAGTATCGTTATTATTATCGGTATCACTTCGCCGAAGGGGAGAAGAGTTAGCAGGGGGGGCATCGCTGTCATCTCCGGTAAGAAGCCTTTCATTTCTTTTTGTTTTAGCCTAGTTTCTCCGAGTTTTCCTATTTTTGTTTTTCTGTTTTTGATTTGTTTCCCTTTCGATTTAGTTGAGTAGTTATTTACATGAATGCAGTGGCATGAAATAGTTTGTTCTAAGGGCTTCTAGGGTTTTATCGTTGTTACAGTATAACTAAGGGCCGTGCTATTTTCTGCCTAGGGTTCAGGATTCGCAGTGATAGCTCTTATTTTTTACGTTATTTTTGGACGAGGGTTTAGGGGTTTTTGAGTGGATTTTATCCTTGTCTAATTTGGGCTGTTTAGGATTTCTACTGTTAGGGTTTTAAAACGAATATTTTTTCAGTGTTAGGGGTTTACAACGAACTAGGGTTTAATGATTTAAAAGAAAGATTTCTAGGGTTTAATGATCAACAACGAATATTTTGGGAAGAAGACAATTGTGGAGATTTTTTTGGCAAAGCCTGCATATTGTTAGGGCTATATGAGGTGAGAGTAAGGACAACTCTTGCATAGCTATGATTCCGTCGGTGTAGTTTTAAGGACACTCAACCGATGTTTAAAGTGGGGGATGTTAGGGAAAAGGGTCGATTAATAGCGAAATGACAAGATTGATAATTCAGGGGCTGGGGGGCGCGGTGAGCTTTAGATAATGGTGTTGAAACTTTTCGAGATTTTTTCATAAGATTGAGTCCCAAGCCAAGTTACACAAATCGATTCAAACAGTGCTGATATTTTGGACTCTCTTTCCTATAGTCTTAGAGTCCCAAGCCAAGTTACACAAATCGATTCAAACAGTGCTGATATTTTGGGCTCTCTTTCCTATAGTCTTAGAGTCTGAGCTTTATATCAACTTGGTTTGGATAAGCTAGCTTTGTCATTAGGGATTTGTGTGTAGAGGCCAATGGCAGGCATTATTCTTAGAAATGGAATATATGAATTTCCTGATTAAGACATTGTGGTTGCTCAGTTTTTTGTTGTGTAAACTGGCGCTAATTTATATGAAAGCAACATGCTCTCCATTACACCTTTGCAAACTTAGGTTTAGAAAATTAGGCTAGCCTTCATAACATACTGCATTCAAGTGCCCTCATAGCAAGGATTCATTGGGCATTTATACATGTTTTGTGACTTATCCTTATTTAGCAACAACTGTTAACGTTGGAAAATCATTTATTGGTCTTGGGGAAATTTCTGTATCACAAACAGTTATGGAAATTTTGCAAAGGGGACTGAGACATGTAAGAGATTCCAGAAGTTCTTACATGGAACTCAGTCCAGATTATTCTATAGGTTTGCAGTGATGTCTGCAGGATTTTCTCATTCTGTTTGGAAAATATAGTTTTTGGACATTTCTTCAGTTTCAATTAACATTGTCTATTGACATTGTGTAGTATTGTGTTTCTGATATTTGGTACAATGTAGCTTTTAACCACTAGAGTACTTCAATTTGTTTAATGAAAACTATCCATAATTAATAATTATGCATTATATTTGGTGATTTACTGATATTAGTAATGCAGTATGTGCGTTCTTTGTAGGGAATTATGATTGTTTCTTGTGATTTTTGTACTAGGTAACGAACTGAAATTGTTGTTGGAAATAACCTATGATACTGGTTTTTTCTGGGAACCCCTGCTGAATGCAGCTTGCCCCAGCCCTGGGCCTGGGTATGTCTGAGATGAACCATGGCCAAATGGCCAGGACCAGGACTGCTCCCTGGATGAACCTGATTGATATAAAAAGAATTAGAATAAAACCAAACTAACTCTAAAAATGCAAATTTTGAAGAATTTGGAGTTTGTTGAAAACTTAGAAAGCAGTAAATTTTTTAAAAATGGCATATATCATGAAGGTCTCTGTGGCCTCAAAGGCCTCAATTTGGATTTGTAGGTCTATGCTCTGCCCCTCAACCTTGCCTTATATTGAGAAACCTTGGACCCCATGATGGGTGCTGCCTCTTGACTCTGCAGGTGGCTGCTACCCCCAGAACCCCCGGATGGAATGGTAGGGTTTGAGGTTTTCAATCAGCTGTTTCCAACGAAAACCTGATTAACCGAATGCCATTTATACTTTTGGTTTGCTGACTCAAGCCTGATTCCAAGTAGTGCTACTTTTATAAACCATTTTGATTAAAACCTTAATGATTTGACAAACAAGTTCTCAATTCTGTATTCAATTTTGTACGTTTTTGTGCAAATGATAGATATACCACTGCGTGTGTGTGTGTGTAGTGTGGTTGAATCTAGTTGTACTGGTCCACGTGAAAACAAAATCACAAATCACCGAATCTGAATCCTGAACCTGAACTGGCAGCATAGGAAATGACTAGTCAAACCCTGATCTAACATCACTTTCTTTTCTAAATAAACTCTTAGGATGATTGCTGTTATACCAGGGATTGTCATTGCAAGTAATGATTAAGTGATATATGTCTAGTTTTTTGAACTTGATGATTTGTTGTGGAATGATGGCTCTTAGTATTTTTTTGACAGTATAGGTTGGCGTTATGGGGCATATATTGTTTGTATATTCAATATGTATTTGTTCCTCATATCAGCTTAAACTTGAGTATTTACGATGGTTGGTTTTTAGTTACTGTGTTGATTAGCATGTTCTTTTCACCAACAATTGAGAGAAAAGACACCCTAGTTAGCCATTAAATGTGATAAGATGGAAAACTCATACTGTCATTCACCTATCTGAATGCTGCATTATTATATTTGATTAAATGCTTTTTCTATTGGAATTGTTTACAAGCTGACATTTCTGTTGTGTCATGCAGTAGGTAATTTTTGTCTAAAAGTTTGTTACCATGGGAGATCAGGATAACCAATCTCCTCCAGTCATTGACTATGCTTCAATGGACAATACCAGTATTATGCCCGATGCAAACAAATATGTTCCAGACCAGGATAATGCAATGCCCCAGCGTTCTCCAGCTGTAGATTATGCTGCAGATGGTGTTGTTTTGCCCGATGGAACTTCTTGCCCCTCTGCTGCTTTTGAGGCTGGAGATGCTTCTGCTTTATCTGGTGGAATTGAAGGAATTACGCATCAAGATTCTGTGACAAAGCAAGGTCCTCAACCTGCTGCTTTTGTAATGGAAGATAGTACTGCTTTTTCTGATGGAAACAAAGTTGTTACAGGACAGGACACTCCTATGGAACAAGTTACTCAATCATCTGTGTATGAAGGTATGGATGCTTCTGTGAATTATGATCTGAATAAATACATGGGAAATCAGGATCCTACTACAAATCAAGAAGCTGTTAATATATCGGATACAAACCAATATAATTCAGCAGAACAGCATGTGGATGGGAATGGTAGTATTGCGACTGTAGAGAACAAGGAACCTGAGCAAACACAATATGATGAGCCCCTAGGTATGGTTTTTATTTATTTAAATAAGACTTTCAAAGTAGCTTGAAAGTTCAGTTGCAAGTATTTGAGTCTTTTTCTGTATTTGATATTTGTGTATCAGTGATTTCATTTTGTGAATGGCTGTGGGATGTACAGGTCATCTTATGTAACACATCATGATTGAATGTGTTTTTATCTCTGTGTTCTGTGAATTTGTTCAATCTGGTATAAGTGTTGTAGAGTATAGCAAAAGTACGCACAACTTGTATTCATTGTCTTAATAAGCAATCAGGAGTCTTTATATGATGTGACTCATGTTTTTACTCTCTCAGTGGCCATTTCAACAGAAGAGGAACGGTTGTGGGGTATTGTAAGGGCAAACTCTGCAGATTTCACTGCATGGACCTCATTGATCCAAGAAACCGAGAAAACAGCAGAGGTATATATTGATGTCTATTCTCAATTTCTTCCTTCTGCATATTGATTCTGCTTGTTTTCAAAATTTTCATGGTGAGCATATTATGTTAGAATCCTGTTTTGAGCTCTTTAGTTTTTTAATAAATAATATTTTAATAAGGCATTTTTGTAAGCTACCGTTTTCTTTAGCTCTTGTAGTAGGCACTTGATGATATTTCTAGTCAGAGGTATTTGTACGCACTCTTGCTGTGGATTAGGCTATAATCTCTATTTAACTTTATAATTGCTATTCTTTTGGGTTGTTAACCTGCTATTCTGCAGCAGATTTACAGATTGTAAATGTTTTAGTTGTAGGATCTTATAGTTGATTCTTTTGGATGTTATTATTCATTCAGTAGGAAACATATTAAACAAGAAAGTGAAGAATATGCTTTATATGGAGCCTTCACTGCAATCAAGCAACATGAAAGTCTGCTTACTCAATAAAACTTCTCAGTTCAAGGGGTTGAGTTCAATTGTTAAAGCCGCACATTTTCATTGTGGGGACCCAAGTTTAAATCCCCAAAGGGACATCTGATGTGGACTCTTAAGTTGTGACTCTTGATCTTTATTTTTGGCATCTAACGTGGAAGTAATATGTAATTTGGATTTCTAAGTTGCGACTCTTGGTATTCCATTGTTGGTGTCTAGTATTGATATCTAATTTGTTGGCTAATGTTAATTCTCAAAAGGAGGTACTCCATTGTTGGTGTCTAGTATGGATATCTATTTTGTTATCTAATCTTAATGCTCAAATGGAGCTAAGTATTGGTCTCATTAGTGCTTCTAAGGAACTTAATATTGGTCTCATTAATGACCCTGAGGAGCTAAGTATTAGTATCATTTGTAACCACTTGCCTGCATGAGACACTTTTGTAAATTTCTTATAAGGAAAAAAGTTTTCTAGCATTTGGTTGATCTTGCTTCTAGCATTCTAAATTTAAGGTAGTTGAATTTTGTCACCTGTAAGAAGTTGCCTTTAGCTGTGTGACTACTTTGAATGGTCTTATTATCTGTTTGGTCACCTCATTGGATTGCCTGTCTTGTATGGCTACCACTCCTGGGATTCCCATGGAGGCCTTCATCCTCGTTCTCAGTAATGTCTGATTTAATTAGCATTTTGGTCTTCTTAGCAACACTAATGTGGTTGCTATGCCAAACAAATTGATCTGTTGATTGATAATATTAAATGAAATTTGCAATATTTGTACTCATTGTACTGGAGTCTGATGTGCATGATAACCCTGGTAAAATGAACATGTTCAATATGATATAATAATTCTAAACGTGTGTAGAAACTCCAGAGAAAGTTTACCTGATGTTTTTTGGCGATTCAAATATTTGATTGCCTATATTTTTTACACTTCAATTTTTGTGCACAGTTCATCTTTAAATGTTCTTAAATATTGGTTTTTATTTGCAGGATCACTTGCCAAAAATTTGTAAAGTTTATGATGCTTTCCTAGCGGAATTTCCCTTATGTTATGGATACTGGAAGAAATATGCAGATCATGAGGCACGATTAGGCAGTGCTGAAAAGATTCTAGAGGTGTATGAGAGAGCTGTTCAAGCTGTAACATATTCAGTTGATATCTGGATGCATTATGCTATGTTTGCAATGGCGACATATGAAGATCCAGAAATCATTCGAAGGTACATTAATCTCTTTTTAGGTAACCGAAAAATGCATTTGTTGTGGTTATTTATTTTGCTATATGCAGGCATCAGCCTCAGGTGTCCATATTGAAAGTGTTGGTTGGGATAACTTTTGCAGTCTTTTCTTCTGACCTTTTTTTGGTATTGCTGCAGCATTGATTCTACACGTTTATGGCGGAACGGTTTGTCCATTGTGTTTTTCTAGGACTAATTATATACTATTAACAAAAGACAGCCCTAGTCTGATGGAACCTTTATACCCTATCTTAATGAATTTGTTTAATTTAAAAAACTAAATATTAACATTTTAAATTGTTTATTTATCTCCATATTCATTAAGCATTGTTGTTCTTTGAATGGTCTCTGTATTTGTCTTGTGGTCATTTGTTTGAGTGTTAGTTTTATTTTTACTTCTTGACACTCTTTGAGGACATCATGGTTGCAACCATACATACAATGCTGCTGGGGAAGATCAAGTTCAAATGAGGGCAAAGAAGGCCTCTGAGCACTACTTCATATCTCGGACATAGTATGGTTTTGGCAGGAAGGTAATAAATGCAGCATATTTGTGCCTAACTTTGGATGTGTCAAATGATGTTACAGTGAAATTTTTCCTTCTCATCCAAGATTTCCGTCTGTGGTGGTTCTAATCCGATCTTTTATGGGATGGCGACACAAGCACATATGAGAGATTAAGTACAGTCATAACAACAAAACCTTGTCTTTTGGATGTGTTTCAGGTTATTTGAACGAGGCTTGTCATATGTTGGAACTGACTATTTGTCCTATCCTCTTTGGGACAAGTATATTGAATATGAATATTCACAGCAGGAATGGAGCCGCCTTGCCCAGATTTACACACGAATTTTACAGATTCCCATTCAGCAGCTTGACCGCTATTTTAGCAGGTATTTTGTTTCTATCCTCATTTTATTTATTTTGAGAAGTGAGTGGTTTAAGAGAGGAAGCAGACAATTCAGGCTCCTAATCTTAACTGCTTGAGAGGGCTTATTTTGCAATGTGTTCCATATCTTGTTTCATAGGAAGTCTAAAATTTGTATTTGGGAGTCACCATGCTTTTATTCTTGTTAACTAATTAAAATCACCTATCTTTTGACAGAAGATATTAATTTTGTATTTTGTAAACATAATTTCTTAACCTCGTTTGACTTTCTACATTGAATTGGTTTGTATCCTTTGCAGCTTCAAGGAACTAGCTGCTTCTCGGCCTCTCTTAGAGTTGCGAACTGCAGAGGAAAATGCTGCAGCTGCAGAAGCAGCTTCTGTGTTGGCAGGTAGAGAAGGAAGTGAAAAAATAGGAGATGGTGAGGAAGGAGTTAAGTCTGAAAATGCTAGTCTATCAGAAGCTGATGATCTTGAGAAGTATATAGCTGTGAGGGAAGCAATGTACAAGATAGCAAAAGAGATGGATGCAAAGATTCGAGATTTTGAGAATGCCATTCGTCGGCCATATTTTCATGTTAAGCCTTTGGATGATGCACAACTAAGCAATTGGCATCACTATCTTGATTTCATTGAGAAATCCAATGATTTTGATCGGGTAAAGTTTATTTTAACTTGCAGTATGAAGAAAAAACTCTTTTAGTTCAATGGCTAAAGCAAATTGTTTTTTTCACTAATGTAAATAATTATTTACATTCCAGATGGTGAAGATATTTGAGAGATGTCTTATTGCATGTGCAAACTACCCTGAATATTGGATCCGGTATGTGCAATGCATGCAAGCTGCTGGAAGCATGGAAGTTGCAAATGATGCACTTGCACGGGCTACACAGATTTTTGTGAAGGTAAATAGGTTGGCATCATTAACTACATAAATTGAATTGCTATTAACAAGTCTTTGTATGCCTTAAACATATAATATTTTTTGCTTTGCAAGTAGTTTCCAGTTGTGAGTTGTGATCTCTCTGTATATAAGTATGGTTTGATTTATTGGAGATTCCTTATCCATCTAGAAATGCTTGCATTCATTACCTTTTTTTGTTTACACTGCTTAAAGTTAGAGGCATCAATGTTTTTACTTTTTCAATATGTAAAGAAATGTTGTAATCAAAACCTTATCTTCCAGAGACAACCAGAAATACACATTTTTGCTGCTCGATTCAAGGAACAACTGGGAGACACTGCTGGGGCCCGTGCAGAGTATCAGCATCTTAATACAGAGATAGCACCTGGCCTTCTGGATGGTGTAATTAAACATGCCAATATGGAGCATCGTCTGGTATGCATTTTCATATCTATATTGTTTGAATTTGGTTTGTAAACACTCCAAGGAATGCCAGATTTTGATGACCTTTTTATGTTCTACAGGGAAACTTGGAAGCAGCATCCTCAGTATTTGACATGGCTATTGCAGCCGAGAAAATCAAAGAGCACTCACAGTCACTACATTTGTTATTTATTCAGTACTCTCGCTACCTTCAAATAGTAAGTTGGATAGCCTGAAGGGTCACTGGTGTTCTAGCTGATACTGACAAGGTTCTTTTAGATTATTATTCATTATCATTGACTAAATACTTTTAACGTATGCCAAATATGCAAATTAACTTGTCACTCTGTGTGTATGATGATGTGTAAATGGTTTTGAAAGTATTTCTTGGTAGAAAATTTTCATTTATTATCAGTTTAATTAACTAGCTATTTTGCAGGTGGAAGGGAATGCAGAGAGAGCAAAAGAGGTTTTGACCGAAGCATTTCAGCTTCTGCCTTATTCAAAGCCTCTTCTGGAGGTATCATTTGGACATTTTATTAATCATATTTTCATTTGATAGCATGTAAACATGTGTTGAGCATCACTGTCAAGTTGATTGCAGAATTGAGTTGTCTTTCTTATTCTCAATTGTTCTCAATAGTTATTATTACATAAGCCACTATGTGACACTGCAGAGCATATAGCGTTGGTGTTGTTTTGTGCCTGATAATTAACATTCTACTCGCATAAAACACTAAAAAGTATATTCTTCATATTTTCAACTTTTAGTGAAGTTGGGTGCCAAACATGCTGAAGTTGATGGAAAACTTTACAACTTTTATTTGCAGGTAGCTATTCATTTGGAATCAATAAAACCAGGTTCCAAACAAGTTGAATTTCTTGATTCTATGGTAGAACAAATGCTGGCGCCAAAACCTGATGGATCCTATGAATTAACTGCTGCAGATAGAGAAGAGATATCAAGTATATTTTTAGAGGTGAGGCACTTTATTTTTTAACTTTTTATACTAGATGACGACTTACACCATGTATTACTTTGATATGCGGTGCCATGTATGCTGAGTGCCCTTGTTTGAAATTTGCAGTTTGTAGACCTCTTTGGCGATATTAATGCTATTACAAAGGCAGAGTATCGTCACAGACAGCTATTTTTGCCTCACAAAAACACTGGTGAATCAAAGAAACGTCCTGCTCAGGATAGTCTTACCTCTGATAAGTCTAAAGTTGCCAAGAGTTACACAGCTGTTCCTGCTGCGGTGTCTCCTGCACAATCTGGTGCAGCTGCTTATCCAAATGGCCAGGCTCAGTGGGGTGCTGGCTATGCTCAGCAGTCCCAAAGTTGGCAGCAACCACCTGCTCAGCAGGCTCCCCAGGCTCAACCTCAACAGTGGATGCCTGGCTATGGTCAACAGGTGAATTACTATTTATTTTGCAATTCTGTTATGATTCAAATGGCTTTTGATTCAATCAACATCAAGTAGTGAGCTCTGAATTGTTGTACTGTTTTGTGTAATATGCAGGGTGGCTATGCTCCCTATGCTGGTTATGCTAATTATGGGCCACCTCAACAACCGACAAACCCAGCACAGCAGCCAAGTTATGCGGGTTATGGTCAAGGATATCCTACACAGGTTTGTTGCTTTTGATGTTGCCAGACTTAATTTTTCTGTTAGAATGTGGACTGAATTATTTGTTAGAAATTCGAGATTTAACAGGCACCATGAAATGGCAGGCATTCCCACAACAAAATTATGGACAACCTGCACCTGCTTACACACCTCCTCAGCAGCAGGCTGCAGCACCACAATATTATCCTGGGTATTATTGAGGTCATTCAGTATTTTGGATGAACTTCAGTGGCATAGATTTTTTTGCTACCCATGATCCATGTAAAGTAAAGATGAGTATTGGAGAACTTCATCTTCGAGTTTTTTTCCATTTCTTAATGCAGAGAATGTTAACGTGACTATATTGCATGTCTCGTTTGTTGTAGATGATTTTGTGGAGGATCAAATCTATGCAGCCTTCACTATAATTGTGCAACTTTTCGTATTATACTGAATGCTGATCGTTGTTTTTTCCCAAGAGAGTGGGTATGAGATTTATTGCAGAAGCCCAAATTAATATGAAACAATTTCCATGGCCAAGTTCTCATTATTTGCTTAGTTAGATTTAAGCTCATTTGAGATGAAGAGCATTACGAGTTTAAATAATTAAAGTGGAGAGCAAGCTAGAGAACTCTTTTTGCCCGTCTTTCAGCAGGCCAATGGGGTTAGGGTTGTAGATCCTTAATCTCTTGGTACTTGTTCAAAATGGACACGAGAAGTGTAATTTCATAAGTAGCCATAGATGGAAATTCTTCTATATTTTCTTTTGAATAGTTATTAAACATTTTTGTTTATGATAGGTGCGTGATCTTTGAATTATCTAAGTTCCCTTTCCTTTTTTGGATTAAACGAGTTCACAGCTCTTTGGTATGATGGCTTGTTTTCTCTCTGGCTGAATTTTGTCGTATAGCATAAAATGGGTCACAAAGCAAAGTAACATTTGAAATATTACTTGTGGAAAATAACATTCTCAACGGAAAAGTCATTTTAACCTTGCCGTCTTCCATTATAAATTCAGCTGTATTGAGAACAAAACCATAAAAATGAAGGACCAGGAAGCCTTGGCCAAATATAAACCAGTACGGATGGGGCTGGTGGGATTGGATCAAATTGGATAGGTGCCCTCAATCAACAGCGTGAAGTGGAATCGATATTTGAGATTCATTCTATACGATAGTAGGGCTATGTTTGTGTCCTGAAGAATAGGATTTATCCTCTTTATCTTATACAAATTTTAAAAAACGTTTACCAACCTTACACAAATTGTTGTCGTTAAAAATTATGGTTACCATTCTGGGTAGCATCTTTCAAGTTGCCGTGTAAGCTGAGGGCCCGATCATTACAATGATTTCAGCTCACACGGTAGCGCATCCGTTGTGCGTAAAGATAAATTTAGCCCACGTACTGCCCACTTCTACAGGTGACATAATCACGTAAAGTAAATACAATTCGTTGGCCAGGATTGGCAACAAATAGTTCGAAGAAGATGCTAAAGTTAGCCTGTATATTGAAGATAAATTGAAGATCCTAAAGCTAAGTTGTCAATTGAGATAATTTGAAGAAGTTCCGAGTTAAATAAGAATATTTTAAAGTTCCCTTGATCATTGAGATAATTTGAAGAAGGTTCTGAGTTAAGTTGGAAGATTTTTAAGTTTTATTGACCTATTGAGATAATTGGAAGCACGTTCTGAAGTTAAAACTATGATTGCGAAGGTACCTTGGCTTCAGCGATAATCAATATAATGTGAATGGTAAAAAACACAATATTAGTACTAACAACGCCATGCCTATATATATGCGAAGTGGAAAAAATTCTACAATGGTAACAAACCCGCTTTTCATGAAAATTTGGAAGGCATTTCGAATTTGAAAACTTAGGATTTCTCGTTTTTAAATATTCTGACCTTCGAAGTGGAGTGACTTAAAAACAGGTTTGTTGTATCTTTTTCAGTGTTTCTATTATTTTCTGTTCATTTTATTCATTTGATGGAGCTTTTTTTAATAATAGAAAGGGATCTATTTGTGCCTTAATTTGTTAAATATAAGAAAACCAGTATGTAATGAACAAACATAACTTACGCTTTGGAACATAGCTTACCTGTGCCAACCAAGCCATTTTGGGCAAGGATAATCGTAACTAGATTCAGTAAAGAATTAGGGCAGTGGAAAAAAAGCGCATAAGCGATGATCAGAGACTTGCACATGAATGACCCCATTGAAGTCCGGAAATGATGCCTACGAGCTATAAGAGATAAACAGAAACAAACAAGATGTCACAAGTAAACCCGTAGAAAACCAAAGAATAATTAAGTGCCAACATGATAGAAATGGAAAGGAAAGGAGAGCATGCGTTAATACACACGAAAGGCTAGACGGTGAAAACTGTCTCAAGTAAAAATGACAACAAAGCCAATAAGGAGTAATTACAAAGGATTAATAAACTCAAAAAGAAAGGAAAGATAAAAACTGAAATAACAATAACACAATCCTATCAGTGATAGAAGGATAATAAAGGTCTTCTAAAAGATTGTGATATTGCTATCAGGATTCAATCATGTAGTTTTAGAGTCAAATTCATTGATCTATGATTCATGAGTAGTGGTTCACAAGAACCCATCTCTCACGATAATGAATGGTTCACTTAGCACTCATTGCATCTATGTGATGTTCACAGAGGTGATGTACTATAACCATTTGCAAGAGAAAAAAAAAGCTTGGTTGATACCATTTTTTTAATGCATCTGTTGATTTGTTGCTTTTCCGTAATGGAAAAAAAGAGACATTTGAGAACTTTGAATAGATTCGAAGTTTCCAATTGACACAGACTTGTTTCTGAAGTATAGAAATAACGCTGAGTGATTCTCCCACTTGATAGCCTACTTGCAATCGTAATCTAGAGCCAAACTAAACTAGCACCAATGCCATCCATTTTGCGTTTTTCTCAAGGCTTCCTATCAAAGAAGAAAGAGCTAGTGCAGTACTAAATGATAGTTTTCTTGAGAAAAGCCATCACCGATCTCATCCATTTGCAAGTCATTCTTTAGGCTTTTTATCAAAGAAAAAAGAGCCAACTAAAATAAGACTTTCGAGTTCAAAATGATAATTTTTTTATTAAAACCAAAATTTTTGTTAGATGCACCATCAAAGTTAATCTTGAGAAAAGTCATATGGAGGTGGCGTCCATACCATATGTTATCTTGTAATATTACAAAATCTTACCTCATAAATAGGGGTTTTGATGGAGCATATCAAATTTTTAATACAAGAATCTAAGTTTGATGTTATAGTTTTAGAATCATTTGAATTATAAACTAGCATATCTATATTTAAAAAAATCTATGTAAAAAATGTTGAAGATATCTTTTTTGAAATGTATACTTAAAAAATATCATTATGATATATAAATATTTAATATATTATATTAATTATATAGATAATTATATTTTTGTTAATATATTAGTATTATTTTTATTATTATATTTTAATTGTTTTATTATTATTTTTTGTTAATATATATATTTTTATTATAATATTATTATCTTATATTATTTATGTTTTGATTTTATTATTATTATTATATTGTTATTATCTTATTATCTTATCTTATTTTATCCTTATCTTTTGATTTTATATACACAAACTTTCAAACACCATTTTGCCATTGATAAACGTCTCTCGATATAACAATTAATTAGACAATATTTGAATATTGATATTTTGCAATGTGCTAAAGTAGAGGCTAAAATTTAATATTTTGTTTGCAAGAACAATGATGATAATAGAGGTAAAAGCTAGCATTTATAAGTAAAATGTACATCGTAAAGAGTATTACTAACCCTAGTTATGAAGGTTTTTGAAGTTAAATGTAGAAACCATCAAACTATAAACATAAAAAATACAAGTGGCAATATTAATTCGTTCATCCATTTTTGTAGCAATACAATCAATTTAATAGTGTGTATATAGTAGTATGTTTTGTTATGGTTCTATTTCAACCATTTTTCTTTGTTTGACTAATTTTGCTTTAAATGTTGGGTCTTTTTTGTTTTGGTAGTGTTTATATTGCTTTCAGGCTGGCTAGCTTCTCATCTATTTTGGGATTTGTGACATATTTTTGTAAATCTTTTTATTATTAATATATATTTTAGTTCAGGCCTTGGGCCTTTTATCTAAAAAAATAGTGTATGCATATCATACAAAATAGTTTAACCGCCATTCTTAACAATCACAAAACATCCATTTGTTAATAGTGCAAAGTAAATAAATGTGAACATATCTCCAATGAATCCCCTTTAAGGCCAAAGTTAAAGTAGACTTAGGATTAGTGGTATGAGATATGTGAACATGAATCAACCCCCTTATAATATGAAGTGAAAAATCATGTTCTAAAGGATGAGTCTTTCAATAAATATATCTCACTACCATGTGCTAAAGAGAGCAAATAATCTTCATAGCTTAGATATTTATCAATTGAGTAATTCGATTGCAAAAAATAGAAATACTTTACATAGTTGTAGACTAACAATTTTTTCGACTTATGAGACTTGGATCACAAAAAGCCCTTGAACCAATGAATGTGCATGCTAACATTGAAAAAAAATGTAACTATGGTAGTAAAAATGTTTATCCTTAAAATATGATGACTTAGCTCATTGTGTGGTCATAAATCAATCACTCTAATGATTGCATTCCTAAGTAGATGCAACTACAAATAGAGGTGAGATATTCTTTCGTGTTACCACTCTAATGCAATGATCATTCAACTAACATGTAGAGACATCCCAAAAATGACGAATCACACTCACAATCATTAGTACAATAACTTTCCAAGCACAAATGATCAAAAACAAAGGTTGACCATTGGTGAGTCACTCTTAAACTAATGCTCACTTCAAACTCATGATATGACAAGTATTGTCATTAACCATCTCCATTAAAAATTGACAATTAATGTTAGGATCTAATCACCAATATCCAATGTCTATAATTAAGAGACCTAATGGGGTGTCATCAAGATACTCAATTGAGTTATCTTACTTTGAAATGAATCAATCATGAAGGTATGAAATCAACCATCTATTAGTTGTTATCCCCATGCAAAAGTTGCAATTGATGTGACATCAATGGTGGCCAATCCTTAAGCTACTAGGAGTCTCTAGTGTTCATCATTTCTAAGATCACTATAAATCAATACCATATATATATATATATATATATTTCTATAAAAAGGGTCCAATCTCTAAATGTGGTCTCAACAACAAAACGTAGCTAATCAACAAACGATCAATATAAACAATCTTCGAATAATTAGTTTGGGAAAAATTTGCATCATTATTGTCTTTCAAAAATACGTTTTCTTAAGGGTGACAAGCAACCAATTTGAAGCGCAACAACCACTATGACAATATTGCTCAAGGCAAAAATAAACACTCACTAAGTGAAAATATAGGTGTGACCAACTCAATTATGAGGAGTAGGTACATATCAACTATCCACCAACACCATTTATAATCAATCATCATGTACAATCCTCACATGCATCAAGTGAAAGATCAATCTTACAACATAACTTAGTTGAATCAATGTGGAGTAGGTAAAACATTTGTCCACCAACCAAAAAAATTTGAGCACCAATATAATGTGTCACAAGGCATTTGAAAGCCAACTCTTGAATAGGCACATTAGCAATCTCTATAAAGAAGCCAATCTTCGAGCAATGACAAACCAACCTTAACTCAACATGCATTAAAGAAACAAGTGTAACTCAAGCTTACAACATCAAAATGTGTAACACAATAAATCAACATCTTTGAAGAGATTAATGAAAGTCCTTGACAACATCATTCCTCTAAAGTACTTAGTAGCAACACAACTTATCAACTTTGTTTTGTAAGAACTCAACATGCAACAATCCATCATCAAATGTGACAAAACATCAAGTCCAACTCAAGCATTCACAACACTAGAATCTACAATATGTGAAACACAATCAATTTACATATTCAAAGAGCACAAATTCTCAACAACATTATAATCTACAATAGTACAACACAACCAAGTTGCATCTTCGAAGAGAACAAGTACTCAATAGTAACACAATGTATCGACTCTACTCTATAAGAACTCAAGGCATGTTTGCTCCACTTGAATCTAACATGCATAGAAGATTCTATGTTGGTAGGTGGGAGGAGAATGCCAAAAATACCCCTCTCGGGGAAGGAAAGAGTACATGGCATAACCTCCCTTGAATGGGAAGTGCCAAAACACATATGTTCAAAATAAAGTGATCACACATGCACTAACTTCATGGGCCCTTTTAGAGTCTCATCACAAGTCTTCATGAAACCACCCTTTTAGGTTTCAACTTAATGGGAAATTATAATCAAGACATCCTTTTAGGTTTCAACTGAATGTGAAATTCTAGTCAAGCCACTCTTTTAAGTTTTTAACACAACAAATGGACACACATATACATCGCATTATTGATCAACAAGAGGTTATGCAAAAACCATAAAATATACATCTTTGAAAATCAATTAGATGGATCTACATCAAGTGTTGCTTCTTGCATCCTCATAACGTCAAACTAAATAGGAACACCTATGGATCTTACATAATGGATTCCTCCCCCAACACATAAATATGTGTTCAATCTCAAAATAAAAGATCCTCTACATCAAAATTTAGAGCACACACCACATCAAATAACACATCAACATTTGACACAAGCTTTGTTTTAGGTGTCAAATTTGTGACATCCACAACAATAGGCACACATAGGTAATTAGTGTCATGCAACACAAGTATTGCCACATTCTTCTGGAAATAGTGAAAAGAGGCATGTGTATGTTGACCATTGAATGACCATAAATTTATTTTAAAATAATGAACCAATTCATGTCCATGATAACTAAAATATAAACAAAAATTAAATTGATCTTTGGACAACCTATAGGGTTGAATCATTGACAAACACAAATCACAACAACTACAATATAAACACAAAGTTTTAAGTATTTAGAGGAACTCCCAAACAACCACACCACCACCAACACCATTTTTAAATTCACCTCTTACACACTCCCTCTCAACCACATCCTCTTTAATTAGAAATTCACATTCTTCCAAGTTGGAGAATTGAGCACTTTGTACCAATTCTTTATGTTTGGTAGTCTTGCCTCACACACCAAATTTAAGAGTAGAATTATACAAACTAGAAAATTAAAGAAATATTGAGAAATTCATGAATAAATATAGTGAGGATATATGAATTGTGGATAAATTAAATTAAATGAATAATTATTTAACCATTTAAATTTAAAATAGAGCTTGGAGAAGTATGTGATCATAAATATCATCAATAAAATCAACAAACACAAAATTGAACACACGACACTAGATGTATGTGGTGAAACCCTTTTGAAAAAATACACTACCAAAGAGAGAACAAGTATATATAAATCACAATAACGATGTTACACCAATACATCAACTCCAACTCTCTCGTTTGACATTATTCTAGTTGTATAAAAAGATTCAACCTTCAAAAGACCATAATGCCTCCATCTAATGCATCCAATGAGGAGAAAACTACATGCACCCAAAACCATGGTCTATGATAAAAGCCCATGCCCTTGTGCACAATAATAGCAACACTCAAGATGAAAATACACTCACAAAGGAAAATTTGACCTTATTACTCTGGGGGGCACACATCCCTAGGTCCAATGATCTACTATGGAGTGGCCAACTACTATGGACCCCACATATCATAACAAGATCCTCCCCTTTTCTTAATGTAATTCCTATTGTGAGTTAAGGTGTCTCAACTTTAGCAAGTTCCTAGCATTTATTTTTAACTATTCATTTTCCCACATTTTATTATATTTTCTTATTAATTGAATTAGCCTCACATGAAAATGGGGCATGATAATTTGAGGTGGTATAAATTCCTCGGTTGATGTGTTTTAAATTGTGTTGTAAGTTGTAATTAAGGAGGCTATACATAACAAAATTTGGAGCACCTTATTATGGTGGGATTCTATAATAAATGCTTATGGCACAAGTGATTGTAAGAGGGAAGTTACTTTGAAATGATACTAGCATTATGATAGGTGTTTACACTTCTCATGCAACTCTATATTTGGCAATAGGAGTTACACATTTGGAAGCCCATGTGGATGAAAGGTTATGATTTATTGTGATAATTGTAAGAGGTAGTATTGATTCACTATTTTTAGCAAATTATGGAATCTTTCTAGATGGGCATTGGAATTAGAGTCCTACTTGCTATACATACCACTAGGTGGATTTAACACATTATTTTGTAAAACCATTGTTGGTTTCTAGGTTGTTCATTACTTATGAATTAGGAGTTGGAGCTATAGTATGTATGTACGAATTTGTAGGTATTGGAATGCTACCAAAATTAGTCCAAGATTGTATTATGGTGATACTCCTATGAAATATTTCTCTACAAGTGTGTTGTAATCTCCTATTGAATTTGATAATGCATTGAGAAAGTTTTGGTGTGGAGTTTTCCCCACATACATATTGGTGTAATGTGTTCTATTTGATTATATTTAATGTCTCTCTACATATTTTCTATAATTGTTTATCATATTTAAAATTTTCTATACATTTATTTGAAGATTAATATAGGAAGTTGATTCTACTACCCCTTGCTTCTTTACAAGTCATATTAGAGCTTGATCACCTTTGGTTTCAATTATCCAACTACTGGATTTTTGAGCTAATCTATATTTGAGTGGGAGATTTGAGAGAGATATTGTATCGTAGAGCACTTTGTGATCTTGTTTCATGGAATATAGTGTTGCATAGATGGTTGTCGTTGCACCTAAAGATTGACTTGTTAATTCCCGATACAACCACCAAAGTTAATGAATCCATGGGAGGCAGTTAAACCACAAGTGTTGCGCTGCACAATACAAGGAGATCAAGGGTACACACCTTGCAACAATCCCCCAATGCAAGTGAGGGGTTCAAAATAATGACCTAGGCTTTGATACTAATTGTTGCACAAACAGTTGTCATTGCACCAAAAGATCGACTTGTTAATGTCTGATACAACTACCAAAGTTAATAAATCCACGAGAGGTGGTTAAGCCATGTCAAAAACCCAAGCACTGCATTGCACAACACAAGGAGACCAAGGGCATACAACTTTCAACATATAGATTCCAAGCACATTAGGGAGGATTGAGGTTGAAAATTTTTCTAGCACAAAATTTGAGTTGTGGAAAATGAAACTAGAGGATGTATTGGCAAATCATGATTTGAGACTACCATTGATGAGAGAATTCAAAGGCTTGCAAATTTTGTTTCAATTGGTCAATATTACATTATGGAATAGAAAGGAAAGATTCTCATAATATTATAGAGATTGTGAAAATAATTGGGTGAAATATATCAAGCAAAGTCCTTGGTTAACAAGTTATTTCTATAGACGAAGTTATGTTCCTTAAGAATGGGTAAAGGTGGACAAATTGTAGACCACATACATGCCTTCAATATGTTGGTGGCTTAGTAGTTGAATTCATTGAGTATAAATATGGACAAAGAAGAAATATGTCATACTTCTTTACGTTCTTTGCTTGATTCATGAGATGGTCTAATAATGGCCATTAGGAGTTCTTTTGTTATATTAAAGGTTGAATATGTTGTTGGTTCTCTACTTTCTACATAAATGATATTTTTTTTCCATCAATACTAAAGAGGACTTTAATATTCATGATAGGTCAAAAGAAAGAATCAAGAATAATAAATAGTTAGAAAAACGAAGATCCAAGTCCAAGGGGAGATCTAAGTCTCTTGAAAAGTTTAAAGCAACATGCTAGAATTGTGGCAAACTTGGTCACTTTTCAAAAGTGTAAAGAGACGAAAAAAAAGAAAAATAATTGACTCCAATTCTGAATTTAAATAGGAATACAATAATACTTTCATTCTAGCTTTGGCAATGGATGGTTAATTGAATCAAGTGTCTCTTTTCATATGAGATCTAATAGAGATCAGTTTTCATAGTATGAAGAATTTGATGGAGGTAAGGTGTACTTAGGTGATGACTCTCGTTTAAAATTATTGTTTGTGCTAGAGTAAAAAATAATTTTCTTGATGGTAGAGTTAAGGGAATTAATGGTGTTTTGAATATCCTTGGGTTAGCACAAAACCTATTATCTGTTAGCAAATAGATTGATGCAAGTGTGTAGGTTATTTTTTGGTGGAAGATGCAAGATGGTTACAGGTGCTATAGTGATTGCTAGAGGTGTCAGATTGGGTAATTTTTTTAAGGTTTGATGCATACACAATTCATTGCAATAGTAATTCTATTAGGATTCATTCTTCATCTCTTCTATTGGATAAACGAGTGGTATCTTATTCAGTGGATGATCATGCTTTGTAGGTATCTAAAGGCCCTCTTTCTATGACTTAAGTTACCGCCTAAAAAGATAATATATAGAACCATATATTAGGCCAGATTGGAAAGAAGGTCTAGGACCTTGAAGAATAAAAAACTTGTTTAAATTTTATATGATTGTAATCTTGAGTTTGATTTCTATGAGCATTGCAAATATTGTAAAAACCAACGTTTAGTTTTATTCTAGTTCCTATAAGTCTTTTTTTTTTTTGGATCTTATGCATTCATATGTGTTTGGTCTTGTTGATGTTCCTTTGATTGCAAAATATATTTACTATGTTATATTAATTGATGATCATAGTTGAAGGACATGAGTTAATTTAGTAAGAAAATATTTTTTTTAGTCATTTTAAAGACATGACACTGATGGATAAGCCAAGTATGCTTAGTGGAGTTGGCTTGGAACAAATATTTTGGGCCAAGGCTATAACCACTACTTTCTACTTGCTTAAAAGTTTCCTACATTAGTTCTTGTTGATAAATTTTCAATTGAGGCATAGTCAGACATAAAGCCTTCATTGAGGCATCTTCATATTTTTTTATTATGAAGCAAATGCATATGTGCCATGACACTAATGGATAAGCCAAGTATTATTAGTGGAGTTGGCTTGGAAAAAAGATTTTGGGCCAAGGCTATAACCACTAGTTTCTACTTGATTAAAAGTTTCCTACATTAGTTCTTGTTGATAAAGTTTCAATGGAGGCATAGTCAGACATAAAGCCTTCATTGAGGCATCTTCATGTTTTTTATTATGAAGCAAATGCATATGTGCCATGACACTGATGGATAAGCCAAGTATGCTTAGTGGAGTTGGCTTGGAACAAAGATTTTGGGCCAAGGCTATAACCACTACTTTCTACTTGATTAAAAATTTCCTACATTAGTTCTTGTTGATAAAGTTTCAATGGAGGTATAGTCAGACATAAAGCCTTCATCGAGGCATCTTCATGTTTTTAATTATGAAGCAAATGCATATGTGCCAAGGGAGAAGCATAAAAAATTAAATAAAATGTTTGTCAAATGTATCATTAGATATAATTATGGTGTGAAAGGATACAAGCTTCAAGATCCTGTTGTAAAAATTGTGTTGTGCATTAGAAGTGTTATTTTTACAAAAATCCAACCTTATTTTGTGGTACTATAGCTAGAAAAAAATGAAAGGAAATATGTGGTTTAAATTCCTTATATGCCAAATAAAGTTGAATTGAGAACCCAAATGAGGCCCAATATAAAGGAGATCTCTTCAAGCTCTAAATCTTTACAAGAGAGGTAGAACCTCCAAATTAGCATGTTCAAAGGTCAACTAGGCATAAAAAACCAACATAATTATATCAGTCTTGGAGATGCATATTTCTTTAAATAGTACTAACATGGATGAACCTAGAATTATATAAGAGGCTTTAGGTACTTGCATGATGCAAAGTCTTGAAGAATAACTATGAATGAAGAGATGATGACACTTATAAGAAACGATAAAAGGGACTTGGTACCTTTGCCTAAAGGATGTAATCCGATTGGTTGTAAATAGGTAATCAAGATGAAATTGGGTTCTAATGGTAATGTTGAAAAGTATGAGGTGCGATTAGTTGTGAAAGGATAATTCTAGGTTGAGGGGGTGGATTATGGTGAGAAACAATTTCATCCATTAGATTCTTAAGTTTTCCATTGTTAAAACACGATTTAGAGATTGAACAAATGGATGTGAAAACTGGTTTCCTTCATGGTGATTTTGAGGAACAAATCCACATGACACAACCATAACACTTCATGGTGAAAGATAACAAAAATTTGATCTTGAAATTAAATGAATATTTGTATTGTCTCAAGCAGTCTCCTAGGATGTGGTACTACAAATTTGATACATTTATGGCGAGTTTAAGATTTGAGCATTGTAAATTAGATTAGTATGTTTATTATAAATATGATGGTATTTATTTCCTGATTGTAGTATTATATGTTGGTGATATGTCATTAATTTGAAAAGAGAAATATTTGATTTTATAAATAAAGTCTCAACTTGAAACCAAACTTGAATGAAATGGTTAGGTATGACTTTACACACATTCTTGATATGGGTATAACAAAAGATCGTGTAAATAAAAAATATGGCTTGTGTAGAGTAATTATGTGAATTCAATATTGCAAAGATTTATGTAGGATTTTAGACCATTATGTGTTCTCGTTACTTTGGGGACAAAATTATATATACACAATGTCCTACTTATCCCTTAGAGATAGAAGACATGACTAGGGCACCTTATTAGAGTGTACTTAGAAGTTTAATCTATGTCATGGCCAATATTCGACTAGGCATTGTCCAGGAAGTGGAGTTCTCAACAAGTTTATGTCTAATCTTAGATGGATTTATCAAGATGTTAAAAAAGTCTTAAAATATTTTTAGGGTACCGTAGAGTATTCCTTGGGTTATCATGATAATTTTATAGGAGAGAGGAATTACCTTGATAATTGTGGTTATGTGGACTTAGATTAGGTTGGATGTGATGATAGAAGAAGATACACCAAGGTTGGATATGATGATAGAAGAAGATACACCAACACATATTTATTTACTTCAAATGGTGGTGTAATAAGTTGGATGAACAAGCAATAGATTGTGATCACGTTGTCCACTATTAAGGCAGAGTATATGGTGATAACTCATGCATGTAAATAAGCCATTTCCTAAAAATATTGTGCTCAATATCATACTGAATTAGTGTGTAGTTACTCATTATTGTGATAGAGAAGTTTTTTAGCAAATAATCCAATGTTTAATGCAAGGACCAAGAACATAGATGTGTGGCATTATTATTTTTAAACATGGTTGAAGATGGGACTTGGTGAAATTAGAGATTTAAAAATTTGATGAATGTTGTAGATGGATTAATAAATCTTGTGAGCATAAATATATTCAAATGGTATTCAAAGTCTATGGGCCTTTCAACCCTTGTTAGTTAGATCCTAATGATGGTGGGTTTCTCTAAATGGCTCTTGCAAGGTATTCAACAAGTGGGAGAATATTGAAAACTAAGGCATCTCATCCTTAGCAAGTTACTAGCATTTGTTTTTAATTATTTATTATTTTTGTTTCTTTTAGTATATTTTATTATTAATTAAATTAGCCTTTCATGGAAATGGTGTGTGATAATTTGAGGTGGTATATTTTCCAAGTGTCGGTGAATTATAAGGTGTGTTGTAATTTGTCATCAAGGAGACTATAAATGATTTTTTTTTGAGAACCCTATTTTGGAGGAATTCTATGGTAGATTCTTACGAAACATAATAGCTTGTACAAGGGAAGCTATATTGGAATATTAACCAAAATTATGATATGTGTTTACACATGTTGTGTAGCTCTATATTTGGAAATGAGAGTTACAACTTGGATACCCATATAGGGTGAGTGGTTATGATGCATCATGATAGTTGTAAGAGGCAATATTGATTTACTATTTTTATTATATTGTGGAATCTTCCTAAGTAAGAGTTGGATTTAGGGTCCTACTTGGTTGGCATACCACTAGGTGGATTTAGCATATTGTTTTGTAAAATCATTGTTGGTTTCTAGGTTGTTCACTGCTTATGCATTGGGAATTGGAGTTATAATATGTATGAATGTGTAGGCACTGGAATGCTATCAAAATTACTCCCAGATTGTATTTTGATGAAACTCCTATAAAATATTGCTTTGTAAGTGTGTTTTAATCTCCCATTTTATTTGATTTAATACATCGAACATGTTTTGGAGCTTAGGTTTGTTTCTCTCTAAATTGTCTTTACCATATATTGTTGTAATGTGTTCTATTTTCTTATGCTGTATGTGTTTTGACATTTTTTAATATTATTGTCTAGATTATAAATATATTTATATAATTAGATCAATATTACCATAATAAAATGATTCCACTACCCCTTGCTTCCATACAACTCCCAAGTTTTATATGAAGAGAGATGCTCAATTACTCTAATGAGGATGATGACCACAACTCTTACTAACTATAATATCCATTGTACTATAACAATATTCCAAGTTACAAGGAGACAAATAATAAAAAATTTCTTTCAACCACCTACATGGGCTTTTGAGAGCCCATTTCCAAGATGTTAGAAATACAAATATGAGTACATGTGATGCAGATCGAAGACCAAGACCTTGAATCGAAGTGTTGGTATTCACAACCACCATTCAAATGTTTAATCTATTCAAATGAAGGAGCATACTCACTAAAAAATACACGAACTCAAAAGATATGAGATTCAATTCAAACTAAACTTATGCAATTATGCACAAAAATATCTTGACATACCACATTTCAAAAATTATTTTGAATGTGCAAACAACTTCCATTTCTTCTAAAAATTTGTGCAACAAAAGCTCCCATCTTCATCTACAAGAAAAAAAGTAATTCAAAATTTTCTACTAGCTATACCATGCAATTTTTTAAGCTAAAATATAAAAAAATCCATTTATGAACACTAGGTGCTTTGACCTACTCCTGCAACTCTTTTCAAATTTTTATCTTTTTGTAAATTCCTTTCAAATGGCACATTTATGCAATTCAATAACCAAGAATCCTAATTGGATTTTTAGTAGTTACAACTCCAATACTCTATGATAGGGGCAATAACATTTCAAAAATAAAATTTCATGCTTAAGATTTCAATTCAAACTACCCAACATGGATTTAGACAACAAATTCAGGAAACATATGCTGATTTTATTAAATAATTCCTCCAAGAGCTTGCAACAACAACTCAAGACTAAACAAACAAAACATCAACTACAGGCATGGATTTTGAATCCAATGTCTAGAAACCTGTTACAAGAATCCACTAAATGGCTATAACAACAACAACCACAAGTTCCTCTTGCTCTACCCTAGGGTGTCCCTAGTTGGGAAAATTGCTTGTAAATCTTCTACCAATCTTTAATCTTTCCCTTCGTTCTTCCTACTCCATCTTTTCTCTAGCTGGGTGTTGTCTTTTCTCTCCATATTGTTGTATTTTACAAACTTTTTCCATCCTTCCTTGGGTGTCCAAGATTCTCTAGCCACTCATTCATTACCTGGAATTTTTTTTTAAAACTCTTCTCTTAATTAGGCTCCATCATGCCACTAATCCACCTTAAGGTGCCATGATTCCTTCTGGATGGAAATTAAATGCCATACTCAATTCACAAGAGGAGTTACAAATGCCAAAAAATGGGCTCCTCTATTATGGGCATGGGGTTATGTGCAACAATAAAATCCCAAAAATCAATAAATCCTTGGATTTTAATTTAAAACTCCAATTGAAAAAAATAATCTTTCACATTGAATTCAATTTGAGGGGAGGAGTTGGAAAATAAATTAAATCTAAAATTGGATCATGTCTGCAAAACAAAACACAAAAAGTTGAAAATCAAAAACATATTTTTGGGTGTGTAGGATTTCCCATGCACCCGAATGCTCCTACATTAAACAACTCGGGCGGGGATAACTTTAGTGGCGAATCTTCGCCAATTGGCGAATTCTAGGAATCTGGCAATTCGAATTTGGCGAATCTACCGTATTTGTAGGGTGTTCAAATCGCTAGGAATTCACGGACTATCGGTCCAATGCATGTCCATTCGCCAACAATTTTTTTTACGAGGCATGTTTAGGCAATAAATTCGCCATAATAGACTACACGTTTCCAATGCACCGATCAATATTTTCGCCTGGAATCCCAAGGAGCATGTCAAAGTCACCAACATATTCACCAATACTATTAAAATAACATTATATGAAGACCCATTTCGCCAATTAAAATTTACAAATAGTTGCTTGTGAAGACCCATTTCGCCAATTAAAATTTATAAATAGTTGCTTATAAGGACCTATTTCGCCTTGAAAATTTCAAGGTATCATTGTATAAGCACGCAGGATTCGCCAAATTTTTAACATACCATTTCAAAATCCCGCGGAATTCACCAAATGTGGATTGATATAAATACAATCGAAATTGTTATTTGTTCTTACACATTTTGTTCGGTTATGAGGTTCTCCTTCTTGATTCAAAAGTCAGCAAAACCCAAAAACGTAGACTTAAAGGTGAGTGATCATTTCTTCATACTGTTATAAGTTATTAGACTATTAGTTATAATAATAAGATTTCTTTATCTGTTTTCCATTCTTGCTTCAATCTTAAACATAATTTTAAGTAGGGAATGGCATCTATATTCTCTGTCGGTCTGTCCTTCTTAAACAAGATGACATTTTTTTCCAGCTTTTATTCGAAATGAGATCAATATGTTGAGCAACAAGGGTAAGACTCCTGAGCAGGCGGGTAATGAAGAGATTGGAAGGCCATCAAAATGCCCAAAATGGGGAGGTACCATACAGTCTTACTTTGGAATTGGAAAAGCTTCTAATCCATCAGATCAAGGTGGAGCTACACCATCAACTCTTCCACCAAATATTATTGAAGATGGAGATACATCATCAACTCTTCTGCCACAGGAAGGTCAAGGTGAGATTGTCATTGTGTTAAATCAAAATTTATCAAATGAGGATGGCAATACTGCAAAAGATGTTCCAAGGGATACCCTGGATAGAAAGAATGAGATAATCGACTTGGATGAAGATGATGTTGGTAGCAAGAAAAGAAAAGGCAATTCAAAATTGGGGCGTGAGTGGGAAATGACAATGAATTTTCAAATTGGTTGGTTGTCGAAGTATCCATTCCTTGAACCAGTGGGGGTATCAAACGAAAATGATATTGAAAGGGCAACATAGGTCAGATGTAAGATTTGTAGTTAGAAATGTGGAGGAGACAAGACAATGTAGCTAAAGCTTGACACTATAGAAAAGCATATCGACAAAGTTTATGGAAAACAAATCATAGAAGGAAAGGAACAATCAGTCGTACGATGGAAATCAAAGGAAGAATGTCTTCATGTAAGTATGTCGCAGATTATGGAGAGCATAACAATATAATGTCGAAGATTAAAATATGTGAAGGTACACTTGAGGCTCATTTTGGAAAAGCTATGGCAGCAACAAATCTGTCAAAACCTGTTCAGATGAGTGTTGTTTTTCATATATTGTCCAGGGGGTGTCCTATGATAGACTACCCAAAATATTTTGATTTATTATCTTATTTGAGTTTTCCCCACTTTCCCTTCTCACATTGGTCAGTAAACGCTGGATAGGAATTGGCGAACTGTCTTGCTGCAGTGGAAAAGTAAGATTTAAAGGAGAAATTAAAAGAGTCAAATTTCATCGCATTATCTTTAGATGAAGTTACTACGGTAGATAATACTTCTTGGGTTTGTATGCATTTGTATACTGTAGAACAACATGTTCACCAAGCTCATCTTCTTTGTGTTCATAAAATGAAGGACAATTCAACATCGCAAAATCTATTTGAACTAGTCAAGAAATCTTTGAAAGAAATTGCAGGTTTGGATGAGTTCACAATTGCCAAAAAGTTGGTGTGTGTAGGAGCTGATGGAGCTGTAGTGATGCAAGGTCAAAGGAGCGGTCTTTGCACAAAGTTACAAACTACTTGTGCACCATACATGCTTGGCATTCACTGCATGGCCCACAAAATGAATTTAGTATTTAAAATTGTAAGCAAGTTTCCAACAGTATCAAAAGCTGAAAATCTAGTTCGCAAGATCCACGCAGTCTTCTGCCGAAGTCCCAAATGTTTCCTTGAATTTCAACATTTTGCTGAGGGAATAACACCTAGAAACAAGCATCTCAAGGATGTCGATACTAGATGGATCTCCCTGCATGGACCAACGCAACAATTTCTTTCAGAATATCAATCCTTGATTGGGTTGATGTACGAGCATCACAACACAGTAGACAAAGCTCCTGAACTCTTACATAGGTTAAGCGATATAGGGACACTCTTGACTTTAGCTAGTCTTCTCCCCATGCTGGATGAGATAAACAATCTTGTGAAGAAAGCCCAAGATAGAACTACGTATATTTATGAATATGCCAATCTACGTAAACTTACATGCTTGGCCCTCGATCATCTATATCTAGATCTAACAAAAGAAGGTGCAAATTATTTGATGTGGCGAAAAATTAATGATTTGAATAATCTTGATAATTATTTACAGTTTAATGCAAGCGGGAACTTATTTATTTGTGTACGTGGATATGAGATACCAATGTACCATTGTAAGACAACCAGGGGCTCTAGAAAAGAAGTACCTGTTAACGAAGAAGATTTTAATGACATTGTTAAATCTGTTAGTGATAATTTGAAGGAAATTGCAAAATCTCTTTCCTCAGAGATTCGTGAAATATTCCCTCGACATGAAATACTTGAAGCCATGGGTATTGTGTATCCTCAATTTTGGTTAAATCGAGATAATCCAAAATATTTTCATGATCAAGTAAAAATCGTGATCGAACAATTTTCGAAAAAGGTAACATATAATGAGTAGGCAATAGAAGGAATTTTAAATGAAAATAAGCTTAAAAAGAAATGTCGGAGTTTTGCAATAGCTATGAGGGACTAGTCTGATTCCATGGGCAAGGAGAAGGCCTTTGAACCGGGATCAATAAAAAAGGTTTGGACAAGCTTAGGTCAGAGTGAAATATTGCATGGTTCGATGTCAAAATATTTCAAACTTGCTGATTTATGTCAAACAATGATATTGGGGTCGGTGGAGGATGAGAGAGTTTTCAGTACATTGGGGTTTTTGAAATCAAAGTTAAGAAACAAATTGGACAAGAATTTGGAAAATTGCTTGAGGATGAAAGGAACTGCTTATAATGTCAAAAAATTTCCTTTTGAAAGGGCACTCGCAATCTGGAGGTCCACATGTGAAAGAAGAGGGACCGGGTTGTGCAACACAGGCTCTCTAATTCCAAGAGCCGTCGGTACTGGTGGTGGTACTAGTGGCAATGGTAGTGGGCCTGGGATAGATCAAGATGACAATGATATTGAAATTGACACAAATCAAACAATGAATGTTGATTTTGAGACACAGGCCGAACAAAGTGCAGAGTAGTCTTGAATCAAGATGACTCTTTTACTTTATCTGAAGATGAGCATCGGTTTGAGGACCTTGACTCCGTTTGGGAAATGGAAGAGAATTAGCAGGTTTTAGGTATTTTTACTGCACTTCTTGAATTAGTTTCCATTGTTCCAAAGTCTAAACTGTAGTTGATGATATTTTATATTCTATTAAATGAAAATTATGAATCGTTGCACTTCAAGTTCATGATATCTTATAATCTTATTTTAGATTGCACTCAAGCATTGCATGAATCATATTCCAAATAGTAGTTGATGATTTTTTATATTGTATTCAAATAAATTGTGAATCATTGCACTTCAAGTTTAGGAATCAGGATATTTTATTTAATATTTTATATTGCACTCCAAGTCTCCATGATATTTTATATTATATTGCACTTCATGAATCATATCAGGATTTTTAGTCAAAACATAACAAAAGCTAATAGACTAACAGTTCAACATCCATAACTTAGAAATGAACAAAATAACCCTTGATCATTTTATTAAAAATAATGATATGTTTATACAATGGAGAGACATGAGTTCGAAATGAGTAATTTCCATTCAGATGCTAGTACTATCCTGAAACATCAAACTCTAATGAGTTTAAAATCTACTATAGAATGACTGATGCACTGGCCAGCCGCCAAACCTCAAGAAACTTGCGCCAAAAGTGGCCCAAAACTGTCATCAAGACATAACCAAAATCTGTTATAACTTTATGGTAAAATAGAACGAAGGAAAATTACTTAATGTCGATCGAATTCAAATCCCAATCGTCGATCCTTCACTTTTATCAGAGCATCGAATGGCTGCCTTCAAAAAGGCTGATGTAATCTCCATCTCAGCACGACGGGCCCACCACACTATGCATTGCCAAAGGAATACACGTGGCGCTCACCTATGATATTGCAATCAATAAACACCTCGCATCTTCTGATCACGCGATGGCGGGCAACCGTTGATCTCTGCCATCGACAATCCTATTCATTCATAACAGTCACCGTTGTTGAACATAACCGTCGAGCAACTTTTTTATCAAGATTATAACACCTCCGTTGATTTTGAGCTCGTGCATCTTGCAACCGCTTTAGTAACCTGCCATATAATGTATATCTTTGGGTTGGGTCTTTTCTGATGTTAAATTTTTGAGGGTGGTTTCAAAACAACTTATGTCCATTGAATCATCTAGGACTGGCCCATTTTAATGAAAATGCTAAATATTTCACTTGACGTTTTATTTCTCAAGTTTGGGTTAGACCGTGCCCTGTGTTTTAGAACAACTTTGAGCCATCATTTTTTGTTGTCATAGGTGGTGCCCCTTCCCCTCTTTTATTTTAAGTAATTGTATTATTTTGCAGGGGTTATTTTTAGTGATCGTCGATCTCCCTACGGTTGATCTTGACCGTTCCCCGCGATCTCGCGATGACATCACCACTGGTTGCTTGGTGATTGCGATATCACGATTGGGTGGCACGTGTCCTAGGTTGCCGATGCTGAAAATGAGTAAATAAAGTGCTTAATATCTGTATCAGACTTTAGTACATTATAGAGTGGGTTACTAAACTAGATGTGAGATGCACATGCTCGAGATCAACGATGATGTTTTAACCTTGATGAAAAGTTGCTCAACGGATATGTTTTGGTGCTGCTCACTATTGTGAATGATCATGATCGTCGAAGGAGGGAATCAACGGTTGTCTGCCATCGCATGATCCTAAAGTGAAGGGTGTTTAGTGATTGCGATATCACGGGCTGACGCCACGTGTATTCCTTTGGCATTGTGTATTATGGTGGGCCCTCGATAATGACATGGAGATGTTGTCAAGCTGTTAGCCTTTTGAGGATGGTCATTTGATCATTGATGATCTGACAGGAACAAGAGATCGACGACGAGGATTTAAATTTGCATCAAATACGATTGAAGCCGTTGGTGCGACATACAAGTGAGCTTTAATGTGGATGAGACGTCTACTTGCCATTTTTTATCGGCTTTAAGTAGTTAATTCCATTCTATCTTCACCACAAAGGCATTCAAATGTTTTCGAAGTGGTCCAGAGCCAGAGATTGAGTTTTTCAAGCAATTACATCGAGGTTTGGTTTTCTGCAAGGCGCGAAATCCCGTGAGTTACCTTCTATGCCACAATTTCTATTTGAATGTGTTTTTTGTGGAGGGTTGTATTGTGTTGGTCAAGGGTCTTGTTGATTAAGACTGTAAGGTTACTGGTTCTTTTGAATTGTGGGAAATTGCAAAGTTCTGGTGTAATTTTGTTTTGGGTAGCCCTAGTTTGTTCAAGAATTTGATTTTAGGAGAAGCCCTGGTTGTTCAAAATGGCGCCATCAAAGCAGCATTCTGGCCATATTGATTATTTGTAAAGGAAGTTATACGACGATTTCCTAGATCAATTCCCGCTATCAACGAACGACAAGAAGAGGGGTTTTGTTTTAATGAATGGGAAAGCCTTGGGCGAGGGACTAAGGTGTAAAACCTATAAGATTGCAGATGCTAGGGTCCAAATGACATGCCTAGAAATGTTTAGGAGATGGTATGGGCAGCGAAATGTGCCTCATCCTTTCTGTAATGGCTGGAAGTACGATATGGGGAAACTAGTTGTACCAAATGTATTTCCTGATATTGACCTACTCAGAGCAGTGGCAGCATGATATGATCCTGTTACAAGGATTATTAGGGATAATGATGGTGGGGTTCTATTGAATATAAATGCAAATGAGATTCGGTAGGTTTTCGATTTGAGTGAATATAGCCCATTCTTAGTCCAGGTAGATTTTGAGGAAATGAAGCAGGAATATGCCAGGTCAAAGCCTCTTTTCAGATCAAAATTGCTTCCTCCTCATTTAGCCAAGGCAGGCAGTTCAACGATTCACATCAGCCCAACTGATCAGGAGCCTTTCAGGCTGAGCTATTTTGCTGATCACTTCTTGGCAACATTTTATTCACTTTTCCAGATTTTAGGTTTCAGCAATAATACCATGATGCCCATTGCTTATATGTTTATGGGGGCTTAGATTCAACATCCCAATTTTTCTATAGTGTACGACTATGCATCTTTTCTTGCTGAAAATATACATGAGGGTTTGTTGAAGTTGCATATGGGGGACATTGGTACTCCCTATTAATGCATATGTTCTTGTACAAGAATGCCAACTTCTTCTCAGAGAAAATGGTGTTGAGGCAAGAAGTGAATGGAGAAAGATTACCAGTACAGGTTTGGAGTGCAGATTTGTCTTGCAACAGGGGAGGTGCTAGCTTTGTCCAGTTTGATAATTGTTTTGCTTCCAAACTTAGAGATAGATTGGTGGTAAATGTGCCAAGGGTCCCTGAGGATTTGCATAATTTCCTCCGACCCAAAGTGAGGAAGCCTGATTTGAAGGTGTGCCACAATTGGGGTGCTTCATCTTACACCTTGTAAGCACTGTCCTAAGGGTTTATGGTTTCCAGAGAGCTCCTCACATTCTCCCATATAATGTACCATCAAGGATGGGATTTGCCGAGGTCATGTGGCAACTAGGTTGCATTCATGAGGATAATTTGACAAGGAAAGGAAAAGGGACTTTGTTCCCTGATTATACTGTTGTTTCTGATTTTGTCTTTTCCAAGGGAGGATGGGTCCACTTTGGAAGATTTTTTGATGATTATCATTTGAAGAGTGGATCTAAGAGGCAACATGACCCCGATCCCTTTGCCCTATTCAGGCAATGAATTAAAGGTGGAAATTTTGCACATGTTTTCAATTTTCCTGAGGATCTAATCAGAAATGAGTTTGATTTTAGCAGGCCGGAATTGAATAAAGAGAAATGGATTGCCTATGAGAAACTATTGGCTATGGTGCATAAAATGGATCCAAAATATGATCCACTGATGGAGTTCACTCCATTTTACAAAAGAATAGATTTCTTAATGAATAAATTCAAAGATATCATGAGCACCTTGAAAACCAAGAAAGTCAATTTGGAACTAGACTTGGGAATTCAGAGACTGGAGGCGAGGCTTGAAGAAATAAGGCCAACTTATTAGCCACTAGAGGACAAGCCTCTATACAAGAGGAAGAGAGATGATAGCAGTGATGAGGAGGCAGGAGATAAAAGGGGAAAAAAAATAATGCAAGCATCATCACAACCGGGTCAAGGGATCAAGAAACCTGGAGGGATAAGGATTGTGGACCTAGATTCACCACCGAGAAATGATCCTGTAGAGTTACTATCAGAGCCAAGCCTAAAGAGGCAAAGGGTTGAGGAAACACAAGAGGCTCTGATGGATGAAATAATTACAACTGATCAAGACATGCAGGTTGGTATCCCTTCTCCTCCTAGATCAACATAATTGGTGTTAACTGATATGAATATAAAGGGGTAGTGTGTACAGGATGCCAAGATGGAGGCCTGCAAGGCATTCTTGGATGATGATGCCTTCGTGAAGACTCTTGTATTCTTGCAGTTAATTTGGAGATTGAAATTAGAGGAATATCAGGATAAATGCAAGAGAAGGAGAGAGTCAAGACCTGATATGTCTGAACAGGAGAATGATGATGAAGTTAAGGCTGAACTAATGGAGTAATTCAAGAGCATTACTCCTGAGGAAGGAAGGAGACTTGTGACTCAGGCTGGTGTCTTACTTCTGCCTAAATGGGACATAGCTGATGCTATAGCATTCAATGCTATCCTGCAGTCCAAGCATCCTGTGCAAAATAGTGAGGAAGAGGTTAAGACAACTCTGCAAGACTCTGCTTTTAGTGAGGAATACGAAACTCTGGCCATATGGTCATTGGCACCCTAGGGTAGAAAACCAAATGTGGCTAATATTGGCCCGATTCTAAGGGGAGGGCTCATCATCAAGAGAGATTTTGAAACCTCAACAACAAAAGGCACAAGCTTGACATTGAATGTGGCCAAATTGGCCCAAAAGATAACTGAAAGGGAGGAAGCTGAAAAGAGGAGTCTGATGGAGAAATACAATGTAATAATTGGGGAATATAGTAGAATACAACAGAGGAATGTTGAGCTACAGTCTGAAGTAGATAGACTGAAATATGGGAAGGTAGGAGAATCCTCCAGTGCCCTTAGTATCAGAGCACTACCCACTGCTTCAGGGTCAGGTCCCCTTAATATCCCAATCATTTCTACTCCTGGGTCCCCCATTCGGACACTTGCTCTCAGCCCTGCATTAGAGCCAGTTGAAGAGGAAATTGAGTATTCTGTAGATCTTACCAAGAAGAAAATGTTGAATAAAATCACAGAATTGCAGGCTGCCCTAAAGGCAAGTGAGGATGATGCAATTGCTAAACACAATGAGGTGGTTGACACCATTTTGAGGCATCTAAATGAGAAGGTTGATTGTAGGTTTCCATCTGTACATTCTTTGTATTCTTTGTTCTTGGGTGGAATTAAAAACATTAACAAAGATCAGGAAGTAGTCCTGCCTTTGGTTGAGAAGTGGATCCCTCGGGCCACTAATTTAGATGTTATGTTTAAGGCTTCTAGGTTTGATGCAGACAACATGCCTTAGTCATTGAATCCTACTCTAAATTTTGTGAAATCATTGAAGGGATTCCAGGCCCTACCTGATGATTTGAATAGAAAAAATAGAGAACTGGTAAAGTGTTTTGATGACTGGAATGATACTTTTTTGCCGGATATAACAGATGCACAAGGAAATATTAAGACATTGCAGCAATGGCAATATAGAGCAGAAGAGGTTATTGATGCACAAATCAAATTGATTTGTGATGGCTCAGACTATGACTTGCTAGTGAGCAGTATGGAAAAAATAATTAATACCAGCATATTCTTAGAGTCTTTTGAGAGAGAGGCTAACTAGGTTGCAGTGAAGTACACACCTTACGATACTAGGGTGATCAAGGTGGTGAATTTTAACTGGCCAACAGATGAGGAATACCAGAAATGGGTGGAAAAGTACTTATCCGAAGAGGAGTAAAACAATGTCTATTACTGACAACTAACAACTCTGGTTATAGTATAACTGATTATGGTCTATTAATAATTGACCAATGACATGTGTAATTTATGGCCCGATGCTTGTTTTCTCCTTTGTTTTCTATAAGAAGGATTTCAAAGCCAGAAATAGGGGTTGGCAAGTTAGATATTTTGAGGTCGAGTCTAGGTATAGTTGCAGAACATGTTTTAGGTCTATGAAGATTTGATGTTTCGCAACAGTACTAGCATTTGAGTTATGATGTTATATTTCGAGCTCATGTCTCTCCTTTGTATAAACATATCATAATTTTGAATAGTATAATCAAGGATTATGGTGTTCATCTCTCTGCTCAGTGCTTTGGTGTGTATGTTTTCCATTTTGGCTTTAATTCAAGGAATTAATTAAAATGCTTGGATGGAATCATGGATGGATATGTTTGTAAAGGGATTTAGTAAGAAGTATTGGGTTAGGATATGAATTGACACTATTGTTATGCAATATTTCCATGGATCTTATATGCTATGTATTTGAAAAATTGAATCTGTTGTTAAATTTTAAATGTTTGTGAATTTGACTCCCCAATGGTATATGGCACTGGTTTAAATTGTACGAGTTTGTGAATTCATGTGTCTGTATGTCTTTACTTAGAGCTTGCTTCCAAATTGCAAATAAAATGACTATCATAAGTTACAAAATAATGTTGTAATCATCCCATGCCCTTGATTGGAATTGGAAATTCCATAGGTAGATTAGGAGACAAACTTGGTTTACATTAAAAAACACCAACAAAACCCACCCAAAAAAGGTAACATCCGAATAGATTTTCACCCAAGGTATTACATACGACATTAGGATTTTCATGAAAACCAAAATAAAAACCCCAACCTTAGGTTCTTTCCCAAACAATATGACACACTGACAGACCAAGACAAGGTCAAGACAAAGAGGAATTTAGAGAACAAAATTAGAAGTTCCATCAAGTTCATCAGTACTTCAAATGATAAAATAAATAATACAAATAATTGAACATCATCACATTACTGAAGTCTGAATTTGAGCTTTTTAGTTGAATTTCACATGAAGGAGTACATATTGGCACTGACAATGCAAAATCTTGCCAATTCCCAAAGACAAATCTGCACAAAGCTGAGTTGGAACTTGGAAACTCATATTATCAAAGGTTGAAAATAAAAAATCAAGTCACCGTATCACCTTTTCTAGAAACTTCCACTCTTCAGGAGGTGGAATTTCCATTTGTTCTAACTGATGTTGTTTGATTTGAAGTTTTGTTAACATTTCATGATTGTAATTAGAAGTGGAACCTGTCTTGCATTCTTCAGTCAATTTTACATTCAAGGTTATCAGTGTTTTGATTGAATCCAAATTAAAATAGTTCACATCTGGGTTCTAAGGAAACTGGTCGAAATCAATCTTCTTTGCACCTTCCATCTTCTTTCTAAAACCATCCTTTCCAATGAATCGCTCATTTGTGTCAAAAGCCTATGGAAAACCAAGCTCTGTGAAGTTCCTTACCTTTTCATCCACCACCTTCATCTTGTCTACAACCAAATGAAAATATTCCTTTGTTCCTGAAATTCTCGAACACTTTTCAATGATAGATGACAACTTCATTGAGGTTTCAATCCAATTAGTAATCTCTTTTGATTTCAGATCACTGTCACTGGCTTTGTAGACTGTTTGTAGAACTTCATTTGCAGATTTCTCTAATTCCAGCACCTTTTTGTTGTCCAATAAATATTTGTTGAGCTTCTTATAATGTTGTCTGATAGCATCAATCAATTGAAACATGTCACACAAATGATCAAAACTCTGCATTATTTCATCCCAAATCTTTTGTTTCATATGCCTCACCGTATCTCTACAAAATGCAGATAACTTATTTTGAGAAGACTTAATTTCTTCTTTTGCTTCCGTCAGTTCTTTCTCCAATCTTTCAATTATTTTTCTCTGTTTCTCCAATTTTTGTTCCCACTGTACATTTCCATTCGCAATGCTTACTCTTAATTTTTCTGAAGTGGATTTTTCCTCATCACATTTCTTGTTGCTCTCATCTAGCCTTCGCTTTAGGTCATTCACTTCTCTCTCATTTGATTTATCCTCTTTGCTTGTTGATGTAGAGGCAGATTTTATTATTCTTTTTTCTAATTCATTGCTCTTGTTATCTGCTGCTTTCCTGTTTGCTTTCTCACTTGCTAGGTCTACCCGTAACTTTTCTATTTGGGTCTACAACCTTTTCTTCTCTCTATCTTGCTTTAGCAATGATGTGTACACCAATTCATTGTTCTTCTTTGATACATTAATTTTGTCAGTATTTTTCAGGCCAGAAAAATCCAATTGAAAATTGGTCACTTGGTGTTCAGATTGATCCATCTGATTTGTTGGTTTGTTTTGAACTGTGGGAACAACAATTGTGTACTCCATGATTTCTTTATTTGTGTCAAATGTGGGTAATACCATGGTTGTTGCAATCTCAGAAGTTACAACAGATGCACTCTCCATCAGTTTCTTTTTTATTTTATTTTATTCAAGTCTGATTTCTTTTTAAACTCTTCAATGAAATCATAACCTGGGGGGGGGAGGGGGGGACGGGGGGCAGGAACAATGGAATTCTTGAATGGCGAAGTAATAGGAGTACTTGTAGTTGCTAATGATGTCGCACCCACACTATCTGGATTTGTGGGATTTTTTGGAAATAACTCCTTTGTGGTACTGGTGGATCCACTGATAGTGTGACTTGGACTTGTCAAAATCCTTTGCCTCTTTCGATTGCCTTGATCACCTAGTGTTTCTGTGGTATCTTTTTTTGTTTTCCTCTTAGTATTGTGTGTAATTTGTCGTTGTAGCACATGTTGACCACTACTAGTACTACTACCCATACCATCGCCACCAATGGCACTCCCAATTGCACTTAGCTGTCCACCAAGGGCATGTCCTAGTTGTGATTGTATCTGACCATGAGGATGAGGACTAGAAGCTCTAATAAATTGATTTTTTCTTGTATCCCCTTGGTCTACGTTTTCACCTCCAACCCCAAGGCCAGATTTATCAACTGTTTTTCTATGCTCAACACTTTGTATTGTCCAAGGGCCTTGTCCTTTGGACCCCAAAGGACCACCTTCATAACCAATTTTTTGAAGTATATCAATATCATCATTAGATTCATCATTTTCATCAGGATGCTCTATATTCCACAATTTTCTAAACTCTTCGTCTTCTTCGTTATCATCATACTCTGCAAGAGCTCTTTCTTCACCTAGGTCCTTCCTCATAGACCAAAAGGTAGTAATTTTTTATCGTGACTATTTTTTATCTATAACATCCTTCTCTAGAGAACCTGGAATTTTTACTCTACTAGATGGTTTATCACTTTTTTCATAATTTTTTTGTATGTCTTGATTGTCTTTCGGTGCAATGCCATAATTTCGCCTGACAATTGTTCAAAATAAATACCATTCTCAGCAACACTTTTCTCCATTGCTATTTTGACCTCATCCCCAAAATCCTTGTTTCTCAAGTTTTCAAGCAAGGGTTTACTTTGATGTTGAATTCTATTTGCAGCATTCCTATTGGCCACAATCATTGATTTAATGATGTCACATGGATCATACTGCCAGTGACAGATAGCATCAAATGCAAAAAATTCAAAAGATTATGTGCCACACTAAATTCTTTTCTCTCGAATGTGAACCCTCCACATGAAAAAGGTAAAGAAGGAAATAAGGTCTTCTTTTGCTGACTGAGAAAGTGTAGTTCATCAGCACTCTGCACCTGCCTTACATATTCCAATGCAAAAACCCTTTCTGTCACATGTATTGGAAGTTTTTATGGCTGTACTCCCGATCCATAAAATCTTAGCACAGTATATTCTTCCATTAAGTACCAATCAGCTAATTGTATTTCTTTTCCTAGTTGCATGCAGTTTCTACATGACATAAGCAATCTAGGCATTGGATTATTTGTAATTACTTGATGCAATGGAGCCAAAAAGAAGTCTACAAAATGACTGTAGTTCCTTTGAGAATCATGCATCCTTATCTCAGTGGTCCATTCATATACTAGAGCCATTTTATTTTCCTCTGCATTACTGTAGGGCTGAATCTGAAGCTTGTTGGTCAGAAACATTCCTCTAAATTTGAATAGAAAAAGATAGCACAAGTAGGTTGTGAACCTAAATGTCTTCGTGGAACCTGATTTAATCATTAAAAATTGTTTGTGCATGGATTCTACAATGTGCTGAGTATAATTATATTTGACATGTTCATCAACATAATGGATATTATATGCCATTTCAAGAAGGCTTGCACCCACTTCCAAATTGCTATCCAGACTGAGGCAAAATGCTAGCATGGAAATAGTATCCTGAACCCATGGTTTAAAAAAATCCAAATTATAAGGAGGCTTTTGATCACCTTTCAATTTGTTTCTATCCTTAACTATATTATTTAAGAAATCATTTTTCAGCCTTTCTTCCACTACTTCATAATCACTAGCAAGCTTTTCTAGGTCAATGTGGTAGTTTTCAAATTCTTCGGTTGTAAACCCCAACACTTTTCCAAGTTCTTCTGCATTAATGGATAACAATTATTCTTGGTTATCTTTATTAACAATTGCTCTTTTCTAATCATCATAATTTTTGGCACAGACCATGATAAATTCTGGGCAAGGGAAAACTTCATGTAACATCATGCGCCCTAATCCAGTTACCCATGGTGCACTGATACTATTAACTTTTGTTTTCTTTGCAACCTTATTCTGAGATAAAAATCTAAGTTCTGAGGTACGCCTAGCATAGATTTCAGGATCATAAATACCATGGTACCCATCGGTGAAACCTAGGGTTTTAAGCAATTCTGCATAATGTATTTTTTTATCGGACATTGCTCTAGTGGTACTGGTGGTAGACATGCTTGTACAAATGTGAAGTTGTGAAATTTGAATTCCCTAATAAGTAATACCTATTAGTCCTCCTTAATTTTAATTAATTCTTGAGTCTCTAAAGTCTAAAACCAAACTTCAAACTTTGACAAAATAAGATTTTAAGAAATGTAGCCGCAAGAATTCTTTCACTTACCCAGATTCTGAGTCCCGACACTTGAAAAATGGAATGGCGTTGTTGGAAGTGGAACTGTGGAATACAAAACAGGGTGGTGCACTGCAATGGCCAATGAGCAATCTGAAGATTGAAGACTTTAAAAATCACTGTACAATTTCAAAGTGCAAAGTGTTTTAAATGCTTTTTTCTTGGAATTGGAACTTTAAAGTGAATGACACATCTTAGGAGTTAGGTCTACAAGACTACAAGTTGAAAATTCTTAACCGTTGATCTTTCTAATTCTAACGGTTATAGGGTGATTCCAGAGGTTTCAGTTGGGAAGCCCATCTCTTTGTGCATTTCATTAGGAATGCAACTGCAACCATACATCAAATGTTCATCCAACGGTTGAAACTTGAGTAATTTATGATATTAACTTTAAAGTTTAAAAATAAACATTAATCACTTGACATCTGACACTTATTAGTACAAAGTTCTTTAAATGCTTTATTTCTTGAAATTGGAACATTAAAGTGAATGACACGTCTTACGTCTACAAGTTGCAAATTCTTCACCGTTGATCTTTCTAAATCTAATGGTTATAGGGTGATTCCGGAGGTTTAAGTTGGGAAGCCCATTGCTCTGTGCATGTCATTACGGAATGCAACTACAACCATACATCAAATGTTCATCCAACGGTTGAAACTTGAGTACTTTATGATATTAACTTTAAAAATAAACATTAATCACTTGACAGTTAACAACAGGCCTGGAATTTGATGGTCTATTAAATATTTAACCATTTTTTCAATTTTAGACCGTATATTGTAGCTATAAAATTTATTAGACCGTATAGTTTAACTTGTTATATTTTTATTAAACCGTAAAAAATTATTATATAGTATTTTAATTTATAATATATATCATTTTATAATTTTTATTATAAAAAGAAAATAGAATATAACTTTTTTGAATATTTTTAATATGAATTTAGAAACTTTTGAATTTTTTATAATATTAATAGCTATCATTTTCTATATTAATATATGTGATTTATAATATTATTATAAAAATATATATTAATTTAGAACCTTTTCAAAATAAAACATAATTATTTTTATTTTTTAGAATATATTTAACAAGATTTATTTTTAATACGATTTTAGAAACTTTTGTTAATTGTTAATTATAACAGTAGATTTTTATATTTATCACTAATAATTATCATTGTTTTCTAATTTTTCAAGATCTTCCATTTATAAAAGATTTTATATAAAAATTCGTAAATTAAACAATTTTTTTGATAGACATTTAAATGACCAAACCGTCATAAAATTTTCATATTGATTGTTTTCTATTGTCATAATCTTAACCGTTGATCTTTCTAAATCTAACGGTTATGGGGTAATTTCAGAGGTTTAAATTGGGAAGGCCATCGCTCTGTTCATTTCATTACGGAATGTAACTACAACCATACATCAAATGTTCATCTAACGGTTGAACTTGAAACTTGAGTAACCATGGATTCTCAAGTGCATATTGCATAGAGTATATTACTTAATTTCTCAAAAGAAAAAAAATTGATTTGAATATATTAAATTATTAATAGACACTGAAGTTTCGAACTTAGAAAATAACTCTTTACTCTTAAACGTAAATGAATAACGAAGATTCAAGAATAACACAACACAACCATTTATTTTATTGCAACTGAATTTCAATGTCACATTATTACATATCTATTTACAGACGAGTAGCATTGTAGCTCCTGTTTTGTATAAATAACATATGTTAGTGTGTCACTTTAGTACTTTACATAGACAAAATTTAATAATTTATTCCAAGTTGTTGCTCGTTACAATGGATTACAAATTGATTCCAATTTCCAAGCTTTGTTGCTGAAAACTTACTACACATCTATCTCTAAAAATAAACGTGGCTCTGAAAATAAATTCATGATTCCAAGCTTTTGTTGGTGGATTTTCCAACCATGTTGGGCAAAGGGGGTTTCCAATCAGTCCTGGGGAAATGGGAGCCGTGAAGATACAAAATGTACTTGTCCCCTTCAAGAACCAGAGTCATACAGAAGATGAAATACAAATGTCTCTTTGAAAATAAATGCATGGGGCTTGCCTGGCCAACCATGCTGGGGAAATGGGAGCTGTTAGAATATAGGAGGAGAAGCAAATCTACTCCCATCTTTTACTTGTAGCCTCTATGCATTGGGATAGCACTTATCTCCATCAGAGCTCCTCATCCTGGTTTAAAACCCGTCTGAAAATTCAAGTTAACCAAATCAACTTCTTTCCAATTCCACCCATTCTGAACTTGAAGGAAATTCATCTTTTACTGATTAATCTGTAACTACATAATTGTAGGTAGGAGAATTTACAGTATCCCCAATAGTGCATCTTCTTCTTCATGAATCCTTATTAACCCTAGAAAATAAAAACCCTTATGGCACTATCTAATAATCACTGAATCATTATCCCTATTTATGGGCCACCAGTGCCGCTACCAACCTGTATAATTAAAATTTCTAATTTGATTGACATCTTGCTACGTGCCAACTTAAACTCTACCTCAAGCTGACAACTGACAAGCTGTCAAAATCACTCATTCAAACGATATGAAATCATTACAAATCTTGTTTCATTAAAGCTATGAGTTTTCCAAGAAATTGCTTCGGATGTTCATATCACATATGGCATTAATCGCCACCATTGCCATTTCCAACCACACTTTCTTCAAAAAGATTGAGAATTTCAATGAAATGAAATGTACAACATCGAGATTCAAGGCATTGAAAAGAGTGAATGAGCGATGAGCGATGGGCCTTTATCTCGCCACATGTCTGCATCTAACGATTAATGTGTTATTCCGGAGCTTTCAATTCACAAGTCTAATGCTTCAGAGATTTACTTCGGGACTGCAACTCTTTTCCTGTTGGTGTACAGATTTGTCACTTTAACCATGAAAGTAGATGCAAAATATTTTAAAACAAATCACACAAAGTCCATTTTTTTGACAATCAATAAAGAAAAGCAATATTTTCTCTTTTAACAAATGAATTAATCTGAACACAAAGTCTTAGAGATGAGAAAATAAGCATTCTGAATTTGACCTAACACTAACAGATAAACATTGAACAATTATCATGAAGAAACACAATTCATTCATAATTAAAAGGAAGCATTGATAAATACATAGATTTAGAAATATATTCTTTTATCTCTCTAATGCCAAAAATGTGGTTTCACAGACCTATCACCCCACACCCTGTACAATCAAAATTCAAAAAGCACTCAAAAGTTGAAACTACACCCCCTTATCATTATGTGTCACAAATTCACAATTCACAAAAGGATTCATGTATGTTGTTAAACTGCTGGAGGTGTCGGGACTCTGTACAGTTCCAACTGCATTTCCATAACAAAATTATGAAATTCAGCGTGATCTTCTTCTTCTTCTAAAACAAAAATTACCCTGTTGTACTCGGCATAGCTCGTTTTCTCTTTCCACACCACTGAACATAGCTGGGAAATGATGTCGAGTTTCTCTTCTTCAAGCCAATTCAAATTTGGTTGCATGAAGGCCACAATTTCATCTTCCCATACCCTAATATTGGCTGGAAGTACCATTTTGAGGAAACTCTGAGCATGGAGTTCAAAATGCTGCCACCTTTCCTCGTATGTAGGCTCACTTAACTTTACCAACAAGAAGTGACAATCTGCTACTAAATCCATTTCTCCAAACTCCTTAATACCTTATTTAAGATCTATCCTTTTGAAGGATTTAAAAGATTACATTAAATCTATCCAATTGGTGTTTGAGAAGACATCCCTTAATGGCATCGTACAATTCATTAAATGAGTTGTCACTTCAAAAGTTGTGCATCTCGTCGAGGTCACCCAATCGCTGAGAAACAAAACTTTATAACCATTTGTACAGTAAGAAAATCTCAACCATTGATTTCTAGAAATCTAACGGTTCTAGTGATATTCCAGAGGTTTCAAATCGCAAGTCTAGTGATTTAGAGATTTACTTCCGGAATGCAACTACAGTCGTCCATCGAACGGCCCATATGATTTTTATTTCGCCACTAGATATTTTTATTATTTTGAGATTCATTTTAATTCGCCAATGAAAATATATTTTTTGCTTTGAAAAAAGGTTTTAATCGCCAATGGAAAAAAATTTCTGGTTTGAAAAACGGTTTTATTCGCCAATGAAAAATATTTTATTCGATTTAAAAAAATTGCAATTCGCCACGATTTTCCATAGACTTCTAGGGATTATAAAAGATTTGCCAATGGGGATTATTTTTTTCTCGAAAAAGGAAAAAAATCACCAATAAACTTAATATTTTTCATCGAGAAGTATACAGGATTTGCCAGGATTTTACACCTACACCAAGGGGTGGGGTTTCTTAAAGTTATCCCTGAACTCGGGTAAGAGAAATGTTCCACGAGTGGAAACTCATGAACATTTGAAGATCTTGTGTTTGTTCTTCATCCATCTTTCTTCCTTATTATTTTTCCTTTTCTTCCTCTTTACCTTACTCTATACCTTTCTATCTCTCCCTTCACCTTCCCTCTCTTTCTCCCTTTCATGAAATTTGATTGACTATACTATAATTAGTCCTCTCACTCTATCTTATCATATTCATTACCTATATGTGAACTAGTTCTAAAAAATCCATGGGAATCAATTAATTCCATCTACACATCATCTAAAACCTCAATAAACAAACATACAAAATCCGCATACCAATCTACAACTACAACTTCATCTTCTACAAATGCAATCTCTTCTATAGAAGGTAAATAATCATCATTTTAAAATTCAAAATTAAAATTTACCTTATCCTTCTTTGTTGCTCCAACATCATCTTCTTCGTCCTTTGTTGCAACATTTATCTTCTTTCCTCCATCGACAAGCTTATCAAACCACTCTTCTTACACCACCAAAATTTGCGACAACAACCCATCTTTATCTATTGCAACATCCTCAAAATCTATGGCTTCCATCTCAATCTCCACAACTACATCTTCTTCACTACTATTATCTTCTTACCTTTTAATCATTGCAACTTATATTTTGCTTTCTCCTTTCATGTATTCAACAAAACCAACTGTTGTAATCTCTTTATTTACATGAAATCCACTCTCATATTCATCATAAACATAAAAAATATTATGCATTATCTTACTAACCTCTTCCCTCTTCACTACTCCAACTTTTCCTTACTTTGTAGCTTCACTTTGCTCCTCAATCTCTATTATAATTTCTATTTGATTTCCTCCTCCATGCCTTCAACAAGGCATGTTGCTACAATATCTTGTTCTTCTTCATCCTCTTGCATGATGATCTCATATTCATAGACTGTTGCATCTTCTCATTCATTTGGATAGCATTCCACCTTCTCTTCAAGTTTTCCAACTTTAAACCTTTCATTAGCCATCACAACCTTTTCATGTAATTTGTGTTCAGACTTTCTTTTAACCTCTTCAAGTTCTCTTCTATGCTCCATCTCTATCACATCAAATCTATCCTCAATATTATTTAATTATCTAATAAGCCATTTTGTAAACCTATTTTCTTTCCACTCTTCCATAGGTAAAATCCTCATAGGCCTTCTCATGACCCATCTTGTCCTCTTCTTCAAATACATCTTCGGAGACTCGCAAGCCCCTCTTAAATTAAGATTACTCCTTGCAACAAATCTCTCACTCACACAACTATCCCCTACCCAACAAAGGCTTTGGAAGATGCACCTCTCGAAGACCTCTTCTACCCACTTTGTCTTAGTGGAGAAGTTTATACACCTTCTACCTAGCTTTATCTTTGCTGGAGGACAACCCACATCATTCTCATAGAATCAAATCTCTTTCATGGCTTCATCTATTCACTCTTCACCACTCTTCACCTACAAGTCTTGGTGCATACTCTGCACTCTCAAGATAGCCTACTCTGATACCATTTGATGTAGATCAAAGATCAAGACCCCGAATCAAAGTGTCAGTCTTCATAACCACCATTCAAATTTTTAATCTATTCAATTGAAGAAGCATACTCACCAAAAAGTACATGAACTAAAAAGATATGAGATTCAATTCAGACTAAACTTATGCAAATGTACACAAAAATATCTTGACATACCACATTTCAGAAATTATGCTGAATGTGCAAATAATTTCCATTTCCTTTGAAAAATTTTGCAACAAAAACTCTCACCTTCATCTATAGGAAAACAAGTGATTCAAAATTTTCTAACAACAATACCATGAAATTTTTAAGCCAAAATATCAGAAAACCTATTTTTGAACACTAGGTTCTTTGACCCCCCCTTGAAACTCTTTTCAAATTTTCATCTTTTTACAATTTCCTTTCAAATAGAACATTGATGCAACTCAACAACCAAGAAATATAATTGGATTGTTAGTAGTTGCAACTCCAATACTCTATGATAGGGGCACTAATCTTTCAAAAATAAAATTTCATTCTTAAGAGTTCAATTCAAACTACCCAACATAGATTTAGACAACAAATTCAAGAAACATATGTTGATTTTATTAAAAATTTCTCTAAGAGATTGCAACAATAGCTCAAGACTAAACAAATGAATAATACATAAACTACAGACATGGATTCTGCATCCAATATCTAGAAACTTGTTACAAGAATCTATTAAATGGCTACAACAAGCATAAGTTCCTCTTGCTCTACCTCTAAGTGTCCTTGACTAGGAAAAATTGCCTAAAAATATTCTACCAATCTTTAATCTTGTCCTTCTTTCTTCCTACTCCCTCTTTTCTCTAGTTGAGTGTTTTCTCTTCTCTACATATTATTGTATTTAAAAAAAAAATCCATCCTTCCTTGGGCACCCAAGATTCTCCATTCACTCATTCTTTACCTAGCAATTCTTTTTAGAACTATTCTCTAAATTAGGACCCATCATGCCACTACTCCACCTCTAAGTGCCATGATTCCTTCTAGTTGGACATTAAATGCCACTAAATTTATAGGAATTTCAAATGCCAAAAAATGGTCTACTCTATTCTGGGCATGGTGTTATGTGCAACAATAAAATCCCCAAAATTATTATATTCTTGGATTTCAGTTTAAAAATCCAATTTGAAAAAAAGTAATCTTTCACTGCGAGTTCAATTTGTGGGGAGGAGTTGGAAAATAAATTAAATCTAAAATTGGACCATGCCTGCAAAACAAAACACAAAAAGTTGAAAAGGAAAAACACATTTTTGGGTGTGTAGGATTGCCCATGGACCTAGATGCTCTTGCATCAACATGAGATTGCAAGGTTAAAATACAACCTTATCGTAACATTCTTTCACTTGATATTAGACATTTCAGTGAAATAAACAAGAGATATAAAATGAATAAAGCACATGAGGCAAGGTCCATGGATTCCTTTTACTAATATAACTTATTTGTGCTCACTGGTTCCTAAGTGAATTTGTAGCATTATCTTGAGTATCAACCTTTTGAATCATGACCTTACTAGTCTCCACCATCTTGCAAATAAATTGATATTGTATATTTATGTATTTATTAAGAGAATGGTACATAGGGTTCTTAGATAAATAACTAGTACTCTATATTACATAATATGATCTTGAAGTCAATATTATTGAAAACTCATGAACACACTCTTTCAAACCATACTTCCTTCTTATAGGTATGTGTAGTAGCCATATACTCTAGTTTAATAGTGGATAATGTAATTGTAGGTTGTCACTCATTTATCCAACTTACACCACCACTAAATATATAACACATAACTACTAGTGGACTTTTGATTATCCAAGTCAGCTATTCAATATGAATTAATAAAGTCTAGTTTGTCCAGTAGATTTGTTCACATCCTTAGGACCATGATGACATAATACATAATAATAATTTCCTTGTAAATATCTAAATTCCCTCTTAACATAAGTCTAATTCTCTTCACCAAAGCCAAACATAAACCTACTACATACCATTACATATATTAGGCTATACAACACTAACAATTAGCTAACTTAGGACACATATCAATAGAAATATTAATGCATCTAGGTAAGGGAATACTCATTACTTTGTAATTATGCATGTAGTAAAATAGTACAAAAGAGTGTTAGTGTACCTCTTCTAATTGACCCAAATATTTTTGTAAACTTGATTCCTTTTGATTTCTATTCCCAAATAAAATTTTACTTCCCCTAAATCCTTCATGTCAAACACATCAAAAAGCTAACTTTTAATTTCCTAATCATCACCTTGTTGTAACCAATAAACAATTCATCAACATACAAGACAATAATTAGAATATGGTCATCAATATATTTAATGTAAACACAATGACATTATGTTCTTATTAAAAATCCAACTTCAATACAAACGCATCAAAATTATAATACATCCAAGATAACTATTGCCAAACAATACAATGATATTTTTAATTAATAGATCAAAATTTATTTTCATTTTACCTCAAATCTATTTGGTTATTATGTGTAAATTTCCTCTTCAAAATACCCATGTAAGAAAGTAGTTTTTACATCCATTTTCTCTACTTAAAAAAATAAAAACAATAAGAATATAAATTATAAATATAACAGAAGATAATTTAGCAACATAAGTGAAAATTTTACCAAAACCAATCCCCTCTCTCTAGGAGTAGTCCTTAGCCATAATTATAACTTTGTACCTCTCTAGCTTACCATTTGCAACCAATGTAATTACTTCCCTAAAGTAAACTCACAAGATATCACGTGTCACATCTATTAAACGCTATCATCTCCTTTGTATGACCTCCATCTAGGAATATTTCTCTTTTTAAGAAATAACTTCCTTGAAAGATATAGGTTCATCATTTGTCCCTAATAAAGAAAATACACAACAAAAACTTGGTGGGCTATACTTGTTAACTAGGTTTTATCATATTGTGATTTTATTCAAGAGTGGAGTAAGGGTTTCTATCTTTTCATTTGCATGCATGAATTACTAAAAAATCTCACCCAAAGCCTCTTCTTCTCAATCCTCAATCCATCATCTCATTATTCAACATGTGCACCTTCTTAATTTTGGACCATTTAATTTCCTCCGTTTTTCTTTAGCTACCTTGGATTAGAAAATGATCTATGTTCTTTGAAAATCACATCCTTCAAATAAATTATTTATAAGTTTTTAAGATTTCGAAGATTATAACCCTTAACATTCTCACCATAACCAATAAATATGAATTTTTGAGCTTTAAGATCCAACTTGATTTTTTTTCTCTAGGTATGTATGAACAAAAGTCTCACAACCAAATATTCTTGAATGTGAAACAAAGGGTTTATCACCTATCCACACCTCATAAGAATTTTTAACAATAATAGCTAAACAAGGAGATTTGTTAATTGGGTATCAAGAAATAATCATAGCCTTAGGCCAAAAACACTTATTCAACCATGTAATACTCATCATACTTTTAAATCTTTCCATTAGGGTTTAGTTCATTCTCTTTGTATCCCCATTTTTTTGGGAGCACAAGTTGTAGTCTTCTATTGCACAATACTTGCTTGTCTCCATTAATTATTGAATTCCTTAAAGCAATATTCACCTCCATTATCATATCTCAATACCTTTATCTTCATATCTAATTGTTTCTCAACCAAAGCCTTAAAATCATTTAGCTTAGAAAAAATATTAGATTTTGATCTAAACAAATAAACCCAAGTGTATCTTGAGTAATCATCTATGGATGAATGATGATAATATAGTTTGCTAATATAACCTAGCTCCAATAGACCAAACACATCAAAATGAATGAATTCTACGACACATTTTTCTCTAGTGCTTCCAATAGGTAAAGAAACTCACTTTTTCTTTCCAAAAATATATCACTCATAGAAATTACACTCATTGGAATAAGAGGAAAATTGTCCATATTTTTATTAATAATGGTTTGTAGATATTTTTCATCAATGTGGCCCAAATTTTGGTGCCACAACATACCTACATTTTTAGAAGTACCAATTATATTTGAAAAAATATAAAAATATGGAGGCATTAAGCTTAAAGTGTTCCACATTGTGAGTCTTTTTCTATCAACAAATTTTCTTTAGGCAACCTAAAACTAGACTTATCTATTATCATGCATAATTCAACTTGGATATTAAAAGAATATTTCTTGTAAGTCCTAGAATGTGTAAAACACATTGAGGGTTTCCATCTGCCATCACTAAAACACAACTGTACTTCCCCTTTACTAATAATTTTATGTGAATTGTTATCACCAAGGAACACTTCTCCATCATAAGCTTAGTGAGATGAGAGATATTTCTTATGGGGAGTCATATGGTAGGAATAACCCAAATTAATGATCCAAAAACCATCACTAACAACATTAGATAAAATAAATGAAGCATCATTGTCACCATAATTGGAGTGTTTCTCAGTAGAGGGACCATTCTAAATTTTCTTCTTGTTTATGAACTCCTTTACATGTCTTTGCTTTTTGTAATTCGAACACTTCACTCTTCCTAGGGGTTTTGGATCATAATTTAGACTTGGAATTCTATTTTTATATCTTCTATTCCCTTTTAAACCCAAGTTTGTCCTTGGGTCTTGAACATGTAAGGCATCTTTTGAGTCCTTATCCATGAATTTTCTCCTCATCTCTTTATTAAGAAAATTAGCAACAAGGGCATCTATTTTTGGACCTATCATAGAACCACTCAAATTAATGATTAATTTTATCAATATTCAAGTAAAGAATAAAGTAGTAAAATACTCTTATCCTCCTCATTTAGCTTAACATCAATCATACCTAGCTAACTCAAAATTAAATTCAAAGAATTAAAATTCTCAATAATAGAGTCCCCCTCTTTCATTTTAAAAATGATAATTTTTATTCTTCTAAGTATAGCTTATTTACAAGGCTCTTTAATTGGTAAATATCACCTATTCTTTTCCACAAGTCAAGTGTGGAGTAGCCTCATTTGAGACATTCAAGAGACAAAATTTTTAAGACACAATCAAATGGTTCCTATGCCTTCTTCTCTAGCTTTGTAAAGTCTTCATTTGAAATACTTGTAGGCTTTTATTCCTATCAGATAACTCTTCATCAATCTATTTCTTCTAAGAGATCCTGTATTTTAAACTTCCACAACTCATACACAATACCATTGGATTTTCTAATCTTTGAATAGGATGTTCCATGCCATGGTTCAAACCACAAACAAATCTATATAACCCACTAAATTAAATACTTCAACTAAAACTAAAAATACCACATAATTTTTAAAAAGGTACCCCTCTTTGATCAAAATTGTTGGCTATGATACCAAATGTTAAGAAATAGGTGAACATATACAATGAAGCTATATGAATTAAGTGTATAAATCTACTTACATGAGCACGTGATTAACCATTTAAATATAAATAGTGTTGCAAGGTGCACACCCTTGGTCTCCTTATGTTGTGCAATGCAACACTTCGTGACATGGCTTAACCACCTCCCATGGATTCATTAATTGTGACTCTTATATCGAGAATTAATAGGTCAATCTTTTGGTGCAATGATAACCATATGTGCAACAATTAGTATCAAATCCTAGGTCATAGGTTTGAATCCCTCACTTGCATGGGGGGATTGTTGCAATATGTGTGCCCTTGGTATCCTTATACTGTGTAGCACATTGCTTGGGTTCATGACATGGATTGACCTCCTCATGTGGATTCATTAACTTTAGTAGTTGTATCGGGTATTAACAAGTTGATATTTTGGTGCAACGACAACCGTTTGTCTAACAAATAGAACTTGGAAAAGTATGTAAAACAAATTCAATTATAATATTAATAAAAATGTTAAATTTAACATATGACATCAAAAAAATAGTATGAAATCATTTAGAAAAACTCCACAATAAAGAGAGCATAAAAATATATTAATTGTGCAATAATAGTGTTACATCAACTCTAAATATTGAGTTCAAAAATATAGAGAAGTGATAAAAGAAAAATGACACTCAAGATGAAAATTCACTCACAAAGGCATCTTTGAATTACTCCAATGGGTAAAAATCCCCAAGTCCTTACCATTCCAATGACATCCTTAGCGACATGGAATTTAAAAACAAAAATTAAGTAGTCATCACCAAGTTTGGAAAGAACAAAAAGAATCAATTGGGTGTCATAATTTTCAATACTAGATTATTTTTGCTCCAATCTGAATGATTTTAACTAAGTGAAAAAGTCCCGAATGGTGTCAAAATGGGTAGGAATCAAATTAATGAGTTCATTCTCCAATTTATGGCCTCTCAAAATATCCTAATTCTCAAATAATCCCATCAATAAATTCTTGATTTGATTGGTTGTATTTTAAATTTAATGTGAAAGAGAAGATCAAGAAAAAAAGAATTGCACAATGTTTCACGAGCTTCATTGCATTTATTATGCCACTTAATATTTTTTTACAATTAGAGCTGGTTCATCTTCTAAGCCCATATTGATTCAATGTAATCTAAGTTTTCTTAAACATATCATTATTTTATATTTCCACCCATAGTAGTTGTATTGTGTAAGAAAATGAATTGACTTTGATCCATGATACAAAAATAAAAGTACAAAAAAGAAAGTGTAGAAAAAAGATAACACAAGAATACCCCCTTTAACTCAATCAAATAAAACCTCAACAAGAATAATTTCTCACTTTATAATTAGTGAGTACAATTTTCATTACCCAAAAATATAAACATGAACCGATTTCAATGCTTTACAAATTCTAAAAAAATGACTATAACTGAAGTATAATTCTAGAATAGAATCAAGCATATCTAGCAAAAGCACTACAAATTACTTGAAAAATAATACTTTCAAAAAATTACACCTAAAAAGGAGCCTATATATGCCCAATTAGATTTGTAAAAGGTCCTAAAACAAGAACTATATAGTATCACCTATGATAATCTACAAATTTTGGATAAAATATGCATCAAAATAAAGAAATATCTACACCACCAACGAGAGCATGGAAAATAAACAAAATAAAAAATTGCTTTATAAAAGACCTATGTGTTAGTGAGAATGAAGCCTTTGAATATTAATTTTAAAATGCAAGTGGTCAATGGGGGGAAATTTGAAAAGTGGCTATCGATATCAGCTGATGAAATGATGAGGTCAATAGATGAAAAACACCAAGCTTGATGAAATGATGATGTTAGTTGATGAAAAGGTGACTTCAACAAGCACCTTGATGAAATATTCTCTTAGGTTGTCAAAATATTCTCTTGGATCTCAAAATCATGGCCCATTTTTTTTTCAAAATTGCATGTAAACTATAAAACTACCTTCTAGAAGATGCAAAACTGCCTAGCAACATGCAAAAATACTTACCACTGTAAATTATCTACTTTGAGTGCAAGTGGTAGGTTGGTGGTTTTAGTTATGAAAAACTACTTTGGTAGAGCTATGTGAAGGGGTTGCCACCTATGTGGTGGAGCTTTTATATTGGTTTCTATTGCTAGAAATAATGTTGAGTTTAGTGGTGGTGGTAGTGTGGTTGACTCTTAACATTTTCTATACGACATGCCTAGAATTTTAGTGTACTACATAATATGCCCCACTAATATGTAACATAATATAGTATGCTACCTTGTAGTCTATACCTTGTAGGTAACAAATAAAATCCACCATATTTTTTAAATAAAAAATCTTAAAAAAACATCTTGTATGATCTAGATGTAGATTTGTGGACTTGGGTTTATATAGAAACTACAAATTCTACTTACACAATTCTTGTGCTCATAAAATATTCCCTGCAAATTTATATTTTTTTGAGAAAATTGTGATTATATGACTGAGCAACACAATTTTTGTCTCTAATGGATTCAAACAAATTACATTGATATTGAAAAATGACAATCAATTTATAATTATTGGGCCTTCTAGATGTGATGGTAGGGTTAAATTTTACCAAAAAATATTTGAAGGAACATTTTCCTACCGAATTTAGCATGAACCTCCATAATTCAAGCCATTGTTAATTTGGCCTTTAGTGTCTGATTTAGATGTGATGAAAGATAAAACTAAATTTCTTAGATGATCTAGACTCAATGGAAAGCTTAAATTTACTCCAAGAATCACCCAAAGCAACTTAAAATACACAACCACAAATGGAATCCCCTAAAATTTAACATTTTTCTCAACTTTTTAAATTCTCTAGATCATCCTAGAATGCAAGAGAATAACATACTCATCATTGAAAAGATAAAAATCCTTTTGGAAATCTACCTTTAAAACCATATAAGATTTGGCTATGGAGCCACCCAAGACCAAGAGACTAAAGACAAATTCAATAGATAAGAAGATTAATATATTGCAATATGCATGATCAATATTTGTACAAAGAGAATAGTAGGTGGATTTATAATGGATACAACACTAAGAGATGTGAATATACAACCAATGTGTGATAATAGGAGACGTGGTCACGTGTGCATACAATTTTCACTAAATTAGGGAAGTACAAGTCACATGATGCAAGTACAACCTACCTAAGCAAACTTATCCTATCCTAGGAGTATATAATATTTTTAATAAAGTAATACACTAAATGCAAAAATAAAATAAAAAAATATCAACAAACTTAGGGTCTAAAAAAAGGTTGAATTGATAAATAAAAGAAATCTCATTGTTGATTCTTGTAGCATGATTAGGTGCACCATTATTAAGTGTGTTATTCACCTTGAAAATCTAACGTCTTATAATTATTCATGTAGATAATAAATACCATGGGATATTCAAACATCATGCAAATAGAGTAAGTTGTATACCCATGTGAGGGTGGGGTTATTATTTATTTACGGATATTCTCCTAGGAACTTGGAATATTGTTTTTAAGAGGGCATTAAATGAGGAGTTACAATTGAAAGGCCAACAATGGGAGTTACAAATCATCTTCTTTAATGTAAGTCATGGGGTGTAATTATTTTCTCTCTCTTGGAGTGTTTGTGAGTTACAATTTGACCACTTTGGCATCTTCTTTATTAGTTGTTGCATGCATGTAAAACTAGTGCCCCTATGGAGTGCATGTTAGTTACATTGTGCCAACTTGAGTGATGAAAGGTCCAATATTCTTGTGGTGGTTACATTCTATCTTGGGATATTATACTCATGAGATATGGGGCATTGGTTTTTGCATGCACAATTGGGTCCCTAGCTTTAGGCCCTTCTTTGACCACTTATTTTTGGAGATCACTTGTGGCTTCTAGTTTTCTTATTATCTACATATTTGAGGCATGATATAGAGGTATTATAGTCTTTTGCAAGTTCAAGGAAGGGTATGATACCAAAATAATATCAAACTATATAAAGATAGATAATTAATCAAATTGAAGAGCAAGTCTAGTTGGGGTTGGGTTGGGTGGGGGTGGGGCATGTGACATATGGATGCAATGATTATATTGATGTAATCTTTTTATTAAGATTAATACAAAACTAATACTCTCTTTGGTGGTGGATTTTTTTCCTCAAAAGGGTTTCTCCTTATAAATTTGGTATTATCTTTATGTTGTTTATTTTATTTGTTGCTCTATGATGAAATCTATTAGATAATATAGACATTAATATATTAGATTAAAAAATATATTTGAAATAAACTAGAATTCTTAGATTTTTAAAATAATAGGACTGGTCAATTTCATTTCTAATGATTCCAACTTGTTTCAATTGAATAACTCATTTATTTTATATATTTTTTTCAAATCCAATCAAGTAATAAGTCCAAGTTTTTTGTAGTAGGTCATCACATGTTTCTATTTTATGATTTATTACGTGTTGATTGTATTTTATTGCTAAACACTATCATTCTCATTGTGTTGTTTACCTAGTTTATCATAACAATAATGGTTGGTTAGATAAAGGACACAAACTCTCGCTTAATACTCTTTGCATGTTTTCCTCACAGAGCTATGTTTCTAAAGGTCAAGGATGCTTCAAATAAAATAAAAAGCACGAAATAATTTTTTAGTGTCCTTGAATAATCCATTCTACATGTTGGGATGAAAAAATTAATTAAAATTATAATGATAATGCTACAAACTATGTTGGAGCAGGTAAAATTTTAATGAATAAATAGCCAAATATGTTTTGGAGACCTTGGGGTTACACTCATGTATTGAATTTTTTTGGAATATTTTGCAAAGCTTCCTTCTATGTCTCAATTGTTGTGGAAGACATAAAATTAATTGAAAAATTTATCACTAATCACCAAATTATACTAAAAATATATATTTAAAGGAGTATAATATATATTTGTTGATGCTAGGGAACTCATAATTTTCATCAATTTCTTACTCTTCAATAATAAATTGAGGAGAAGGAAGCAATAAGAAGTGTAGTCATTATTGGAGATAGAGAAAATTGTAAGATTTCATCTATCCAAAAAAGAAAGATATACATTCTTTGAATGGTTAGTTATACATTCTTTGTATGATATTTTTTTTTCGAAATGGCGCTGGGCGGGAGCGGTTCGGGTGACCAACAAGAAAAGATCCAAAGAAACATTGTGAATGTTGATGGGGCTTTGTAGGGGATTGTCCCCTCTACTTCGAGTGGGTTGAACGAGCTTCACTCTAGGGTGGACGAGGTTCTTCTAATCAGTGCACATGCAGATGTTGTCGTGCGAAGTTGTTTAAACGAACCACTATTCCCTCTCCTCTTATTGCTCTTGGCTACCTTTGGAAATCCTTCTCTGAGGCTGTATCAAAAGCTCATTCCTAGATTCCTCCTGCTCTGGCTAGGGTTCGACATCTACCTTGCGCCCGTGCATCCCCTATTGTGGTCTATGGACTAGAAGTTGCTAAAAATGAAGATTTTTATATGCGTCAGGGTGTGGTTTGCAGGTTTAACAGCTTGTGGCCCTCCCTTCTTGATCTCCATACATGAGTTTTCAATTCCTGTAAACCTATTGTTTTTGGGTAGATTGATCTCTATCCCAGCGCTAGAGGATTTTTCTTTGCAACATTTGCTTCTTCCGAGGAGTGAGATAGAGTGCTGGATAGGGGGTGGATGTGGGGTATTCATTCAATATTCCTTTGGCCTTGGTCTTGCTCATTCAATCCTCTTATGGAGCCACTAAATATCAAACCATTTTGGGTCCAACTGTCGAACATCCCTCTCTAGTTTTGGGAGGATTCTTGTTTTGAAGTTATTGGCAACGCCATTGGTTTCTTTTTGAAGGTGAACTCTACATCTCAGGATCTTGGGAATACTATGGTGGCTCATATTTTAATCCATTTGGACATCTCCAAACCTCTCCATGGTGATGTGGTCTTGATGGTGGAGGACAAACCTTGGAAGCAACTTTTGGACTATGAGGGGATCCCTTTTTGATGCAGCAGATGTTTCTCTATTGGTCATTTGGCCTCTGGATGCCCTCTTGCTCGCCGCAAGAGTACTGCTACTTGGTGGAAGGATGCTCTTTTGGACCATCTCACGTAGGCTCTCCCTCTTTAGATGGTCCCTCTAGGGAAGATTTCCCTTCCTTAACCACTTCTTCTTTGGAGGCTATCTCCCCTAGTTCCTCCTCCTATGCAATCAGTGTTGCCCTGTACTACTATTGTTGTGTTGGCAGAGCCTGCCTGTCCCTCGACAAACACTTATGTTGATCCTCTGAGTTCTCCTGAATCCTCTTCTATGTTGTTGGCTTCACTACATGGTGACTCTTTTCCCTTGATGGTTGTTGAGGGACCACTCCTCTCACCTCACTCGGTGGACTTCATCTTTGAGCCTTCTTGGTTTGTTGTGCAAAGAAGAAAGAAGGGACTCCCCAAAACCCAACCTTGGGTTTTGGGAGTCAGGCCTATCCCCTCAAATTCTGGAGTTGTCTAGTCCTTGTCCTTCGTTCGACTTGTGGTTTGTTGGTTGTTCATGTCCTATTTATGTTTTCTAGTTCATGTCTTGTTTTGAACTAGCTTGTTTTTGGCCCTTAGGGCTCTTTGTGTAAAGGCTACAACACCCTGTAAATGTTGCTTACTTTATCAAAAAAATTCCTTGTGTGATAGATATTATTGAGGCAATGAACACACAAAAAGAGGTGTTCAAACTATCATTTGGTAAGTCAAAAATATATTATTTATGAGACATTATTGATGAGAGGTGGTATATGATGCACATTTCTTTGCATTCAAGGGTATGTTTCTTGAATCCTCTTTGTTTGGGATCAAATATGGAAGTCATGAGGAGGATATGAATGGATTCTATTAATGCATAATAGAATATGCATTGATCTTATTATGAATAGCAAGTTGGAAGTTTTAAAAAATACACATAGAGATGAGAATTTAGTGTCCTCTTTTCTAGAAAAAATGTATGAGATAATATAAATAATCTAGACATCAAATTAGAGTGTAATAATGGGAAACTTATGGTGGCTCAAGTTCATAGTTATAAAAAATTGTTAGTCATGTTCTAAGTTAGTTGTAGAGTGCATCTAATTGTGAAAGGAATTGGAGTACACATTTTAAACTACTCATTCAAAGAGGAGGAATAGATTAGGGACTGTTTAAAATTATTCAATCTTATTTAAATTCCCATAACAACATTCCTAAGTTCTAATATTACAAAGAATTACTCTTCTACCTCTAATCCCAATCATTTACATTTTTATGTAAACATGAGCACTGATACATAATACTATGCATATGCAAATATTGATGAAGAAGAGCTCTTAAATGGTGATTGATTATTTATAAGTCATATCTAACGTTTTACATGATTTTGAAAAGCTATAAAAGTATAATAAATATTCATATTTTGTTATATGCTTCTTGGTATTACTTATAATTGAGTTATCTTTGCATTTATATAAAATTATTAGATTTTTTAAGATATAACATCATATTTTTTACTAGATTTTTTTCCAAATTTTAGATGCATTGGATAAAATATTTCATAGAAAGGTTTCTACCTTTCTTACTACTATCACTAAAAATAATTAAAGAAGCATTCTTATGAGAAATAAAGAAAATAAAATGGCAATCTTTAATCTATTAAGATTATCACAAGTAAATGTTTTGACATCTATCTTTGAATCCAAATGTGTTTTATCCTCTTTTATTGTTATGATCATTTCATTTTATTACTAAATTTAATCCAATTCTTAAGATTTTATGCAATTAGATATGAATTTAAGAAGTATATACAATACTATTATTTTTTGTTAAATATATCTCACATTGATCTGTATTAATCTTGGTGAAGACATTTTTATGAATTCACCTACTTATATTCTTGTAAGGGTTAAATTTGCATACCCATACCATTTCCCATTTAATTTTAGGCCCATTTGAGAGAATGTCTTAATACAATCACATAGTGACATTTAAATTTGTGCTAAGTTTGGCTCTTTCCCCAATCCTTGTTCATACTCAGTCACTCCTTACATAAGTTCCTATACACTCATCCTTATCCATGTGCTATCCATATTTATTCTGATACATTCCCATTATTTATTGGTCCATATTTCCGTACATTTATTCTTGATCACTAAATTTTTATCTTTTTATCATGGTTGATTTTTGTCACATGCAAGAGTTATCCCACACAATGTGGACCTAACACAAAATTTTAAAATTTCCAACTCTTACATTTTTTCACTACTTATTTGGAACTGATTTGATACACATTTGTGCAATAAATTATTGTATTTGTAAATGCATTCAATGTGCATCATTTGACATCGAAGGACATTCAAGCGTTATCCAATTATAATTTCTATAGAACATTATAGGAATAATTTGATTTAGAGAACTAAAAGGAAACTAATGTACATGAAAGTCACCTAGATCATTTACATTATCTGAGATTGCTATTTTTGATCATTTCCATAAATGTAATGTTGATGCATTCAACAGGCCAACCTAAGAGAACTTGACCCTTGCAATCCATAAACTTCCCCAAGGTATTTTTAGATGTTGATAATTATTAATGGCCAACAAAGAGAAAAGAATCTGATAAATCAAAAAGTAGAATTATGTAATATGCTAGATTAAATACGCGAGCCACGGTTTATATCCACATGGTGAAAAATTGATCCACATGGATGGGATTGACCTACATATATTTTTAATCTTGCATACATTCTAAGGATAGTAAGCATTTCAAGATCATCAGATTTCCCTATACTACAATGAATTAATTTAGTAAGATATCAAAATTCATACCATCTCCTTAGGTTAGGAGCTAGATGCCTAATTCCTTCATAATTAATTTCCTAAATTAATATTTATTTCTAAATTATCTTGTTGAAACTATCACTTTTACTTTAATCTAGGTTAATTTGTGAATGATTGTATGCATTTATTTAATAGACTAGATTAACATTAGGGAAAGCTTATTTTCCTTTAAATTTTGATGAAATTGATCAATTTTACACCTTCTAGTGTTTAAACTTAGGGCCTATACCTTAATTATTTTTAAGGTTTTAGATATATCATTTTTTAGATGTTCTTTGGGTTTGTAAGTTCCTACTTATTGATATTCCATTTATATTTTTTATTTTAGGGTTTTGACATTTGTTGTGATATATTTTTTGTCCACCCTACCAAAGATTCTACCTACCCTTGGCTATCTTATAAGAGTTTCATTTTCATATCTAATACATATTAATCTTCCTAACTTTTAAATCTAAAAGAAATATTTTGTGCCCATTTTTCTATATTCAATTGTTTTTTTAAGCCATGATTTAATCCTAATTCTAACGTCCCATTGAGGAGTGTACCTCTACTTCAATGCTAATGTTGAAAATAACATGGTGGATTATGATCATGATACCCATGTATCATGACAAGAAGTTACAAATAATATTTTAGTTTGGTTATATTGAGATTCCTACACAACTCGATATAATTCATAAAGTAATCATCAAGTCTCATGGATTATAGATCTTACAAATTGTTAGTGCCAATATTTTTATATTTTCTTCCTTGCTTGGTGCATCCAATTCCTCTCCCTCTTTTTCCATCTTCCATAATTACTCATACCGCTACCACTATCCATCCCCATAACACCGTCCATACTTCCACTAATGCACCACCCCACCCTTTCTCCACCTTTACCACTCTTTTTTTCTCTCTTCTAACTATACCCCTCAAGTAAGATATCCACTTCACATATTTTGTATTATACCTCTACTTCTATTTCATCAACCACTAACCGACCTACAATATCCACCATCTTCCTTAATTGTATCATCCCTGCCTCTACTATTCCATCTCATGCCATGATCGATCCCTTATCTCCATCTATACCTATAAATACTATTCATTATACTTACTCCTCCATGCCTCTTTCCTGATCTATCACCATTATTGTACATATATGTACACCCATCCTAGAAACCCTCAACCTTCACTTGTTACCCTCCCATCCTCTACCCTAGATGCACCAATACATAAGATAGATCAAGAAGAAAAGAGAGTAGATCCAATATATAATGTAGAAGATAATATGGATTTCAATGATGCTAGACATACACCAATACCTTATGAGATTGTTACACACCCTCTCCTTATGGGATTTGTGGCATCATTTTACTTAATGTATGATGGAAATAATGGACCTAATATGCATCTGAGATCATTAACTACAACACGTGAACCATTTCGAAAGACTCTTAAGGATTTCAATTTTTATTTTCATCACCTCATGGGTCTTTCCATAAATTTGATGAGTTGATTAATAATCTATTGAAGCCATTTAAAGTTAACATGAGCCTTAGAGTTATTATTTTTAATTTATTTAAGTGTAACAAAGGACGCAATGAGTGTATTAAAGATTATATTATAAGATTTCAGTCCTTGTGTTCCAAAATGATTACTCCCTTAGATGACATTGAATTACAAAACATTATTGTTGAGGGATCACTCAAGCCAATTGCTAAGTGTATGACTCAACAACTTTACATATTTTACATGGAACTTTGTGCACATGTGAAAATATGTGAAAATAATGGAATCTAAGTTACTAGTAAGAAAATTTTTCAAGTATGTGTTATCAAATCAAATGCCTTATCATACCATTCTAAGTATCAAAATACAAATAAATTTTTAAGAGGTTATGATTTAAAGGAAAATGTTAATGAAGTGGCCATTGCATCTATTTTTCCATGCTTTAATAAAATTTCTCTTAGGAAGTTTACTAAGTTACAAGAGTCCTCAAATTATTTTCTTCAAATCTTATTAAGTATTAGTTTGATTACACTTCTTATATGTTTGTTGGATCCCAATAAATCACTTCCTAGAATATTTAAGGAACATGCTTTCATAAGTTTCATAGAGTTAAATTTTATTATACTCAATCTTGCATGGGTCCTAAACACAAGGTACAATACATCATAGACAACAATATGATCTATGTTGAAGGAGTCAATGAAAATGTAAATTATCTAGTTGTACTTGTAAATCAATGATTGGGAATTTACATGCATCCTTTTCTAGATCATAAAAAATTATGGCTCGACACACAATACTTTAGTACACAATGATAAAATAAATGATGGTAATGTTGAAATTAAAGATATATTACATGCACATGCTTTTGTGAAGGAAAATTAAACCAATACTATATCTTCTTATGCTTCTACTCCCTTTTCACCAATTATATTCTTTGATGTCGAAATACTACAAAATCATCATTATGATAAATGGGAAACTGATCAAAACTTTGGGATGTACAATTTTACCATATAAGGTTATACCTAAATATGTGCAAAATATACACCATGTTATACTTACTTCAGATATATTTTCTATATTACTTGATAGATCATGGTGAGTACATTTCAAAGCAATTCTTTTTGTTGTACATCAATGAATAAAATTTATTCATGAAAGAAGTGTTATTAAGGTTCCATGAGACTAATATAAGCTTATTGTGAAGTTGAGCGATTGAAATTTAGATACCTACATTCAAACTCCAAAATAACCTCCATACAAAAGTGAGATATTTTTGAGGTATACCAAGAGTATATACAAGAAAAAAACAGAATTTAAGAATTTAAAGCAATAAGAAAATAAAAAAGAGATACACATAACAAATCAACCATGGAAAAAAGAAATAAATAAAAATAGAGGCCAAAGTGATACAAAAGTGAGAATGATCTTTATGAGTTATACTGAGCGAATACACCATGAACAAAAGAAAGAAAAGTAGAGGTCAAAGTGATAGAAAAGCTAGAGTTTCATGCTCCAAAAAATACTTGGATACCAAAGAAAAAAGTTGTAGTACATCAAACATGCCAAATATCTATCCACATCCACATGTGAAAAATTAAGAAATTTGGGTAAGAATAGAAATTCATAATGTTAAAATAGTTGACCATGTGTTTATGCCAAGATCTATCCACATCCACATGTGAAAAATTAAGAAATTTGGGTAAGAATAGAAATTCATAATGTTAAAATAGTTGACCATGTGTCTATGCCAAGATCAAAGAATTATAAATAAGAAACACATGTAATAGAAAAGGAAAGCCAAAAGGAATAAGAAGCATGAATCAATGAAGATAAATGTGAGAAATTTTGTGGGATGTGAATGATATTTTGGTGGATGTTGATGATCATTCAACAATTGTTCTATGATACATGACCATCACTATAACGGGTGTATATGTATATAATTATAGTTCTTATTTTCCCCTTTTTCTTATGCCTTTACACCTTTGGCATTTTCGATTGAGCCTTGTTTGTTTTGTTTTGTACACAATCATGTCACCTCATATATATTGTTTCATGTTTACCTTCCCCACACGATGGGAATTTTCCTTCACTTGGTTTGTACTCCTTAGTTACATCTTCCTTTATTTCCCTTGCATACCTTATCCTTATGTTTCTTATCTTTCCATCATTGGCTTTTCTATTTTTCCTTATTTTCTACTTTTATGATTGGCATGCATACTCATGCTTGATTTTTACCATGACTATTTGCTTAAGATTTTGTGATCATTATACCATTCTTTATGATGCCTATATACATTCTTCCTTTGAATACTTTATGATTATACCTATGTCTCTTTACCATACTTGAATCACATGCTTATACTATCTTGTTATAATGAGCCTTATCATTACCTTATTCCTATATTACCCTTATGTGTCTATGCTTACTAATTTCATCTCATGATTCTATACTGTGTTTTCATTACTGCACCATCCTACTAAATTGGGGGTATCATGCTTCCCCCACATGCACCCATATTATCTTATCATGATTCTAAGGCTATCCTTTTAGATTGGGGGCACTTGATTTCCTATTGGTAAACAATTTTTTTGCTGTACAATGTTTCACTAAAAGTAGCACGAATCACCCAACATGCATCAATAAATATTCACAATAGTTGGAGAAATCACCTTTAGATTGGTAAATTTTCTCTATATTTGAGAGGGGCCTCTACATTGTATGATTGAGGTTTTTTAAATTTTGTGTACGTTTAAGCCAAAAGTATAAAAGGAAAAGGAAAAAATGGAAATAAAATGAGGAAATCCTAAGTAGGTTTTCACAATATATTATGTAATATTTCTTGAATATTATGTGGAAAATGAAAAGGGTTATTGTAGTCAACACAAACACAAGGTTCTTTTTTCATGCACACATCATCGATTATAGAGGGAATGCTCAATGATCTATCCTTTCAACATGCATAAGAAGATTTTGTGGAATAAATTATACATTAAACATAAAAATACCATTCAACCAAAGAACACAATAACACAAATTCTAGAAATACTCTCCTAATTCCTTCAATAACGTAAGCACAAAGTCTTCATTTGACTTGATACAACTAAACATGCAAAGAAATAATTACAACATACAAAAATATGCACCCAAAAGATAACATGGATGACACAAAGTTCAACAATATTTCCAAATCTCTCTATAATTTAGAGCACATATTTAAAAAAAAAAATCTATCTTGTTGTAGTACTAAGAGGATTAAATCTCCTAGAGAGAAAACTTATTTTTATTTTTTGAAAACACCTTGTATATATAACTTCCCTTCCTCTTAACTAACTCATAACTACTTTATAAGCATTCATTTTTTGAGATAATAATAATATTTTGTAATTTAAAGTTCACTTATAAAGCCATAAAAGTGACTTAAGTTGTAATCCTGAAAAAAAAGGTGCAACGAGCAAATGGAACATAAAGAAAAAAAGAAGCTCCATGATGCTTGTAGAGAGGTAAAAGAAGATTTGTCTTGTTTAGAATTCTTGTCCTTTGATGGTGCTACTTTGGAGTGATATGAGTCTTTGATAAGCTAGTATGTGATATTTTTTATTATGTTGTAGTATTAAGAGAAGCAAATCTCCCATAGAAAAGGAATCTTTTAAAATTGAAATCACCGTGTAAATATAAATTCTCTTCCACTAACCAAATCATAAATAACTTAAATTTATTAGACGCACAACAATTTATAAAGAAGCTACCTGATTCCTAGAGTCTTAAAAACCCCTAATCTATAATCATTTTACTTTTTAAATATAGTTTAAAGTTTACTATTTAAATCATAAAGGTAACTTAAACTGTGAAAAATAAATAAATTTGTAACCAATAAATAAGAACATAAAGAAAAAGGAAGCTTCGTGACACGTGTAGAGAGGTAAAAGAAGAATTGTCTCCTTAGATCCTAATCCTTTGATATTGCTACTACTACATATTGTTGCAGCAATGTGAGTCCCTGTTAAACTAGCATGTGATAGTTGTTTTCTTGGAGACACATGTGGGCTCCCATTAGTGCATGGACAACAACTATGTCATCATCTTTTTCACTTTCCCTTTGAAGTTGGCTGAGGAGTATTAGAGCTTCCTACACAAACCCAAGTTATCGTATCTTTTTATCAGTACATTCCATAGCATTGCATCTCGTTCAGGCATTTTATCAAACACCAGCACCTGGCATACATGTCAACAAGAGCACTCCCCACATACACATTTGAGTCAAATCCAGTTTTAGTTACATAAGCATATATCTCTGCTTGCCATTTTCTGGAATATCTAGTATTGCACATACATTAAGAATGCTACTAAGAGCAATTATAGTAGGGTTCTTTGCTTTCTTGAAACAGTGCCAGGGCCGTTTCCTCATACCCCTGATGTGCATATCTCACCTAAATGGCAGCCCACGAAACATTATCTAGCACCAAATATTTTATCAAACATATGACGTGCTTCATCCAATCTTCCACATTTAGCATACGAATCAATGAGCACACCATCCAAATACAGATTGGAATTCAATTGGTTTTTTTAATAATGCTCACATGAATCTGCTTTCCTTGTTCTACTGCTCGCAATTTCAATGCCATCCTTCCCACAAACTCCCTCTTGTAACTTGATGACTGCTTGCTTTGAGTTCTCTCAAGTTCAATTATAAAAGTAATGTAGTACTTAACAAACCATATAATTGAACAAACTCTACATGCATGGCAACTTTCATCATCAACTAATCTATCTTAATGATTGTCTTTGTATATTTTCCTTGTGATCTAATGCAAATTTTAGAGTGAAGTGTGATTTTTAAAAGACACATTACAATCTATGTTTAGATTTTATAGAGTTTATAGTTTTGCTCATTCATGTATTATCTTACTTCGATTTGGTGAGGATGCATTAAAATATTGTCATGAGTCAATTGTTAACTCTTTTAAGAAGTGTGCACACCACACAACTCATGACAACATGTTGAAATGGTGAATTCACACTTGCAAACCATTTTTGACTATCATAATTATCCAAACATTAGTATGATTGACTTTTATGGAATCTAAGTAAACTTGTTATCAATCTCTCAAAGCACCCCTTTCGACTTTGTGAAACTACAAATTGAGGAATTATCCAAATGTTTGACTTTTATGGAGTATGTAAACTTGTTGTCAATCTCTTGAAACACCCCTTGTAGCTTTGTGAAGCTATAAATTACAGAAGAATAAGAATCTCAAAAAGTACCACAAGTGAATGTACAGGTCAACTTGAATATAAATCCTATATTTCCACCATTGAGAGTTATTTAATCATTTTGCATAGGGTATCAAGTCGACAGGATTTTTTAATCAACTTAGATGGACTTACAATATGACCACAAATTGATGATTATGATTTGATAAGTGACTCAATACTATGAAACGATTGAGGAAATTCATGAATGAGACTTGATGCAATAGGCATTAGTGTTTTAAATTTGGCCAAGTTGAAGCAATGGAGAGACTTTGTACACAATTGGAAAACCAACACGAATTTCAAGAAATTGACTTGATGACACATATTGATTAATGAACATGATAATTTTAAAAAATGTTGAGGTTACAAACATAGAAATTATTTCCCAATTGTCTATTTTTATACCAATTCCTTCTTATGAGTTGTCCTATTACATTGGGGGCATTATGCCTTCACCCATCTCATCTCATCTCTACTTACCTAATTATGCACCTAAACCTATGATACCACTAGGGACCTATTGCCTTACCTTGACCATTCTATGCTTACACTCTTAGATGCCACATTAAGGCCATATACCTATTCTAACATCCTATGCATTTAAATAGGTGTTTCTAGCCATTAATAACTATATTTACCATTTTCATTTGCTTATTCTAGAGACAAAATTATATTCCTTCATACCTATCATTTAAGATCTCTTATCTAATTATTGAATTATGCATTCATGATATTGATTTAATTTACATGATTTATATGCTTATATGCTTAGCTTACATTTGTATTTCATGTCTCGTTCTTCCTCTTCTTCAATTCCTTGTATCTCATGGATGCAACCAGTTGAAAGGGACATATTTTGTCATTTTCATTTCTTGTTTAGCTTACAAATAGTTATAGGTACCAATACAAAGATTCCTCACCATGTTGAAACATATCATCACATGATAATGACAATGTCCAATGTGCCATGGATACTTTTGTATAAGAAGAATCTCTCTAACCCTACTCTCTTTGTTATTTCTCATAATCATTGATAATAAATCTAGCTTACAATTTTTTTTTTAATCTTTACTTGTGTGACAAAAGCTACTCACTGCACAATTTTTTCTCTATATTTTACAAGTTCTTATGGGGTAAAAACGAATTGAAGGATGAAAACATACAATGAGATTGAGTGGGATCCATTATTTTATGTGTAATTTGGTATCTTTTTATAATCATATTTGCAAGTGCTCATTTACTATAAAATATTCTTTTATGTTAGGATTCACATGCACCTCAAAGTGGGTACAAAATGTAATGATAATTTTTTCTCATACCTATACCATTTCATATTTAGTTTGGGATCACTTGATAGATTCTCTTGATACAATTACATAGCAACACATGGTACACTTTTGGGGAAATTTTGATTCTTTCTATGATCTTGGCCACTGATGAAGGGTACTCCCCTTATAGTCTCAACCTCACAATAACAACATGGAAACATAACCAATATACAGGAAGAAAACAAAGATATTATCTTTAGAATGAAAAATATAATTTCAACATTACAACAATACATGAGCTATTTGATTACAAAGCATCAATCAAACATGCAGATCGGGGCCTTCAAATTCTTCTCCACAATCACCTATCTCACATGCTATTCTGCCACCCTCTCTGTTTGTCTATCTCTGTCTCTAGCACAAACTCTTCTCCTCCTTCTAGTTGGATCATCTTATAGGAAATATTACCCCCATGTTTTCTTAGTATTACCTTGTTGTCTAATGAACATCATGCCATGAAAACCATTGTCAACCTGCACTTCATCATTAGGCCGATGCCAGATGCTGGCCAAAAAATGCATTGATTCACAACAAAGATGTGAAATCAACAAATTGGAACATGTGTCGCCACCTCATTGATCACCCTTTGCCATTTGTCTTTACACATCATCACCACTTCATTATTAAGTCCTACAAAAGTTGTCGCTTATTGCTCCATCAAAGGGACTCCCAAGTAACTCTTTCCGAAAAGGTGATGTCTCGTCGAAGAAGTTCCCATCGAAATGCTAAAGGGACACAATAACAACTCTCACCGAAATATGAATGTCACACTGATATGCTTTGCAACCTTGACTGAGTGGTCTGTACTACCTATGTGTCATCCTTATCATCTTCGTACTACATCACCAATACGGCTTGATATATCGCCAAAAAATCATCACCACTTATCTTGCTAACATCATCACTCACCTTTATCGACACTCTATCGAGTCCCACCTTATCAACATGTTGAAGAGACTAGCATCTAGGTCCCGCCAAAATCTATTTGTCCCCTCGATGAAATACTTCATTGGAATTTCGAAGGGACTCACTTTAATGTTCCATCAAAAATGATATGCCATCTCGATACAAGCACACGAATGACACCTTGTCGATGTATCAAAGGGACTCACCACCAAGTCACGCTGACATTTGTATCTCCCTTTGATATGAAGTATTTGCTACTATCCGCCATTGTTTCCCTCTCCATCACTATGTTGAAGGGACATGAAACAAGGTCCCTCCAAGATTTCCATGTCACGTCAATGAGCCTATTGACCATTGGATGTCACTTAATGCTAAGCTTGAACTCCTACTGACCTCCATACTAAGCTAGCTGAAGTTGACTCAACCCTTATTAGAAAATAAATAACACACTAATATATTTTGTGAATGCAAGATTGCTCTACACCCTGGATGCTCCTACATCAAACACCCGGGGTGATTTGAAAAGTGATCCTATAACTCCTTAGGAGTTAGAGGAAAACCAATACATCTAACCTATGAATCAGACAACCATGTTGAATCTTCAACATAAATTCCTCTCCATTTGACCAAATACTTTGCATACTGCTTGTTCCTTGTGCTTCTTCCCACACGACTAACCAAAATTTCTTCAACCTCTTCTTTTTCTGAAGTAGGTTTTGGAATCGTCCATGTGCCTCTGTCAACTCATGCTCCTTATCTCCTTCATGGTACTCTGTCAAATCAAAAATGTTAAAACACAAGTGAAACATGAATCTCACTTAGCAACTCCACCTCATAAGCATTTCCTGAATCATACTTCTTCAAAATCTTGTATGGCCCAAATTTCTTCATCTTTAACTTGTTGTATATACCAAATGGAAACCTCTCCTTTCAAAAATGAACCATAACTTCATCGCCTACTTGGAACTCCTTATACCTTCTTTTCTGATCTACCTTAGCTTTATACTATGAAATCATCTTATTGATATGTTTCTTAACATCTTCATGCAAATTCTTTAGGTGTTCAGCAAAATCCCCAGCTTCAACACTACTCTTCTCTCCCTTATTCATTTTCCTCAATTCAGAATAAGTTCTAGGACTACTCCCATACACAATCTAGAATGGTGATTTACTAATTCTCTGATTGACAAAATTATCGTAAGAAATTTTAGTCTCTGGTAAAATAAGATCCCATTTTTTGGGCTTGTCATCTACTAAGCATCTTAGCAAGTTACCCAAACTTCTATTCACCACCTCTATTTTTCCATCCATTTGTGGATGGTGTGTTGAACTGAACGTCAAATTAGTCTTCAACTTCTTCCACAACATCCTCCAAAAACACCCAAAAAACTTGGTATCTCAGTCTGAAACTATGCTCTTGGGTAGACCATGTGGTCTTACCACTTCTTTGAAAAATATCTTTGCATCATGAACATCATCATTGGTCTTATGACATAGGATGAAGTGTGCCATCTTCAAAAATCTATCTACCACCACAAATATGGAGTCATGACCTCACTGTGTCCTCAACAAACCAAGAACAAAATCCATGTTGATGTCCTCCTATGGCTTCTCTAGTACAAGTAATGGATGATATAATCCAACATTCTAACTTGCTCTTTTTGTCATCTGACATACTATGCAACCCTATACAAAATTCTTCACATACTGCTACAACTGTGGCCAATAGTAATGTTCACCAACAATAGAAATGGTCTTATCCTGACTGAAGTTTCCAACTAATCATCCACTATGTTTCTCCTTGATCAAGTTCTCTCTCCTAGAACTCCTTGGAATACACAACTGATTCCCTCAAAAAAACATACCATATTGGGTTGTGAAATCCAACCATATTGTCCTATCTAGAGGGATAGGTTCCATGCAAGTTCTCCAAGCCTCTACAAAATCAAGATCTTCAAGATACAAACTCTTGAGTTCATGGAAACCAACAACTTCAATCTGCATTTATGTTAACAAATTTTGTCTCTTTCTCAAGGTGTTTGCAACTCTGTTCGATCTTCCACTCCTATGCTTCAAAACAAATGTGTAAATTTGCAAAAATTCAACCCATTTCAAATGCATTTGATTCAACTTTCCTTGACTATTTAAATAATATAAAGCCTGATGATTAGTAAATAAAATAAACTCCTTTGGCAACAATTAATGTCTCCATTTATTCAAAGCCTGAACTATAGCGTAGAACTCCCGATCGTAAACAAAATACCTTTTCTTTTCATCATTCAAATTTTCACTAAAGTATCCAACGGGTTTACCTTCTTGACTCAAAACAACTCCAATGGCGCTACCACTGGTATCACAGTCTACCTGAAATACCTTATTGAAATCTAGAAGTGCCAAAACAGGTTGCTATGTAACTTTCTTCTTCAACAAATCAAAATCTTTGTTGCTCCTGTACTCCACTTAAACTTTTTTCTATCCCCTCTCATTATTTTCGTCGAGGGTGCACAAATACTACTGAAACCTTTGATAAAATTCCTATAAAAACTTGCTAGACCATGGAAGGATCTTACCTTTGTAACACTCATTGGTGTAGGTCATTCAACAATAGCTCTCACCTTCTCTAGATCCATCTTAAGACACTCGACTAAGATCACAAATCCCAGGTATACCAACTCACGTTTCACAAAACTGCACTTCTTCAAGTTGATGAACAACTTTTCTTCCTTCAGCGCCTGATTTTTTTTTTGATGTGCATCAAATGCTCATCTAATGTCTTACTAAAAATCAAAATTTCATCCAAATAAACTGAAAAATTTACCCAAAAAATCCTTCAATACCTCATTCATGAGCCGCATGAATGTGCTCAGTGCGTTGGTTAGCCCAAAAGAAATGACTAACCACTCATACAAACCTTCTTTGGTTTTCAAGGTTGTCTTCCATTCATCTCCTCTAACTTGAATTTGGTGGTAACCACTCTTCAAATCTATCTTCGTGAAGTACTCAACTCCACTCAAACAATCCATGATGTCATCCATCCTTGGTAAGTGGAACCTATACTTGATAGTAATCTTGTTGATGGCTCTAGAATCTGTACACATTCGCCATTCCCCATCCTTCTTTGGTGTTAATACTGTAGGTACTACACACAGACTCAAACTCTCCCCCATCAATCCTTTTCACAATAGCTCTTGCACTTGTCTATTCAATTCTTCACTCTCTAATGGAGTCATGTGATGAGTTTCTTGATTTGAAAAACTAGCTCTAGGAATCAAATCCATTTGGTGACTAATATTCCTTACCAGAGGAAAAACTTCAGTATGTTATTAGAAACAATACCTTGAAACTATTTCAACAAATCTAAAACTTCTATAGGTACATCACTACCACCTTCTTTATCAACTCTCGGGATCAATGCAAAACACATATGCTCATCTCTCATACCTTCTAGGAATTTTATTCCATCAACCAAACAAATTCTTGCATTATTGCATACCTTTTCTCCTATATCATTCAAGAGCTTTAACTTGTGATGAATGCCATCCTTGGTCAAAGAATAGGTGTTAGCATTTCCATCATGCACCACTCACTGATCAAACTACCAGGGTCTGCCTAACAACATGTGACAAACATCCATAGGTATGATGTCACACAAAACCTCATCCTTATAGTTACTAATCTTAAACTTTATCAGACATTGCTCATTGACCAAAGCCCTTTGGTCCTTATGCAACCATGCAATCCGATATGAACTTGGATGCTTGAACTCCTTTCCAACTATAAATTAGTGACCATTTCCCCTGACACAAGATTATTTGTACTACCTCCATCAATGATAACATCACAAAATTTACCTTCACACTTACATAGAGTGCAAAAAGGTTCTTCCTTTGATTTGGTTCCTTCTCCTCATTCAACAAAGTTCTTCTGGCAACAAGGGTCTTGCCTTGTTCAACATCTTCAAAATGTGAGGACTACTCATCTTCATCTACATGGGAAACTCAAGCATTACCTTTAGGTCTTATTTTTATCTTCCCTTGATGTTGAGGGCACTCATAAGCCCTATTTCCTTCATCTTCACATTGAAAATAGGTTCCTCGAAAACCTCGTCTTCCCAATCCTCGTCTAGATCTTCCTTTGCCTCTTCAGTCTCCACTATTCTAATCACGAGGATGATATGAGCCATCTCTTTTTTTATTTTGATTGGTACTATGTCCTTTGCCCTTCCTTTGATCTCCACTTCATCCTCCATATGGCCATCTACCAACCCTTCCACCATGGCCTCCACCTCTTTGTTTGCTTTCAAATATTTTGTTCAATCAGTCTTCAACTTTTAAGGAAAATTAATAAACATCCTCGGTGGTGGTTATTCTTACTAGTACCAATTCTTCCTGTATGCTAGGCTTCAGCCCATTAATATAATGATCAAATTTCTCCCTATTTTCCTCAGAGTATACTATTCGAATCAGGACCTTGTGAAATTATTTTGTGTATTCTTTCACCATCCTCATTCCTTGTCTCAAGCTCTACACTTCTTGAGCAAATCCAACTCATAATCAACTGGAATAAATTGCTTCTTTAGTTTTGCCACCATTTTGTCCCATTCAAAAAATTTATCCTTCCCTTGTCTTCATCTTTCAAGTTGGATCTCTTTTCACCATATACTTGCATGACCTTTTAACTTTGTCTTTGCAAACCTCACTTTGTGAGGATCTTCAATCTCCTCAAACTCAAAAAATTCCTCCATTTCATTGATCCAATCTATCGACTCTTCAGGATTCAAACTTCCACTAAAAGTTGAAACCTCCATTTTAGGTTTCTTTCCAAGGCTTTATATTACTCTTAGCAACCTCATTTCTCCAAAATCCATTTGATCCAGTTCTTCCTCTTCCATTTCCTCTTCAGTTTCATCTTCACTGTCATCTCTTTCTCGATGCACTTCTCTCCTGCGAACCTCTTCCTGCAAGGTTTCTAATTGCCTTCTGAGGGATTTGATTTCATATCTAGGTGGATCTCTTCCTCCACCACCTCTGCCTCTACCTCTACCATGCTAGGCAAGTATAGGAGGAATTTTGATATCAATCCACACTCATAGCACCTGCTGCAAACTGCATCACGTTCGACACTTCGTTTATAGACTCAAAACAACTTGGCTCTAATACCACTTGATGAAGGGTACTCTCCTTATAGTCTCAACCTCACAGTAACAACACAAAATTACAAATAACATGTAGGAAGAAAACAAAGATATTTTATTATTTTGGAATGGAAAATTTCAACATTACAACATTGCATGGGTTGTTTGATTGCAAAGCATCAGTCAAATATGCAGACTGAGACCTTCAAATTCTTCTCTGGGATCACCTATCTCACATGCTATTTTGCCACCCTCTCTATCTTTTTATCTCTATCTTTGGCTCAGAATCCTCTCCTCCTTGTACTTGGCTCATCTTATAGGCATTCTTCCCCCATGTTGTCATAGTACCACCTCGTTGTCCAATGAACATCGTGCCATAAAAATTGCCATCAACCTGCACTTCATCCTTAGGACAACACCAAACATTGACCAAAAGTCACGTTGATTCACAATGGAGATGTGAAATCAACAGATTGGAACTCATTGATCACCCTTTTCCATCTGTCTTTACGCATCATCGCCACTTCCTTATATAGAGTCTACAAAATTCATTGCTTATCACTCCATCAGAGGGACTCCCAAGTAACTCCTTTCGAAAAGGTGATGTTTTGGCAAAGAACTTCCCATCAGAATGTCGAAGGGATCAATAACAACTCCCACTGAAATAAGAATGTCACACTGATATGCTTTGCAACCTTGACCGAGTGGTCCATACCGCCTATGTGTCATTCTTGTCATCTTCGTACAACTACATCACCAATATCGCTTGATATATCACCAAACACTCATTGCCACGTGTCCTGCTACATCATCATTCACCTTTATCGACACTTTGTCAAGTCCCACGTTATCAACATGTTGAAGAGACTAGCATCTAGGTCCTGTCAAAATGTATCTATCCCCTCGATGAAATGCTTCATTGAGATTTCAAAGGGACTCACTTTAATCTTCCACCAAAAATAATATGTCAACCCAATACGAGCACACCAACGACACCTTATCAAAGCATTGAAGGGACTTATCACCAAGTCATGCCAACATTTGTATCTCCCTTTGATATGAAGTCTTTGCTACCGTTTGTCGTTGTTTCCCTCACCATTGCTATGTCGAAGGGACATGAAACAAGGTCCCTCTGAAATTGCCATCTCACGTCGATGAACCTGTTGACCACCAGATGCCACTTACTCGTAGCCTGAACTCTTGTTGACCTCCATACTCAGCTAACTGAAGTCAATTCAACCCTAGTTATTGGAAAAGAAATAACATATAATTTTTTTTGTTGATGCAAGATTGCTTTACACCTTGGATGCTCCTACATCAACCACCCTCATTTATTCCTTATACATATTCCTATATATTTATGTTATATGCTCATTTATTCTCACATTTACATCATTTTTTGGACCAAATTTTCATACATTCAACCTCAATCCCCAAATTGTTCTCATGGATAATGTTTGCAGCATAAAAGAGAAATCTTACACAATGTGAATCTAGCCCAAAATTCAAAATTGTTAACTCCTTTTCTTTTCCACTACTTATTGTGAGTTACTTGGTATACATGTGTGGGACAAATTATTATGTCTATTTAAAGGCATTGTATATGCATCATTTTACACCCAAGGATATTTGAGCATTATATATCATTGTAAGGATATTTTGATTTGAAACAGTAAAAATAATCTAATCTACATCAAAGCCAACTAGATTATTTGTATTATCTAATATTGTTATTATCAATAATTTCCATGTCCATAAAGTTGGCCCAATTAAGGAGATCAAGATCAACCTAGAAAAACTTGGCCCTTGTGACTTAGCAACTTCCTCGAGGCATTTTAAAATATTGTTAGTCCTTAATGTGGCTAACAAAGAGAAACAAAACTAGCAAATCATATAGCATAGTTGTGCAATACACTAGATCCATTATGCATAAATTCACATGATGAAACTTGGTCCACATGCACAAGATTAACATACACAAATTTTCAGGTTTGTGTAGAATCTAATAATAGTAAAAATTTCAAGATCACCATTTTCTTAAATTTCTGACATTGATTTAAAATGGCATGAGCAATCATACGATCTCCTTAGATCAAATAATTAAGTGTTTAATTCCTTTGTAATTAATTTACACTTACTTTAACCCGACGTAATTTATAGTAGGTTGATTGCATTTATTTAATTAATCTAAATTGCCATTGGTTTTTTTGGTACAATTTTATATCACAATATCATATATATGTAACCCCATAAAAAACAACCTTTTGCATTTGATGCTATATGTTTGCATAAGAAATTGTAGCTTTTTATAATAAATATTAAATCATTTATTGTGCATGCTCCTAAACCTAATAGATTCTTGGCATGACTTTGATGTTTAATTGCTTATGCATTAGTCATTTTCTTGGATTTTTCGTAGTAAAGAATAATAACAGACTCAAAAGATTTAAATCATTTTGATAGTCAAAATATTAATGTAGAATATCTAATACGTAACATAAATAAATGTCACACAATGATTAATTCCTACCATTACAATATAATTGAATGTATAGTTGATATAATTAATTAAAATATTTACAAATATTAATTGATTTAGTAATTTATTTTATTAATTTAATAGTAAAAAATTAAGTCAATAATGTGAGAATAGAATAAATGCAGCAAGAGGATAAAATTTATTATCAAATAGCAATGTTAATGAATTGAAATGGAAACAAAGGGATTTTGTAAGAGATTGAACATGCCCTTAAAATATTTTAAAAGGAATAGAACATGAGAGATTTATATATATTCGGGTAGTTGAGAAATACAAGGTATACAATCTTTTCTGCCAACTAATTTATATTGTTAGTTTTTTGGGGTTCCATGAGAAATTATTAATATGACCATTTAAAAGTGGTTTTAGATGTGATTAGATCTTTTTCTTTGAAATTTATAATAAATAAGCAACTTAACTTTGATTATAATTTTGAAAAAATTATAGTGAAAATAATAAGTAGATGAGTGTGACATCATGAGCTAAACAATACTTTTAAATGATCATAATAATGCCAAAAATAAAGTTAAACAATTTTATGTGAAAATTTGAATGAGGTTATTTAGACAATTTGAAAAATATGTAGTAATAATATTGTAAAAAAATTAAAGTAATTTTTGAACTATAAAAAAAATTGAATTTTGGATATATTTTATTGAGAAACTATTTTTTTTGAAAAAAAAAAAATAGATACCATGAACATATTTTTGGATTTTTTGGAAAGTCATTTATTACAAATATTTTATTACAACTTTTTAAAAAATATTAAAAAACAATTTTACAACCAATCTAATTTGATAGAAAAATATGGAATTCTTTTTAAAAAAAAATCTACAGTTTGAAAATTACAAACATTAAGTCTATCAAGAATTTAGATGATGTCAGTTGGCATTTGGCTTTGATTGTGGAACAAATTCTCAACCTTTGTACTTCTCTTTCACTCATATTCCTAAAGAGTGGAATGGTGTTTGCTGATTGTTTGGCTAAATGGGCCGTTGATCATATTCATGACTGGAACTTGGTGGATCAGGGTCAATTACCCCCTGATTTGTCTCAATAGTTGGACCACTTGGTGGAGCTTGATAGGACAATGTAACGGTTGTGCTATGTATCTTTCCTTGTTTTAATAAAAAAATTACCCCTCTTTTATTTAAAAATTTGGATTTAAAAAAGCTTGTCAATGTGGAAGAAGAATTTGAAAAAAAGTATGTGCCAAGTCCCAAGAATGCTGAGAGTGACTATTTGGATGCCGTGGCACACAAGATACTTCAAAGGAGCATCACCATCTAAAGCTCTCACAGTCCCATTTTGTTACAAGACAGATAGCCTGAATATATGAATCTATAATTTCCAATCCTCCTTTAGATGTTGTTGGACAACATTTTATCTTGTAAACATTGTATGTGCCAAGTCCCAAGAATGTTGAGCAGTGGCTATTTGGATGTGGTGGCACATATGATACTTCAAAAGAGCATCACCATCTAAAGCTCTCACAATCCCATTTTGTTATGAGATAAATAGCCTGAGTATATGAATCTATAATTTCCAATCCTTCTTTATATGTTGTTGGACAGCATTTTATCTTGTAAACATTGTAATCTGTAATTGTTCTCAGTTTTTAATCCAATAATTTTTTTTATGAAAATCTGAGTTATCATTTGTGTGGAAAATATAGATTTACAATTCCCATGCAAATTTTCAAGTAAAGAAAGGATGAATTTGAAACCAAGACATAAAAAAATATCATTTTGAAGGGAAGGAGGAAAAAAGGATTTATCAAACAGATATCCGTTTGCTTTCACTCACTCACAAAAAAATAAAAATCCAAAACCTAATTTTTTTTTGGGCCTAATCCTTTCATGATTTTTTCTTCAAGAAGTCGAGACATTGATGGGAAAGTAGATACAAGCCCTTCTTAGACTTGGTATATGGCTTCGGGTGAACCCATCATATGTCCCTTCTCTCAAAATCCTAATATGTTTGTATTGTTGATAATATATGGATGTTATATATGTATAATTGTTCATGTGGTGATTGCATCATTAAATAAATATTCATTTGGTAAAATGAACCCCTAACCCTAATTCGTTGCAATTTGTGATTTGAGAGAAAAATCTAGAGCAAGTCATAAGGGACATTACAAAAACTCCAATCTGGAAAATAATGGTACATTTGGAAGGAATTTTTTCTTTGAGTCGTGCTCTAACGCCAGGACCAAATAGTTCTCATAGTTTCCTCCTTGTGCAATTCTAATAAACCTGCCTTTCGCATCAATTTCTATCTCTGCATAAATTCTCATAAGTGGATTGACAATATATAATTGTGGTGTTCGTTCTAAAAGCAACATCCCCAGTGATGTCCTTGAGAACTTGTACTTTCTGGCAATCTTCTCTTGTAGTTGCGTATGTGTGTGAGAGAGCACTCCATTTTTGTGGAAAATCAGAAGGCCATACGATTTCCTCAAGGAGCGCCGAGCAGAAGCAATGTATTTTGATTGCGCAATGAAGACTGAAAGTTGTGCAAGGACAAAATAGAATTGCATTTTTTACAAACTATGCGAGAGTAGGAGATTTAGTGTAATGTGAGCTTTGCAAATATGGACTCTTTTATATCTTGATGCAACTCAAATACACCATGTGGCTCTCCATCTAAAAAAGTTCCCCCTCCATTCTTTTCTGCTCCCGCCACCCTACACAACAGGTGCATTAGGATTCAAATAAAAATAGATGATTAAGCAAAATAAAAAGATAAAATGAGAATATTTATATAGAGAAAGAAGAAAGAAATTATTAATAGTTTGAATAAAATTAAGAATGTTAGTAGATAGTGTGAAAAGCAAATTAATACAAGCAAACGTGTAGCATAAATTCTAAACTAGATGCTTTCAATAATATTTTCCAGGTGCTTGAATAAAATATATGGTCAGTGGCTCTTATCCCATTTTACATTCTTGAGGTTTCATACAGGTGAAGCAAATAGACAAATGCAAATAATCCCATAATATATTATTAGTGACATGTAACTGTATTTAGTAGTAATTCAATTCTTGTGGAAAAACTGCAGATTACTGCTCATAGGACGCAAGCAATTTCTATACCAATTTTGACGAGAGTTGAGATGGTATAACGTTTTGATCCACATTGGAGTCATCTTCATGTGAGAAGTTATTGGTTTTATATCCAATAACAATTCATGACAAATTGGCAGCTTTAACAACTGTATTAACTAACTCAAGAAAAATGTTGAAGCAGCAATAACCTGACTAGTTAAACTGCAATCTAGATCAATACAATGAAAACCTTGAATCCTGCCCATGCAATACAATTGTTAAAGGCGCTGAAGCATATGCACATGCGTGGATGAGTTGTTTAGAAAAGATCCTTTTTCTGTAGTCTTTAGGTATCTTTTTTGAACAGTTTGAGACCTATGACAGTGAATCAAGAAAGCTCGCGTGATTTCTGTAATAGAACCATTCACTATGCGGTTCCTTCAAATCCTTATTTTCTTACATCACATTCACCAAAAATAATGGGAAAGTATAACAAATGTTTAAATAATATTCCAGCAAGAAAAAAATGATATCTAATAATAGTAATCATTTAGAGTAAGAATTATATTAGGAGAGTCACAATTGAATGTGAAATTTTAGAAAAATGTTTAATTCTAATTTTAAGAGGAAAAATAAATGGATGTGATTAATAGCTTGAGAATTATTAATTAAAATTCAATTAAAATAAGTTGAAAATGATATGCCAATATTTTCAAGGACACGTCCAAATCATCAAATTGTTTCTAAAATAATTATAAGATTAAATTTGAAACTTTAGGGAGAGGAAAAATAAAGTGATGACATTGATCTATTGAGTTCTAATTATTGTTAGGATTCATTACTAGAGTATCCCTCCTAGGGAAGGGGCTAAAAAATAACTTTGGAAAACCTGTCGTGTATATAGATGATTACAAATCAATATCTTATGCAACATAAATATAGTGGAAAACAATTCTTAAATGATTTCACCTCAAACAGAACTAGTTAATAAAAAAAAAAAATTAATTTAAAATTGGGTCATTTTGACTTGTAAAATTAAATCAGCACCAAAAGATCAAAATAACCCCCTTACTGAGGCATTTATTTCTATCTAAATTTGGCAACTTGCACTCCAAATATGTTGATTTTGAATGGAGCAATGCCACACACTATAACAACCGTGTACATGATCATGAAACATGAGGATAGCACAGAGCAATACTTACATCTCTCCCCTTGCTACTCAACCTTGTTTCAGGTTGTAAAAATGAAGGGGCAAAAGACAACGAATTAGCATCAAACTGCTTCCACCAAGAAGAAAGCCACACCTTGTGCCCTCCAAAAGAAAAAGGAAGAAAACCGAATCCTTTAGTTAAGAAAGAAGACATACAACTTTTGGTCAAGTCTGATGGTCAATAGCCACAACTTGAAAAGTTCGGATCACAATCTTCCCTGAATTAGTTACACCATCATTTGATTCTTCCGTAAACAGCCCTTCCACCTATAATGACATAGAATTGGTTTTCCTATTAAATGAACTCTTACCAATACATTTGTCCACCAGAATCCTGTGTTACATTGATATTCTCATAATCACGATACAAAATTGTCATTTGCATCCCAAAAAAGCCCATTCCAAAAACTCAACTGGCAAATGTCCAATATTTCTAGATCCCATATACACATCTAGACTGTCTAACAGAGCTGAAAACTCAGATTGGATGGCAAAGAACTGTAACTAGGAAAATTGTACAATATAGAAAGTTTCTGTCCAAATCTGATTGCCGCCTTCAACAAGAACAAAGAATAAATAGTATACAACAATTCCCTATAGCCTCCCCAAGGGCTTAGACAGTCTTTCAATGTGCCCGAAAATGAATTAATTGTACTCATGATAAAATACAACCCCCTAGCATACTAGGGAGCAAACTAATCTAAGGTTTGGGTTATTTAATAAAAGGGCTTCAAATATCATTTGACTGTGACCCCAGTGGAATGCGTACCATGCACCAGCTGAAAGGTATTTAAATTCTTGTGGCTTCAACCTCAAAAACTTGCTCACCAGCTAGACACCACATAACATGCACACCTCAACGAGCTGATACCTCAGAATATATTTCTGAACTGCTGAAAACGGAGGTCACTGTACCTCTTGAGTAATTGGATGTGGATGCACCATCATGTGCTGGGGACAAGGGCTTTTGTGATGGACGTATTTTTAAATCTGTTAGGTCTGAGATGAAACCAGGCCGTGAAAGCTTCTCAATAAAGGTTTGCCCCTCTGACAGCATTGTTACCACTTGAGACATGGTTGGTCTGATTTTAGGTGTAGCTTGAGTGCATAAAAGAGCAACCTTGATGAAACGCAATGCTTCTTCCTCTGAGTAGTCCTCTAGCCGTGGATCCACCAGCTCTAGCAATCTGTTTTCCTCATATAAACGCCATGTCTGTAAAACAATTGTACAAGGATGACCATACATAAATCCCTTGAATTCTAGATCATCAAACTCTACTCAGAGAAGTACACAGACTCTCCAAACAAAGACTTAATGAACCTCGAAGAAATGTTTCTCTTCTAAATTCATCTTCCAAGTACAAATTTTACTTGTAGGTATGTTGCAATTTTATGATAGAACTGAAATTGATATATAGAGGTTTTAGAGACTGTTAGCATGCCTGTGCATTATTTTACGAAATTGCTGAAATCATGTATTCAGTTTTGTCTAAATGAGCAACTAGCAAACCATAAAATTTAGCATATGTACTTAATTAATAAAAACATTCAAGCATATAGAGGCATATTATGTAGATTGTTTTATAAGGTTACTAAAGATATAATGAAAATTTCCTTTAGTTGACATTTAAAAAAAATTTACCTATTTAAAAATAAATGAAACTGGCATGAGTACCTAAATCCAAGTTTGTCAAGATGGATGTGATCGAGAAAACATTTAAGCAAGGCAACTTGTTTTACAAGTATAGAAAAGTCAGCAAATCTTTCAATTTCACAAAAAAGGAATATAATCATCACATTCTAAATTTCTAATATTTGAGGAAAGAAATAAAATTTACTATTAATGCTAGCAAATTTTGGTGAATTGAGTTTATATATATTTAATTACTATAAAAAAATGATAATATACATAGAAAACTTCCGATTTAGCAAATATAATTTTTGGTAAATGTATTAAAACTTACAAAGATAATCTGCTGTAAGAAAAACCCATAAATTCTTTCTTCAATGCATTATATATAGTGATTTTTATTATCATGATGACTACGAAGCTCATAGATATCCTCTATAGTGAAAACTAAGAAAATGACATGATGACGACCTTTCCTTAAGGGAATAGAGGTTGAATTGAAACTATTATTATATCAATACTTTGTGCATGTCTCGACTATGTGTTTGGCATGTTGATTGCTTGGTTGACAACTCTACTCTCTCATTATATGGTTTGCAAACCTGATACAAAAAAGTATCCTTATTATAAGTGTCACAATATTTGTTGTTAAGGTTCCTTCAATCTGATCTTGCCCCTAAATTTCCGCTCTCAATGTTTTCTAAGAATTGTTTACACAAATTTTGGGATTCACAAATGCATGTGGACAAGAGCCTAGAATTTTATGGTCAGATTATGAGGTTGATTGTGAATATGACCATGTGTATTCTCTAACAACCTTAATATGCAGGACCCAGCCCCCATACCTGGCTTGAATTGGTCCAGGTCTGGGTCCAGGCTCTGGCTTTGGTACCTTGGGCATGCACATCCGAGAACAAAATAAAATAATGTTGTAGGGCACAAGAAAGTCCATCTGTGGTAGACCTTGAGTACCCCTCAACATTTGTCCATCTTTAATGCCATGCCTGCCACACTTGCATAAAACTAAAAGCTTGTATGCATGCCGATCATGAGAGCAATCAAGGACGCACAAGAGTTCATTTGTACATATCAAGATAATGTATGCAATATCACCCATTCATTTCCTTTGGAGAAGCTTACTTCAGATTTATAATTAAGTGGATAATGTCGCCATTACCAACAAATGAGTATTTTAATCTATTAGTATTAAATGAGTATATTCTATTACAATTGCCACCAAATTTTGATTTCAATTAGTACAACTTCAAGAATTTTCTTTCTTTATAAATTTATTTGTTGTCATCCAAGAAATTTCCTAGCTTTTAACCTCCTCTATACATTGTAAACTAATAATTAGGTCTTTTGCATTTCTATTATTTTTGTTTGTTTCCAAATTTTCATATTTTCTACTCAATAGTCTCTGTCCTCTCGTCAAAGCCAAGACACGCATCAATATGGTTATTTATAAGATTTCAGATTACTGACAGAGGCATTAATTTGCTTCAAAATGACCATGCAGTTTCTTGTTTTAATTTTCTTTTTTCTTTTTTTTTTAGACTGCAAGAATTGGATAGCCCCCCCTATAATTGCAGTGCGCCTGGTAAACTTTTTTCACGTGAGCACTGGCGCTGGCACGACACACCCTCCGGTACCATGGGTTTGGGGGGAGACTAGACCTCATGATCTCTTGCCTGCAACAAGATGCTTTAGCCAATTGAGCTAGGCCCCCTGCCCCCTTGTTTAAAAAAAATAAAAAATCACTATCAAAATCTGCAATCAATTTTCTCCTGATATTATTTTGGCTTTGATTTTTTTCCCCCCCAAAAAAATTGACCATCATTTCTCATTTTTGTTGTTCTACCAAGTTACTTATAGACTGTTGATCATATTAGTGTAGTTATTATTTGTATCAATTAGTTCAACTTATCCCCCACACTCCACACAAATGTCTGATTTGGCCCAATTGCTCACCCACAAGCTACACAACCAAAGACAAAAGAAAAAAGAAAAAATGCATTATAACTTCTAATTATGCAGCAAAGGTGAGCATGCTCCAACTATTCATGGAACAACAATCGATACTCCATTCTTTCAATCAGCACAAATTCACAACCCACAACATTCTCTGACAAAACTACAATCTTGATGTGCGATAATAAACTATACTATATTGATCTCAAAGGGCAATGTTTGTAAAGACCTTCCTATGAATGTATTGTTGTTCTTGACCAATAAGATGCACCCAATAAAGTGGCAAAATAGCATACCCATGGCTAACATACCCAAGATAATTGAAAAACAAGTTGGAAACAAGCTTTGTCTTGACTAAAGGCTGCTAAGTATCAGTTGCAAGCAGAGGATAGAGGAAATAGGAATTGCAACTCCTAATTTTTTCTTATGTAGAAGATATAAATAAACACTTTTAGGCTTCAATGCTGCTTGGCAGTGACCTGTTTTTAGTATTGCATCAGAGAAAACACCCTTTTCTCTTTAGCATTTAAAGTAGATTTTCTGTGTGTTGAATCAGCATGCTATCTTGGCAGAGAATTTTAAATCTTAGTTGGTATGGCAAAAAAATTGGTGTTAATGTATACAACTCAATAACAAAATTTATTTCTCAAGAATAGTCAACCCTTTTGTTCTGTAAAAAGGGATCCAAAATACAATGCATTGCTCAATTCCACATAACATGGATGCAATACTAACATCCAATATAAAAACGAGCAACTAGGTGCATGGAATTCATAGTAAGGTTTTACTTTTGGTGGATTGGATGGCACAAAATTCTGGTTCCTTCCAAAGAAATGGCAATTTTTCGAGTTTATTCAGTGTATCAGAAAAATATTTCAATGAAGCTATCTTCAGCAATATTTTCTTTGTGATTAGATGAGTTCAGATTTTGTTTTGAGATTCTTCTGGAGACTGGCTTATGTCTAGCACTAGCAAGGGAAACATCATGGCCAATTTCTTATAAGTTACCAAGGAGTGTGTGACAACCTATAAAATTTGTATAGATTAGTTGGCAATGAGCATTTCAAGGCAGCACGTTTAAGATGCACAACATATGTATGGCAACCTATATGATTTGCACGAGAAAGAACACCAGGTGTTCCTGCAGGCTCAAAAAGCTTCTTGAGTATTTGGACACTTGAAAGTTCAAACAATAGGAGATATTCTATTTCTTTCAGTTGGCTTGGGAGAATTGCTTTTAGAATATATGATGGAAGCACTTTTAGTTGTTACTTCCACCATTAGAGATTGCATATTTTCTTCAGGATACTGCGAATGCTTATTATGGGAATCTTCAGAAAAACTGGACTGCAGTTAACATTAAGATTTGTCTTTGCCAAAGGGCTTCATATTTGAGATGTCTCTATGATGTTTGACTGGGAAAAATTAGTTATTTTGATTAAATTGGTTTCAAATTTGCAATCAGTTGCTCACTACTTTCATGTTTCTATGATTTTATGCCACTTTTTTCTATAATGTTGTAATTTACTGCACATGCCTCTAGCTCTACCCAACCCATGGCAGTTGCATTGCTTTCAAGGAAGTGAGGCATTTACTGTTTATGTTGGGTGGATATGCTTCTATAACCACATAATTTCTGGCATATCTGAAAACAGTCTCTGAACTTGACCATGTGTTACCTACACTCATCAAATGCAAGTTTTCCATACCTATAAAGTAAGAAATCATTATTTGAAGAAATGGATCATTCATTGGCCTTAACAACTAAGCATTGAATATCCATCAAGTCAAAGAGCAAAGAGATATCAATGCTCATGCCAAGCCTTTTCTTGCCTATACAAGCAAGAAACTGAATTATGTTTTCAAATTACAAATGTTTCCATACCATTCCAATCATGAACAATATTGAGCCATTGGAGGATTCTGTGAGCAAAAGACACCCTTCCCTGTCCCCTCAGTTCCCCATCCCCCCTCAACCAAAAGAGGAAACTGTATGATTATAAAATAAAATCCAAGATGTACCTTTGATCATCTATTGCAGAAGGTGAACCAAAAATCAGTCGAAAAGATTTAATTTTTAAACAAAAAAACTGCAAAAAAAATAGTTTCATTACAAATACAGATTCCTTGACAAAAAGAAAACAGAAAATCTTAATAATTAATTCTTAATGTGGTTAGATTACCAATTTATTTCTTGATTGATAAATTTTGACAAAATGTAAAATTTAAAATGACAGTGAAGACATTTGAGAGTTTTCATTTATCCCAGCTGCATATAAGGTAGGTCTCCCTAGTTGGGTTAATGATTAAATCTGGTTTTTGCTTTAAGATTTTATTTCATATGCTTATTTATGAATTTACTTGCTCTTACTCTATAATTATAAATTTGCTTACTTTTGCTCTATTTTTATGATTTTACTTGCTTTGTGAGCATGTAGTGTCATTTTATATCATTTACATGGGCAGTAAAGTACATGAGGATCCAGACATGTCCTCAGCTTACAATCATCAGCTTTTTATTGCTGCTTATAATGGAAGGTTGATGCGAACAGCACAATTCCATGCAAATAATTAAGGCCCAGATTAAATCATTTTCAACTTTATGATGCTTAAATTGTATGCTATTTAATCAGCTCTGTAGTTCTAGGCAGGGACTAAGCTGCCCTGCAGCTCTTGTTACTAATGTTCTAACAAAAAAAATTGTAGAAAATTTTCATAATCCTAGACCAAGCATTCAGAGAAAATTCTACAGTTTTCTAGTCCTTTCATTAGGAGTTTTTAAGGTCATGAGACACTTTTGCCATTTGGCATGCCAATCAACTATTTTTTAACTAATATATGAAGCAGGTAACAATGTGAAGAAGATCCTTGATAAACATTTTAACAGATATTTCCAAAATCTACAAGACTGGGTAACCATATATTACATTTAGTCCAATTTTCTTATAGAAAGGTGAATTGATATTGAGTGTACTTGTAATCAAATAATAGATTACCATACAAATGCTGAAATTTCGTGCCCATAGTTGCCCATTTTTTTGTAGCACAGTTTTAAACTTAGATATTGTCCAGGCATCTTAAAGGTCGGAGTGCTTATGTTAAAATATATCTCATTCTTGGCATCCAGGACTAGTATCTGAGGCTGCTAAATCATATTTTATAACTTGCAACTTTAGTCATTATTGACACTGGATTAAATCCTATTTAAAAACAAATGGCATATTCCTTTGTATTTGTAATACTAAGCTTGCACTAATTTTATTTTTCCGCTTCTCCAGGCATCACACAATAACATCTCATATTTTTGAGATTCCCACATGGAGGATAATTTAGAAAAGAAATTCAGAAACTAAAATTCATGAGCAGCAAGGAATCACAAATTGGAAGATTTCTTTTCATTACCATTTCCAAAAGGATATGCTCTTCAACTGGTAGGCTTGTGTTCATATTGCCTCTGCCACTGATGATTTCAAGTACAAGTACCCCGAAGCTGTAGACATCTGCCTTTTTTGTTAATTGCCCACGCATGGCATATTCTGGAGCCAGATAACCACTAGCCAGGAGACAACAACAAAATACAAAATTATTTGTTAGTCATTACACTTGTTCTATGACACTGATAGAATTACTCTTCTTTCATGCATTTTGCATAACTATATTTAAATGCAAAGCTCTTCGCTATATAGCATTTATTTCTATAGGTGATTTAGCATCTCATATTTATGATGAAATTAAAGAACTATAGAATGAGAATGATGGACCTCAAACTTTATTTTGAGTTCTACTATATGCATTAATTGAATTCACTTTTTCTAGCATTTTTGTTGTGATTGTAATAATTAACTAAGAAAGACAAGCCCATTAATGTATATTGTATAGCCAAGATATTATTCTTGAGGCTTCATTTCTATGTAAGACTAAAAGTCTAAACAAGACTTACATTGTTCCAGCAACTCGTGTGCTGATATGTGTTATATTATCTGGGAAAAGTTTAGCCAGACCGAAATCTGCAATCTTAGGATTGAGATCCCCATCAAGGAGTATGTTGCTAGCTTTAATATCTCGGTGCACAATGTGAGGTGTAACTTCCTCATGAAGATATGCAAAACCACGTGCAATTCCAATGCAGATTTTGGATCTTGTTTGCCAATCCACGTTCATTGCACCATTACTGGAACCTGACATGTTGCAACCAATGTCATTTTCAAAGAAATCTTCCTTGCATTGGCAAATAAGACTGCCATTTTATTTCTTAACTTCAAAAATACATTTTCAATCTCTCTCTTGAACAGACATCCAGTTGTAACCAATGTCACTTTCACAGAAATTTTCCTTGCATTGGCAAATAACATTTGTCATTTTCTTTCTTAACTTCAAAAATATATTTTTAATCTCTCTTTCCAACAAAAACCCAGAAAGGCAAAGGCAGACCCTGCATACCATATTTTAAAATTGACCTATTTTCACATACTCATAATAGCATATTATCTGCTTAAGGTAAGGAAACAATCAACGATATTTCTCAAGAACATAGCTATACCAAATAAGACATGTGAAATGCTATTATTCTCCACATATCCGTACACCAACATTCGATGATCTCCTTCTATGCAACACCCATGTAGCATGACAAGATGTTCATGTTTGATTGCAGAGATTGTAGCTATCTCGGTTAAGAACTCGCGAGCACCTTGTCTTGATTCAGCAGAAAGCTGCTTTACTGCAACCTCTGTACCATCCTTCAAGACTCCCTGCAATTCAAGGGGGGGTGTCAGTGGAATAAACAAAATTGATAAAGCAAAATACTATTTCCTGCATGAATTTCTTCATTGTCTCTGCAATGTAACACAGTCTCCAAAAGCAGAATTTATATGTATACCTACAAATGTATGCTCATCAGTAGTACTATTTATACAGGTTGGAAATTTGAGGATTAATTTCATGCTGGATCTACAGATAATTATTAATTAATCAATTATCTCATCAAGGTTTTGGTTTCATGTTAGAGTACAATCATAAGTACTATTTTAGAATGTTATGAGTTTGTTTTCTCAATAATATATAGGCTCTTGTTCTCTGTTAGAAAAAAATTATTTAGAAGGTATCCAATTCCTGTCTTTCTCTATCCATGTGACTGGCACTACTCAATGAAATTCCACAGAAAAGTTTGAAGTTGAGGATTTTATGCACAACACATATAACCTAACAAAGTTGACTCTACCTCAAGTGCATATTCCATATCATACTTCTTATAAAAGGTGCAAAATATCTCTCAATTAGTTCTACAAGTCTATTTTGCTCAAAATAAAAAAAGGGGCATATGCCTGTTGGTACCAGAAACTTGAAAAGGATAAACAACATAAATAATAATATATATCTACCACAAAGAGCTCAGAGCATAGTTATGATTGCAAACAAAAGCCTTTCAGAAAATTTCTGACCTATGAGTACTGAAAATGAAGGCTATCTAGGTGTGCATACCTGGCCAAAATTGGCTCACAGCCAGAACACATTTGTACTGTGTACACAAATGTGGATGAAAAATACACCCTTTCTGCACCCTAGACCTGCCAGCTAGAGCCTAGTGCATTGGCACACATCCCAATGAAAATGGAATAAAAAAGTAAAACCAAAATATAGTTAAAAAGTACTAAAATTCACAAAACAAAAAATATGAAAATGTCAAATGACAACCCACAGTTTATCTGATATCTATTATATTTTAATTTTATTCGTTCAACTTATCTCTTATTCCTAACCACCTGTATTATTCACAACGAACAACATTGTTCAGCAAGCATCTGACAAACAAAGCTGGAAGGCCTCAATTTCCAGCCAACAAAGAATCTCAGCCAGCAAAACGAGATTGACTTGTCTTGATTCATAACCCTTTTTTTTTTTGTCAACGTCTGGTTTCATATGACAGCTACATGATTTTATAAATTTGAATTACATGTAATAAATAATGGTTCTTGAACACTTTGGATGTTGCATTTGTTTTATTATTGTGTCGTGTTTAGTGATACATTAAAATCTATTATCTATTATGTGATTTGAACATTACTATGATTCATGATGATCTTATGGTCCAAGATTCAACTTTTAAGTTCGATGTTCTCAGTTTTAATATCACCCTGCATACCAAAATTGTTAAGGTTGGCACCCACATAGCCAAGTTTTGGAATTTCACAGCTAGTGCTGCATGTCCACATTGTGCATCACTATATACCAGTGCACCCATGTAACGTTGGCAAATAAATATTAAGTCCAGATACTAAGATCATTTGAATATCTTGGATTTGGTGGCCCTTGAAGTTATACATAAATCTATTTAGATTTCCTCATACACCACAACAGAATAAAAAATTGATAAGCTATCTGTCTATAAAATGCAAACATCCATTTGCATAAATTAGGTGCACCCTAAGCACTGAACATGTTCTTAGAGAACACTGTAGGTTTTATATACCTTGTACACGGTTCCAAATCCGCCAGCACCTATCTTGTTGTCTGGGTGAAAATTCCTTGTTGCCAACTTGAGATCCTTATAGGAGTAAATGTTAACACCTTTAACGAAAGAGAGATCTTCTTGAAAGAAACATCATAGAAAGTGCTATATATTAGTATGTACTCAAAGGAAGCATATTTGTGCTAAGACTGCATTATAAAAGTAATAGTCTAGAACAATACAACAACAAAACACTCCAAATTAACTCTGCTCAAGAGGAATAAATTCATGCCATAAAAGGCAAATGAAAATGCAACAGAGTTCATACCTTCTCTATTTTGGGCCTGTTTGTCCCTTCTGAACAATGCACCAAAACAATTGAAAGATGCAAACATATCTCCAACCATCCTTTTACTCACTAGGAAAGATACTGTTCTAAATATCCTTAAATTGAAGACTGCCAAAGAACATAATGAGAAAATCAATACAAGTCCATAAGTAATTAGAAAATATGATACTAAAATTTATCCAAGCATGCATATTGACAAAAGAAAAGCAAGTACATTTCCAGCATCCACGCATAGGGAGGTAACCACAGGATAATTATATACAGATATAGTTTCACAGAAAAATAAATGGTCCTCAATAATTATGAAAGAAAACAAATTGAATTCTACATCCTATTGCTCCAACTATAAGCCAATAATTGTTGTGTCTGACTAACGGTCATAGCTTTTATCTTGACCAAGGCAAATACCCCTCTCAATGATGCAAATAGAAATTACTAAAAACCACCTGTAATGATTACTATCAAGTATTCGTGAATGCTTTAAACCACTATTGTTTATGGGATTTAGGCACTCAAGCTCTCTAAGTAAATATTGACTGACTGTTGAAATTCACTAGTGTTCTTAGATCTGAATTTCATGCTTGTGAGAATGAAATCCAAAGAAATTCTAATATGAAAGTTTGACTCCTGGCAAGTATTAAATTTCTTTCATGGATTTCTGATGCTATTTAAAACATAAAACTACAAGAACATAATCTTATGTACTTTTGTGCCTTTTGTATCAACAATTTTTGCATTGTTCTTCCTTGTATTTTTCAAAGTTGCTATAACACATTTGCTTTTCATACCTTCAAAAAAGTGTCATGCCCCCGAAATTGCAACATTAAAATATTTAAAAAAGAAACCCCAAGAATTAAAATGCAATAAATAACAATATAAGTATTAAGAATTTAATATTATTATTTTTATAACCATTATAATATAAAATAAAATATATAAAACTAATATCAAAATAAATATATTAACATATAAAGGGAAATACAATTATGGGGTATGCAGCGATTTATCATGACACATATAGGACAGCAGGAGCAGCGATTATGTTTGAATAAAAGGAAAAAGGAAAGACAGCGATTCAAAAAGACAAGGCAGCGCTGGTGTATGAAGGCAACGATTATTAATATGGTTTCCCAGGCAGCAATTAACATGTTCCCAAAGCAATGATTAGTGGGTGCAAAGGCAGCGATAGAAATGAATAAAAGATTAAAGATTAATAAGTGTAAAAAAGGCAGCATGGGGAATAGCTAACAAAGGTTATGACCTTTTAAAAGGGATATTACTTTTCAAAAGGGTGTCTGTGAGAAATAGGGAGGAAGATATCAGGATATATACTTGAAGAATTAAGATAAAGTCTGATCTGAAAGCATTCAAAAATAAATAAGGATCTGCACTCAGAAAGGCGGCAGAATGGAATATAATCAGATTTAAACACAGATATGTAAACAGCAAATAAGGACAGAAATAGGAATATTTCCTGAGCATAGCAGTAGGTATGTATGAAGAAGAAAATAGTTTAATGGAAGATAAATGAAGATAAATGATAAATCAATAAGGGGAGTAAGTTAAATATAATTACATATACACACATATATAGGACATCTATATATGTGAATTTATACGATTATGCAATAATGATGCTTGCAGCAATTATTGAGCCTTATAAGTAATTGTGACTCTTTAATAGAAGTATGGATACTAGATTCTTGTTTGTTTGATCTACACTAATGATATCTTCTGAATGTTAAGGAAAAGAGCAGATTTGGTTATTGATAGTAGTTAAGGTATACAGCAGAAGTAATCGATCAACAGCAGATTCAATCAAAGTAACAGCATAATCGAATCCTGTGGTATGATGTTTATTGAATCAGATAAATATAGATATTAAACACTGATATAATAGCATATTCTGTAGCATATATTTTCTGATATTATTAACAGTGATATGATCCTGGTTTGGCAATAATTGGTCATGAAGGGATGAGGCAGGACTACAAAAAGGGAGAACTGTGAGTTGGACACCCTATTATGCAAAAAAGGAGAACTGTGAGTAGGACACCATATTTTGCAAAAGGGAGAACTATGAGTAGGACACCCTATTATGCAAAAAGGGAGGATCAAGGATACCCTATTGCAGCCTCCCAACTATCCCCGCTTGAATCAATTTTTGAAGTGAATAAAGAAAGGTCTTCAATCATAAGAGGAGAGGTTGGCATGATGGAGGAGAATGATGTAAAGCCCTCACTAGGTACACCACCTCATGATGATGGTTGAGGACCATCGGTCAAGGACCACATGAGGCCACAGAGGATAAGGTCTTGCTGTTGGGCCTAAGGTAGAGGATACTTGGGGCACCTCATCATGTCCTCCTCATTATGGTTGAGCCCACATAGTCCTTGAGACTCGTTATATTGATATATATAATATTTCTTAGACTTAGAATTAAATGTATTTCATGTCATATTCATCTAACATGGTTGCAGGTTTCCATAACCAAATTTACACCATCTCAATTTTGAGTAGGGAATTATATCTTTAACTATAATCTGCTATTGGTTTCATTTGGAATTGTGATTTTAGGGAAAGTATAAGGTAATCCCAAAAGGGGACATTACAAAAAGCCTAACAAACATTGGACAAAAATGGATGGCAAGAAAGAGGCTCAGACTAAGTCAAACAAGGGCACACATGTGATTCATATGAGCAGAACACAGATAGCATCTCCAGGAAAGGTGTAACATTTTGGCTTTACCCAGCATCCTCCCTTTTTAGTCTGATTTGATGCTACCAACTCTTCAAAGCTACTTGGCAACATTATTCATAACGTCTGACTAATCATGAGAAAAGGGAAATCATTCTTCTCACTTTCTGTCACTTTATTGAGAGCCTGATAGTCCAGGCACATGCACATTGAGCCACCCTTCTTTCTACCCATGTTGTATAGCAGAGATGAAAGGAAGCCTGCAAGGACAGATATCATTGCATAGAAAGAACCTAATTTGATAGCACTACTTTACAGATTATTTTAAAGGTTGTGCAGTATTCTCTAGTTCAAAACAAGTTTTTAAGCTAAACAGGTATAGCAGTACTCCTGACAGTAACTGATATGTTCCCTGTATCTCTGATCAAAAAGTCATGTGCTCCAGGTATTGATGTATAGCTGCAGATGGCTTCATAATCAAAGATTTGGCATTTAGTATTTTATCAGTTAACACAGATAAACTGTCTGTTTATAACCAAGATGATCCAGACGTTATTGATTATGGTAGCACAACTCTTTAAACACTCATTAGAGTCACAAATGACCCCAAATGAGTAAATTCTGAGTCCAATCAAAGCAAAATATTCGGTTGGCATCAAAATGTAAAAGGCTTCTAACTCAGTGAAAACTCTTTTTACTTTTTTCCCATTGCCCTCAGGCATGTCAATGCACAAGACAACCCATCCAGGGAAAATAAATTTGATGGCAAGGGTTTATACTCATAGTCAGCGATTTGAGTTTAACCAGTTTCTATCAGATTTTCAAATGTGGGCAGAGGAACAGGCACACAGAGATTCTTGTGCAACATATCTGTTCCCAAGTTATATTTGAGGTCACAGAGGGAGGTGGGCCAAGTGTCATTGTGCAAAGTAGGTCTTCTCCTACAATGTTCATTTAGCATCCTTTATGTTTTTTATGCAATGGAAATCACTAGAAACCATCAATTTTAAATTGTAACCATCAATTTTAAATTGTATACTTTTTTTTTGAGACTTTATATACAACTTAAATATTTTCCTCTTCATCTTGGGTTTTCTTCAGCTGACAAGAAGGCAAAGTTTGAGAGAGCGTGCCCACTGCAGGAATGACTGTGAGTAGCAATGAAGATTTTTTGTTTAAGCGATCTTGTGCAGCTGTAAAAGGTGCAGGATCTGGTAAAAATGCTCTCACAGCAGCAGCAGGTTGGAAAGGAACAGTAGGAAAATGGTAAAGCAGGCAGAGTTGATCCCGTTGGTAGAACTAGATGATGAGATAGAGGAGAATGCAGTAATTTACAAAGAAAGGTGCTGATTGGAAGATTTCTTAATTTATGGCCAAATTTGATGAATCTGTTTGATTGAGCTAGGACTGTGTGGCATCCTCTTTTATCTGATAATATGAATATCTTTCCATGTGTACAAGATTTTTTCACAGTGATGTTTGCTTCAAAAATGAAAGAAATATGGTTTTGGCAAAGGGCCCTTGTGTCCGGAGAAATACCTTGCTTTTTACAAAACCCTGGTTTGCAGATTTTATTTTTTATCCTTTAGTGGAAGACTTTCGGGTTCTTCCAATCTAGGTAAGATTACCCAATCTTCCTCTTCATTTTTGGATCCCTTCTACTTTGGAAAGCATAAGTAATCCTTTAGGTACTTTTGTTTCCATATCCTCAGAAGCTGAAAAGCTTTCAAATTTCATTTTTGCTTGCATTTTAGTTGAGATGGATTTATTGAATGGAGTGCTAGGCGGCATTTGGTTAAAAGTAGGCAATGGTATATGGAAGCAGCATCTTGACTATGAAAATGTAGCATTTCAATGCAGAATTTGTTTTGTTATAGGACATACCATAGTTGGCTCACTCGCCAAAAACTCGTGAGTTTTTTTTTTCGCAAACGAGTTTTTGCGAGTTTTACTCGCAGAAAGTACAAACTGTACTTTTGCGAAAAACTCGCCGGAAAAACTCGCGAGTTTTTCAAAAAAAACCCGCGCGACCTGTGTGTTAAGCCCGCGGCCAGCAAAATGATCATTTCATTTTCTTTTTTCATCTGTTCTTCACTCTTGGCAGAGCAAAAACTTAGTCCACAACATTTTGCACCATTTTTCAAGGATTTTGCATCGAGGAGATGAGATTTGAAGGGGATTTTCATCAGATTTCGAAGGCAAATTGGATTTCAAGGTAGGTTTTCTAATTTTTCTTGTTCTTTCTTTTTTTTTCATTTTTTCTTCTTTTTTGTTGATTGTATGTTTAAAAAACATCATGAATGAACTATAAAACAAATTCAAATACATTTATATGTTTAAAAGAAGATTTAGATTCAACAAAACAAGAATTTGTGACACTTTTTTCTGATTTTTTACATATTTTGCTGATTTTTTCATTTTTTTCAAATTTTCTTCAAACCCTAGTTATTTTTTGTAATTTTGATTCTTCTTGTTTGTTGAAAACATGTTTAAATTTATATATTAGCTTAATTTGTTACTAATTTAAAGTAGTTTTCTGATTTTTACATTTTTTTCACATTTTTTTGTAACCCTAGTTTATTATTTTCTTTTTTTAATCCATTTTTTTTGATGAAAAATTGAAAATGTTTAGAGTTTAAAATCTTAAATTAGTTTACTGTTTATAATCTTAGATTAGTTTAGAATCTATTTTGAAATTTTCAATTTTGATTTAATCTAATTTAGCTTGTTTTTAAAATTTCTATCAAAAAACTAACAAGTTGTGATTTCACTTTGTGTGTGTACTGTGTAGGTAACAAGTTAATTGATCATGGCTTGAATCCGCTTCTACCCCTACCTCAGCCCCATCCGTGCCTGGGAGTGGGGAATATGTAGGCACTCGTCCAAAAGGAGCTAGAGATCCCGCTTGGAGATATGCATATGAAGGACCAGAACCTGGATCAGTGTATTGCATTAGATGTAAAGAAATTTACCGTGGAGGCATCAATCGCCTCAAATACCACCTTGCAGGCATCCCTAGACGTGATGCTAAGGCTTGCATAAACACCAATGAGGAAATCAAAAGACAAATGAATGCAATACTTTCCGCTGCAGAAGAAAAAAAGATGCAAAAAGCGAAGGCAAAAGCAGCAATGCAAGCTGCCATAGCTTCTTTTCAAGGTGTTGCAAGTGCAGTCAACCTTGACTCACTGTCAGATGATGATGATGATGTAGTAGCCGACATAGTGGGCTCTCTTCGTGGTCCATGTGTGCAAAGGCAACCCACCACCACTGCCATGCCTTCATCTTCCTCTACTAGAGTACCAGGGGTAGGATCAACACAGACACCTAGAGCCACAGGGTCACACATTGGTGATTTTTTTGTGCCTAGAAACACACCTGGTGCACAACCTTCTTTAGAGGCAATTGGGTGGAATAAGGAGGTGCGTGAGCATGCAGATGTTGCTTGTGCCGATTTTTGGTACTTCAACAACATCCCTTTCAATGTGGCAAGCTCACCTTATTGGGACAATTTGGTGACCGCATTGACAGTTGCAGGGAAAGGCTACAAGGCGCCTTCGCGCAAAGAATTGAGTGGAAGGTTAGAAATTAGTTTATGTTCTTTAATTTAATTTTATGTTTCTTAAGTTTAATTTATGATTAATTTAAGTTATTTTTTTGTTTACAAATTAAAATTGTGTACTTAATTTCACTTTGTACTTGTAGGTTGCTTTCTAATGCTACTGAAAGGGCAAAGGCAGTGATACAAGAACAAAAAGAAGAATGGAAACAATATGGCTGCACTATTCTTTCTGATGGGTGGACGGATGGAAAAAACCGTACCATCATAAATTTTTTGGTTTCTTGCAAAAATGAGGTGGTGTTCTTGAAATCCGTAGATGCCTCCAGCATAGTAAAAAATGCAGAAAATTTGGCTAGAATGTTGGAGCAAGTGTGCATGGAGGTTGGGCTTGAAAATGTCGTGCAAATCATAACTGACAATGCAGCGGCATATGTGGCAGCAGGAAGAATCCTCCAAGATAGACACCACACAATTTTTTGGACACCATGTGCTGCCCATGTCCTTGACCTTCTTTTGGAGGACATAGGAAAATTACATTGGGTCACACCGATTGTAGAGGATGGAAGAAGGATCACTAAATACATCTACAATCACCCTTGGGTTCTTAACTTGATGAGGGAGCACACCAATGGGAGAGACTTGGTGAGACCTGGTGTGACAAGGTTTGCAACGGTTTTCTTAACGTTGCAAAGCATTCTTGGCGCATTGACGGCTTTGAAACAAATGTTTGTGAGTCAAGCATGGATAGACTCACCTTATTCAAAGAAGCCGGAAGGAGAAAGAGTTGCAAGCATTGTCTTCGAGCCCCTCTTTGCACAAAGAGCAACAGAGATTGTGAAGGTAACTTCAAAACTTTGAGTTTGAATCTAAATTCAAATTGAACATTTTCTTAAAGTTAATGTCTTTCATTGTAAATTTGTAAATTACTAAATTGTAACTCTAATAGTTTTTTGCATTTTTAAATTTATATTGTAGGTGTCAGAGCCCTTGGTTAGAGTGCTCCGTTTGGTGGATGGGGATCAAACCCCAATGGGTTATCTTTATGAGGCCATGGATAGGGCCAAGGAGGCTATTAGAAATTATTATAAGGGGGACAGCCTCAAGTTTGATCCCATTTGGGAGATTATTGACAGGAGGTGGAACAATCAACTCCACCAACCTATCCATGCAACAGGGTACTTCTTGAACCCCCGTTTCATCCATTCAGGCACCTATACAGATCCTACTGGAGAGGTTATGGAGGGCCTCACTACTTGCATTCAGCGGATGACATCCACGCCTGATGAGGCAGACTGCATTGTTAATGAATTGCAAAGTTACAGGGAAAAAAGGGGTGTACTCTTCTCTTCAGACTTGGCAAAGAGAGCAGTATCTAGGCTGCCACCAGGTATAAAATTTGAAATTTACAAGTTACAAAAATGAAAATTTGATAGTTACAAGTTACAAGTTACAATTTTCTAACTCTTTCTTCTTTTTTTTGTAGATGTTTGGTGGACACATTGGGGTGGAAAAACCCCACATCTTCAAAACTTTGCCCTCCGTGTTTTGAGCCAGCCTTGTAGTTCATCCAATTGTGAGCGCAATTGGAGTTTGTTTGAGGCCATCCACACAAAGAAGAGGAACAAACTCGCTCAAAAACGCCTCAATGACCTTGTCTATGTGCAATATAATCTTCGATTGCGCATAAAAAAGGTAGAGGAGATATCATATGATGATCCAATTGATTTGGAGGAGATAGATCCATACAGTGATTGGACAGGGCGAGGGGAGCAACCTCCATTGTTTACCGAGGATGAGATTTATGATTTAGAGCGACAGGCAATGGAGGAGGGTGGATTTACATTCTCATTGGATGACCTTGAGGATGATCCTGAGGAGGAGTCATTGCCAGTGCCACCACCAGCAGCTGCAGGAGGATCTACATCTAGGATGGAGGTTGAGGAGCCACAGGCACAGCAGGAGCGGAGTCCTATGATTACACGGACACCCTCTTCCGGTCCCATACTGAGATCTAGACATGGGAAGAGGAAGATGTGATTCATGTGAATTTGTAAAAACTGAAATATATTAATGTTTATGACATATGTAGTATTTACTTTCAGTTTTACAAAAACAATTTGCTATTTCATTTTGTTTCAGACTATATCATATCAGCACATTGAGCATTCCACATGAGGATGCCATTTTGTATCCAATTTCTTTCAAATCAATCAAATATAGCTTGTTTCTTATATGTACTCATTTATTGACTCATTGGATGCATCTTATCTTTGAATTTTGCAAAAAAAATGCGTTTTTAGTGAAGTTTAAGCAATTTTTTAAGTTCCCGAGTTTTTTGCCGAGTTTTTTCCGAGTTTTTGCCGAGTTTTTTGGGCTTGCCGAGTACTTGAAAATGCCGAGTTTTCCAACTATGGGACATACATCTGCTTCTTGTCCAGGTATATCTAGAAATGGTAAGACATCAAGGTGGCATAAGGATGAAACACAGCAGAATGCAAACATTTATTGCAATATCTGAAATGAAATCCTCTGGAGTTAACAGTTTGCAGGAAGTTTCTCAAAAGGAAAAGAATGTGGAAGAATCTAAAAGAATGCACCAGCCAGTTTTAAAGGATTGAGAAGAATCTAAATTTAGAGATTGGGAAAGGAATGCTTTGGAATATACTATATGTGAGGGTTAGAATGTATTAAAACAAAGAAATCTAAACTATCTTTACAAAATGCAACCTTGCAGTCACAGAGGTTGATTTTAAATTCAGTCTTTATGGTTATGAAAAAAATTGTGGTATTGTTATAATTTATGTCATTGTGTTTGATTATGTTGAAGGGTTGGGACCCCATTAATCAAACCCCAATAATTTAATTTAAAATTTAAAATTTCTATATCTTCTTTATCTATTAGATTTTGATATTGGTACATATTTTAGCACAAATCTGTATAATTCTATGTTTCATGGTGTTTTGGGGATGAGGGCGGAAGGATGACGGTGGACATGTTTCAAGGATGGTAGTCCAGGGGCCATTTTTTGGGGACAGCAGGGGGAATACTCAAATTTCTACAAGACTAACTAGACAGGAGATCAAAATTTATGTTTAGACATTCAGATAATGTATCGAATTCAATATTAATCTATTAAAATTAAATCAAAGATTAAAAATGTAATGGACATGGCTGAATCAACCAGTCATAGTACTAAATTTTTTAAAGTAAAACAGAAGGTTTAAAATATAATTATATCACGATTCAGATTTTAAAAGAGCATAACTGGATAATGGAAAGACGAAAATAACCTTCTAATTGGGATACTAGGCATTCATTTTGTGAGTGTATAACTTGTGAACTGCTTCCAAGACACCTAATTGAAAGCTACTCAGAGTAAAAACGAACAATTTGTCCCAAAAACCTCATCAATCCAGACATTTTGCCTCCAAATTTCTAGAAGGTGACATACTCACCGTGGCAAAAGTTTGAAATTCTCTGTACCAAGTTTCATATAGAAATAACTGTATCAAACACACCATATCAGACATCTGTAAATTAGTATAACTACTATTTCAACAGCCAAGAACCTTAATGTAGTTGCCTTAATAACAAAAATCCATCATCATCAAGCAACAATGTTTAGAGTGCAGTTCAATAAATGATTATGCTCAGCTAGAATAGTTAAAATTTTATAATGAAAAATGGAAATGATATATCCATCAAAGTAAATGACTTCTTTTTGTAGTAACCACCCATCAGAACACATCACAAACCACTAAATTTATACGATGCCCCTTTAAAACTGTTCTAAAAATAAATTCAAGTATTTTTTTTAAAAACATGTGAAATTGCCTTTTTTCCATCCATGATGCCTAGACATCCCCTGGATGGTCAAGGAACATCTGAGATGTCCCTAGCCGCCCTGGAGATGGCCAGGTGTCTCGCAGACATTTCCTAACATTTTATGCCATTTTGAAGTTTTGGGAAAAAAGAAAAGGGACAGCCAGGGGACGTGCCCTGTTGTCTTGCCATCTCAGAAACACCATGGGGGACAGGGTCATTGGTTTTTAGGGCTGGGTATGCATCCCCATGGAACATAGGACTATAATTTGGATATCATTGAAGAAAATTTCTTGCCAAATGAAAATACATATACGCAGTTTCTTAAAAATTTCCTCTGTTTTATGATTCAATTTTCAGAGTCTTTTTCCAAGTCGTGGACCAAGTTGAATTTCCATACAGTTTTGCACAGTCCAATTCTTGTATTAAGGATGCCTTGAGGTACAGAGTTTCAATTCTTGTGGCCAGTTAGGACCGCTCCTAGTCAAAAGGTGCAAGTTCAAGTCTATCTGACCTTTTTAACAGGGAAATCGAACAAAACCATGGCATTCATAAAATTATAGATTTCCATATCTCCAAAAGAGATAACTGTAAAGCGCATGGCTGCATAAACATCCAATTTGCTTTTAGATAATCCCGGGTTCAATCCTTGTCAGGCATGCTATATTCCTAAGCATCTTTACTTCGAATAATAATTTCCAAGAGAAATACCTTTCGAATAGTAATTCCTTACATATTTCCCAGTATACTATAGTTATTAATTAATATCCCAGTGCCATTCTTATTATGCCCAGCAGTCTCTGATTCAATCCCCATTGGACATGCTCCCTATCTGAAAAAGTTGCGTGCCCTCATATATTTAACATTGCTTTTGGGCCGAAGAATAGCCATGGTACATTCTCCGTGATGGCACGCAACTTGAGATCGAACTGCGGTATACAAACATTCGGTTGGTTGTGATTCCGTGGCCGAATAGAAATCATTCTGGCGATCGATCCTATCTGATTCGATTGAGTGGGGGATAAGAAGAAATCAATTCAGGGGTTCCCTCCGTCATACAATTGAACAAGAAATGAAATAACCTGTCCAATTTCCATTGTCTAATCGGATGAGCTTAAGTCATATCCATAGCAGAGCCACATTTCCAAATCCCTGTGGGACATAGATCAAAAGCATCGAGGTTGAGTACAGCTACACATCCAACTCTGGGTGCCGCATACCCCAATGCTACCCAGGAAGGGGATTTCTGAATTATTATGAGAAATTATAAGCTACTCAATTCCCGTTGTACTAAGGATAAAAGTACAGAACCTTTCGATATTTTTAGGAAAAACGGATCAGTGGTAAAGCAAGCTAGCATGCAAATGGAGGTGAAAGCCTAAGAGCGTGTTCTATTAACTGTCTATATTAGAATATTTCAGAAAAAAAACTCAACGGGATTTTAAGATTTTAGAAAAATAAATAGAATACGTAATAAGTTTAAATCCTACATAATAAATATTTTTCAACATGGCATGGGATCCAAGCTATGTAACTATTAACCAGTCCTCACTAGTCTCAGTTTTTAAAACTAGTATGAAAAGCCAGGCAAAGTAACCACATACAGCTGTGCAGTTTTAGGGGCTGTCCGAAGGTCAACCAAGTAGTCCAGCTCAAATCGAATCTGGGGAGCTCCTATGTTCGAACCCTAACTGGTTTTCCGACAAAATCGATGGACGTGGAGAATTTGTCATTTTTAGCAGTCATCTTCCACTGCAATTTTTGGCCCAAGTTTCATCACGGTGCATTCTCCATAGAGTTAAGTCCCACAATTGATGACAAGAAGGCATAACTTAAGAATTTTTTTGCAAAAGAACAATTTCCATGACATTAATAACAGAAATACAGAACCAGCAAACAAAAGCAAAGACCAGAAATGAAAGAAAAACCATCTTGCTAAAACCTCCGTTACAATTTATCGACAATTTTACAGGCAATTATAATTACGATTTAGACATAAACATTCAGACATCTAAGAAGTGATCGGTGCTACTTACAATTGAATTTTTTGTCGACAAATTGTTACGCAGATAGAGATCTTACAGAAGATTTTATACAAAGGAGATCGTACAGAAGATTTCATTAAAGGGAGGAAAAGTTCAAGGCAGGGACTTTGTCAATGCCCTCATCATACTTAAGGATATGAAGAGCAACGTTTCATCGGCACGTAGCTGAGAGAGTTGCTGCAAGTGAAAACGATGCTGAAGTTCTTCAACACAAAGAAATTTGGCAAAAGTTTTCAACTTGTTATAAAAAATTATAATTCTAAATATTGTTCAAAAGTTGGATTACCCAAAGTAGTCTTTGATGGGGTTTTATTTTGACAGGTGGAGCATGTTTTATGTGTATTTCTTAATTGAATTTATTTTTATAAATATAGTTTAAGAAAATCTTAAGTTGTCAATTTGATAAAATTTATTTATAATGTATTGATATAGAGATTTTATTATAAATAAAGTTTAAGAGAATTTCAAGTTGTCAAGTGATTGTTAGTTTATTGGTGTAATTGAATGGTTCATAAAAAGTCTGAAAAAATTCGCTTTGTTTAGTGTAAATGATTTAATAGTTGATGAATAAGTTTACTTATAATGTATTGATATAGAGATTTTATTATAAATAAAGTTTATGAGAATTTCAAGTTGTCAAGTGATTATTAGTTTATTGGTGTAATTGAATGGTTCATAAAAAGCCTGAAAAAATACATCTTGTTTAGTGTAAATGATTTAATAGTTGATGAAATAGAATTTTCAACGCTTTAATATGAAGATTTCACATAAGACAAATTCTTTGAAATAAGGAGGCACTTGGTGATGTAAGTCGACCCTACCATATGAAACAATTTTTTTGTGACAATTATCTATTTAAATGCGTCTTTCAAATGTTAAGATATAATCTTATTTTAAAATGTATATACCATAGAGTAGATATGTGTGTAATGGTGAAATTTGCATTCCCATGTTATTTATCATTTAGTTTTATATATGTTTGGAGAAAATGTCTTAATACATGTACATATTAACAAATTGTACAATCATGTGCAAAGCTCGATTCATTCACTTATTATTTTACCTATACCCATACACACATCTCCATACATTTATTCACATTGTATTTATACATGAACACATTCAAGTGCTTTCACCCAAACCATACATTGATTATGTTTGTTTGTACATCTATTCTAATATATCCATTATTTATCTTACTTTGACCATTTCCATGTCCTAAGTTATTTCAATGGTCACATACTTGATCCTTAAAATTTTAAAATTTAAATTCAAATTTAGTTGACTCCACCCAATATATGAACTATTTTGAGACAACTAAACACACATTGATGTTGTTTGATTATATGTGTTTGTATTTAAAGGCATGGATTTGTATCCATTTCACATCTTCACACATATGATCATCTTCTCACATCCTATAAGCATTTAAAGAGCAAGCAATAGTGGAAAACTTCAGTTTGGTGCAATAAAACGAATCTACATATCAATTCTAAGACATTGCTTGTTGATATTTTACATGGTTTTCTAAGGGTTGACCTAAGTGAACATATAACCTTACAACATTTTAGTAGTCCTCTAAAGGTATTTATAACTACCACAAATATTTAGTGTAGAGCAAAAGAAAACTAAGTGAACCAAAAAGCAGAAGTGTAAAACCAAATAAATCATATCCACGTGACAAAAGAATGAATATACATAGATGTGGAAGAGACCTTGAGGTGTAGACTTTGCCTCGAATAAAGCTTAGTACATCATTTACTAGTCCAATGATAATCAAATCTAGTATCAACATTAGAGTTACACATTATGTACTTACATCTCATAATTATTAAAATAAATTGATTTATGTTGAGCTATGAGAATTTCATTTGATTAGCCTATACTAAGTATATGAAAAGTTTTTTTTCCTTTACAATATGTAATTATAGTCCATAAATTTTGACAATTTATCCATCCCCTTTCATATCATATAATATTCCCAAAATTTTGATTGTATTTAAAAAAAGACCTAAATACAATCATATGACCATCAAATTTGGCCCTATTTGAGAAGACACTATACATGTTAGAAGTACAAAGGTAAATTCTTTTCTTCTAATTTACACTCAAGACTTTGAGAGCATTCATTTTTTTGGAAGTACATGCTCCATATTTACTATTGACATGTAGTAATAGTAAATATATACATAAAGACTTGATGATTTGTGGCATATTTTTATTTGATTATTTAATTTGAAGAGGTTGTAGATTAATATAGGTAATAAATTTGATAAAAAATTTTACACTCATTAACTTTAATGTTTTAAATATTTATTGTAGGTCAATTTTAATATGGTTACATTTATTGCTAGTTGATAATAAATATATAAGGTTGACAAAACTCTTTTTTTTTTCAGATATTTGAAACAATGATGTGTAACAAAGTATTGTCAATGAAACTTTTAAGAGTTTTTTGTTGTTTTCACTAATTTTTAAAAGAAAATTTAGCCCTACAAGGTATGTAGTTTACAGATGAGAATAGACAACTTAAAGGACAATTGACTAAATCATTTTAACATTTTGAGATTTATGAAGGCAAAAAAAATTAATCTAAAAGATGAAACTTAGATTGTCTTCATTGCTTCTATGGTTTTAGGGACTTGATACATATAAGGTATGTAGTTCACACATGAGAATAAACAACTTAAAGGACAATTGGCTAAATCATTTTAACATTTTGAGATTTATGAAGTCTAATAAATTTAAAGCAAAAAGATGAAACTTAGATTGTCTTCATTACTACTATGATTTTGGGGACTTGATACATACACAATGCTCTTAAAGTGTTATATATATATATATATATATATATATAGAGAGAGAGAGAGAGAGAGAGAGAGAGAGAGAGAGAGCACATTAAATTAAAATAAATTAAAAATTTAAATATAAATATCACATAAAATTATTCTTATCTAAATGATTTTAAATATATAAATTAATTAAAATAGACAACAAGTGGAATATACTTCACTGCATGAGTAATGAATTGTTGATTGAACAAAATTTACATAAATCTTCTTTTTTATTCGACTAACTAAAAAAATACTTAAATATTAAAACTCTATTTTTTAAACATAATCTCCATAATTTAAGTAGTAGAAAGATGATTTTGTAATAATAGAAATGGTATAATATTTTAATTTTAATTAAAAAATTGTAATAAAAATTATAGAAAATCTCATTAAGCTTTCTAAATTAAGTCAATTGATATGATCAATATGTGAGATATGGACTAAGCTTTCCTGCATCTTCCATCTAGTGGAATGGGTTCATCCAATGGTTCATCCAATCTAATGACTTGTCCCTTTTCCCTTATCCTTAACAAGCAACTCAAGGGTAAAAGGGTAAAAGGAATATAAACTTTTAGAAATTTGTGGGATCTCTTAAATCTTTGGTGGGACCTTTGAAGGTAATTATAGGACTTTAAAGTTGTTTTATAAACATGTTATTTGGAAAATATTATTGTCATGCTACATCAAATATCTTATCTTATAGTCAAAATGTCTATAATTGCCCTATATAAAATTTTGAAAGTTTGTAGATTGTTTAATGGAAAAATTCATATCTTCCCCCTCATATCTATGCTCTCTTCTCTCTAATTTTACTAGAGACTTAACAACTAATAAAACCACTTATCTAACCTTGAGTGGTTGATTCTCAATGCCTCTAATTGGAGATCCAATGTTGATTCCCAAGCCCAAATCACATCCTATAAACTTCTACACTTTCAATTGCCTATAAGTAATTGCCTATGCTTTGCCTATGCTTCCTTCATATCCAACCTTTCCTTTGCCCCATTTATAATAATAAAGAGTCATGTAAGCAAGGCTTTTTGGTTTTGCCCCTCAACACACCTCACTTAGTTTGCTCCTTTTGGTTGCCGCCTATCTTAGAGAGTTGTTTTTCTTGGCCTCTCTATCTCATAATGGTGTCTAGGTAAAACTTGTATACAAATTGTTATTAAGCACATTTAGAAATTGAGATATTTGATAAATTTGTGTTATATATGTGATTATTATTTGAGTGCTTTACGCTAACCTCATTTTTTAATAGTTAACCTCACTTGTATTTCATAGTACTCCCTGTGCTCACTTAGGACTGGTCTAAAATCAAGATGACATAACTAAGAAGATTAAAGTAATCCCAATTTGTGTGGAAAATTTGTCAACTCTTTGTACAACTCTCAACAACAAGGAAATCATTGATAAATCATAACATGTACCAAATTGAAGAATTCCAATGGTAGTTATTCTCTTATATGTTTTATTGACTAAATTCTTAAGCATCATATTTACCATTTTTTAGTATGAATAAAATGTAAAATTGTTATTGACTATTAAATTAGATAATATTTAAATAATATTTTATTACACTAAAAAACATTCTATTAGAGTAACACGACTTGGAGTCTCATGTCTTAAATATAAATCAAAACACAATTGACACATGTTTACAAAAATTTAAACTATAAAATTATAACAAACATGATTAAATATAGAAACAGAACATATAAATATATATTTATAGCTAAATTTCTCACATTCAAAAATAAATACATATAATAAACTAATCAATTTTTATTTCATAGAAAAATTATTGTTTTTAATATACAAAAAAAATATTTAGTAGTAAAATAAAATGAAAATAATAAATAATGATTTATATGAAAATAAAATTAAAAATTACAAATAAACATAGAATATATATATATATATATATATATATTCATATATAAAAAAATAACTCTTAAATAAACAAATTATATATTTTTAGATAATTTTTAAATAAATATACTCATTTTTTATAAAAAAAAGTAACTCTTAAATAAACAAATTATATATTTTTCGATATTTTTAAAATAAATATATTGATATTATACTAATAACATATATTCTGATATTGAACACCATACTTGTATGGGTCCAACTATCGAACCTCCCTCTCCAGTTTTGGGAGGAATCTTGTTATGAAGCTATTGGCAACACCATTGGACACTTCCTAATGGTGGACTCTACAACTAGGGAGCTAGGGCATACTACGGTAGCTCGGTTGTTGGTCGATTTGGATATCTCCAAACCTCTCCATGGTGATGTGGTCTTGCTGGTCGAGGACAGACCTTGGAAACAACTCTTGGACTATGAGGGTCTCCCCTTTCAATGTAGGAGTTGCTTTTCGGTGGGTCATTTGGCCTCGGCTTGCTCTCTTGCCTGTCGCAAGGGCGCTGCGACTTGGTGGAAGGATGCTCTCTCAGAACACCTTACTGTGGATTCTCCTCCTTCGGTTAGTTCCTCTTTGGAGGCTAACCCTCCCGTGACTACCCAATTTTCTCCTCCCTCCGCGGAACCCTCTGTTGTCTCTGCTCTATCAGAGCTTTTTGATGACACTGTGTTGTCTGAACTTGCACATCCTACGCTGATCGACTCTGTTGGACCCTTGGTTGCTCCCATCTCTATTACTCCACTTGCGGCTCACCTGCAGCATGGTGGCCCCTCTTTTGGGGGGGGCGGTTGTGGTTCCACTCCCCTCACCGTCTGAACCCGCCTGGTCGGTTGTGCTGAGGAAGAAGAAGGGTCTCCCCAAATCCGTTGTCTCTCCACGGCCTCAGGTTCAGGGAGTCAGTTTGGACCCCCTTGTTTTGGGGCTTATATAATTTTTGGGTTGTTTTATAGCTGTCGATGAGCCTGATTTTTTTCTCTAGTTCAACCTTGTCTGAATTATGTTTTTCTTTGACCTTTTGGACTTTTTGTGTACAAGTTACGACACCCTGTAAATGCTACTTACCTTTTCAAAAACATATATTCTAAATGATATAACACTCTTATTAAAACTTTTATTCAATTAAAAAAATAATAAATCACATCTAAAATATAATATCATATGTTGTAGATGATGTAATACTATTATTCAACGGAAGAAACGGCTTAAATTGGCTTTGACCAGGTAATTATACGAAAAACCGCGCTTTTGAGTGGGTTTGACAGAATATGAAGAGCAGCCCCCTTTGCCCACAAATCAAAGCTATACCAAGAAATTCCAAATCAACCGCCATATTAGAATACAATTAAAAAATAAAAATTACACACATTCGTCCACATGGTTCAATGAAAAAGACTTGACCACGTGGCTTAATTAAAAGCTACTTGGACCACGGGGCTCAATTAAAAGATAGTTGGACCACGTGGAAAATGCTGTAATTCACGTGCATCAATTTAAATAAATTATTATACTCCATTCTCACCAATCACACCCTCAACTTTGTTCTTGCATAACTATATAACTATGCATATACTGTAAATTTTAATTCTATTTATTCCAATCATCATAAGTTGACTTTGAGAAATTTTAGGATTCCTCCTTAAATTGAACAAAAGGTGGATGAATAATTGCCTTTATAATTTATTCAAAACTTTTCAATTCTTTTAGTAAATCAAAAGCCAAAGACAACTATTACTCACTATAATATTTAGAGACAAATTGCTTATTATCATATTATTTGGTTTACTTTCATGTTGCTTTATTTCTATAAAAGACTTGGTTTATAATTTTTATAAATAATTAGGTAACTTTTTTATCCATCAATTCTTTTTTTATTTTTAAAAGTATTTTGAAACATCTTGTTAATAAATTTAGGAATGTGAATTAAAATATTATTAGTAAAAAAATTAAAAAATTATATTGAGGAGTCAAAGATTAATTTTTCTTTAGTAAAGATCTCGACATTATAAAAGATGAGATGGAAATTGTGTCCTTACGACGTTTCAGATCATTCCATGATCTATTGTCAGGAGTTCTAGGAAAATTCATCATCAATAATTCACCGCCAACAATTCAATTCATTTCCAACGATTCATCGCCATGAAAAATTCATCTTATGAAATGTGAAAAGTACCGTTACAGTGGAAAATTCGCCTCCCACATCGTACATACGCGTATTGTGTATAGAGGGCTGGATAGACGTCGCCCGTACGTAAAAGAGGACGGAACATTGATGGCGAAAGGGACGTATTTTAAGGTTTAGACATGAAGATATTCAGATATTTATGAATAAGTACAAAATTTAAGTTTTATCGAAAAGGGTGGAGTAGATTTCTAAGAGTGAAAGCAAGAACATGTCGGCGGATCGTACGGACCTTTTGAAAACCAACGGGCGGAAGCTGTTATCCTTAGTCTTCAAAGGTTAGACACGTATTTAGGTTTCGAAATTTGTTTCACACTGTCAAAAATGTTTTATGTTGGAAAAGGGGTTTTGTTTTTCTTTCAATTCGTAGAAAACAATTTCCGTCACGAGTATGTGGTAGAATATGAAGGGTTAAAAAGAAATTTAGAAGGGTTTAATTATGTAGATGTGTAAGGTGTATATTAGTATTTATTAAATGTATTTAAATTTTGGGTGTATAAGATATATAATATATGTCGAGAGATATTTTTTTCAAAATGTTTATTGTAGTTTTATGTGAATTTTTTTATTAAAAATAGATGTTTTGAGAAGAAAATCTTTGGACGTATTTTATATATATTATTAAAATTATATATATATATTAGTAGCAATCACAATGAAACATGGAAGACAAAATTATCATGGTTAGGGTTAATATTAGGGTTAGGGTTTGTGTTAAGGTTTGGGATAGGATTGAGATTAACATTATGAATAGGGTTAGGGTTAGGGTTAGAGATAAATTTAGGATTACGATTGGATTAACCTTAATAATAAGATTAGGGTTAGGGTTAGGGTTAGGGTTACGATTACAATTAGAGGTAGAATTATAATTTGGATTGGGTTATCATCATAATTAGGGTTAGGGTTAAAACTAGGATTAGGATTAGGGTAAGAATTTTAGTTAGGGATAGGGTTAGGGTTATAGATAGAAGTAGGGTTAGGGTTATGATTAGATATTGAATTATGGTTAAGGTTAAGGTTAGGGTTAGGATTAAGGTTTTAGATACTACCAAAGATATAATTAGGATTATGGTTACAATTATGATTATGGTTTAGGTTAGGTTTAGGGTTAAGGTTAGGGTTATAGTTAGACACAAACTTAGGGTTAGGGTTTGGTTTTGGGTTTAAGGTTAGGATTAGGGTTTGAGTAAATTTTTGAGTTAGAATTTGGTTAGGGTTTGGTTTAGGGTTTAGGGTTTAGGGTTAGGGTTAGGGTTAGGGTTAGCTTTATGGTTAGGATTGGGTTAGGGTTAGGGTTTGAGTTAATGTTTTGGAACTATAATTAGGGTTGCAATTAAGGTTAGGGTTAGGATTGGGATTAGAGTGAGGATTATGATAAGAGACATAATTAGGATTAGGGCTAGGGTTGCAATTAGAATTAGTATTATTTGTAGAATTAGGGTGGGTTAGAAATATTGTTAATGTTAGGGTTAGGGTTAGGGTTATGTTAGGGTTAAAATTTGAGTTAGAATTAGGGTTAGAGTTGTAATTAGAATTAGTGCTAGTTATAGATTTAGGGTGATTAAAAAATAGTGGTAGTTTTAGTGTTACAATTAGAATTATAATCTTATCCCTTGTCCTACTTGTAATGCTAATCCAAATTATAACCTTAACAATAATTCTAGTCCTAAATTCATAATCATACTTATAATAAATACCTTAATTCTGATTGTAGCCCTCATTAAAACCTAACCCTAACCCTAAATTAAGCTTAACCCCAACCTAATTAAATACTAATCCTAACACCAATTGAACCCTTACCCTAATTGAATATAAACCCTAATCAAAACCCTAATTGAATCTTAACCCTTATTGTAATTGTAACATTGACCCTAATCCTAACGAGCCTAACCCTTATTAAACCCTAACCCTAATAGTAATTAATCCCCAACCCTAACCCTTACTCTAACATTGACCCTAATATTAACTTATAACTCTGAACTCTAACCTTAATATAAATATAACACTAACTCTAACTTATAACTCCTAATCCTAACCCTAATTGAACGCAAATCGTAGCCTTAGGATCTATCTTAGAATCCTGAATCTAACCTTAAGACGATGGGTCTAATTGACTGAAACATTAACAACACCTCAATCATATAATGTAACCTGATCATGCCATTATCTCAGTATCACAAAATCCACTTTTTCATTCACAATATAAACAAAATGTTGATAAAGGCAATTAAACATCGATATGAGAAATTTAATAACAATAGGAATAACACATAATATTTGGCTCAATAGCAGTAGGAAGTTCACTCAAATGCGCATAGGAAGAGATCATCAAATATAAAATCAAAGAACTCAGATTTCACCAAGATTAATCACTGTGTCTTGATTCATCAAAGAGGAACACTTTACAGATCCAAAAGGAAACACAAAAATGAGTCAGAAGGATATTGAAGAGATTAGTTATCAACTAAATCATAATCTCTAGACACATAGAAGCCAGACGAGATGCAATAGACACTAACCCTTATTGAATCTTAACCCTTATTGTAATTGTAACACTAACCCTAATCCTAGTTGAATTATAATCCCAACCCTAACATAAAAATTTATCCTAGAACCCTAACCCTAAGTAAACATCAATTGAACCTAACCCTAATTGAATCTTAACCCTTATTAAACCCTAACACTAATAGTAATTAATCCCCAATCCTAACCCTAACCCTTACTCTAACATTGATCCTAATATTAACTTATAACTCCTAACTCTAACCTTAACATACAAATATAACCCTAACTCTAACTTATAGCTCCTAACCCTAACCCTAATTGAACCTAAACACTAATCCTAACTTTAAGTCTAACTATAACCCTGATGTAACCTAAACACTAACCCTAACCTTAAGTCTAATTGGAACCTTAATTAAACCCTAAACTAAAGCCTAAATGAACCCTAACTATAACCGTACTTTAACCCTAATTATAATTGAATATTAATCCTAACCTTAGTTAAACCCTAACCCTAATTGAATATAAACCCTAATTGTATCCCTAATTAATTTTTAATTGAATCTTAACCCTTACCATAATTGTAACCCTAACCCAAATCCTAATTGAATTCTAACCACAATCCTAAGCCTTACCCCAAACTTTATCCTAGAACCCTCACCCTAATTGAACATCAATTGAACCCTAACTCACCCTAATTTAATCTTACTACTAATTAAATCCTAACCCTCACACTAATTAATCATCTAACACTAACCCTAAGACTTACACAAACCCTAACACTAATCTTAATTTGTAACTCCTAACTCTAACCCTAATATAAATCTAACCGTAACTCTAACCCTAATTGAATGCAAATCCTTTAACCCTAGGATTTATATTAAAATCCTAACCCTAACCCTATTAAAATTCAACCTTAATTAAGCTTGTTCCCTAACTCTAAGCCTAACCTATTGAATTTTAACCCTAATTGAACCCAAACCACAATCTAAACCCTAATCCTTATGCTAAACCCAAGCTTTATTTTAGAACCCTAACCCTAACTAAACCTTGACCTATCTTTAATCCTAGTTATAACCCTAATTTACCTCTAATTGAATCCTAATTGAAGCTTAATCCTAACTGATCCCTAACCCTAACCCTATCCCTAATTTAACCCTAATCCTAATTAATCCTCAACCCTAACCCTAATTGTCATCCTGATCTATCTTCAATCACCTAAACCCTCCAAGCTTTATCTTAGAATTTTTATTGAACCCTAACCTAATTTAATCCTAATCATAATCATATCCATCTATCTATATACATATATATCTCCCTCTCTCTCCTTTAAGGAGATATACATATATATCTCCCTCTCTCTCTATATACACTTATATCTCCATCTCTCTCTAATATACATATATATCCTAATTTAATACATTTGTACCTTTCTCTATATATATCTCCCTCTCTCTACCTCTATATATAACTTCCTATATCTTTCTATCCCTCCATAGATCTCCCTCTCTTTGTCTCCCCCTCTTTATATCTCTATTTCTCTCTCCCTCTCTCTCCATATCCATCTTCATCTATATCTCTATCTTCCTTTCTACCTCTCCCCTATCTCTATCTCCTTACCTCCCCTTGCATATCTCTCACTCTTTCCCCTATATATTTTCTAATCTCTCTCTCTCCCTATCACTCTCTCTTTCTATATCTCTATACTTCTCTATTCTCTCTCTATTTCTCTCCCTCTAACTCTCTCCCCCTATATATATCCCTCTCTATCTATATCTCAATATCTCACCCTCACTCACTCACACACACTCCCTATTTCTCCCTCCCTATATTTATCTCTATATATTTCTCTCACTCTCACCCTAATTGAACCCAAACCATAATCCAAACCCTAATTGAACCCTAACCCTAATGCTAAACCCAAGCTTTATTTTAGAACCCTAACCCTAACTAAACCTTGACCTAACTTTAATCCTAGTTATAACCCTAATTGACCTCTAATTGAATCCTAATTGAACCTTAATCCTAATTGATCCCTAAACCTAACCCTATCCCTAATTCAACTCCAATCCTAATTAATCATTAACCCTAATTGTCATCTTGATCTATCTTTAATCACCTAAACCCTCCAAGCCTTATCTTAGAATTTTTATTGAACCCTAACCTAATTTAATCCTAATCCTAATCATATCTATCTCTCTCTATATAAATATATATCTCCCTCTCTCCTCTAAGGAGATATACATATATATCTCCCTCTCTCTATATATACATATATATCTCCATCTGTCTCTAATATACATATATATCCTAGTTTAATACATTTATACCTCTCTTTATATATATCTCCCTCTCTCTCTCTCTCCCTATATATATCCCTCTCTATCTATATCTCAATATCTCTCCCTCACACACACACACACACACACACTCCCTATTTCTCCCTCACTATATTTCTCTCTCACACACAAAAAATCCCTATTTTCCCCTCCCTATATCTGCATCTCCCCCTCTATTTCTATCTCTCTCCATCTCCATCTCTATTACTCATCTCTATCACCTCCTTTATCTCTCACTCTTCCCCCTCTTTCTCTATCTTCCAATCTCTCCCTCTCCCTCACTCTTTATATCTCATTATCTCTATCTCTCACTTATTCACTCAATCTCTCCTACTTTCTCTATATCCCTCTCTACCTCTCTCTATTTATCACTTCCTATATCTGTATCTTGCAATCTCTGACTCCCCCTCTTTGTCTCTCCTTCCATCTCTCCCTCTATATATTTATTACTTTGTCTTTGTCTTTGAATCTCTATATCTCACCCCCTCCATCTTTCCCAAGTCATATCTATCTCTCCATCTCTCCTTTATATCCCTATCTCTCCCTCTTTCTATCTCTATCTCTCCCTCTCTCCCCATTTCTCCCTATCACTCCTTTCTATAATATCTTTATACTTCTCTCTCCTATCTCTATTTTTCTCCTTCCTCTCCCTCCCTCTTTATATTTATACATAACTATCTCCCCCTCTCTCTCTCTCTTATGCATACACACACACTCCTTGTTTCTCCCTCCCTATCTCTACCTCTATCTCTATATCTATCTCTCTACCTCTCTATCTCTATCTCTCCATATTTATTCTTTCATCAATACCTCTATCTCTATCTTATTATCTCTACATGTCTCTCTACCCCTATATATTTCCATCTATATCTCCTATATATCACTCCCTATATCTTTGTCTTTCTATCCCCCCTCATTCTCTCCCTATCTCTCCCTATCTCTCCATCTCTATATATTTACATCTTCCATCTCTATCTATCCATCTATTCTCTCTCTATTTATCTCCATCTCCATCTCCATCTCCATCTCCATCTACTTAGATCCCTTTGTCTCTCTCTTGCTCTTCGCCCTATATCTCCCCCTCTTTCCTTCTTTCCCCCTCCCTCTCTCTCCCTCTCTCCCTATTTGAAGCATAACATGTGCCTATTGGTAATGGAGCTCGATTATCTTCCTAATTTAGATGTTTTGTTTTAGTTGTGTGTAGATCCTTCTAAGTGGATGCATAATTGATTTGAATTTGTCACTTTTCTATTGAAATTTGAGACCTTTATTGCATAAACATCATTTTCTAAATGGAACTACCAATTGACCTCATGTTTACTGCACAAATGTATGCAAAAGATAGACCAAAATTTTCCCTAATTTACCTTCCACACATCTTTGACATACCCATTGCACACCAAACTGTGATTGCTTGTTTTAAATTGATTTTAGATGTGATCTTATTATGAAAGGCCTTATATTAGACTATATATTTAAGTTGCTCTATTTTTGTACAATTAAATCTTCGGTTATAATATTTAATTTTGAATAAAATTGAATATCAATGATTTTTCCTTTTTCAAATATTTTCAATTTTTTTAGAAATATTGTATTTTTTTATGTTTTATATATATTAATTTAGAAACATATTTTTATATTTTATATTCAACCATTCATATCTTGACAAATGGCACTTGGCCATTGGATGTTGAATGATCCCACATTTCTCAATTTCACTCATCCTTCCAACTTGGAAATCTATAAATGAGAGACTCTTCCTCTCATTCAAACATCCACAATTTGAGTAAACTTACTATACTCAACTTCATCCCCATCCACAATTACATGCAAAGTTACTCTCTTCACATTGAGAGCTAATTTTGCCCATTACCACTCAAGCATTCATCATATTCAAAATTTGTAGCAAGGTTATGCTCAAATCTCTTTGGGAGATTTGACCATTTCTCAATCACTCACAATTGCAACTTAGGAGTTGGGAAAGGGTCAATTTCAACATTCAATTGGCACCAACTCCCCCATGGGATTAAGAGTTTGCATACTTAATTAGGATTTAATTGCTTTCTTTGTTCATCTTTTGCTCATTTTCCTATTTTAAGTTTTGTAAATGGATTTCATGGGGAATCCTTGTTTCTTGCTTGCATATGATCTAATATTGTGCTTGTTTGCCTTATTTGTGCAGGTATGAAATCAGGGTTCACATATTGGCGCTATAAGGAGGGCAAAATATAAAATATTTGTTTTTGTTAACCCCTATTTCATGCATTATGTAGGACTGTAAAAATCTTATCTATTGATATAATTTCCATTCATACAAGAGTGTAAAATATTGTTTATAATGACAATATAGAAAGTGCTCTAGATGGGGCTATAAAGTCTCTGTTTCTGCAAGATCTTTGTTTCTTTGGACATATCCAAGGAAGTCTATTTCACAGGTGTGGCACGTTGCATTGCTTTCATTGATTTTCTTGGAATTTTGGAACACCATGAAGTATTGATATGCAACAATTTTAATCACTTGCTTTCCAATAAGTTAACTTGAGAGTCTGTCATGCACTGGATATTCTGTCATGTACAAGAAAATCCAAAAAGATAAAAATAAAAAATAAAAAATAGGTAAGATAAACAAAGGTGAATGGATGGCAATTGTATCTACTATCACTTACCTATTCTGATGGTTTACAGAATATGGCATTATTGAACAAGCTTCGGCAACTCGATGCATATCCAAAGATCAGTGGAGATTTTTACCAGAGAAGCTTTTCTGGTGGTGTTATTACAATACTGTCAGCTACTGTCATAGTGTTACTCTTCTTCACCGAGTTGAGTTAGTAATTTGTTTAATTTACATTAGCTTGATCCATCATATCTGGTGAAATCCAAAATTATAGCGTTAAGCATTTGATCAAGCTTAATTCATCCAGATAGATACTTGTCTCACTATCTATGATTAGATGTTCGAAATTAGGCAAAGTGTAATGTGTTTTGAGAAATACACCATAGAATACATATACTTTTTCCTTGACTATTTCTATGATAGTTAGTACCCATTCCCTACAATGTTCGGCTTGAGGGTGATTTGAATCACTTTCCCCTTCAAAAATCAATTTTGTGTGAATAAATAAATGTATTCTTTATCTAGTAGGTTGTGTGAATATCAATGCCCACCCCTCTTGGCCGACGTTAACTATGGTGTTCTTCTGTAAGCACAAAACCACTGCATGTAATCACCTGTATTTTCTTCCAATACAATGCGTATTTATCTTCTTCAATCACCTTTATTTTCATGTGTAGCCAAGCGACCGTTGTTGTAATCCCTCCAAAATATTTGATTGATTATTTGTGAGCACGGGTAGATGGGTTTCTTTAACTCAACTAACGCCTTAAAGGATGCCCTTGCATATGCTTCAAAAAAAAGAAAAAGAAAAAGAATCATGTTTTCTTTAAGGTATTCTATGAAACAGTCCATGTGATTTATCTATGCTCCCGCGCTTTGCATACACACCTGCCAGGTAGCAAGAATGTTGGTTGAAGATTGATAAATGCGGTTTTATACTTGCTGGTTTCATTTCTAAAATGCAACTAAGGCCTCTCTCGTCGAAGATTGTCTATGTTTAGCGCCTTTGTTTGAGGCACTCTGTCAAATAGTTCGAGAACTTTGTGTTTCTTCCATCGCATGCTCATTAGCTTGGGAGTCTTTTTTTATGTCTTTTCAATGTCCTTTTCATACAATTGTTGTATTGCATGACTTTACCTTATCACTAGGCAAACGAAAAATTTGGGGGTGAAGTGTTAAAACACACAAAATGCAAGATTTTTAGGGAGAATGTGAAGTCCTTATTATGTCTTTGACAACAGTTGTAGAAAAACTGTCTTTTCTTATCTGCATTATATGGCTAAAAGTCTTTGTTTGAAGAATACAATATTTGATATTTAAGACTACGACACATTGATTTTATTGTGGTTGATAGAGATTGAATGCTAGGAGGAGAAATATTCTTATCATGTACTACTCAGTGGATATTGGGAACTGACGTCATCAACTTAAAAGGCTTTTAAAATCTATTCACAACTGTCTCAAATGACACTCACGCAACCAGGATTGAGACAAGCATGATTCAAGCCTAAGGTACCTCTGTTCTCCTTGGCACAGACGGATATGGTATGATCAAAGCCTGAAAAAAAGTAATCTAAAGAGTTCAAATCATAATTTGAACAAGCCTTGCTATAGCTTTATTTTTTGTACTATTTCTTATAGTTCTGGAAGTCAGTATGTTTGAAGTAGATTTCTTTGAATTTGAAGACCATGCCCTGCCTATGTTTGCCTTTGCTGAGATACAATTTGTTTCTCTCTGAATGTGTTTATGGCTCCTCTATCATCTTTTCCATTTGAAACAAATTCATCTTATATTCCACTAGAAAAGATATCAATTTATTCATTTATCTACATTTTCTCTAAAGCGCTCGGTCAAGAAGTTCACATGCATTGTCTATGATTACGCATTTTGCATGCCACACCTACGAGGTCATCAAGAAAAGCCATTATAGAGATTTGTAGTCCCTGGCCTATTACTTACCGTGTGGGTTTAGATTACATGGACCAGTAGGAGTTGACAGATGCATTTATAATAATGTTGCACCATAGTTGTGCGTACTTTGTTCTCCTCTTACACTTCCCTAAAACTGCCATTAATTTGAAAGTTTCTCAAGTGTTTTTAGTTCATCTCAAATAATTAAATAGCCGACATTTTTTACTTTGGCACTGACATTTCTGGCTTTGGCAAGCATGGTGCGCACAATCACCAACTCTTCCCTATGTTTTTGAAAAGTTAAGCAACATTTACAAGGCATTGTACCCTTCACAACAAGCCACTAGGGCCAAAAAGAAACCAAACAAAATAGAAAACCCAAAGAAAACTTAAACAAAACATAGAAACAACCCAGAGGCGGCACAACAACTACAGATCAACAACCGACATACAGGCACAGGGAGCATCTAACTAGCATTGTCGCAATTTTTAATCAAGAGATCCACTGCCTCATGACCCACCCATTCTTTGTTATCCTAGTTGTTGTTACCCTCCAGCTCCTCCTTTATAGCATTAGATAGAGTGCTAGTTACAAAGTGACCCAAATTCATGGTGAAGCAGTTTAACCCCCGAAATCTTTTATCCAGAGTATCCATTCTTTTAACCACATCACACGAATCCACCCCAACATCCATAGTTCCCTGAACATCTCCAGGCTCATCCACCAGGGGATGGGGAGAGTGAGAGACAAATCCATCCACTGGAAGCTTTTTGTTCATCGGAGTAAACTAGGGCCCCTCCATAATGTCATCCTCCTCCTCTTTAGAATCTTCTTCCTTGTAACCTTTGTTGTCAAACTGCTCCTCCTCAAAGTCTTCAATAATTAGCCTCTTCTTGTTGTTCTTGGCCACCCTCTCGGATCTCCTCCTGGCATTATCCCCTCCAGTCAAATCTATGTTTCCCACAACCGTATCCCCTCTGGAATCTTTCCTGACAACATTCTTGCCCTTACAGTCCTTGGCCATCGGGGCCGGAATGCATTTCTCCTTACCTTTTTTTTGTCGAGGTAGCCTTGTAGGCCGAGTTAGTCGGAGTGGCTTTAAGCTCACAGAGTCCTTCCACCGCACTGGCATGGGTCTTGCCCAACCCACCCTTAAGTTTTTTGGTAGTAATTTTGGCTTTAGGATTCCCCACATTGCCCGAATCAGGTTTTCGAGGAGGGCTCTTAGACTCAGTCGGGGAAATGTGCACAATTGAAAGGGGTTCAATATTCTCAATGCGAACATCCATGATGGCTTTGGGAGGACAAAGGGCTAGATGAAAGTGATACAGTCTCAGGATAAGCCCCTAATGGAGTGGGAGCGGCGGGGGATCACAGGGGTTGCGGTTGGCCAACTCTTTGCACTTGTCGACAGAGCTTTCAAGGTCCATTAAAAGAAAAAATGGGAAACTGAGTAGCATCTTATGTCTAAGGTGATTTAACAAAGGAAAATGGTAGAAGAAACAGGTTTTAAATCTACCTTCAAGAGTTACATACTTCATCAGCGCCATACACACCTAGTCCCATGGCTTCGGAAGTGCATCCCTCTCAAACCCCGCCTAATTTCGCACCAGAGTCTCCTCACCTCTGAAGAAGGTCTTTAAGATTTCATGGTTAATTTTTTTGGTGTGTTTGAGATACTTTTTTCCAGAACACAACAAACCTGTAGCCTATGCAATAACTTCTTCACTGATCTCGAATGATATACCACTAATGGAGACCCATTTGTCCTTCCACGAATTGGAAAACTGGCCCGAAAGGATAGGATCATGGCCAAACAAGCACTCCATAAGCGGAGAAATTCCACCCTCCACGCAAATGTGCCAGACTAGAGGGTTATTCCGAAGCTCTTCGCAGTTGTTAGGTTCAGTCCTGACCCGCTCACCACCCATACTTCCAACCTGCACAGAGAATTCAAAATGCAAAAAATGCCAATTGCAATAGCCACGAATGATAATAAAAAAGTGATAGTTAAGGCGAGAAATACAACGAAGGATAATTAAACCCGTGTACAGGACACACATGCGGAGGGGGAAATCACCACAAGGTGATTTGACACAAAAATTAAAGAATTTATGATTACAACCAAGAAGGCAAGAATTGACGGACAAGTAGGGGATGCACAAAAACCCAAGCGGGAAAGCCGGATAACTAAAATTCGTAAGCATCCAAAACAAGCCAAAAAATCCCACGCTAAACTAATTGGCCTGAAGCCCCTAGAAAACCATTTCCCAACATAAATAGTCACATCATTATAAATACATTCACTCCCCTAGAGGCACGAAGGAGATAAAAAAAGAAATCCAACAATCCCCAAGGGAATAGATCGCACAGTACGACTTTGCAGATATGAAGACACGTCCTTCCACCTAGCCATCATCAAGTCGCCACACTTAAATTTGAACCCATCATTTAATTTCCATTCCCGCCACCTTACCATAACCTTAGAACCCGACCCCATCCACCAATTCCAAAGGAAAGCCACGTGGAACCACCATTCCATGCTCCACACACGCAAATATTCCCCAGGCAACCTCCACCTGTACTTCATTTCAAAGATAATGCTCATCCACCAGATTCCCCAAAAAATCTAGTGGGTCCCCCAGTCAGCTCCCGTCATCCAAAGATTAAAACTCATTGCAAACCATGGTAGCCCTGTTCCCGCGCGATTAACGCTTGAATATTTGGCGGAAGCCCTTCCATTTTCCTCCAACATTTAGTCGAGTCCCAGCCCGAGCCAAGATTAGCCAAGGCATCCGCCACCTGGTTGCCTTCTCTAAAGATATAGGTCACCTTTTTATCTCTAAATTTGGATAGGAGGAATCCGACATCCAACAAAATGTCCTTAGAATTCCAACCCAAAAAACTGTCTTTATTCACAGCATCCGTAACCGACCTGGAATCTCCCTCAATGTGGAGATAAGCAATCCCCAAAGAAACAATAATTTTTACGCCCATCAGCAGCACATGAGCCTCCGCCACTAAAGCCGACTGAAACCCAATACCTCCAACAAATCCTGCCAATACTAATGTTTCTATGATTTCTTACAATCCTTACACATCAATAACAGGGAGCTCTCATTCATCGGTTCTTATATTCTGTTTGCACATCGATTGATAATAAAAAGTTAATTGCAAGAGGCACCTTGATAGGAATGTTGAGTGATCCATAGATTGCTTGGAGTTGCCTATGAAACTTGGAGTGGGTTGGCACTTGCATGAATGCATATATTGCAAGTGTCCACAATAAGTCGTGGGTTTGATAGCTTGAAGATGATTTCACCTTATTGTTGAAAAGTGCACTAGTAAAATTTTTGTATCGGAACTCAAAGCAAGCATAAAATGAATGAAAGCTACAACGTACCCGAGCTTTGAGTAAGTTGTAGTATGGATATATCTTGACAATATGTATAGCATTACTATGTCCTATCAAGCTTTCATTTGTGTCAGTTCAAATAAACTTCGGTAACTGTGATTATTGTGCATTTGACTTGTCATTGTTTGAAATTGATTTATGCAGCCTCATAGTTGTTCCATTATGCAGCCAATATTCAATACACTTGAGCCCTCAATATTACTCAGCCTCATAACTGCTTTTGATGTATTTGTTGAAGGTCGATTTAATAATAAATGCCCTTGTTGATTCCAACTTCCAATTTGAATTCTTCTTACCAGCTCACTAGCTTACTGGCCACTTGCTTGTTTTGTGGTTTGTTCACCAGTCACCCGCATGCCAAATTTATATTTTCAATCACATGCTTTGCACTTGCATTTAGATCGACTAACTCTCTGTTTTGTTTGCAAGTACTATTCTCTATCGGTTTACCACATTAGGTTTGATCAGTTATTTTAGTACATTGCAATTCAATATGTGATGGTTGTATTATCAAAAGATTACTTTTTGTGGCTTTGTGAGTCAAGGATGTGGGTGATCCAAGCCAACTTTATTGTGGACTGAAATAAAACATTGCCTGTCAAATCCAAAGGATAAGTCTCTTGCACAATCATCTTATTTGTTTGAAACTATTTTCATTATGTTTTTATCAATGGTTCATTGAATATCATACTTCTAATTTGTGGTAACTTTGTATTGATTGCAAGAGTTTAGCACTAACAAGTAGATACCTTATTTTCCCGAGCTCCTTGCATTGAACTTAAACTTGACAAAAGCATTTTTAAATGCTTATTGTAAAAGCTTGAAGTGTCCAATTTCTACTCTCGTTTTCTATTTTAAACCAACTCACCTTTCTTTTTGGGTTTAAAATTAACCATTTGACTTTTTCTCAACTTGGTTAAAATTGAACTTAGAAACACACTAGAATTTGGATTTTCGTCTAAAATTGAACAAGCAATCAACTTCACATCTCATTTTGGTGCTTTTAAAACGAACTCATCACTACTTTATGGAATTAAAATAAACAAGTGTTTTTCATGTTTTGCAATCTTTTTCACAAATTAACATCATTTAAAATGTGTATGTGCTTCTCTCGCGCTGCACAACAATCTTGAGAATAAAAAGAATTTTGGTGATATTAAGTTTTCAAAAAGATTGCCTTCACATTTCGATTTGGGAACTTAAAACTGAACAAAGCTTTCTTAGTGTGAGAAAAAGGCATTGCGAGTGTTCTCTCTTTGTTCACACAAACAAAGATGATCGAACTACGAATGCACTTACTCACTATTGTGAACCTTTAGAGGGCCTTCCTTGGTGGGAAAAAGTACTCACCCCAAGGGAATGACTCAAGTGATAACGAGCTAAAGCCAAGCTCTTCCAAACCGCTATATAAATTTGTGTTCACGGTGAAAGCCATGGACAATGGGAAGCGGTGCATGATAACTCTCCCCCAGTATCTTTATGATGCGTAAAGCCCTTGTTCTAAGGGTTGGGAGATCTCTCACAAAGATTTTATCATTGCACCCCCTAAACTGGATGCCCTTACTACAAACTTTTGTTTAGAGGCAAAAAAATACCTTATATTTGTTGGTGCAAGAGGTCATGTCCTCTGAAGCCACCCCACGTAACATGCAATTTTATTGTAGAGATGAAAAGTACGCCATGGGAGATTCATGGGTAATGATGCTTGGCTGACCCGAGAAGTGTGTCTTGTAGAGGGGAGCCAGTGTGGTCAAGCATCTAGTCATCTGCACAGAATATGCGCAACTAGATTTATCCAAGTGGGAACTTGACAAATATTGCATTTTCTAGCCTAGGGTTGTACATGTACTTTGAATCAAAATGCATTGCTTGGATCCAAAATAGTGGAAAACAAACATTCAACGAATCATCAGAATTTCAAACCCTTTGGAAGAACAAATACTTTGGATGTGTCCACATGTTACTGCTTGTCCCTAGGGGTTCTTATCTCTAGAAGGTTTCTAAACATTCATACATCTCAATTTGTTTCTCCCAAAGTCAACATTAGGTAACCTTTGCCTCGATTTCCTTGATTTCCACATAATATACTTTGTGGGATAAAAGAAAGTTAGGACATTGGACATTCAGTTTCAAAAATATTAATCAAGAAAGTGCTTGTGTTAAAAGGAACCAAATCTAAGAAAGATAAAAGATCAATTGAACCCCACATGTGCTTGCATTCTTTTGTCTTATGGTTTTCCATGTGAACTTTGGTCTTTGGGTTTGAATTACTCCTAGGGAAAGCATGTTCTTCATCACCTTGGTCTTGTAAGCAAGTCCTCATAGGGTCATCTAGGATCAAGTCAAAACACTTCATCCATCCAAACATTTATCAAATTCCATTTCACCAACAACTTTTGGAACTTTGAAAACATCATTCATGCTAGAATTTTTCATTACATTTGAATTAATACACCTAGTCAAGTTATCAATCCTCTTGAACAAATTTACCTTTAGGATAACACAACTTCCTAAGGTCTAATAGTTCATGATCACTTTGATTGGCTTAATACACTTAGCCAATTCATTCTCTTGTGCGAATTTTCCCTAGGATAACACAACTTCCTAGGGTTTACAAGTGCATTATCATCTTGTTTGACTTAACACACTTAGTCAAACTATCAACCAATCAAAATCAAATCGAATCAATTCCTAAAGTCTAGCATTGATCCAAAGTGCCTAGAAGTTCAAACACCCATATCAGTCACCCCTTTCATCCTTCATCTCATCATTTGTCCTAAACACCTTAAAGGTTCACTTTCACAACAAGATCACAACACAAGAGGGACATGGAATATAAACTTGATCCATCCATCATGAGTAATCCAATTCAACCAAACTATCCGTTTCGCAATACCACTTGATTATCGAAACTCACATTCATGCATGGCATCATTATCTCCTTCAAAATTCAATGATACGAATGTGAGTATACCCAATCTAAAGTTTGGAACACCTTTCCCAATGATAGATTTAAATCCAAGTCCAAATCTGCAAATCTATCAACCAAACACTCAATGCATGAGTTTTCCAAACAACATTATCCCACCAAATCCATACATGCCAAATAAAAGTTTGTTGAAAATGAACATTTCTAGTCCACACTTGGTGAACTTTGGGATAGATATGCTTGCAAATCCCCCTAATGTTGTTCAAAATCCTAGCAGTATATTAGCAAATCCATATGTTGATTCAAGTCAAGGTAACACCATGCAAAATCAAAGTTACCTAAATCAAGGCAATATGATTCTCAACCACAACAATGTTCAAAGTCAACCTATAATGCCAAATCAAAACATCATATCAAATCATCCTATTTTTCCATCGATATCACAACAACAAGTGGAAACCATCCAAGCAATCCCAACAATCAACAATCAACACCATCCCCAACCCACTACCACCACCGCCAAAACACAACACGACCAATTAATTCTCCATCATGTTGCAAGCCGCAGAACAATCTGCCCACCAAAAGGCACTCCAAGCCCAACAAGCCACACAAGTTGCGCAAGCGGCTCAAGTAGCCCAACAAGCTCAAGCCCAACACCAAGCTCGGCAGGCACAAGCACAATTTCGGGCACTATTGCAAGCAATCCATCAACAAGTACATCAAAAAGTAGCTCAACAATAAGCCCAACAAAAATAATTTTTGGCACAACAATGACACGACCAACAACAAGCATTGTTGGCTCAGAAAAAAACATAGGCATTACTCATTCAAGAAATCTTGTAACAGATTCCCACCACAATTGTTGAAATGAAAAATCAAGATCAATCTATCAATGAACACCTTGAAGATGTTTCCATCTCATCCAATGATCAAATCACCACACACCAAGATCCACTTTTCAATCATGATCAAAATCCACCAACAATACCCAACAAAGATCCAATTAAAGAAATTTCAACATCACTAGGTCTTATGGTTGAAGACATTGACAATCTCGTCACCACAACTATTGAATACAGTGATCAAAACCAATTCATCAATGAGCACTGTGAAGATATGTCTACCCCATCCATTGATCAAATCAACATTCATCAAGAGCCACTTTTTAGTGATCTATTTCAAGGTGTTGACATTATTTGATCCTATTGAAATAATCCACGATCCATCGACCAATGATCATATTGAAAATATCTCTACATCGCCTTATGAATTATAGGACGTATCTCAAGAATGTATTTCAAAGCATGATAAACATCTTCCATCAAGATCTAGCAATGGCCCTTCCAATGACATATTGACATCCCTCAACCTCATGATTATGGATAGTAAAGGAATCCTCAAAGATCAAAAGGATATTGAGCCACTTTCCATGCCTAAGAACGATGTCCAAGAACTCACTATAAGCAATCCATCCTTTGAAATTGACCCATGTCAAGAACTTGATCCAAAGCATGTTGAAAATAGTTCTAAAATCACTCAAGATCGAGAATTCGTATCTCTAAGATACTACAATGATGTAATGGGCACTCCCCTATCTATACAAGATGTTACAAATGATGATCATATCCATATAGCACACATTCCTCCATCTACCCACAAGATGATTTATTTGGGTGGACACGTAGATGATCTTCATTCAAAACAAGAGTCTCATACTCTTGATATCATTACCAAGGAACAAGAGTCTCCTACTCTTAACATTTGTACACATGATAAAAGTATAGAAAAATCTAGAGATATACCAAAAGTGGATCATGAAGAAGGCTTCTATAGAAGTTGTGAATCAGAGACATCTTGTGGAGACATATCAAAAGGCTTCTACAAAAGTTGCAAATCAGAAACATCTTGTGGAGACATAGCAAAAATGGGTCATGAAGAAGGCTCCTGCATAAGTCATGAATTAGAAACATCATGTGAAAGCATACCAAGAATGAATCACGAGGAAGACTTTTAAAAGGACTGTGAAGCATCGACACTTCTTGAAGAAGCATTACAATTTGATATCTCACAAAATCAAGCTAAGGATATCAATCAAGAATTCATCCCACATATGGAGGATCCCATCACTTATAAAGTTGGATCACTCACCTTTTCTCAGGGCAAGCTACCTCATCAATAAAGAAATTGTCACTTTTGAAGATTCACCATGGAGAAGAGAAAGATTAGCACCTTGTTTCCAAGGAAAATCATATCCTATTGCAGACAAGTTTTTTCAGCAGATGAATTATCAAGGTAGAGGATTAGGCCTACATGAACATGGTATCCTAGAACCAGTGCAAATTGTTGGTAATCCTAAGAATCAAGGCCTTGGTTATTCAGTAATCAAGGGATATAAACATATCAGGGATACTTCTATAAAACTGGGGGAAAATTCGTCTCAAGCAAATGCCAATATAGGGAGCACGAAGAATCCTTATGATGAAACCAAAGCCACTACTATGACCCACCACATCATGAATCTTCATCCACCTATCACCCCATCCACGAATTGGAACCAACATCAAAATAAGGGATATTTGAATCAAAGCACGAAAAATGCTATCAAAGAAAAAGTAGCAAAGCACGAAGGAAAAATCAAATACAAGTGGATACCAAAGAATACAAAGAAAAATTATCCCTATCAAACTCCATTAGTCAAAGAAACTATGGGGAAAAATAAAAAAGGGAAAAGCATCCATCAAAGATACCCACAAAGGTAAAAGCGTGCTTCTGAAGCGACATACAAATTTTATCAAGCTATTGGTCCTAGTTCCAAGCACACTTTCGTATCCACTCATTATTTCTTATCTTCCCAAGTTTGGACAGTCAAAGGTTCCAAACTGTCGACCAATCCATCTTTTATTCCTAAACACACTTCATCCACACCTCCACGCATGATATCCAATTCTACATTGACCATGTGTTGGCAACAACCCTTCATCATAAGGATTCAGAAGACACTATATCGCGATGTGCGCACAAAGACAAAGTTAACTCCGGTGCCAATAAAGCAGATCGAGAATCTCTAAAGTTGCTTTCAAGTGCACGTATCTTGGAAAAGCAACTTATTCAAGTAGGATATCGATGGAACATTATGAAAAAAGCATCAATGTCAGTAGTACTAGGTGATTCGACATCAGCTTAAAATCTCTTAGAAAATACAAAAAAAAAAATCCAAAAAAGGATTGAAAATAGTAAAGAAAAAAATTCTTCTTTAACGAAAACCACTACGGTGGCGCTTTGGGTAGGTACCATGATGAAAACTTGGTAAACATGCGTCATGTGTAGAATCGAGCATCTACGTGTGCCAGTTCAGGAGAAATCATCTTATCACATCCATAATAAAGCCAACATTTCGGCCATATCATCTGTTCATCCATGAATCATTTATCCAACCCATTACCATCTATTTGCATTATCTTGATAAAATTTTGGGGCACACTTTACACTTGCTTGTGGTAAACATCTTGACATGGGTCATTTTCATTGATCCTGTCCTACCCAATGTTGTTTAAACCTTGAAGCATTATCCGAATGAGAATCCTCTATTTGAAAACCCTTATCTTATCGCAAGATGACCCATATCCATTTGTCCATCCATCTATCCAAGAATCTACCCATGGTCGTTCAAACATTGCTAGAAACTGGGGGCAAATATTTGCATCTTGCTTCGAGAATAAATCTTGATATATATCCTCCAACTTATGTGGTGATCTGAACATTGGTAAATGTGAAATCAAATTGGTCAAGCATTTGTGAGAAAAACATCTAAATCCTTAGCCCATGGCATATTTTGACAATAAGACGTTCCTTATCAAGCTTTATCTTTCATCAAACATCAATCCAAAAAATTCATATTAGTCGCGTCTAACTTGCACATCAGTGTCACATCAAAATCATCAAAATAATTTTGTTCCAAATCAATCTTGATCAATCTTGATCAATCAATTATCACCTTGTTTGACTTAACACACTTAGTCAAACTATCATCTCGTGCACGAGTTTACTCTAGGATAACACAACTTCCTTGGGTTTACAAGTTCATTATCATCTTTTTTTTGGCTTAACACACTTAGCCAAATTATCGAATCCAAAACCACCTCATTTGACTTAACACACTTAGTCAAACCATCCTCTTATGTACAAGTTTACTCTAGGATAACACAACTTCCTAGAATTTACAAGTGCATTATCACTTTCGTTTGACTTAACACACTTAGTCAAACTATCAATCCATCAATCCGATTGATCAACATTAAGCTTGGTTTTCAAAAAAATCCCAAAACAAAGCACTGATATCGTCATGCATATCCACATCCAAATCGTCAAAATTCATCAAAAAATCCAAAAACATTCAAAAATCAATCAAAAAACCAAAAACATTCAAAAATCAGTCAAAAAACCAAAAACATTCAAAAAATCATCAGAAATCCAAAAGCATGTCGAAATATTAGAAAATCTTCAAAAAATTCATCATTGAGTCTTGTTAGTCTTTCACCAAGTCCAAACTACATCATCTCTGAGCTTGAACGTAGGCAAGGTTGATCTTTGATCATCCCCTGAGACATTTTAGGTCAGTCCTTTAGGCATCCGTCGTAATGGCAATCCGTTTGCCCATCTATCTTTTCATCAAGTCAGTTTGTCGTAAGTCAAACTACGTGGTCTCTGCGTGTATAACATAGGAAAAGCTAATCTATGGATCAACTCCTGAGACCCTTAGGATAGGTCTTTAAGTTAGTCTTTTCGTGATAAATCTTGAAAATACCAAAAACATTGGAAAATGTGAAAATACCAAATTTTTTGTAAAAGATCTCAAAATACCAAAAATAGCCTCAAAATATTTGAAAAACCCAAAATGGTGCATCCATTTCATCTTGCTTTCACCCGTGATTTTCATCACTCATAATAAAATCAATCGTCACCTTCACCCTTTGGTGAGTCAGTCAAAAGCAAGTTTAGCAGGTTCCAAAGAGAACACTCTAATCGTCAGAGTCTTGAAAACCTAAGTCAGTAAGCAAGCAAGTTGGTCAACTTGGAATATCAATAGCTTATCACCCAAATCAGTCCCATCAAAACCCTAATCACAACATGTCCTAGGATGAAGCTTTCATGTGATGGACATAAGCGTCAGGTACCCCACAATAGTTTAGCCTTGTCTAGCAGTACAAAGAACATTAGCTTGTTTGTTTACTTTATCTTGGTCTTTTTTAGACTTATCTTATTTTGCGCTCATTCCAAGGACCTCTCAATGATGCCTAAACAAAACAGGTTTAGAGAGAAAGGAATGGGGCAATGATCATTATCTTTTTATCTTCTATTCTTGTTGGATATTCTTGTAAAATAACTCCGTCATGTGTGCTTTGTTTTGTTTGAAGGGAGGATGTTGTAGATGTCTTGTTGACCACATAAGAAGGCTTGCCTTTTTATGTTTTGGCCTGAGATGTTTAGAATATTTGAAATACATTTCGAATAAGGTTTTGTTTGTCAAGTGTGAACAAGAGTACTCCTATCTGATTGTCGAGTCAAAGTCCATCACACTAGGCACCACGCCATCCTGGTTCTTAATACCTTGATGCATCGTACCTATGTGTGTTATCAAACATAAAGTAGTTGGTCCTTTGAAATCCCAACTCCTTGTAAGCAATACATCATCATCATCGGTAATAATGTGAACTTGTGTGGATCCTCCTTCCATCCATCTTATTTTTCTTATTCTTCTATCTTTACTAACATTTCTATCTAAAATTGGTGTGTTGTATCAAAATATACACGAGACTACCCATGGTCGATGACTATCTATACATCATTAGAATTGTCTACATCAAAGAATTATCTTTCATCCTCTGATCAATAGAACCACTCCTCTCACATTTTATCACGATCTCGATCGGAAAATCGTATATTTCCTCTCGATCTCTGGAGGGGGCAGTATATCTAGCAATATCCTTCTGCTGGGGCAGCAGTGGGGCATCGAAAAAATTCAAAAAAATCTTGAACTTTTGATCGTAGCAGTTTATTCTTTGAATCAATGCAACAAGTACATTGCTTCAAAGAGGGGCAAAATGTAGACATGGAAAATGTGCATTTTCGATCTGGCACACTTGATCCTGATTACTAACAACATTTCTTCCTGAATCACACTCCCAACTTATCATCACCTTTTATCTCTTAATTAAATAAATCATTATTTATTTGATTAAGTCTTTCTCTTTTGTTGATTAAATTAATCAATTTAATTTAATTAACCTTATATCTTTGTTTATTTAAATAATTCATTTTATTTAAATTAAATCTCTAAATTCCTCTTATTAAATTAAATAAATTAAACCTTATTTGATTTAATCTAACATATTCCTTCTTGGTTACATAAATAAAATCATTTATTTAATTAAACCCTTCCTCTCAATTTGATTTTAATTAATTCATAAATTTAAGTCTAAATTGTCACATCTCCTAAATTCCTCATTAAATTAATTAAACTTTGATTAATTTAATCTTAATCTATGTCACATTCTCTAGAGAATGCAACTTGCACAATAAATCAATTACTTTGATTTATTAATTCATCTATTTTCCCTCACATGGCATAAAAAAGGGAATATTCCCTCAAATTTGAATTCAAATTCAAAAGGGCTTGGTCCTTCCAACAAAGCATTGAAGGCCTCTTACATGTCCTTGTGCATTGAGCCAAGTGACATTAACTCCATTTCTTTCATCCCCCCTAAACATGTCACTTCATCAAATTCAAAATTCAAACTTGCACATTGATTAAAATGTGCTCAACCTTCAACCATTCATATCTTGACAAATGGCACTTGGCCATTGGATGTTGAATGATCCCACGTTTCTCAATTTCACTCATCCTTCCAACTTGGAAATCTATAAATGAGAGACTCTTCCTCTCATTCAAACATCCACAATTTGAGTAAACTTACTATACTCAACTTCATCCTCATCCACAATTACATGCAAAGTTACTCTCTTCACATTGAGAGCTAATTTTTCCCATTACCACTCAAGCATTCATCATTTTCAAAATTTGTAGCAAGGTTATGCTCAAATCTCTTTGGGAGATTTGACCATTTCTCAATCACTCATAATTGCAACTTAGGAGTTGGGAAAAGGCCAATTTCAACATTCAATTGGCACCAACTCCGCCATGGGATTAAGAGTTTGCATACTTAATTAGGATTTAATTGCTTTCTTTGTTCATCTTTTGCTCATTTTCCTATTTTAAGTTTTGTAAATGGATTTCATGGGGAGTCCTTGTTTCTTGCTTGCATATGATCTAATATTGTGCTTGTTTTCCTTATTTGTGCAGGTATGAAATCAAGGTTCACAAAAACATTAACAACACCTCAATCATACAATGTACTTAATTAGGATTTAATTGCTTTCTTTGTTCATCTTTTGCTCATTTTCCTATTTTAAGTTTTGTAAATGGATTTCATGGGGAATCCTTGTTTCTTGCTTGCATATGATCTAATATTGTGCTTGTTTTCCTTATTTGTGCAGGTATGAAATCAGGGTTCACAAAAACATTAACAACACCTCAATCATACAATGTAACTTGATCATGCCATTATCTCAATATCACAAAATCCACTTTGTCATTCACACTATAGACAAAATGTTGATATAGGCATTCAAACACCGACCTAAGAAATTTAATACCAATATCAATAGTACAAAATATTTGGCTCCATAGCAGTAGGAAGTTCACTCAGATATGCATAGGAAAAGATCATCAAATACAAAATCAAAGAACTTAGATTTCACCAAGATTAATCACTGTGTTTTGATTCATTAGAGAGGAGCGCTTTACAGATCTAGAAGGAAACATGAAATTTTTTTGGAAGGATATCAAATAGATCAGTTATCGACTAAATCACAATCTCCAGGCACATAGAAGTCGGGCTAGATATAGTAGACAATTTTGATGCTGATGTGAAGGATCTGCACAGGGAAATCACCCATCCAGAATATTGCAGCTAGGCCAATCGATGTCGTAGGGCTTGCTGTGAAAGGATGGTGTCGATACTCGAGAGTATTATGCTGGTGGTGATGGGTAGCTGAGCTCCCGTGATGTCTCATGACTCCTTGGGGCGATGGAAATACCAAATGAGGTAATGCATATCAGAAATGCCTTCTCTCATGCCTATAACGGTTGGATATGGATGACAACAGTTTGCATGTAACGTCCTACTAATCAATTCTAGCACTAACCATTGCAATAGGCACAAAAATTTCAAAAAACATCTCATGGATAAAAATGTACACAGATTGTTGATGCCACTGTAGAACGCCTCTCGACATAATTAATTCATTTTATGTGTTCATTTTTTTAATTATTGTAAAGTTATTTTTTATTGGATATTTGTACAAAGAATAATTCTTGATTTATTTCTATGACTTGATAATGATCGTTTAATTTTTCATGTACGTCTAATTTTTTTGGTCACTTCATTTGTAAATCCATTTTCCCAAATTGAATCATGATCTCTCCAACACAGGTGTTTGAAAAGAAATAAAACATGATTTCTTTGCATGTCATCATAGCAATAAAGACCAAGATTTACAACACACGTACCGATAATTCTAAAACATAAACCTAGAAGAGCACTAGAGAGAAAAAGATAGGCAAGAAAAGTAGAGAAACAAAGGTGCAACATTCTGGAGGATTTATCTAGCTAGGCTAATAGTGATAGGAAAAACTTGGCACATAATGCGGTAGAAAAGGGGTTCCATTTCTTATGCCAATAAAGGGTTTATTATAGGGAATCATCTAAAGATCAAATAAACCCAATTGGATTTAAATGCATGTAAGGAAGAAGAATTTTTTGTGTAGAATATTTGGCCTCAATGGAACATATCTTAGATGACATATGAAAAAATCGAATAGGGGACTCTATTTTGACAAAAAAATTTATAAAAAGGGCGTAAATTTTTTATTAAAATCAAGAAATTAACAATACAAAGAGATCAAGAAACCAAAATGCTCCCAAAGAAAGAAAGCATTGAAGCACCCAACCAAGACAAAAACCAACATCCACACAACACCAAACACCTTAGCCAACCATATCACTAGAAATGAACCTCTCTAAATCTTGACAATAATTAGGGGATAACTGCCCCCAACCCTCAATCCTCCAATTATCATCATGCTCCAAATCTCACTTGGCCAAACAATCAACAACCCTATTCCATTTTCATGGGAAGTGGTAAAAGACACCACCTCCAACATGGAGCACAACTATAGAATCAGACGAACAACCCAAGCAATCTGCCAATTACCATCAACCTAATTTTGTTCATTCAACATATTAACAATAATTTGTGAGTCAGATTCATAAATAATCTTACGCCACCCCAAAGCACAAGCACACTCAATAGCCCAAAGAATCACCAACCCCTCCATAAAGTTGTTAGAATGTTTCCCTTTATGAATGGAGAAAAAGAAAAAAATCGAGCCAAAATAGTCTCTACCAACTCCACCAATCCCAACAGGCCCTGGATTACCCCTGGAGGAACCATTTGTATTGATCTTCAAAACATCTGCTGGAGGAGGCAACCATCTTCCAACCCTTTGAACCTTCTTTTTAGCTCGCCTACCTCTTCTGACACAAGCAGATTTAGGAGTCAAACCCTGGAATCCCAATCTATTCACAACCTCATCATCACTCCTTTCTAAAGGATATACCATTTCACATTTAGCTTCCACTATCTCCTGGATCAATACCAACCATCAACCTAACCTCGTAAAAAATCTTGTGATTCATTTCCAAGAAAATTTACCATAGGATGAAGGTAGGACCAATGTACCACACAATCTGGAGGAAAGAGGCCTGAGGAGGAGGTCTTCCCAGACTATTCCATAACTCAAAAAGAGAAGAAGCATGAATGCAAGGATGTTTCCAAACACCCCACCAAAAATTCCAAAGCAACATAGAAAAAGAACAATGAAAAAACAAGTGGGAAGAATCCTCTTCATTGCATCTACACATAACACAAACAAAAGGACCCTGGAATCCTCGCTTCTAAAGATTATCCCAAGTCAAACATTTGTTTTAGGCCAAAGTCCACACAAAGCAATTACACTTCGGTCATGAGAACTTGTCCCAACACATTTTTCCACCATGGAACCTCCACCCTAGCATACTTACAAGCCAACAACTCTTGATACCCACTAGCCATAGTGAAAGCACCCTTAGGATTCAAACACCAAGCTAAGATATCCTTATCTCGAAGAGAGCTACACTGTCTACCAACCAAAATATTTCAAAGCTCGACACAATCCTCCTCCAAACCAAAAATGAAACAATCATAAGGTTCCTTCCACCTAGTCCCTTCCATTTGCCCATAGGGATAATAAGTCTTAAAATCAATCACCCTAGACCATCTAGCATCCAAAAAGCACTGGCAAAGATTCTACAGATTAGGATATTGATGTAATATGGGGGAGAAACTATCCTAAGGGTAGACCAAAAGAGAGCCTCAACCCCCCTATTACATATCCTAAACAAACCCTCTTTGATCAATGCAACCCCTTTCTTAAGCGTTCCCAAAATCACAAAACCTTTCCCCACCATCTAGGATAACAAGGAATCTCCTCCTTCGGGACCCCCCGAAGGTACTTATGAGATAAAATCATGGCCCAAACATGATCCTGTTCCAAACACCACCTCCAATAAATATTTTCAACCAAAGCCAACCTAGTCAAAGTCGACAACTGCAACCCAAGACTGCCAAACTGCTTCAGACTGCAAACAATATCCTACTTCATCGAGCTCCACTTAGAGGAAGACAAGTTGTCCGCCCATAAGAATTGTCTAGCCAAAGAGTCCAAATCCTTAACAAACCCAACATGAGGCACTTGGAGCAGACATCTATAGTTGGGAAGAGCCTACACCACTAATTTGAGCAACTAAACCCGCCCAACAAAAGACAACCATCTATGAGTCCAATGATTAACCTTCACACGAAACTTGTCAAGAATATTCCGCCAAGACTCCCTAGGAAGATTACCAGAAGAGATATGAATGCTAAGATAGGTTAAAGGAAGAGAACCAATCTAAAATCTCAGAATATGAACAATCCTCTACTGAATGAGCCATGGGGTATTAGAAAAGAAAATAGAAGATTTATCCTCATTAATCATTTGACCAGAAGCAACAAGATAAGTATCCAAAGCCTTGTATAAATTAGTGGCTTCATAGACCTTAGCCATACCCATAAAAGCAATATCATCCACAAATTCTAGGTGAGATTGGGGAGGCAATCCATTACCCCACACCCACCCCTAAATAAGACCCAAAGCCATATTGCTCTTCAACAATCTCCCCAATCCTTCAGCAAGAAGAATGAATAAATAGGGAGAGAGAGGGTCCCCCTGACGAAGGCCCCTGGAAGCTCCAATTAAGGAAGATGATTCCCCATTTATCAATACTAAAAAAGAAGTGGAAGCAACATAACTCACAAATCACCACCCTCAAAACCCACTCGTCAACAAAACCAAAAGCAGAGAGAACTTTGTGCAAGAAAGACCATTTAACTCTATCATAGGCCTTATCCATATCCAGCTTGATAAACATAGCCTTTTCTTTGGAAGCCATCATAGAGTGAATGACCTCAGTGGTAATGAGCACACCATCCAAAATTTTCCTATCCACCATGAAGCCACCTCGTTCCTCAGAGATAAGCTTGCTTAGCCACTGCTTCAACCGCTCAATAATCGGCTTGGAAATAATTTTATACACCACATTACAGAGAGATATAGGATATAACAAACTCAATCGGTCTGAATCCTCACACTTGGGAATAAGAGCTAGAAAGGTGGAATTCAAATCCCTCAACATTTTCTTACTCCTCTGAGATTCACGAACCACAACCAACAAATCCAAATTGATAATGTCCCAAAATGCTTGAAAGAACTCAATCAGAAAGCCATTAGGATCAGGAGCTTTCCCCTTCTTCATCTGAAAAATAGTAGCCTCCAATTCATCCAGGGTAATGCAACCCAAAAGGTGCTCATTCATCCAACTAGTAATCAAATAAGGAATACAAGCCAGCACTTGATCTTCTTCATACAACACATCTCGAGAATCCTCTCTAAATAAAGAAGCAAAAAACTGCAAGGCTTCACTTGAGATATCCCTTAAAGAAGATAAATGCTCACCCCTATCATTCACAAGAAAAGGAATCAAATTACCATGTCTCCTAGATTTCATAGAGTTGAAGAAGAAGGCAATGTCTTTGTCCCCCTACTGAAGCCACTCAACCTTAGCCTTTTGTTTCTAACAAATTTCCTTGCACAAGTCACATTCCTCCAAAACTTCCAGTGCCTTTTCCTCCTCCCTGAGAGAGACCTCAAAAAGACCAAACTCTCTAATCTCCTAGGTGATAGCATCCAAATTAGCATGAGTAGTAGCCTTAGCATGGAAAATATTATCAAAACACTACATGCTCCATCTTTTTAGCCGGTACTTCACATATTGGAGGTGTTTGACAAAAGAGTACATAGTGATGCCAAAATTAGGTCTCCCCTTACTCCATCAGTCAGAAACACGATCATGTAGAGAAGGGTCATGCAACCACATAAGCTACAACTTGAAAGAGGGAGAATGAGCAACCTGAGCCAAAGAAATAAATAATTTGATAGGCCAGTGATCCAAGCCCCTCCAGACCAGAATTTCAGAACAAGTAGACCAAGAACCCCAACCCAGAAACAAGAGACTAGGAACTTTTCTAACCTCTCAGAAATTCAGTCCTCCCGTAGTCTCTTATTATTCCAAGTAAATTAACCATTACTCAACTTAATGTTGACAAGATTCAACAAAAAAATATTATCATAGAGCAGAAAAGAAGAAGGCTTCAACCTCAAAATTCCACCCTTTTTCATCCAAATCAATAATGGCATTGAAATCACCCGCAATAATCCAAGGAAAAAGAGGAGCATAGATCTAAATACACCAGATATGAGACCACAAGTACTACTTACCAGAAAAATCAATAGGACCATAAATATTAGAAAGAAGAATAATTTTGCCCATTTCCAAGCTTGCAACCACCACTTAAATGGAAGACTTGCAAGAAATGCACAAGAGAGGTAAAATATTCAGAGGATTCCAAAGACAAGCCACACCCCTCGCATTACCTAGGGCACCAATGCACTGACATTGACATCATCCCCATAATTTGGGTGCCAAACCACCCATATTCTCAACCGAAAACATAGTTTCTTGTAAAAAAATGACATTAGGAGAATGCTTTCCCACCAAATCATGATCAGGTTTTTTTCGAGGGCCACTGTTCAATACCCTTGCATTGCATGAGAGGATGACCATTTCAGAGGATTGGAGAAGTGAGAGTCTTGAGTCTTAACGAAACCTGAGTCCATCAAGGTTTCCCCCATCAACTTGAGTTTCTCTAAGTCCTTCTTACGTCCAACCTTGGAGGATGTCTCAACAACCCCTTTTTCAAATATTTTTGAAGAATCCCCAATGAAGGAGAAGCCTTGTTTCCTTTTTCCAAAATAGACCCTTTTTTCACCAATGGAAGAGAAATATTCCCCCCACCCTTCTTCGTAGTTGAAATGAACTTAGGCCCCACTAAAAATATCATACTAAGGTCAGTGTCCATTTTCAACACGCCACTATCCCGTGTACTCTAAATATTCTTAGAAATATTTCCCTCATGTGCCATTTCCAAAACCCCTTGATCCATAGCCAAAAATCTTGAATTCACTTCCTGTTGACTAAGATCATCCAAAACCTCTAATCTATTAAAATTATCCTCTTCTTGATGATATTTAATGATCTTTAAAAGTCCTCTTCTGCCCATGATTCCTATGATGGGTTTTAATAGGAGTGAAACCCTCTGAACCAACAACATTACTAGCATTACCAAAAATAGGAGCTTTGCCTTTATCAACCTTAGTGGGGTTGCAAGGAGGCTACAAAGTGACTCATTAAATTTGGCCCTAGGACATCTTCATTGCAAATGACCATATTCATGACATAAACGACAATGAAAAGGAAAAGTCTCATTATCTAGCTAAATTGCACTCAAGAATACACCCCTACACGAATTTCCAAAGAGTATGGAAGAAAATTACTCAAATCAATCTCAACACAAATGCGAGAAAAAGTCATTACCTTTCTATCCTATTTTTGCAGAGAAGGACCCATTGGTTTCCCCAGAAGCAATGCAACCATTTGCAAGATATCATTACGCCAACATTCAACATGAAATAAAGGAAGAAGAACCCACACTGGAACCCTATTCGGTAGCTCCTCCGGAGGATTGAACCCAACATGCCATGGCTTAATAAATAAGCTAATTTGGTTATAGAAATAAGCCCCCCCCCCCTCAAAAACATGGTTGTGATCAGCCATATAGTTAAAAACCACCATGAAATAACTATTTGCTAGTAGCATAACCTCCATTTCACCCTTCGAAGCCCAGGTCCGCTAAGCCCACGATTCTAGAAATTGAAACAAAATATGTATTCCCATAAATTTTTAAATCAATGCATGTTTCAAGAAATACTCAATATCTTCAGCTATTGAATCTAGTTGAATTACCAACACTAGTCTTTCTTTGCTTCACTCCAAGAATCCATTGATCTTCGGGATACGAGGTCCCCTAGATGACGCAAAACCTCCAACCCCCAAATCCTTATAAAATAAATTATTCTCAACCAATCTCATTGCACGAGATGGTGAATTCATTCCAAGAGCAGAGCAAAAATCTAGAGGGGATTTAAAGCTAGAAGCCTCCCCTAGATCCATCGCTAAGAGAAAAGAGAGCTACAAACTGGACCACCCAAACCAGGCAACAAGAAGAACGAACCTCCTTCCATGCTTAATCTACACACAATACGTGCACACAAACAAATTAAAAAAAAAACCCTTATGCCTCCCCCACCGATGCCAAACACCACCAAACTACAACAGTGAATAGAATAAAATGACCCCCCACGAATGCAAGAAAAACTCCCACCAAAAAGAGCACCCTCTATTTGCAGCTTGACCCACATGCAAGAGCAAAGAAAAAAGGATAAATGAAAGCCACAACCTATTATAGGCCATGGGATTCCATACCCACGCACCCTTGAAACCTCCTCATCGCATCCATTTTTTCATGTCCTCTCCACCCTAAGTCTAGTTGGTATCAACTCTATTTTGAAAATTTTAAATTAGATTGAATTTTGTATTTTTTTCTCATTTTTTACTTCTCAATCTTTTATAATTTATATTTTAATGTTATGTGTAATTGTGAAAATATCTTAATGATCAAATGAAATACAATTTATTATAATTTGTACATCATATGATTTCTATTATGGTAGGGAAAGAAGTTATTTTTTCCAATACTAGGTTTGAAGTGGGTGATGTGTGACGATCCTTCTTGCAAAAGATTAGGCCGATAATAAACATACGAAAAAAATTGCATATAAAATATAGAAATTATATTGCATAAAATTTATATATTTGCATTAATAATTTTTTGGCCTCTTTGAGGGTGCAACCTCCTTTGAGAAACATGTAATTTAATATAATTCACCTATAATAAAATTATAGCTTACTACCTATATTTAATAATTCTAATAAAGCTAATTTATATTTCTCAAGCATATAGGATTATTCAAAAAGCTCAAGGGACACTTTATAAAGTATGCATCCGAAACCTTTCTTACAATTAAGAAAGAGTTAGGACTAAGTGGTCTTAATATCCTCTCTCCCTTGAAAATATTTATCCTTAAAGTTGAAGGGAAATAAATTGCTAGTGAACTTGGTGAAGTGGTTCCCAAGTTGCATCTTTAGGGTGCATGCCATGCCAATAGATCAAGATCTTAGTGATTGTGTAGTTGTGAAGCAGACAAAGCACATATCTAGGACTAAGTTTGGTTTGATAATAATGGATCCTTCAATATCGAGCTCAAGAAGAACATTTTGAGCAATGACTTGTTGGTTCAAAACTTTCTTCAAACAAGAGACATGTAAGACATGACGAGCACAAGAGGAAGGTTGGAGTTACAACTTGCAAACAATGGGACTAGTCCACTAAAGAAATTTGTAAGGACTATAGAACCAAGGAGCAAGCTTTTGTTGACCTCGAGTATTCATATGGAGGATTATTTATAAGGATGTAACATGATAAAAACCATATCACCATGCTATTATGCTCATCGCTTCATTCAATTATGGTCCAAGTGTAGGTTTTTATAATAGATCTAAATAATATTTTCTCGTGTGCTAAGGGTAGTGTCCATTACATTAAATAGAGAACTACTTGGAATGCAAGAGAGAAGGGGAGGTGGTTTCTTCTTGTAATTTTTTCATATGAAGTCTTCTTTGTGGTTGTCTGATACAAGCTGCCACACTAACATTTTGCAAGTGGTAACCACTTGACCCAATGGTGTTATTGTTGAGGAAAAATATCAAAGATACGTTTCTAAGTATTTGTTGATGATCTCAATTTGACCATTTATTTGAGGATGATATCCAAAGTTTATATTTAAATGTGTACTCACTATGTTGAATAATTATTTCTAAAAATGGATTGTAAATGCAACATCATGATCAAAGACATGAAAATAGGAATGTCATGGAGATAGAAAATATGGTTAAGGAAGGTTTGGGCTATGGTGTCAAAGGTGTAGGGATGGGCTAAGGAATAAAAGTCACATATTTTTGAGAGGTGATCCACCACCACTATAATGATTTATTTGCCACCAAACTTGGGAACCCTTTAATGATATCCATGAAAATATTGGTTTAAATATGAGTAAGAATGGATTATGGTTGGAGAAAACATGGAGTTTCCATCATTTCACCCTTGTGAAATTGGAATCTATCACTTTCAACAAAAAAATAACTTATATCTATCTTAAGTCCATTCCAAAATACATTGTAATGCACCCACTCATAGGTAAATTAAAAATCCTCAAATGACTTGGTAAGGGAGAGGCATGTAATTCATGAAGGATTAGAGGACACATAATAGAGTTGGGATAAACAAATATGAATTCTTTATATATTAAATATTGGGCATCCCAATAGTGGTTGAGAGATGAAGTAAGGTCAATAAAAATTTGGTTGATGAGATGTTGTGTGGGTTGATCCCATAGAAATTCTTGTTGGAGAGATTGTAGCCATTTAAAGGGGTGTTGAAGCTGCAAAGAGGGGGACATGGCCCTCAAGTTTATAAGAGAGAGAATCAAAAATTTTGTTCTCCTTTACCTTAAGTGGTCTAATAGTCATGTACCCCATGAGATAGGTGAACCATTTTTTGAGCCAGGGGGATACATGTTCCTCTAAGAAATATTTTACTATAGTGACAATTTATGATACAAAATGTTTTCTTGTCAAATATGGCCTCCATTTGTTAACTACGTATATGTTGTCTATCATTTCCTTCTCATAAGTAGAGAATACCAAAATTTTCATTGGTAGTTCCTTGTTGGTGAAGGCAATGGGGTGACCATCTTGTACAAGAAAAATCCCAATGTCATTTCCACAATCAACACATTTAATGACAAATGGTTTCAAGAAATTAGGAATGACAAGAATTGGTGTTCTACGCATAGCTTATTTGAGGACCTTGAAAGCATGTGCGACAATTTATATCCATGAAAAAACATCCTTTTTAAACAAGGAAATGAAAGAAGCAATAATATTTCCATAATCTTTAACAATTTTCTCATATTAGCTAGTGAGACCCAAAAATCTGTTGGGAAAATGTGTCTCAACCTTGCAATTATATATAGTTTATTGTTGATAGGTGGTGATTGATAATGAAAATACTGTACACTCATAGAAAGATGTGGGGTTTGGGGCATCGCCCCCCAAAAAAAATTTTGTTGACATGTCAAGGTTTTTTTCCCATTGACACGTCAAGATTTTCTCTCGTTGACATGTCAAGGTTTTTTCTCGTTGACACGTCAAGGTTTTTTCCTGTTGTCATGTCAAGGTTTTTCCCGCCGACTTTTCAAATATTTTTTGTTAACATGTCAAATGAAAAGTGACCTTGTAAGAACTTAATTCTAGAAGGTTCCAAAAAGCTTGTTATAAGCGGGTGGGATGTATGTAGATTGTGGTGTATTTTTTGAGAGTCTAATAACTGTTGGGTTGTCTCTTGATCTTGGGTGGTGATACTCTTGTGAGAAGCTTGCTCTGCAAGTATATTGTAATCTTTTGGTTTCTAAATAATATATTGGGCGGCTTTTGGAGTTTATGGTTTTTCTCCCGAAAGGGTTTTCCCGACGTAAATCATTGTGTTGTGGTATGCATGATATTCGTGTTTATTTTTGTTTAAGTTTTTGTAACTATTAAAGATATGTAAAGTTTTAAATTTTTCTCCTCTCAAGATTAGTGTAGGAAGTTGTTCTACTACCTTAACTTCCTTAAAAGCTTTTGAGTGTCTTGGGAGTGGGCCATGTTGGTTCTCAAAAACGTAGGTTTTAACCATGAGAGGTTGCCAAGCTCTCACAATGCTTTTGACCAACGTACAAGGCCAATTGATGCAATTGTACCTTCTACTCTTTAGGTTTTGCTAGACCAAGGCGGGTGTACCTATATGAATAATTTAGATTTCAAAATGTATTTCCTGATTGAACAATCTATCCACAATGGAAAATGGAAGTGAATAGATAAAAACACTACAACTACACCTACTCCTATTGCACAAAAGAAAGGATTTTGAAAATTTTGTTTGTTCTCTGGGCTGTGATAGACCAGTGCCTTCTATCCACATGGGAAATGGAGTCAAAATTATCAAGAATTGTAAATATTTCCCTTTTTGTCTTAATTCAAGTTGCTAGGCACTTTGAAAATGAAGTTCAAATGACTGGCACATAAATTCATTAATTTATGTCTTGCATAAATAGTGTTGGAATGTTTTCCTACCAAATTCTTCTTCAACAATCCAAAAGAGATCCTAAGACCACTGTGATTTATTAAAATAATTTAATTCTGACTTGCAGACACCAGTTAATGAAATCACACAAAGTGAAAAATTACACCTTGATAAACCAAACACATTCTTGATAGATTGATTTAAATGATCAAAGGACTTCAAATTGGAGACAACTAGATAAGAAATATAAATGATTATAACAAAACAATTGAACACAGAATTGGTTTCACCAGTTCAAAAATAATTTGTCCATTGATTCTACTTCAAGAAAAGTTCGTCTTTATTTATATTCCCAGTCCATATTTTCTGAAAAATCTATCTCCTACCTACTACCCCCCCTACAACTGATTTTTCAAATTATTTATACATTACATACCAAGCGTTGCAACCCTTCACTTTCTCATTACAATTGTTTGATATTCTGTTACAAGACAAAATATTTAATTTAGTTGCCTTATCGACAAACTAAATATTTTTACATAGTTCAGCTTTTGATTTTCCCTTAATACTTTTCCTGCCTCTATTTTTCACTTTATGCCTTACCACTTTTATATTTCATTTGATTTTTTACCGCTCTAACATGGTCAACTTCATGTCCTCCCATGGTATGGAAGTATTTGACTTTGACTGCTCCCTTTACATCTACTGTGCCACTGCAGTCTTCCTTCTGACTCCCTACAGTTGCGTGGTAACTGCTCATTGACTGCCATGCTCACTGCTTGTTGTTTACCGCACCACCACAGTCTCCTCCTCAACCATCTATGGTATCATGGTAGCCTCTTTAATTGCCTCCTTTTTCGCTTACTAACTGCCCATCGTGGTACCACGTCTATATTTTGAACGCGTGCGGTACTACGATGACTCCTCTGCCACCTGCGAACTGTTACCGCGGTCACCACAGTCTCCCTATAGACTGTCTGTGGTATTGTGGTAGCCGGTCTTTATCGCTATCTCCTTGTTGCTACAATGTTCACCGCACTATCGTGGTCACTAGCTTGACTATTAGTGGTACCGCGGTAGGCTCTAACCATCGCTTACCGATTTGGCTAGTTGTTTACCGTACCACTGCGGTCACCACTTCTACCTTTAGCGGTATGGCAGTGATAGTCTTCACTGTTGCCTTGCCGATATCTTCTGTCCACTACCACACTGCGGTCTCCTATCTGATCGGCCGCAGTGTAGCAGTAACCGCCTTAACTACCACTTCACTGTCTTCTACCGTCCACTGCGCCATCGCAGTCTCCTTTCTAACCCTCCATGGTTGCACGGTAATTGCTCCAACTGTCACCTAGCTCCTTACAGCACCACCGCGGTCTACATGCTAACCATGCACGGTGTAGCAGTGGCTATTTGATGACTGCAAGGTTGAACCTTTACCGCACAATCATGAGTTGATCAATAACTATTCGTGGTAAAGCGGTATGAAATAGAAATATAGAAATTTTGAAGGGTTTATGGAAACAACACAAAATATAAGATGTTTTAGCTTTATGAAGGGAGGAAAATGATGATTTTAATGAAAAGATAGTGAAAATAATGGGTTTAAATTAAAAAAACCTTAGGGTTTTTATAAAAAATAGTGGAAAATCACTTAGATTTTTTTAGAAATTTTGGGTTATAACAGGCCATTTTTGTATACCTTAGATTTTTTTAAGGTTCATTCAAATTCTTGTTGAGGAGACATTATGTCTAAGGTACTCAATATCCTTTTTACCAAAGGATCACTTGGAGTGCTTGACACATAATTGATTATCTAGAAGAAGTTGTAACACCATGTCAATTTACAATAAATGTTTTTCTTAAGTTTTATTTCAAATCAAAATATCATCAAAGAAGGCATTGCATGTCTCCATAGGACTATTGTTGCAGATTTTACTCCCTATTCTTGATACATTTTCTCAAAATTTCTTAGCTAATTATGTTTTAGTAAAGTGTTATTATTGTCAGTTATTGTTTCAGTGCCCTTGAGGTTAGTCCTTGTATTGTTCTTGTTGATTACTCTTTCCCTACTAGCTCCTTTTTCAACTACTATTATTTCTATTATAAATTAACTTTGTTCAATATTAAAAATAATGTATTTATAAGGTTTAAAGCGACACTTAGTGTAAGCTTAAAGCTACAAAATATAATTTTATTTTTCATCTACCTAGTGGAATAATTTTTATGTCAAGAGATGACATTACTAAGAAGAAGCTTTGAGAAAACAAATAATATGAATGAAAGAAACTAGGATACACCATATACAAAGAAATTGCTACAATACTAAGGAAAATCAATGTTTTATGAAGATGTGATGAAGATTTATATTTTTAACTTAATTTAAGGCTATAATTGTGGCTCAAAATGATTGCATTATAGATTGGAGAATCAAGGCCTCTAGGTTTTCTAGATTAAAAACATAGATTAGGTTTTTTTTCCCCTAAATCACTATTTTTTTTGGAAAACCCATCATATGAGCTTGAAAAGGGAGAGACCAAAATGGAAGGGTTTGAAGCCACAATTGATGAAAAGAATATGATATTTGAACATGAGGGAGTTAAAAGTGACCATATCCAAGAAAGACCAATCTTCCATCAATCTAGAGAAGGGCAAGGTAAATCCTTGGAATTTTAGCTTTGTGATGTAAATTTGACCACTTCCACATGGTCAAAATTGTCTACTTTATTCATCTATTTCATTAATAATGATTAAATAATTTATTTATTCATTATTTCATTTTATGCCTAAGGTTCCTAAAGTATGCAATTGAATAATTAAATACTTTACCTTACACCTTTTCTTCTCTAAATTAAATAAATAAGATAATTTATTTAATTTAGTCACCTAACCTTTTTGATTCAAAATCAATTTTTAATTCCTCATTTTCTCTCTCCTTGTCACATTCTCCATAATCCTCTTCTAATCTAGATTAAATAAATTAATCTATGATTAGGATATGCACCACTTAATCAAGATTAGTGTCACATCTTCCATAATCTCCCACTTGCTTCTAATCTTTCATTAATTATTCTAATCAAGGGTTTGCACAACCTTAATCATAGTCATTAGCCACATTTGGCATACCTTTTTTGGTCAACCTTCCCATTTGCCTTTCTTTGCCTTGACTCCCTTTCCCATGTGAATTTTTAATTCACATTTATTCATCCTAGGTTCCTCTCTTCCCCATGTGAATTTTTAATTCACATTTTATTCTTCCAAGGTTTACCCTATCCCCATGCAAATGTGACTTGTCATTTTACATGTGCCCAAGGCTTCTAGAACCTTGGACTTGTCACATCCCTCACATGTGGAAAATCCCCAACTTTTTGGAAACCCTCTCTTATCTACTAGATTCTTCCAATCATTGTAAAATTTTAATTCACTTTTATTCCTCCAAATGAATGTTCTCATCTCCCAAGGTACCTACAAGGTTCTTGTCCTTCTTCCACCTCATGTACCTCTCTTCCACCTCACTCCCACATCATCTCCCCCTAAGCCATCTCACATTCCACATGTCAAGATGTGAGGGCTTGTGAGTCCTCAACTCTCCATAGCCTTTCATCTTGGCTTTGTTGGATCAATCTCAACCGTTGAATTCTCCAGAGAGTTCAAATTATCCTATAAATACCCCTCATTTCTCTCAAAAAGGGAGATCAATCTTTTGCTATAAAAAATATTGCAAAATTTTTATTTGAATTCTCATCCACCATAGCATTTAGTATTTTCACTCATCTTGCATATCATTTTACATATTTTAGCTTGTCATCGAAGGAGCACACAAATCTTCAAGGATCAAAGGGCCAACCAAGGAAGGAGCAACATGAAGGTATAATCAACTTCAATTTGTTTCATCTTGATTTCATGTTTATCATTTCCTTAGGCTAATATTTGAGGTGTCCTCTTTTGTGTTATTTCTTTTTATTGCATTATTAGTTGTTTAGCATCTCATATTAGGAACATAGCATTTTAGGAGATCACATTTCTGACACGCTCGATGGGACCCACAAACGGGTCTCTTTTCTTTAAGTTTGTTGTTGTTTAACTTGTTTGCAAGTTCAAGTCGCAAAGGGGCAGACTTGCCCTCTCGGGCGCTGCAGAAGTGCGGATACGCCCTCTTGTTCTGATGTTTTTTGACAATTTTTACTACAGAAGTGCAGATATGCCCTCTTGTTCCAACGTTTTTTGACAGTTTTCACTGCAGAAGTGCGGATATGCCCTCTTGTTCTAACGTTTTCTAACAATTTTTTGTAGAAGTGTAGATACACCCTCCTATTCTGACGTTTTCTAACAATTTTCTACAGAAGTGCAGATACACCCTCTTGTTCTGACGTTTTCTAACTATTTTCTGCAGAATTGAGGATACGCCCTCCTATTCCGACGTTTTCTAATAGATTTTTGCAGAAGTGCGAATACGCCCTCTTGTTTTGATGTTTTCTAACTATTTTCTATAGAAGTGCGGATACACCCTCCTATTTCGATGTTTTCTAATAGTTTTCTGCAGAAGTGCGGATATGCCCTCCTGTTTCGACGTTTTCTAATAGTATTTTGTAGAAGTGTGGATACGCCCTCCTATTTCGACATTTTCTAACAGTTTTCTGCAGAAGTGCACATACGCCCTCTTGTTTCGATGTTTTTTAACATTTTTCTACAAAAGTGTGGATAGGCCCTCTTGTTCCAACGTTTTCTAATAGTTTTCTGCAGAAGGGCGAATTTTCCCTCCTGTTCCAATGTTTTCTACAGAGGGGCAGATTTTCCCTCCTGTTCTGATGTTTTCTAACTGTTTTCTGTAGAGGGGCGGATTTGCCCTCCTATTCTGATGTTTTCTAATAGTTTTCTGTAGAGGGGTGGATTTTCCCTCCTGCTCCGATGTTTTTGATAGTTTTTTGCAGAGGGGTGGATATGCCTTCATGTTCCAACATTTTTCATTGCAGAGGCACGAATTTTCCCTAAACAACATGTTCTAGAAGGTAAAAAAGTTGTATTTTAGCTTCGTTTTTGCCTCTGTTTTTTGTTGGTTGGAGTTCTAACCCTCTAACCCTATTTCTTGGTGGGTGAAGTCAGATTTCTTGCTGATACTTTGCAATATTTTTTCTGAAAACAACTAACATTTGTTTGCAAGACTATCTTTTTACTCGAATTTTAATGTTTTTTTCCTTGTTGTTTTATCTATGCACTTAGTATAATTAAGGGGAAGTAATACTTGTTATTTGTTGTGTCTATTTTTCTTTGTGTTACCCTAAGGGGGCATTAGTTTGTTTTCACCTTCCCCTTTCACTTTGTGCACACCGGGGGGGGTGGGGGGGGGGGGGTAGTTGGAAACGATTAGTGTCTTCTTCTTAGCGGGACCTGCTTGGGGATTTCATCACCCCAAGGGACGATCCCAACCACGCATACCAGGGGGTAGTTGGAAATAATTAGTATCTTCTTCTTAGCGGGACCTGCTTGGGGATTTCATCACCCCAAGGGATGATCCCAACCACGCGTACTGACGGGGTATACAAAGGGGAGAGAGCCAAAGTTGTACCCCAATCCAGTTGGGTCGTAATTGGTTGAACGTGGAAACTAGGGTGATACCTAAATAAACGTGAAGAGTTGGTCTGAACCTTTCAGTATCTCACTAGGGTTCCTGACTCACGCTTGTGATGGATTGGTGTTCACAGTTGTGTCTCACGTACCGAGCATATATTAAGGACTCCCTAGAAACCTTGTTCATCTTAGAGTAAGACCTTTGCTGGCCATACCCCTTAACACTAATCATAGGATTGTGCTTGTTCAAAGTGTCTTTCTATAAAAAAACTAGTAAATTTTGATAAGTCAGCCTCATTGAGTCATTTCAAGTCCTTGCCATAATCTCATCATCCAAACCAAGTCACTGTTTTCCTGTAGAGGGGAAAACTTGCCCCCCTGTTCCGACATTGCCTCCCTGTTCTGACATTTTCCACTATTCAGGGGTGAACTTGCCCCCTTGTTCTGACATTTTCCACTACAGAGGGGCGGATTTTCCCCTCTCTTTCAACATTTTTCACTGTAGAAGTGCGGATACGCCCCCCTGTTTCAACATTCTTCACTGCAGAAGTGTGGATACGCCCTCCTATTTCAATATTTTTCACTGTAGAAGTGCGGATACGCCCTCCTGATCCACTGTTTGACTGCAGAAGGGCGGATACACCCTCCTGAACGGATAGTTTCATCCATTTGACCATTCTAAACCTTTGTTTAACCACTTCGAGTCTCCATTTGACCGTTTGATCATCCTAAACACTCATTTAACCAATCCAAACATCCATTTGACCATTCCAAGCCTCCATTTAACCTTTCTAAATGAGCATTGACCACATTCACATTGATCATTTCACAATTTGGGAAACCCATTCTACCATCTTACCGTGTGACCTAAACATTTCCATCAAGACATCTTCCATTTGCATTCATCATCATCTCTCAACACAAAATCCCTTAAACCTTATTTTCAGAGTTATCTCCTGAATTAACCAAGGCGTTAAGTTTGATCGTTATCCTACATATCAATCATTATCTTCAACCTAATCAATCCGCTCCTATCTTGAGGCAGATTTCTATTATAAGTTAGCATCATTGGCCCAAATCAATCCCCTTCTATCTCAAGGCAGATTCAATGTCATGATCATTGATTTAACCAGTTTAATCCAATCAACTAACGTATTAAGTCCCCTAGGGTGGTTTCCAAATTGGGTTTAGGACCCTTTCCATCAAATCCAATCCTCATCCAAAATCATCAAATTGATTCATCAATTTATCCAAACAATCCAATCCAATCTATCAAAATCTATCAAAATCCCATCATCCAATCAAAATCATCCATCAACCAATCCTTATCCAATCATAAAATTAATTGATACATCATCAATTGATCCATCCTCCAATCCAAAGAAATCTTATCCAATCATCCAATCAAATCCAATCCTCATCCAAATCATCAAATTGATACATCATCAATTGATCCAAACAATCCAAAAGCAATCTTATCCAATTGATCCAAACAATCCAATCTTTATCCAAACCATCAAACTGATACATGATCAATTGATCTATAAACCAATCCTTATCCAATCATCAAATTAATTAATACATCATCAATTAATCCATCATCTAATCCAAAACAAACTTATCCAATTGATCCAAACAATTCAAATCCAATCTTATCCAATTAATCCAAACAATCCAATCCTTATCCAAATCATCAAATTAATACATCATCAATTGATCCATCAACCAATCCTTATCCAATCATCAAATTAATTGATACATCATCAATTAATCCATCATCCAATCCCCATATGAGCTTCCAATACATCCTAGTTCTCTATCCATCATCTATTCTTTCTTGCTAATCTGTATCCACCATGAATCCTTATCTCCCTCTCACACAACCAATAATAGTATTCAAGGGGAATCCTAACTACGTTGATGATGATAATGAAAATCTTGTTGATCATGAAGATTTTTATATAGATTCCCTTGACGCTATCATTGCTAGAAAGCTCTCTCCAATCGCTTCCCGAACTCCCACTACTTCTTCGAACTATCCCACCATGCCTTTATCCGCATCTAATAACGGTCCTTATGCTACCCTTGACAAGGGATATCTAACATCCTCACCATCGACATATTCATCACGTCCTCCCTTTCAACCACTATCCTATCCAACACCCATATCCTCCTCTCCTTATCATCATCAACAATCCCAATACCTCTACCTTAATCCCACATCCCAATATTCCCACCCTAATCCAACACCTACACCTTCCTATCACAATCCCCCATCCCAATATTCCTCCTATCCTAATCCACCATCTCAATCCTCTCATGCTAATCTACCATCCATATCCTCTTATGCCAACCCACCATACATGTCCTCCTATGGTGGTTCACCACCTCAATCTTCATGTTCAATCCAACATCCACACCTTCCTATCACAATCCCCCATCCCAATACCCTTACATTAATTCCACATCTCCCCATTCTAATCATTTATCCACATCTTCCTACTATCACTCCCCATCCCAATCTTCCCAATCTAATCCAACATCTGCATCCTCCTACATCACTCCCCCTTTTCTCGCATTATATCTTAATCCTCCATCTAATCATAATCCTCCATCTCCTCCAACCATTCCTAGTCCCACATTTAGTCCCATCCACTCACCTAATCATAATCCTCCATCTCCTCCTAGTTCTACATCTAATCCTCATCCACACATCCACTCATATAATCCTCCAATTCTTAATCCTAATCCTCCATATCCTCCTAGTCCTCCATCCAATCCCATCCACTCATCTAATCATAATCATCCATCTCCTCCTAGTCCTCCATCCAATCCCATCCCCACATCTAACCCTTATCCATCAATCCCTAATCCTCTATCCATTCCCATCCCTTCATCTAATCCTAATCCTCCATCTCCTCCTAGTCCTCCATCCAATCACATCCCCACGTCTAATCCTAATCCACCAATCCCTAATCCTAATCCTCCATCCATTCCCATCACTCTACCTAATCCTAGTTCCCTTCCAAATGTTGCCCAAGGACTCATGCAAGAAGAGACATCATGCCCTCCCACTCTATCATGTACTGTCACTAGTAAAGAGGCCCTCCTCCATCCCACACCTATCTCTCCCATCACCATTCTTGACACCGTCCAACCCATCGAATCCATTAAATCCCCATATTATACTACTAGATCCACCCAATCCATTGAAGACATCCAATCCCCTCCTCCCAGTCCTAATATTCACAAAATTCAATCCCATGACCTTCATGAATCCTCCATCCTCCTATCTCCCCCAATTGAGGCATCCCTCCAACACTCTTCCATCATCATACATCACACACAAGATGATTTATGCCAAGAGCTTGATCCAAAGCATACAAGAATATCCCCTCATCCAAATCATGATCCTCCCATCCCATCCACTACATCCCAAGATCATAATCCCCCATCCATCCCATCTCATGATTCCTATCCTCAACCAAGTCATGATACTATCCTCCCATCCACCCCATCTCAAGATCACACTAGCTCATCCACTCTATCCCATGATTCCCTTTGCATTAAAGATCCAATCACTCTATCTCATGAGCCCTCATCATCCACTACCAAAAATCCAAATCCTATCATCTTCCCTAATCCCTCTCTTGATCCCTTATCACTCATTCCTCATAATGCTCCTATCCCCTCATCTCCATCACATGATCCTTCATCGCAATCTAGTCCTACCATCCCAACACCACTTTTGTATCACCTTGGTCACATTACACTTATCTATGGTGGCCTTCTTACAGAAGAAAAATAACACGTATGCACCACCCTACCTCTTCCACTTACTAATGCGCTCATATCATGCTTCCAACAAAATAAGCATCCTACCATAAATCACATGCTCCAAAATATGAACTATCAAGGAAAAGGTTTAGGCCTTCATGAGCAAGGTACTTTAGAGCCCATCTAAGTCAAAGAACATCCAGACACACATGGTCTTGGATATGTCTCCCAAAACTCGCACTCTAAAGATGTTGGTACAACCTCCGTACATCCTAAACTATCCTCTTCTAAAGGCACAAGAGGTACTTCCCATCGTTCTACCAAGTCCTTTGCTGCCATCCCACCTCCTCCATCATATTACCTAAAAAAAACCATCCATCTTCCTCCCTCATCCTCTAAATCCATTTTGGGTCCTTATGTCCCTCCATCCATCATTGCTCATCCTCCATCTACTATGGCTTCTTATAGCCCTCCATCAAACCCAACACATCCTCCATATACACAATCTATTTTGGGTCCTTATATCCCAAAATCACCCCCTCCATCTTATCCTATTCATCCTTTCATTCATCCACCCTCTATCCCTCATACACAACATAAAAATCCTACCTTCATAACTCCTCATCAGGATCAACAAAGGCACTCCTCCATGCATGCTATCTCAAATCCTCCATCCACACACCATTGTCAAATGCCTACTTCTATCACTCCATCCCCACATCATCTCCATCCCATTTATACTAAGATCACTTTGGATTCCAAATTAGAAATTCATAAATCCAAACATCCACATGAATCTAAAGCTCCTCATGTCCCCTTCAAAAGACATGTTGATGAAAAGAAAAATCAAATCTAAAATCCAAATCAATTGAAATGGCCACACAGGCCCACCAAACAAAAAATAAAAACCATGTGGATCCCCAAGACAAAAGAGGCAATACCTTCAAATGAAAAATTCATAACGACATCGAAAGTTACTAGTCCATCAAAAATCATTAGCATCCTCCATCTCCTAAATCTGTTTTGGGTCCTTATGTCCCAAAATTCACTATCTTGATGCCTCCATTATCGCCACACTCTCCATCCATTAATCCACCTATCTTTTCACATCCACCATCACATGTGCCAATGTTGGTCTTGAACACATTCCCCCATCACATAGTCCCCGATAAAAAATTCACTCCATCATTTTATCCATATCCTTTCCAGAATCCCATCCATTATCCCACATATCTAACCCATCAAATCCCTTTAATCCATCCTCTTGCATAATCCATCCCTGCTAATAAGGTTGTACCAACATCCGAATAGTTGCTTCAAACATGGGCTCGTATTACCTCATAAGGAACTTGATTCTTGAGTCCATCCATCTCCTTATCAACTATCCTCTAAATCCGCATATCCATATCTTTATCCATCTTCGTCCACATCTTACTCCAAAAAATCAAAAAGAGAAAAAATATAAAAAAATAACAAAAAAAAGAAGGAAAAACTAAAGAGAAAATCATCCGTCCAATGATGAAAACTTGGCAAACAAGTGCCTTGGATAAGTACCATGATGAAAACCTAGAAAACAGGCGTCATGCGTAAATTCCCCATCCGATTTCCTTCCACAATTGGGGGCAACTTCCATTTACGCATTCCTTTCCTCCATCGCCTAGATTTTCCTATCTTCCACACCTTACCCATCATCTCCCATTCATATCCCAGTCCCTCCATCTTCCTTGGGATCTTGATAATGACAGGGGCACATATATATACATGCTTTGGACATCTCTTGGCATATTTTCCCCTTATTCACTATCATTTTCCTTATCCCCCCCATCTACTTTTTTGATCCATGCATCCTATCCACATCCATCTACCTTCCTTTCCCACCCATCCTACTACAATCCATATCCATTCACTCCTTTATTTCCCCATCCTTCTATCTTCCTTCCCTCTTGCCTCATCACACATGACAAATCTAGAGTGGGGTCATCTCCTTCTTTGTGTCTTAGTCCTTGGTGACACCATCCATCTCCCCATCCTTATCTTCCCATCTACCCATCCACTAGTCCTTTTCCATCTTTTCATCCTTATCTCCTCATCCATTTATCTACCCAGTAATCCATGTCATCTTTCCAAATCCTTATTCTTCTATCCATCTATCCTAGCATCTTTCTATCTCCCCATCTTTATCAATCTATCCATTTTCCTTCTAGCTCATAATCCCTTGTCATTGGTATCTAGCTCTAGGCTACCCGCATGCAACCCAATTCCATTCACATCCTAATTCATCCCTCCTATCTATTTCCCACATCATTCTCATAATCGTTCATCTATACATCCTCTCATCCTCCCAATTCATTTTCTAATAATCTAGATCACTATCCCATCCATGAGCTTCGCATAACCCACATCCAACATATCGACCATCCCATCCACGTGGCCTATGTTGGCTCATCATATTTGCTCCATCCATTTATCTTGGTCATGTCATCATCCCTTATCCATTGTCTATCGTCGGTCTCTCATCAAACTACGTTGCCCCTGCACTTTCACGTAGGCAAGGTCGATCATTTGATCTGCCCTCGGGGTTCTGTCTTTGGCCTTGTGTCACACTACGTGGCCCCTGTGCTTTCACATAGGCAAGGTCAATCATTTGATCCGCCCCCTAGGCATTTTTCCATTTGGTCTTTGTCATCCATCGAGGTCTTTATTGTCCTCTTTCCGCTTTTATCCATGATATTTTATCAAACTACGAGGGCTCTACGATTTCACATAGGCAAGCTTAATCTTTGATCAACCATCGAGCCCCTAGGTCTTTGCGGTTCTTTATTACCTTGTGTCTTGTCATCCTATCATCTTGTCCTCTTGTCATGTCCTCAAGTATGTCCCTATCCTAGTTGGTGCTTACGAACAAAGGTCATTAGTCTCATGAGGTTCACTCAGTTTCAACTATCCTGCATCATGTCGATCAACCAATCTATTCTCCATCTTTGGTCTCAATAGGATGTATCCTTCCTAACAGACCGCATCAACCCCATCCATCCTTTTGATCCTATGGCAAAGGACATTTGAAACTTCATTGTGATCTTTTGATTTTTTTGAAATTTTGTTTATCATTTGAACTCCCTATCATCACTTGTCAAGGCCGCCATGATCTCTCATATCATGACCTGTGCTTTTCCTAGTCAACATAGGGGCATATCTTTCTCTTTTATCTATTTATGTCTTCTTGGTTGTCCCATGTAGTACCCACCAAGATCCCCAAGGTCTTGTGTTACGCTGGGGCATCCTTTTGTGCTTGTGGTTATTCCAATACCTGGCCCAACCAAAGTCATCGTGACTTTGGGGTGTTGGGATAGCCTTCTTTTTTGTTGTGTTTATTTTATGCATTAGACACTAATTCGTCTTGGTTTACATACCCTGACGCTCGGTGTCTTATGCTATAGCAAAAATCAATGCTCTAAGGATGGAAAATTGCATTAGGATTGCATTTCATTTTCCATTCCATCATCTTGCATGCCTACCCCATCCTCATACATTCAAATAATCTAATCCCACTCTTGGTCTTGTTCCCAGCCTTGCTACAAGCCTTGATCCAATCATCCTCCTCATCATCATCGTCATCCTCGGGATGTATCTTTCCCTATCCTTTTTCTTGTTTTGGGATGTATCATTCCCTCATGAACAATACTATCATCATCATCATTATCAGAGGGATGTAGCCTTCCCTATCCCTATGTTGTTCTGGGATGTATCCTTCCCTCATCAACAACACTCTAATCGGGATGAATCCTTCCCTATCCTTTGGTATTGTTTTGGGATGTATTATTCTCTCGTCAACAACACTCATCCTTATCCTCATCTAGATGTATCCTTCCCTATCCTTGCTCTGTTTTGGGATTTATCATGTTCTTATCAACAACACTCCATCATCCATCCATCCAACCTATCTTGTAGCTTGACTGGGGGCAACATAATCTGTGTCATCGAATCCATTTGTGCTCACCTTTATCTCCCATCGCTTATCATAATTTTCTATTGATCAATTTACATCATCATCTTTCCTCATCTCATCTGTCATCTTTTCCCCCCTCCCGCCCTATGTCGGGTGGATCTGCCCAGCCCCTGGGAGGACCTGCCCCACATTGGGGCGGATCCGCCCAACCTCGCATTGGGGCAGACCCACCCAACCCCGCCATGGGGTGGATCACCCTTTTCTAGTGTAGACCTGCCCTTTCCAGAATGGACCCGCCCTTCTGCAGTGGGGCAAATCCGCCCCTCTGCATGTCTTTTCTTCCCTTTTTTTCTTGGGGCCGCCATTTGCAAACCGTGCGTCGGATTGACTTCGTTCAAAAGGAAACTAGCTTAAATTTTCGTACTCTTTCCAACTATACCCTTTATTTCTTCATGTTGAGAGGTTATCCAGGACCCCTCTCTTTTCCCTCCCTTTTTAAGGGGTATTTGTTTTCCTTCTTATTTACCTTTTTTCCTCCAACTAATCCCTTCCCTTCCCGAGGCCACCATTTGTAAACTGTTTGTCTGTTTGATTTTGTTCAAAAGACAAACTTGCCCAATTTTTTATGTTTTTTCCAACCATATCCTCCATTTCTTCCTATCGAGAGGTCGCTTGGGACCCCTCTCTTTTCCCCCATCGCCCTCTCGAGGGGGTATACCCTTCCCATTTATCTATTTTTCCTACCATAGTAATTCATTTTGTAGGATTGGGGCATATTCATCCATTCTTCACTAATTGGGCAACTTAGGTCCTCTTCCCCACGTTGGTGCATCATTTTTTGGTACTTCTTCAATCGAGTCTCCTGCATTTTCTTTTTCTTTGAAACTATTATTCTAACAATACTTTGAAGAGGGGCAAAATGTAGACATCTAAATTTGACCACTTCCACATGGTTAAAATCGTCTACTTTATTCATCTATTTCATTAATAGTGATTAAATAATTTATTTAATCATTATTTCATTTTCTACCTAAAGTTCCTAAAGTATGTAATTGAATAATTAAATACTTTACCTTACACCTTTTCTTCTCTAACTTAATTAAATAAGACAATTTATTTAATTTAGTCACCTAACCTTTTTGATTCAAAATCAATTTTTAATTCCTTATTTTCTCTCTCTTTGTCACATTCTCCATAATCCTCTTGTAATCTAGATTAAATAAATTAATCTATGATTAGTATGTGCACCCCTTAATCAAGATTAGTGTCACATCCTCCATAATCTCCCACTTGCTTCTAATATTTCATTAAATATTCTAATTAAGGGTTTGCACAATCTTAATCATAGTCATTAGCCACATTTGGCATACCTTTTTTGGTCAACCTTCCCATTTGCCTTTTTTGGCCTTGACTCCCTTTCTCATGTGAATTTTTAATTCACATTTATTCATCCTAGGTTCCTCTCTTCCCCATGTGAATTTTTAATTCACATTTTATTCTTCCAAGGTTTACCCTATCCCCATGCAAATGTGACTTGTCATTTTACATGTACCCAAGGCTTCTAGAACCTTGGACTTGTTACATCCCTCACATGTGGCAAATCCCCAACTTTTTGGAAACCCTCTCTTATCTAATAGATTCTTCCAATCATTATGAATTTTTAATTCACTTTTATTCCTCCAAAGAATCTTCTCATCTCCCAAGATACCTACAAGGTACTTGTCCTTCTTCCACCTCATGTACCTCTCTTCCACCTCACTCCCACATCATCTCCCCCTAATCCATTTCACATTCCACATGTCAAGATGTGAGGGCTTGTGAGTCCTCAACTCCCCATAGCCCTTCATCTTGGCTTTGTTGGATCAATCTCAACCGTTGAATTCTCTAGAGAGTTCAAATTATCCTATAAATATCCCCTCGTTTCTCTGAAAAAGGGAGATCAATCTTTTGCTATCAAAACTCTTGCAAAATTTCTATTTGAATTCTCATCAACCATAGCATTTAGTATTTTCACTCATCTTGCATATCATTTTACATATTTTAGCTTGTCATCCAAGGAGCACACAAATCTTCAAGGATCAAAGGGCCAACCAAGGAAGGAGCAACATGAAGGTATAATCAACTTCAATTTGTTTCATATTGATTTCATGTTTATCATTTCCTTAGGCTAATCTTTGAGGTGTCCTCTTTTGTGTTATTTCTTTTTATTGCATCATTAGTTGTTTAGCATCTTATATTAGGAACATAGAATTTTAGGAGATCACAAATATTATTGATGTTATTGTCGAATATGAAATTCGAACTAAGATTGTGTTTTTTAAGGGGTTGTCATAAAAATGGATTTTTATAAATGGGCCAAACTAAATTAGAAAGTAGGGGTTGGGATATTGAGACAATAAGAGATATGTGGAAATGATATGTTTCTTTCATGTTCATATTTTTTTGGCATACATGTGAGTAGTTTAACAATATGTCACATGGGTTTTATGTGGACTTGTTACTTTTAGTCTTAGAATTTTAATTTACATATTGAAAGACCATATTGTTCATGGTATCCTATTTGGATTGAATTACTATATTTAAATTTGGCATTTTGACTTCATCCAATAAGGAAATATAAACTTACTCAAAATTATTTAACTTGTTCTCTTTCTCAATCAACTTAATCTTCTCCAATACTAGACTTCTATTAAAAAAATCCTTAGTTCCCTCTCCGGCCCATCATAATAATATCCCCTCTTGTTCAACACCTTCTTCTCACTCTCATCCTTCTCAAATGAACTCCACCCTTATAAAGATGCTATCATTATTGATAGCTACAAGCTATTCAAGAAAATAAAAGAACCATCTAGCTCCACACACCACATTTCTCATCCTTTTTTTTTTTTTTTTTTCTCTTTGTCTCCATTCCCTTCTCCTTCCCACTCCACATAAACTTCCCCTAAACAATATTCTATTTCTCCACCTCCTAATACTTACCAAAGGTAAAGTTATCCTTTAATAATCATAAGAGAGTGAAATAACATTGAGAAATTAGTTTTTCCTTCTAACCATTTTAGGGTGTTACCTTTAGAGGATGAAACCTTTGCTCCTTCATCATCAAAAATTTCTAGGTATTTTCTTAAAATGTTAGAGGTTTTCTTCTCCCTCTTAAGAAGTATAGAGTTAAAGAGGCCATTAGTAAATGAAGACCTGCTATCTTATTCCTTCAACAAGTTAAATTAAGTAATGTTTGACTATATTCTTATTTGCATAATTTATGGAAGGATGCATATTTTACACATACCAGTCATAAGGATGGAATAGGATGATCTATCCTAGTGATGATTTTTTTGATCTCTAAATATGCCATCGATAAGGGGGAAGATCTCTTACATAGCTACATATTTGGACTCTTACGTTTGTTAATGTATATATGATTATGTTTTTCTTTGTCTATGCTCCTAATAATTATAAATAATATTTAACTCTTTGGAATTGGATGTATAAAAATCTTCCCAATCTATACTAGATTTTAGGTGGATACCTCAATATGGTAGAACACAATAATTATTGTAATTGACATAGTCATGTAATAAACTCAACGAAGAAGAATTTGAAAGTTGGTTTTATTATTATAACTCTTTAGGGGTGGTTGATCTTATCCATGAGAGACAATCAAGTCATGAATCTACATAGTTAGTTTACATGGTTTGATTCTAGACCTAGCATGGACATTAAAATCAATTAGGTTGGAGATATTTTATATATCACACAATCTAGAATTGGTTCATGCTCAATACAACACCTTCATAGAAGTTGATTATCCTACCACTCTTTTTGACCAATTTTCCATCCTTTTCACTATTGATTTTTTATTTAATACTCTTTTATCCTCTCATCCTCATTCAAAGTTAATATTTTTCATCTTAAAATATTATATTGTGTTTTTTATTTACTTGAATTCATAACTCCATTCCAAATTTACAAGAAGGAGAATCGTGGATTGATTTAGTGGAAAACTTTAGTAGTGGCAAATACTCACCAATTGGTGAATTCTAGAAACTGGCAAGTCAAAATTGGTGAATTAACCACACCCAATAGGTGTTCAAATCACTCGAATTTTATGAATTAATTGGTCCAATGTATGTTCATTGCCACATTTTTTAATTGCAGGCATATTTTACAAAAATTTCCATAACAAACTACGTGCTTGAAATAGACGATTAATATTTTGCTTGGAATCCCAAAAGCATGTAATAAAATACCTACATATTCACCAATACTATTAAAGAACATTGTATTAGGACCCATTTCACCAATTAAAATTTACAAATAGTTGCTTAGAAGATCCATTTCAAGCCAATTAAAAATTTATAAATAGTTGCTTATGAGGGACCCATTTTGTCAATAACATTAAATTTTTTTACATTTGAGGACACATTTCTACCAATTATCGTGACACCTCAGGTTAATCGTAGGGTCATAATTGCCTTGAAAATTATGAAGCATTGTTGTATAAGCATGTAAGATTCACCAAATTTTTAATATACCATTTAAAAATCTTGTAGAATTTTCAAATATGGATTGATTTAAATTTAATCAAATCACATTTATTCTTACATATTTGTTCAATTCTTTGATTCTAAGTTGGACTTGGAACCTTTGAAGTTGATCATAGGTAAATTACAAACTTTTACAATACAAGCATTCTTGCATTAATGAATAGCAAGTCGCTGAAAACCTAAACTTAAAGGCGAGTGGATCATTCTCTTCATAGTGTTATAAGATTTCTATCTCTTTTCCATCTTGCTTCAATCTTAAAGATGATATTGAGTAGGATTGATCTATATTCTTTTCTCCTTCTAAACAAGAAGACATTTTTTTCCATCTTTTATTCGAAGTGAGAGATCAATATGTCGAGAAGCAAGGGTAAGATTCCTTAGGGTGGTGAAGGGACTGAGAGACCATCAAAAATGCCCAAAACGTAGAGGTACCATACAATCTTACTTTGGAATTGGAAATGCTTATGATCCATTACATCAAGATGGAGCTACATCATTAACTCTTCCACCAAATAAATTAATGAAGAAGGCATTCACAATACCTCACTGCCACTGAAAGGTCAAGGTGAGATTTTCATTGAGTTAAATGTGTCAAAAGAGGATAGAAATAATATAGAAGATGTTCCAAGGGATACCTTGGTTAGCCAAAATGAGATAATTGACTTGGATCAGGGAGGTGTTGGTAGCAAGAAAAGAAAAGGCAAATCAAAAGTGGGGCGTGAGTGGGAAATGACAAGGAATTTTCAACTTGGTTGGCTGTCAAAGTACCCATTCATTGTACTACTGGGGAAAGAAAAAAATGTTGAAACTGTAAAAATGCATGTGTATGATTTCTAGTTGGAAATGTAAAAGAGACAAGAAGTTGCAGCTAAAGTTTGACATTATAGAAAAACATATCGGTAAAGTTAATGAAAAACAGATCATAGATGGAAAGGAACAATCAGTTGTACGATGGAAATCAAAGGAAGACTGTCTTCATGTTAATTATGTCATGGAATATGAAGAGCATAAGAAAAAAATGTTGAAGCTTGTTGCATGTCAAGGTACACTAGAGGCTCAATTTGGAAAAGCAATGGAAGGAGCAAATCTGTCAAAAACTGTTCAAATGAGTGTTTTTTTTCATATTATGTCCAAAGGGCATCCTATGACAGACTACCTATAATATTTTAATTTATTATTTTTTTGGGTGTTCCTCACTTTCTTGGCTCACATTGGCTAGTAAACATTGGATGAGAATGGGAAAATTGTCTTGCTATAGTGGAAAAGAAAGATTTAAAGGAGAAAGCAAAAGAGTCAAACTTCATTGTATTATATTTAGATGAAGTTACTATGGTAGACAATACTTCTTGGGTATGCATGCATGTGTATACTGTAAAACAACGTGTTCACCAAGCTCATCTTCTTTGTGTTCATAAAATGAAGGACAATTCAACATCATAAAATCTATTTGAACTAGTCAAGAAATATTTGAATGAAATTGTAGGTATGGATGACTTGACAATTGCCAAAAAGGTGTGTGTAGGAGTTGATGGAGCTGCAGTGATGCAGGATCAAAGGAGTAGTGTTTGCACAAAGTTACAAACTACTTGCGCACCATACATGCTTGGTATTCACTACATGACCCACATAATGAATTTAGCATTCAAATTTGTAAGCAAGTTTCCTACAGTATCAAAATTTTAAAATCTAATCTACGAGCTCTACACATACTTCTACCAAAGTCCCAAATGTTTCACTGAATTTCAAAATTTTGTTGAGGGAATAATAACACAAAACAAGCTTCTCAAGGATGTCGGTACTATATGGATCTCCCTGCATGGAACAACACAATGAGTTCTTTCAAAATATCAATCTTTGATTGGATTAATGTACAAGCATCACAACACAGTAGACAAAGATCTTGACCTCTTACATAAGTTAAGCAATATAGAGACACTCTTGACTTTAGCTAGTCTTCTCCCCATTCTAGATGAAATGAACAATTTTGTGAAGAAAGCCCAAGATAAACTATGTACATTTATGAACATGCCAAACTATGTAGACATACATGCATGGCCCTTAATCATCTTAATCTAGATCTAGCTTGTAAAAGCCCAAATTATTTCATGTGGTAGAAAATTACTGATTTGAATAAGTCTGATAATTATTTACAATTTAATGCAAGTGGGCACTTATGTATCTGTGTACACAGATATGAGATATCAATGTACCATTGTAAGACAACAAGACACTCTAGTAGAGAAGTACCTATTAAAGAGGAAGATTTTAATGAAATTATTAAATTTGTTAGTGATGATTTGAAGGAAATTACAAAATCTCTTTCCTCAAAGATTCATGAAAGATTCCCTCGAAATGAAATACTTGAAGCCATTGGTATTGTGTCTCCTCAATTTTGGGTAAACCAAGATAGCCCAAAATATTTTCATGATAAAGTAAATATCTTTATTGATTTTTTTTTGAAAAGTGTAACATACAATGAGAAAACAATAGAAGGAATTTTAAATGCAGATAAGCTTAGAAAACAATGTAAGAATTTCACAATAACTATGATGGACTAGTATGATTCCATGAGCATGGAGAAGGCCTTTGAATAGGGATCAATAACAAAGGTTTGGAAAAACTTAGGTCAGAGTGAAATATTACGTGATATGATATCAAAATATTTCAAACTTGTTGATTCATGTCAAACAATGATATTGGGGTTGGTGGAGGATGAGAGAGTTTTTAGTTCATTGGCATTTTTGAAATCAAAATTAAGAAACAAACTAGACAATAATTTGGAAAATTGCTTGAGGATGAAAGGAACTATGTATAATGTCAAAAAAAATTCTTTTGAAATGGCACTCACAATCTAGAGGTCCACATGTGAAAGAAGATGGTTGTGCAACACTTTAAATCCAAATGTTGTTACTGGTGGCACTAACAGTGGCAATGGTACAAATGACAATGACATAGTGAATGTTGAATTTGAGACGCAGTCCGAAAAAAATGAAGACCAGAGTTAGACTTAGAATCAAGATGACTCTTTTACTTTATATCAAGTTGAACGTCAATTTCAGGACCTTGACTCCATTTGGGAAATGGAAGTGAATTTGCAACTTTTAGGTATTTATACTGCACTTCATGAATCATTTTCCAAACTATAGTTGATGGTATTTTATATTGTATTCCATGAAATTGTGAATCATTGCGCTTCATGAATCATATTCCAAACTATAGTTGATGATATTTTATATTGTATTCCATGAAATTATGAAATTTAATATTTAATATTGTATTCCATGAAATTGTGATATTTTATATTTTATATTGTATTCCATGGTATTGAGATTGATATGTGATTCTGCATCATTTTTAAAGAACAACACTTATCATACTACTTATAAATTCCTATTGCATTGCCATGCACACAATCTTTGATAAATAACTAAAAGGAATATTAATCCATTCGTTGAACATAAGCTAACAATTCAACATTCATAACTTATAAATAACCGTTGATTACTTTGAGTCAGAAGATAGTGAATACAATATTGGAGAGCAAGATAGGTCGATATTATATTCAAAATTAAAGATATTATAATATCTTTTCCTTTTACCTACATTCTAATAATATAATTCAAAGTTGACCGGGTTTTACCCATTCTTGGTCTCTTAAGTCATATCTTATGCCTTTGCATTTGTTTACTCACCAGCCCCTTCAACCTAGTGTTCTCGATTGCTACCCATATAGTCCTTATAAATCTTGCCTTGTCTTATGCGGGTCATAAAGTTCTTTAATTCTTGTTCTTTCCCTAAGTTTGGGTTTTAATATTTGCTCAATATCGTTCATGTTATAAACCTAGGAGGATGACCCCTTTTAAGTCATGTAATAAGTGCACGTACTTATTAAAATCCTTTGTTATGCTTGGCAAGTCCATTGACTACTTTCTACTGGTTCCCCTTTATCCTGCAAGATTAAATTAATCAAATTATGGAGCCGATGGGATAGCGAACAAGTGACACCTGGACACCCTTTTGGTGGGTCCTAAGATTGCTTGAGGGCACCAATGACTAAATGTGTTCAAATCAATGGCTACTATGGTTTCTGACAAACAAATCTTAGTCGTATGGTTTTCGAAAAATAAATCTCAGTTGTTCCCCACCTCCCCGTTGTCGTAAGATGTACACGCTTTAAACCCAAAGGGGAAGTGAGGAGGTTGACATGTAGACAATTTCAATGCTTGTGGAGATGGTGGATCCCATAGAGTAACACAAAGATAAATCCACATGGCATTTTTTGGTTGGTCAATGGTGACAGTTGTTTGTGGTCAGATTTTCAAACTTATTTGACCGAATTTGAGCTATCTGTTGGGCCATTTCACTGTAAGATCGATGGTTAAAATTGAAAGTTCAAGATTGATGGAAATGGGGCATATCAGCCATTTTGGTTCACGCAAGTGAACCATAATGGTGGATATGACACAAAGCTACCAAATTACCAATTGGTATGTTTTAAAGCCATAAAAATTGCTTTAAAGTATAATTGCAAACTGTTAAAGCATTTAATGCATCTAAGGAGTTCTCGCTAAATTTTCAAGCTCATTCGACGACAAGAGTTAGGGTTTTCAAGTGTCTACAAAACCAGTAAGTAAAATTACTACTTCTTAGTTGTTTATAAGTTTGTTGTAAGTACTCGTTCTATCATTCTGTGATTAGGGTTTCTAGTTTCATTGCATTTATTTTAAGGTTTGGCATTCAATTTGAATGATTAGCCTTTTTAATCCTGTCATTTCCTTGCATCAACCTATACCCTAGTTGTAAGCTTGAAATTTTCTAAGTAGTAAACCCTACTTTGTACAAACTTTGTTACTATTGCACCTAAAGTCAAAGCATCTGTGTCAAAAGACCAATCTTCTTAGTCAAAGCTCACTTAAAGACCTCTGTCACAACACAACTGAACAATTGGTATCTTCAACCTCTAAGAAATCAAAGGGACAATATATATACTTTGGCCCTGGAACTAAATTTAGCATCACTGATTATTATTGTACAATTAAAGATGCTGCCCTATTGCAATTTGTCTCTAGATGGAGTCTTTTTGAGGGATGGTTTGAAAATAGGAATGTTGGTATCCCTTTCTGCAACACTTTGAGGTTGGACATGGATAAGTTGGTTGTACCCAAAATATTCATAGATGTTGATCTTCTCAAAGCAATTGCTGCGAACTATGACCCTTTGGTTAGGATTGTTAGAGCTCATGATGGAAAAAATATGGTATGGGTTAATAAGGAAGAAGTTGCATATGTGTTCATGTTGAACACTTGGAGTAGTGATATGGTTAATATTGATGAGAAAATGTTGAGGGAGGAATACAAAAGGGTAAAACACAACTTCAAGGTGTCGGTGTTGACCAATTTTTTGATATTAGTAGGGAAGGGAATCAAAAAAAGAAAGATTACTTTGGGACCCTCTGATGTTGAGCCCCTCCCTATTAAGTATTTCCAACCATATTTTTAGAAGACCTTTTACTCCCTCTGCCAAATTCTAGGGTTTGATCCTGGCTCTAGCATGCCAATGGCTCATATGTACATGGCTGCAAGTATCCAGCATCTTAACATAAATACCTTACATGATTTTTCCACCTATATAGCAGAGGAAATTTACAAAGGATTGGTGTCCTTGAACCTGGTGGGAAAATTAGTGTCAGATTTTGGTGGTTTTCACTCTTTATGCTATGTTTATTTTCAAAGGTTCATACTATTTTGGTTGGGAGATGGAACTTAAAAGGGTTGTGGATGGTATTGAGATTTCGGTGCAGTCATGGACCCCTATATTAGATAGGAATGAGAAAAATACCGACTATGTGACTGCTACAAATATTTTTGACACCAAATTAAGATGGGCTCTAATGGTGGATGTACCTAGGATCCCCAAGGAATTACATGGTTTTTTGAGGCCAGCTGAAAGGAGGCCTAATTTAAATATTGCTCACAACTGGGGGGATGTAATACCTTATAAAAATTGTACAGTTCTAAGGGTATTTAGCACACAATTGATACCCCACATACTCCCTAGGGAAGTTCCTTTGAGGATTGGGTTTTTGGAGGTGATGTGGCAGCTAGGGAATGCAAATGATTTCTTCCTAGATGAGAAGAGAAAGGGAACTTTCTTCCCTACATACAATGTGTTTGTTGATTTTTTCATGGTTACATATGAATGGAGAAATATTGTGCCACACTATCTCAATCATTAAAATATGAATATCTGGGCATACAGGACATATGACCCTGAGGGATTCATAGTTTGGTTAATGAAGAGAAATAGGGGAGGTCGGTATGTTCACACCCACACTATGTCTGATGAAATCATTAGAAATATTTTTGATCTTGATGTCCAAATTGACAAAATGAAGAAGTGGGGTGTTTTTGTGAAATTGGAAAGAGAAATTAAGGTTTTTAAAGCTTTGTTAGATATTAGTGACCCAATTTTAAAGATTGAAGCTATGATACAAATTTTTGACAAAATAGTGCTAAGATTAAAAGAGATAAAAGTTGTGCAAGATAAAGGGAAGGCCCCTATGATGGAGGGAGATTCGGTTGTGCAACCTTCCAAGAAGGTGCACATATATTCAAGGAGGAAAGGCACAATAAGGAAGCAACGAATAGTTGCTACTCCTATGCAATTTTGGGAGTCAAAAGTGCATTCACCATAGTAGCAACTACCTCCATTGTCATCACATCATTATTCTGCCCTTGAAATAATTGAATTGGATTCTCCAATTAGAGAATAGTCCCCTCCAAGGGAGCCATGCCCATCAATAAAGAAGCAAAAGGTTGAAGCTTCTGGTCTAGTTGACTATCCTATAGAGGAGTCAGATGATGAAATTGCTATAACTGATGAGGAAATAATGCAGGGGATGTCATCTCCTCAAGGGGTAATAATATCACAAACAATGAGCCTTAGGTTGAGAAAATCTGACCTAAGTGGAATAAATAACTCTGAGTATGTCAAATTACAAGCCTGTGAAAGCTTTATGGAAGTTGATCAATTTGTCAAGACACAAAATTTCAAGGAATATGTATGGAGATAAATGAAGGATGAGTATGCAACATTGGTGCAAACAAGGAGAAGTGAGAACCCTGAGAAGCCCCGAGAGGTTGTTGAAGTCGAGGTTCAAGATGAAATGAGGGTCAAGTATTCAATTTTTTTTGTAGAAGAGGGTAGGGCATTGGTGAGAATGAGTGGAGCGTTATTCCTCCTAGAATGAGACCTGGCATCAATAATTGCTTTTGACATTGTGAGAAGACAAGATGCCCCCATTTTTAACAGTGAAGAAGAAGTCACATTGGCTTTACATGGGTTAGATTTTAGTCAATAGTGGGACACTCTTTCTATTTGGGCTTTAGCCCCAACCAGTAAAAAACCTGAAGTTGCAAAACGTGCCCTAGGTGTAAGAGGAGGCTTAATCATAAAAAGAGTTTTAGATACAACTATCTTGGAGGCATCAACCATAAATGTTAATGTGGCACAATTCACCAAAGCCACAGTCGAGTCATTAACGAAGGAAAGGGATAGATTTAGAACCAAATATAATGAGGTGGTTGCTAAGTACAACTTGAGCCAACAACAATTCGCTCAAATGCAAACTCAAATGGCTTTGTGGAAACAACAATTCTAAGCATTGCAGCCTAGTACCTCACATGCTGCAATCTTGCCTCCTCCTTCCCCAATTATTTCACCTCCTCAAAATCATGAGGAGACTACCCCCATTGAATATGAAGATGTATAAATGGCACAGTCAGCTCCTGAATCATCAAATGCTCCTCAATTTGAGGAAGTTACTAAGGAGGAGCTGATGGAAAATATTGAGACTTATGAAGATAGGATGGATGATCTTGTTTATTTGAATAATATGAAGATTGTGACAATAGTTGTTAGAGTAATTGGTTATTTACTTGATTAATTAAACAATATTTGTTTAATTAATTAAATTCCCTTTTATCTCTTTTACACTTAAGCTAACATTATGTGCATAATAATTAATTATTAATGTGCAAGCCTAGGGTTTTCCTTTTTAGGGTTTTGACCTATATGTGGTTGAAAAATTTATTTTGTATCAATTAATTCATTTTACATTTTGGTGAATACAAAGCTCCATATCTTTGAGCATCTTTTATCGTTTGCTTCTCTTTGCTTCTCCCTGTAACAGGTATTCTTGCTTGTAGAGATCATTGGGCTCCTATGAAGTTGGATTTGCTCAACTTCTACATGGTATCAGAGCTTCACATCTGCAACCACCTATTCTTGTTTTGAGATTTTTGCATTGGAAGCAGATCTGGGGTTTCAAACGTTTTTCTTTTGTGGATTTTGGGGAGGGGGTAGTTTATTTTTGGTGCACTGTGGGAAAAAACCGACATCACGGGTGAGTCCAAAAGGCGCAAAAACCCCTATTTTCATATAAATTTTGTTAGATTTGGCCACTGTCGACTGGGGAGGCAAATTTTTTTTTACCCAAGAGCCGTACGGCCCCAGGGCACAATTTCCAAGGTCAAAAATGAGAAAATTAAAAAAAAACATTTTTTGGGTTTGTAAAACCCATGGCTAGTGTAAAGCCAGTCCGCCATGACTGTGTAGCCAAGCGGCCACAAGAAGAGGCAGCGACTGCCAACAAATGCCGTCGGACCGCCACCTCCGTCGGCCGACCACCCAGCCACCGCCAGCGCCCAACCTCCGCTGACCAACCACCGCCAGCGCCTGTCTCCGTTGGCTTGCCACCGGCCCACTGCTGGATCACCACCGCCGCACCGCCTGAGTGCCATCCGCACTCAGCCAGTTCACCGCCTGCCTCCAGAGCGCCACCAGAGAGCCACTAGGGCCCTCAATCTTTTTTTGTTTTGCCCCTTTCACTCAAATGAGCATATCTCGGGCGTTTTAGCTCGAATTTTTGAATGGAAATAGGGGTTGGGAAGCTGGTTCCAACACTGATCTGATGGAGTAGGAATTTTGTCAAAATTTTACCAGTCTAGATATTATTTTTCTAGTCAAAGTGGGGTCTTTTTTCTTCACTTCCGGGGCCATAAAAGGTGCAAACGGACTCCGTTTTTCAAACACGAATAGGCATTGGAAAGATCTCAGCATGCTCTATTTAGCTATGTGATATTTTGTCTCATAATTTTCATCAGGTACACGATAATTTTTTTTGAAGTATTTTTTGCTTTTGCATTGCTTCCTCTTTCTCAGTTTGTACTAGGGTTTGGGTTTATCTCTTGTGGGGGGGTGTTTTTTTCTCGCTTTCTGTCATTTATATCAGAAAACCAGAACACCAAAAATCTCAAAAAAATCAAACCCTTATGCATCATTTGTCTATTCTAAAAGATCAAATAATAATTAAAAACACAAGCAGGTACAGGTGCAGGGTTTCGTGGCAGACTCTTCAGTTGAGTTACTCACATCACACAACTATCACACCTAGAAGTATCGCATGATGAGGCTATTCAGGTCATGAGGGTTGTGGTCTTGTTTAGATGAGGTTCAGCCTCAGTTGCAACGTCTTTTTGAGATTATGCAGCACAGGAACAAGATGGATGAAGCTATGGGTTTGCTATCCATGCACGTTTCAGACAGTCTTTTGTTTCACCTTGATGCTTTGCTCACTCCTCGAGCCATGTGGCTGAAGTTTGAGACACTTTTTGGGGCTGTTAATGAGTTCTGAGCATTACAGATTGAGGCAGAGCTGACTTCACTGTTACCTGAATCATTTCCCACTATTGAGGATTTTTTGAACAAGTTCAAAACTATCTGCACTATTTTATAGGGTTGTGGCAAGAATAAGTCAGACACAAAGTGCATTTACTTGATCCTTTCGAAGCTTCGTGGTCCATTTCAGATATTTGCTTCTTCCTTCTATTCCACCATGGATGGCCTAGGTACTCATTTTACCATGCCTACCTTTGATGTGTTTTGTGAGCGTTTGTCTCATGAGCAGTCACACCTTTCTCAGATGGATATGTTCTCAAGATCAAAGAGCAAAGCATTGGTTGCTCAGTCATTTAAGGAGAAATAGAAGTAGAAACTGAAGCCCAAGAAAGATTTTGTAGGCAGTGAGCATTCCTCCAAACCACCTCCTAAGTCTAATTCTAAACCATCTCCTCATCCCAAATAGGGGAAATTTTCGAAGTCTGGTGAGTCTTCCTCCAAGACTAAGTAGAAATCAGGAGACACTTGCAGCTTCTGTGGCAAGGAAGGACATCTAGTTTCTAGGTGTTGGAAATGATTAGAGGCTTTAGAGGAAGCCATGCAGCAACTTCACATCTCCTCACCTTAGTCGTCTTCTCCTTCCATAGGGAAAGGCCATGCTCTCAGTGCTTGAGCATCGACCTATGGGTCCACTTGGATTTTAGATTTTGGTGCTTCTCACCATATGACTCACACTCAGTAGTTGGTCACTTCTCTTGCCTCTTGTGGTACTTCACATATTGCAGTGGGTGACTCTACATAGCTTTCAGTCTTGGGTTCAGGTTCAGTCTCTTTGGATGGGGGCACTCTACAGAATGTTCTAGTTGTTCCTGACATCTCGACGAACCTCCTGTCCATTTATCAGATTTTCCATACTGGCTCTAGTAAGACAGTTGAGTTCTCACCACATGATGTGGTTATTCGGGACCTCCATGACTCTGATCTAGTTGTGGCTACTAGGAGTGTTGATACTACATATCATCTTTACATATTTGATGGATTTGAGCCTTCTGAGGGTACAGGTTCATCTCTTATAACACATGGAGATTTAGTGAGTAAGCTTTGGCATGAGCGTTTGAGCCATGTCAATTACAAATATCTTTAGCATATGAGTACATAGGCACTTGTTCTTGGTCTTCCACAGATTTTCTGCACTGACGGTGTTTGTCATGGTTGTGTGCTTGGCAAGCATCACAGGGACCCCTTTCCGAAGGGAAGAGCCACTTGTGCTTTGGCACCCTTGGAGTTGATTCATAGTGACCTCATGTCATTTTCCACTCCTTTTTCTGGGGCCAAGTATGTACTCACATTCATTGATGACTTCTCCAGACACACATGGGTGTACTTTCTTAAGTACAAGTTTGATGTCTTTGATTCCTTTCGAATCTTCAAGACATTTTTAGAGAAGCAGTCTAGCCTTTCTATTCGGCGGATACGTACAGATAATGGGGGGGAGTATGTGAATCAGGCTTTCAGAGATTTTTGCACTGAGCATGGTTTGCAGCATCAATTTACTATTCCCTACACCCCTCAACAAAATGGTGTCGCTGAGAGAAAGAACATGAATTTACGGGAGATGGAAAATTGTATGATTCAGTTCAGGTCCATGGATTCATCTTTTTGGGTTGAGGCAGTTAATTGTGCCAACTATATTTAGAATTAGATGCCTCATAAGGCAATTAGACATATAACTCCTGAGGAGGCTTGGTCTCATGACAAGCCTGATGTTTCATCATTTCGAGTATTTGGTAGTGAGGCATGAGCATTTATTCCTGATGCTCTAAGGAGAGCCATGGAGCGGAAGATTCAACCCCTCATCTTTGTCGGCTACTATGAGGATGTTAAGGTGTACAGGTTGTTTGATCCTGACTCCAGAGAGGTCCTGTTTTGACGGGATGTCCAGTTTGATGAGCACCTTCCTACAGTTGATACCTTGTCTCCAGTGTCTACTTCACTACCTACTCCTCCCACTACTGCTCTTCAGGATTATTTTGAGGATGATTTTGATGAGGATATTGATGATCCCCCATCTCCACCTCCACTTTCTCTACCTCAGATGCCCAAATGGGCTTGCTTTACTGTTGAGGCAGCAGGATCTATGGCAGGTGATCCTTCAGACACTCGTCGCACTCGTTCTCATACTGCGGGTTCTAGTCTTTTGAGTCATGCTCTTTCAGAGGATCCTCAAAAGTTTTCAGAGGCGATAGGTCACCCTGCGTGGGATAGTGCTATGGAGGAGGAGTATTCTTCTTTGATGAGGAACAATACTTGGGATCTCTGTCCTCTTCCTAAGGGCAGAAAGCTGGTTCGGTGCAGATGGTTGTATCACACCAAGTATGCTGCTGATGGTTCTATTGATAAGTACAAAGAACATCTTGTTGCGAAGGGTTTCTCCCAGGTTGAGGGTATTGATTACTCCAAGACATTTGTCCCTATCGCCAAGATGAATTCTATTCGCTTTGTACTATCACTTGTAGCTTCTAGGGGATGGTCCGTTTTTCAGATGGATGTGAAGAGTGCTTTCTTGCATGGTGACCTACAGGAGGGGATCTATATGGAGCAACCTCAAGGATTTGTGCAGGATTCTTCTTTGGTTTTCCGACTTCAGTCTTCATTATATGGTCTCAAACAGGCCCCTCGGACTTGGTATGAGAAGATGGACTCTTTTTTGCTCTCCACTAGTTTCACACGTTGTCATTCCGATCACACCGTCTATATTCAGAATCTTGAGGGTGAGATCTTGATTCTTGTGCTATATGTTGATGATCTCCTCATCATAGGTAGCTCATCCTCTATGATTCAACATGATCAGTATGCTTTGATGGAGCAGTTTGAGATGACAGCTCTCGGTCTTCTGCACTATTTTTTTGGTCTTTAGGTGGTTCAGTCTTCTGATGGGATCTTCATTTACCAACAAAAGTATGCTCTTGATATGCTTCAACGCTTTGGCATGCTTGATTGCAAGCTTGCTCCCACACCTTTTCAGTCAGGGGTTGTTTTGACTACTCCTTGCCCCACTCCTTTAGTAGATTCTACACTTTACAGGCAATTGATTGGCAGTTTGTTGTACCTGACTCACACTCATCTTGATCTTTCCTTTGCGGTTGGCCTTGTCTCTTGATTCTTGCATGATCCTCATGAGATTCATTGGAAAGCTACCAAAAGTATTTTGAGGTACATTTAGGGCACCATTTCTTATGGCATTCACTACACATCAGGGGATCCTCACATTGTTGGCTACACTGACTCAGATTGGGTTGGTGATGTCAATGATCAGAAGTCTACTTCTGGTTTTGTTTTCTGTCTTGGCTCTGGTCCTATCACATGGTCTTGCAAGAAGCAGACTGCTCATGCATTATCATCTACAGAGGCTGAGTACCAAACTGTTGTGCTTGCTAGTTAGGAGATTTTATGGCTTCGATAGTTGATGAACGAGTTTGGTTTTCCTCCTGATAGTCCCACTATTCTTTGGCATGACAATCAAAGTGCTATACACATTTCTCGCAACTCGGTAGAGCATCAGCGGATGAAGCACATTGAGCTTCATATGCATTTCATCAGATAGTTGATTCAGGATGGTTCTCTCATCTTGGAGTTTATTCCCACTGCCGAGCAGGTTGCAGACATCTTAACGAAGCCTTTTGCATCGCTGCGCTATCTTTAGTTGCGCTCTATGCTTGGGGTGAAGGAAGTTGTCCTTAGGGGGTCTCTATGAGGCCTTCCTTCCTTCATGTTTCTTTCAACATGTTCTTCTATCTCTTTTTGGAGAGGAGTTTTTTCCCACTGGGTTTTCTCCTTTTCTCCGTTTCATAGAGATTTCCTTGTACTTGGGTACCTGATCAGGCCTTATTGCCGAGACCCATTTCTTTTGCTTTCAGTAGCTTCTTCTAGGTTTTAGCTTCTCCCTAAGTCTAGCTTAAAGGGGGGTGTTAGAGTAATTGGTTATTTACTTGATTAATTAAACAATATTTGTTTAATTAATTAAAGTCCGTTTTATCTCTTTTACACTTAAGCTAACATTAGGTGCATAATAATTAATTATTCTATTAATTATTAATGTGCAAGCCTAGGGTTTTCTATTTTAGGGTTTTGACCTATATGTGGTTGAAAACTTTCTTTTGTATCAATTAATTCATTTTACATTTTGGTGAATACAGAGCTCCATATCTTTGAGCATCTTTTATTGTTTGGTTCTCTTTGCTTCTCCCTGTAACAGGTATTCTTGCTTGCAGAGATCATTGGGCTCCTGTGAAGTTTGATTTGCTCAACTTCTACAATAGTGTTTGATCACTTGAATAAGGGGGTAGAGAAAAGATTAATCAGTATTCATGCCAATTATGCTTTGACATTTGATGCCATTAAGAACCTTGATGGAGATAAATAAATTGTTATTCCTTTAATGGATAGATGGATTCCAAGGGCTCAAATGCTAAGGGATATGGCTATTGTGTCCTCTCGTGATGCAAATAATCATCCAAAGATACTTGCAACCCTAAGATTTCTAATAGATACAACTGGTTCTCAAGGGTTGATTGTCATTGAGTCTTTAGAGGTGAAGATTAGAGAATTGGCTAAGAAGTTCGATGATTGGAATTTTGTTCTTCTTTCAAACATTCTAAATGAGAAGAGTGAATTTAATTCCCTTCAAGAGTGGAAAGACCAGGCGGCTCAAGCAATAACTTCCCAAGCCAAAAAAATATGTGATGAAATGGTTTTGGTTATGCTTTGGTTATGCTGAGGAACAGTATGGATAGGCTCATGCTTATAGAAATGGCTATAATGGATGTGGTTCTTGACTCTTGCTTGATGTTGATAGATCTTGAATGCAATGCTTGTTTGGATCATGAATTCTACATCAAAATTATTAGCACACTAACAAAAATTAAGGATGTAATCTTTGACGTGATGATTGATGCTCTTGAATGCTCTTGAGTGCTTGATAATCCACCCTTAAAATGCCTTGAATGCTCTTGCTCAAATGCTCTTGTGAACTCAATTTTCTATAAGGATCACTCAATTGCTTGCTAGGATAAAATGAGTGAAAGAACCTTGTATTTATACTCAATTATGCAAGAATTCTTGAAAGTACAACACTACAAGCCGACATCAAATCTAGGAGAATAAAATCCTACTGAAAATTTGATTTAAATTTAAATTTTGGTCACACGGGAATCATTCGCCCAAGGTGGCGAATGAGTCCCATCACACATAATGTATGGGACCAAAAATCAAGTGCCTAGAAATGTTTGAAACCTGTATCAGGGCCAAAAAGACCTAAGGGGGCCTCATTCACCCAAGGTGGAGAATGAGTCCCAAACACTAAATTGTAGTAAATGAGTCCCATCACACATAATGTATGGGACCAAAAATCAAAAGTGTCTAGAAATGTGTGAAACCTGCATTAGGGCCAAAAAGACCTGGGGGGACTCATTCGCCCAAGGTAGTGAATGAGTCCCAAACACTAAATCTAGGCCACACAAGCCAAAAACACCTGAACTATGATTGGTTATTGCTTCGTGTCGAGATTATCCTCAAAAATATGCAATGAATGAGGCTTGTGGATGCAAAATAGGACCAATTAAAGCATAATAAAGCCCAATTATTAATGACAAGCATAGAGGAATGCGAAAGTGTGTTACAACACTTTACAATACTCTAAATAAGGCAAGATTAATGTTATTTATGATTGAAATTATGTTTATTATGCTTAGTTAATTGATAAAACCCTAGAAAAGTGTGAAAGTGTGTTACAACACCTTTGCAAGGTACCATTATAATACATTAATTCACAAGGGCCTAAGACCTAATGTGAATGTGTTATCCACACTGCAACACTAAATCAAGGCAATATTAAGCCAAAATTCACAAGGAGGACCCAAACGAGTGCGAAAAAGCCAAAGGACCCTTTTTTTGACACTACAGGTGGATACCTCAATATGGTAGATCACCATAATGATTGCAATTGCCATCTAGTCATATTAAACTCAACTAAGAAGAATATGAAAGTTAGTTTTATTATTATAACTCTTTAGGGGTGGTTGGTCTTATGAATGAGAGACAATCAAGTCATCTACATAATTGGTTTACATGGTTTGATTATAGACCTAGATTGGAGAGATTTTATATATCACACAATCTAGAATGGTTCATTCTCAATACAATGCATTCATAAAATTTGATTATCCTATCACTCTTTTTGACCAATTTTCCATCCTTTGCACTATTTTTGTTTTATTTAATACTCCTTTATCCTGTCACCCTTCATCCAAAGTTAATATTTATCATCTTAAAATACTTTATTATGTTGCTGATTTAGTTGAATTCATAACTCCATTCCCAATTTACAAGAAGGAGAATCATGGATTCAGTAGTGGTGTGTTCCTCTCTCATTGTGTACTAAATTTATTTGATCCTTTGGTAGAAGAATGGATTGGCTACATGAAAACATAAAGAAAATTCTCTCCAAGGAAAAATAGAATATGCTAGAAAGAAACTCAATATCGATCCAAGCAACATTAGGATTCAAGCTTCCATTCCTTTTACTAAAACTTAGCTATGTAAACTTGATAACTAGAAAGGACAAGGTATCAAAAGAAGAGCTATAATTCAATAGATTAAGAATGAAAATAGAGGTGCCAAATATATTTTTTTTACTATCTAAATTAAAAACATAAAAATGAGAGAATTTAAACTATAAGAGACACACATATTACTGTATATATAAATCTTGTTGAGATAACTATGTTGTTTCAGAAAATATACGAGAATCTCTTCAAAGAGGAAAGTCATTGGGAGGACATTCAAGAAACTCTTAAAGAGATTGCATTAATAATAAAATAGAACCTTGTTATATCTAGTATTTGGACTGAATTCTTTCTTTAGAAGAGATTGACTATACTCTATTTTCTACGAAATTCAATAAAATTCGAAGTACCAATAGACTTTTAGTAGACTATGTCTCATATTAAAGATGTCTTTTATGTATTTTATTTGGAAGTGTTTAGAGAAGGATCTTTAGGCTTAAACACAAATAAATGATTAATCAAACTCATTCTTATATGAAAAATAGAGGCACTATTTTTGGTTAGTAGCCAATCTCTCAACTAAACACATCATAAAAATTATTGATAAGGCACTAGCCACTCAAATTAAACTAATCATTTAAGGCATAGTCAAATCATAAGAAACTAGTCTTATTTGAGGTAGATATATTCTTAAGAACCTAATTTTGCCTTGGGAAACTAGTGAATGGGATCAACAATTTGTAAAAAATGATTTGCTAGCCAAATTAGACTTTAACAAAGCATATGATAGGATATGTTGGAAACTCATTCTTAAAGTGTTATAATGGTTGGATTTCAAGACTCAAATTTGTGCATACATTCAAATGTTATTTAAATATGTAGTCCTTAATCCCTATTTTATGTAGTCCTTAGTCTCTCTTGAGCTAAATAATAAAATATGTACCTCAACTTCATGCTTTTTGTTAGAGGATTGACATTGGTTATCCACTCATTATTTCTCAAATACTCCTTTTAAAAAATCTATCTTCCACTTCTTCTTAGAATGCCATATATTCCTCATCTTAATATTAAATAGAAATGTAGATTTAGTCATAATTTTTTGTAAAGTCAGGTTCTCAAGTTTGGAAATATAAGATTAGTATTGATGCATAATTGGCTTTACATTTTTTACATTAGAAGCTACTTATTGGGGACATCAAAATATATGATGGTTCAACCAATTATTTGTTTATTTTACCAATCAAATGAAAGAACAATGCATGTATTTTGTGACTCTAATTTTGCTAAAAATAATGGTTTGTTATTTTAGAGATTTTTCAACAATTTTTTTTTGTCATTGTAGACATAAAATCTCACTCGCATTTTCATACTACCACCCCTATCTTGATGAATAAACAACATTTATTCATTGAAATAATTCTTCTCACATTAATTAATCTCCACAACATAATTCTTTATCCATTTTATTAAAATTAGATTTATTAAATAATTTTGATTATTTTAAATAAATTTCTTACAAATTTTTAAAATAATAATATAATCTATTATCCACAAAAATAATTTAAAATAAATCAAAACGATTAACTTATTGATCAAAATAGTTAGCTAATCTTTAAAAATAAATAATGAATTAACAAAATAAAATAATACTAGATAACTCTTCAAGCAAAATTAATAAATAAACTAGTTAAATCAATTAATTATTAATAGTAACTGTGACCTATGTCATTCACTCCACATAACTCTATTTGAAATTAAATCATAGCAAATCACTTATTTTTCTCTTATGATTATAAGAGATTCTTCTCATACTCTAAATTTTCAATCATCGACTCCAAAACTTCAGGTTTTGCAACTACTCATGGGGATTTTCATGGTGCTACACAAATACAAAACTTCTTCAAATTTAAGGTTTAGTTTGCTTTTGTTATTTATATCCAATGCTGTAGTATTGCTTTTTCCAGCTGGTGCATTGTGTTGTATTCCATAACTGGAGTAGTATGCTCTATTTTGTGTTGCCGCTATTGTTATTAGAGTCACTGTTATGCTAGCTGCTTACTTACAGTTGGATTATTATGTATAAATTTAGATGGGTCTGTATGATGTTGATAGCGTTACGGTTTCTACTTTTTCCTTTTTCAGTCTCTTTGTTGGACTGATATTTATTCTATTGTAACTTTTTTTAAGCTTTATTCAATAAAAAAAATCATCAAACTCTAATATAATATTAAAACTTTATTATATGACAATTTGAATGTTGGACTGCCATCTTTTTACAACTGTTTCTATATATTTTTTATTGATTGTATTTTATTTGTATTACTAGACTTAGTAAACTTACATAATTTAACTTAATTCATTAGAATTATAATTTCCATCTTTAGGTACCTAGGTATTCAAATACCAAAAAGTTCTGTAAAATTTCTTACCTAACAATTGTACGGGACTGTGTGTGTGCACTCCAAGCTGGCTCCAATGGAATCCGGACTTTACAATGCTCAATTATTTGTACGCCTTCATTGACAATGTACTACCTAGGAAGACCACCCATCGTAGATGAGGGGATGGACTTGAAGAAAGGAAACTCATACTTCTGATTTCCTTCCGACAAAAGTACATGTGAAGTAATGTGTTTGGTAACAATGTCTGTCACCTCAAAACAACTTTAACCATTCACTGAATGTACTCAAATTTGTAAAATAGTTAATTGGTTCTAAATTTATGTTTTCGTCTATTCTTCCATTGTTGTAACATGAGATTTTTCTCTTTCACTCTAAATATATGTTTTAGACTATTCAATCAGAGATTTTTCTCTTTATATTGTCATTATAGGTCACATCTTAGAGAAATATACCATCAATTGTATGTAGTCTAGTTTTAAATTAAATGAAGAACGGATATATTATTACGTATTCAATATAATAGAATAGACTTTTGGATATATGATTCGAGGAAATGGCATGTCTAAGAAATCACCAGTTTTACTTTCAATCATCTCAATCACTATCAATTGAGAGGTAAGTGAATTTAGTCTAACGGAAATATATGTAACCTAGACTAAATAGAGGCAGCACTTAACTGTCATTAAGTAAGGATTGATGAAGTAGTGGTGGCAGTTGAGTAACTGTCATTAAGTAAGGATTGATGAAGTAGTGGTGGCAGTTGAGTTCTCAAATCAAGAGTACTCGTGATTATTAACTGACAGTAAGAGAAATTGCATAGTTCTATTATTTTAAATAAACTTAATTGACTAAGTGAATATTATACTTAAAATAAGCACTATTGTAGATGAAGTATAATATTTAGACCAATAGTAAAGATCCACACTAGGAGTTGGTAGTGACTACCACAAGGAATCACATTGATTGGTATGAGTTGTGGGTCGTCCAAATCTCAAGGTGGGAAGAGATTAATTATATGGTGGGTTGTACTTTTAGCCTCAGTAAAAAAAATTGACCAAAATTTGATAAGTTTTAAATGTGCATATGCAAACTAGTTGGTAATAAGTGGTATGGTGGTCAAAACATGATAGGTTCTTTTTGCTCATTTGACATAATAATATGAATGAAGTTGACATATTTCAAATATAGAATATGATTACAATTGTTGCTCCTCACAAAGGGATTTAATTGATTGAACAAGTTGCTATTACATGAATAGTAGTATGTTTGTAACAATCGATCCACACACTCAACAATGTTATATTCACAATAATCTAATCTTGTTTCATTGCTTTTGTACAAAAATGATTGATAATAATTCAACTTGTCTATAATTAATAGTGCACAATTACTATAATAGTATGCTAATTATGCAATCCAATTGTAATAGAGAAATTATAAAAAATCCCTACTAATCTTTTCAAACAAGAGAGCCAAATTGATCAATCTTTGAGATATAGACTTAGCTTTTTCACCTCTTCTGTCTAGTACAATGGGTTCACCTAATCTATTGATTGCTGCCTTGCCCTTAATAGGTGACTCAATGGGAAAAGGACATTTCAAAAGGTATATAGACTCTTAGACATTTGTGTGATCTCCTAAATCTTTGATGGAAATCTCATAGGCGGTATCAAGAAGACTTTAAAGTTGATTGGACTTTGATAACATGCTATTTCAAACATTGTTGTCATGCTCATTAATCTCTTATAATTAAAATTTCTACATTTGATCTTTGCAATATTTTGAAAGTTTAGAGATGGCCTAATAGAAGTAACATGCTCGCTTAAGGTGTGCTAAATAAGTTGCGAGCATCTGGAAACAACTAAAACAAAAAAAATCAAGATGGTTAACCAAAAAGATCACAGTAATCAAAGTTTAATGTGGAAATTTTTTCAACTCTGGGTACCAATTTCAACAAGAAGAAAATCATCAATATATCTATTCCACCAAGTTGTTAATTAGATGATCAAAGACATTAGATTTCCATAGTCCATGTCATTAAAGTATGTAGTTTATGGATTCAACTGTGTATTAGTTTTTGGATCAACGTTTCGGATCACACTCAGTGATCCATCATCAGGCTGATGATGGATCACTGAGTGTGATCCGAAACGTTGATCCAAAAACTAATACACAGTTGAATCCAGAAACTACATACTTTAATTAGATGATCGACAAAGTCAACATTAGCACAAATAGATAAATAATTAGAGAATTTGAATAATATTTATTCGCATGTATGTGTTTTTGACTAATGTGATAAAGATATAATGACATTTATTTTCCACGATACAATGCCCTTATTCTCTTTTATTCAATTTAAAAAGTCTAGAGATTCAAATTCTATTTTATTCAATTCAAAAAGTCTAGAAATTCAAACTATATGATTTGGCATAAATCACTTTCAATATAAAATAGAACAAAACTCATTGCTAGCAATTCATCACCTAAGGAAAATTCACCAACAGAGAAAATTCACTGGCGGAAAATTAACTCTATTAATATAGCGGTGAATTGAAATTAACCGCATTAATATAGCGGTGAATTGCTGGCGGTGAATTTCACTTGGCATCGGTGAATTTTTTATGACAGTGAATTGCTGACGGTGAATTTTCCTTTGATGAATTGCTGGGATGAATTTGTGGGATGCCCAATTATAAAAATATAAATAAATTGTAAAACTATTATTGAATGTTTAACACTTAAACCAAATAGCAATCACATAAAGCACTAATTATATGATATAAAATAAAATTATAGAATACAAACTCCATGACAGCAGAACCAGTTGAGCAGAAGTAACAGCTAACATTGGTATTGACTGGATAATCATGAGAACACATGGGACCAAAAGAAAAAGTAATGAAATAAAAATAGAGAGATTCCAAATCAATATTATTGACTGAGTCCTTCACTTATTATTTGGTGGCCCAATCTACTCTAATTGTTAACTGTTTTTCATTCCAAGCCCACAGTGAAGACTTGTTCTTGCACAGCTGTGCATATAATGTGGATTTTAATTCCAGAGTGGATTAGGTAATAAATTTGACTATGTTATTCAATAATCTTATTGTACTGATTTTTTTGCATTCCCACTTAAAATGAGAAGGGGGGAATATTTTGTAGCTCATGAGTGACATGACAGGTGATAATTTAAACAGAAAAATTCCATTAAAAGAAAACGAAAAACTAATGGTCAGTGTGTTGTAAAGTGACTTTTTGTATTTTTCCACAATATTTGGTTTGTTATTATCTGTAAGTTTAAAGATATCTTAATCAATATTAACAAGTAGTTGAATTTAATGGACTAGTTATATTATATTGTTAGTTTATGTTATGATAGAGATATATAATAATTTATAATTGAATTTAAAAGATTTGTGAGATCTCCTCAAATAGAGGTTTGTAGTAATTAATACAAACAGTCAAGAGACATATATAGTGATCAATACAAACAGTTAATTATATTTAATTATCTATTAATTAGATTAATCAAAGTATATTATTATTTTAAAAAAAATATTAGTCTAATAAAACATATTCTTCAATATTTATATTTTTATGAATATGAATTATATTTTTATATAAATTTATATGATTGATTTATTCATTTCTAATGTGTTGTAATGAAAAACTTCAACTCATATTTTTAAAATTTCATGTATGTCAATTGATTATCAAGCTATAATTTTTTATTTAGATAAACAAATCAAGGGAATGTAGATAGAAGGTATGTGGACTATAATGTCTACCATTATTTGTAGGATGAATAACTAATAACATACCAAACAAAAGTTAGATTAGTAGGTTGCTAAGTTAATTGCTTATCTCACTTAAAATTCCATGTCATGCATGACTTCAGTTTGTTTTTATGTCTTCCTCGAGTCATCCTTTGCTCTTGTCAAGTTTCATTGTTTGAATCTCAATTATGAACAAATTAAGTCAACATATAAAATTCTTCATGTGTGTAGTTGATCTTAGAGGTGGTGAATTTTTGTGGAACTCTATATTTTAAGTAAATAAATTCTTAGGAAGAATTTCAAACATTTCTTGCAATCCCACAAAGCTTACATACTTGCATATTTTCTTTGAAGGATCATTTCTTTAGTCTTTGGTCAATTGCAAATTTTTCTTGTGATCTTTCAAGAGTTTGCTCACTTGTGTAAAATGTCAACAAACTTGCATGTTTAACATATTATAGAAATGTAGAGTTTACATACATTCTTACAATTGTTACATTGTTGTACACCTATTTCATTGGAGGTCCACTTTCTTTGAAAGCATTGGTAATTTAGAGTTTCTATGCATCATCATAATCTTTGCACTCTTTCTCTAAGATCCTATATATCTACATATCCCTCAATTATCACACTTGGATATATGCAATATGCACACATGCCACCTAAACTTGAAAATGACATGATTCTTGTTTCTAACACCTATATTTTTTCCAATTTAGTGTAAAATTTAGAACCATATACTTGAAGTGCAATCACATACAAATTGTCAAAATTCCTTGTGTTTTGGCTTCAAAATTTCCTACACAAATATTATTGGAGATACAAAAGTTTCGAACAATTACACAATATTTGTAAATTGCATACTTGTATCCTCATTCAATAATCAATCAAATTCCTATACTCACAAAACTAAAGATTTTATACACAAGTTTTATGTTCACAACCCTTAATTCCTCAAATTAGTGATAAAAGTGCGAAGACCAAAAATTATTAAATATGCACACATGTAATCACATAGTTTATATAACAACTTTTTGCATCATTTTACACCTATTCACACTTGTCTACACTTGCAAAACCCTCCTCCCACTTTGATAGAGCTCATACCTTCATCAAATCCATCACATTCCCCACAAATTTCTCCTATTGTAGATTCAAAAATGCATACACATGAATTCATCTATTTGAAGATGACATATTACTAGCACATGCTAGGGTTTTATGGATGCAAATCTTCATCTTCATTCATTATTACTTTCTCATAAGTAACCTTAGCCCTTCACTTTCTATCCATTCTCTACTTAAGTCTTCATGAATTCAAACAAATATGATCACTATCTTTAGATTTAGGGTTCAAATACTTTGTCCAATTGCTACAAATAGTTTAACACCTTAAATACACTCTAAATAGAATTTGTGATTAGTCTTTGCACAACGAAGCTTAAGTATCTATGCAAGTTGTCATCTAACTTTCACATGTGACTTATTTTCCGTCACTTTATTCTTGCATTATTTTTTCTTTTGTGAATCCTATGCCTGGAGTGCTAACAATAAAATGCAATACAATTATAATTTGCTTCACATTTTTTCAATTCACCAATTGAGAAACTTGTAGATTTTGAACCCCACACATATGTTGGACACTAAAATTAGGATCAATAATTAATTAATTAATTATTCAGCATACCATTAATTATATCATTATCATCATATCATTGCATTTATCATTTTCATTTATTACCATTATCTATTAGTTTAATCAATTAATTTAATAATATTTTATTATTTAATTAATGTGAGCTATTTTTCTATTTGTAAATAAATAATTTTTTTAACTATATACTCACAAAATAACTTGTGTTTCGACATATCAACTTCTTCTCATTATCCATTTAGTGAATTAATTTAATTCATTATTATCTTCCTAGGAGTTCGAAATAAAAAAATTTCATAACCAAATAAGTTATCTCCTCCACCTTCTCAAATTGAATCCACAACTAGTTTAATTAAATCTTGGTCTTTGATCTTATCTACACCATTCATCTATTCTCTTATTAAATATATAAATATTGTAAGAGAGGGGGACCAACCACTGTAAGGCCCCAAGTCACGAAAGGTCGAGAGGAGCAGGCTGCCCTAACTTACCTTAGTTTAAGGGAATGTTAGGATAGGTAGGATGAGAATGATGAGGATTGTGGGGTCCTTCGATCACTTTGCAAACCCGAGAGTTGAAAGGAGACAAGGTGAGTCAGTTTCTAGGGTCAACTCTATGTCTTGGATAGCTCTTTGTCAGAGGACAAAAGCATGGTTTTGGGATGATAGTGTAGCACGCTGGCATCTCTCAAGTGTGTTGGCATCCATACGACCAAAACACTAGGGAGACGAGGTCTAACCACTAAGAAATGAACTAACAACCTAGTTAACAACGTCTAAGGGAACAAAATAGCAATATGAAATATGAAACATAAAGATGATTGTGATAAAGCATGTATATTACCGCAAGGGTGATGAAGATGATCTCACACAATAGATTGTTAGCCAAATCGCTCCAAGATATCTCCACCTACACACAAAAGAGAGAGAAAATGTTGGGGGGCTGTTTAGGGGTCTGCCTCAGTCAGACCCCCATTTTGGTGTTTCCACCTCCACGAACAACCAAGTTTGCAACAATATAGAAATGATACGATAAAGAAGGAAATAAAAGCTAAGTACACAAATACACTACAAAACAGTAATGTGCTAACTCAACCAAGTAATAGAGAAGATGAGTGAGGAGCTTACCACCTCCGCCCAAAGCACTCAAGACTAGTGGGGGAGAGAATTAGAGGAACTCAAGCCTCTGCTACAATGGAGTTGTCCTATGATTTCTCAATTGAAGTGATGGAGTGATAGATTGTTGCTATGGAGTGAAAAATGTTGCTTCAATGCTTGGAATGAATGTTAGAAAGCTTGGAGAGATTGTGTAAACTTGAAAATGGATGAATGAAAGGTGAATATGAAGAAAGGAGATGAAGAAACAACCATATTCAGGTCGGCCAGCTGAAGGGAGGCATTACAATTCGAATTCCAATAGGAAGTGTAACACCTCTACAAAATCCAACTACAAGAATCAACCAGGGACATAAATGCAACGAGTGGACGTTTGCGCACCACGCGGGCATCCCTGACAAAAACGCCTCTACCAACACTCAAAATAGGTGCCACGTGGAATGAGAACAACGAGCTTATGTGGAATTAAGCCTTCGAATTTAGTTTTCTAAAGTGGAGGAGGGTAAAAGAGGAATTTACATTAGGGGTGAAAATTCGCTCGTATACATTTTGCCCCCACTTTAGCGAGCACGAATACTAGTGAGTGCTTCGGTAAAGTAGATCGAAGAAGTAGTAGGGTTAGAGATGTATACTTGAACCGTTGAGGAATTTAGATCATGGTCTGGAGAACCTGAAAGTGCAGGACAACAAAGGAATTCATAGCTCTGTAGAACTATAAAGTTGAAGAAATAAAGTGCCTTACGGGCCCGCGGATCTACAAGGGAGGTATCCTCCAAGAACTCTCCCATGAAATAAATTAGGAAGAGTGCCTTATAGACCCGCATACCTGCAAGGAAAGTTATCCCCCAAGAACTCTCACATGAGGGAGACCAAGAAAAGGGGACTCCACAGTGTAAAAAATGACATGTTTACTCATAGATAGAACATGTTAGGAAGCGTTCGCACAGGCTAGTGAGCAGATAGTCATGCAGACTGTCACCAAGTTGGAAGAATTTCAAAGGGTTCCACTTAAGGGATGCACTGTTTGAAGAGTAAAGTCTAGTCGGGATGCCCCCAAGCTAGATGCAAGGATGTGAAGTAGGTCTAGTGGGGTTGTCCCCACGCTACACGCAAATATGTAAAACTAATCTAGTTGGGTTGCCCTCGAGCTAGACACCAAGATGTCAAGGCTTTCAAAGGGGTCCCTTAGGAACCTAATGTGAAAGGAAAGGGTCCACTCAAGGGACACACTATTCAAAAGCTAATGTCTTCTTGCTCAAATCGATTCATCATCAAGGAATCCTTCTGAAAGATGTTCACTTCATCAAGGAATTTGAAAGGAAGGATATGCCCCCATGCGAGGGGAAGATCGAATCCATTCCCGCTTGCGAGGAAGGTTCCCAAGTCCTTTCTTTACGAACCCATGATGAAGGAAATATGTTTTGTTAGGGTTTCAAGTCGAGAATGCAATTCTAACAAAGAAGTGTGTAAAGGGGCTTAAGGAAATATTCCTTGGTAATGAATGCATTTTCTAAAGACCAAGTGATGTAGAAGTGGCATTGTCACACATGAAAGGGATAACTCAAGCAAATAAGAGAGAAAGATAAAGAGAAAGCAAAAGAAAAGAGAACATGAATAAAGGGCACATGGAGATCTGGTTTTTTGGGGTCAAATATGCTTTTGTTTATATATAGTAGGTAACTGCGGTGCAAGGCGAAAGATCATCAATCTCCAACCAAATCAAGAGGAATGCATGGAAGACAAAGTAAAATAAAAAAAATCTGGGTCAACATGGAAGGAAGCCTAAATGCTCCCAACGCTTTGCATCAACCCTAATTTTTTGAAAGTCAATCAAAAAACATGGAGGAATGATAATACACATAGAAGAAGGTTTACAACACAAAGGGGTGACGAGGGTCATCCAGGCACACATAGCACGATCACGAGGGAAAAAATGTCACAAAACACACCCACACATCTAATCTAAAGATTAAGAAGAGGGTCTCCCCCTAACACTAGTCAACTAAGAGGTCATCAACTTACCACTCTAGATCATTGTAGGGGGGAAGGATGATGAGCCTGAAGTGGTGTAACGTTAAGGGGAGGAGCTTCCGACCCTCCCACAACAAGGGCTAAGGAAGAAGGACATGTGAGGTCTTCGTTGCTCAACTCTTGTGGGTCTAAGGTCAACGACCTTGTGAAGATCGTTGACAAGGTCAAAAATTCATCCAATGAGTTAAAAATGCACTTAACGAAAGTGCCATGTTTCGCCTCAATAGATGGAGGAGTTTGCACCTGAGGTTCACAGCTAAGCTCATCGAGAAATTTGGGAGTGGTTACAAACTCGAGAGAAGTCGAGACTAGTTCCGTCACTAGGACATAACAAGTCAGCATGGGACCACCTTTCAGAGAAGGTGGGATCCTCTTACATCCTTCGTTGCTGGAGGGACCACTCTCTACCTTTTTCTTCATTTTTAGAGGCAAAATCCCCACAAACGAAGCAAGAAGGGTAGAGGGAGAGGAGGAAAGAAACAAAATAGATACAACGAAAGTGTTAATCATATCTACGGGGTTTGGGAAAGGTGAGACATCCAAAATGGATGTCAACAATGGTGGATCCAAAGAAGGAGCGATGAACACCTACACCTTTCCAGGCACATGTGCACTCACAACAAAAGTTGGAAGCGATACAGAACTAGTTTAGACAAACACAGAAGGGAGGAGAGAGGAGGATGCAACATGAGGTCCTGATACATGAGCAATCATCTCCTCTTCCTTCTTCTATAAGGTGGCTTGCTCAGCCAGAGGTGCCTTTCGTTGGCGTTTGTGCTCATGCGCAAGGCGGTTTCTATGAATCTTTGAGCCAAAAGCCAGAAGTTCCAAAGGAACAAAAGGCTCTTGCTCAACCATGGGTGTGTCCTCCACAACTGTTTCTACTGGAGGGACAAACTCTTGGATGGGAGCAGGAGGAGCAGGTTTAGAAATGATAAGGGAAATCGACTCTAAAGCCTCGATGGTGAGCCTCTTCTTGTTCATTGCTTCAGAGGCAGGAACGGTAGGAGGCCACGAAGGTTGAGACATAGAGGACTCTCCATGGGGGGATTTTTGTCTACCATACCGAATGGGCCTAGGCTCCATGGGTAAGATAGAAAGCTCAAACGTAGGATACCTGGAATTTTGCCAAGCGGGCACCATGGGATTCTCTCACAAATGCGAGACAAAGGAAAATGGCACCACAACAAAGTGAGAGGAAGCGTCAGGCTGAACAACAAAAGAGGAAGAAGGAGGATCTTGGGACCAATTTTCTTTTTCTCTTCTACATGCCTTGGCGACATCACTTTCAACTTTCAAGCAAGCCCTATGTGAAACAACATAAGGTGAAGGAGGGTACCTCACTTTCAGTTTAGAATGTCCTTTCTTATAATTCTGATATGTGTGATACATGAGGTGCTTCCTGGGTGAGAGAGGACCAATAGGTGAAAGCCAAAAGTAATCTAAGGTATAGCTACCACGTGCAACCAACGGTCTATAACCGGTGTCATGAATAACATGTACCCAACCCCCATGAACAAATTTCTAACACTTATGCACAACCGAGGGAACTACATTCATAGATACTAGCTAGGAGATACCTAGGTTCACTCTAAAGAGTTCAGACCTCGAGATGATGTCAAAATTAAGGTTCACAGGCTTAGGTCCAACGAGGACTGATAGGACAATACTTCCTATAGGAGGTACGAAAATTTTGTCATGTGTGCGAACGGTACTCTCAGGTGCATCATGTTGTTTGGTGTTTCTGCACAACAACAACTCAGACAAAATAAAATTTATTCTATCTCTCCTGAAAGGTTGATCTCTATGACCATAGAGATAACCCCAAGGTCTCATGGGTGTTAGGTCATGAGAATGCAGTAGAACAAACTCAGTGATAAAATGTGAAAATGTTGGTAATCACAAGGGGTCTTACACACAAATGCTAGAAGCTCTAAACTCATTAGATTTTAAGATATAGTGATGCTGTAATTTCTAGTTCTAACCAAATAATAAAAGAAACAACAAAAGATGAGGGTTTCAAAAGTCCTAATGTTAACACTACTTCTAAGATTAACCATGAAAATGATAAAATTCTTAGAATGGACCAATCCCTTAAACTAATTTATGTTCGACCCAGGCTATACCTGCAATCTTGCAGAAAGTAGTGCAATCTTCTAAGGTGTTAAATATTTTCAAACTATGGGTATTCATTCACTAAGACTGGATGAATATCCACAATTGAACTAAGCACATGAGTATTGGGTATAGGTTGACCTTGCACAACATTCTCATAATCAAGAAGTTGCCCAGAGTAAGAACCAGGGATTGCTACAACACTCCAAGAATTAAATCACAAGCATTACTAATTAAACCTAAAATATATTCAAACATTTCCAAGCGATTTGAAAGATAGAACAAGAACCATGCAAGATTATTCAATGCAAGAGAAGGCACCAGTCATAACACAATGTCTACACTTTGTATTAAATCATCACATTAGCAAGAGTTCCAGTCTATTACAACACTTGCTATGAAATGTAAAAAGTAACTTCTAATCTTCTAACATGATGCTCTACTACTAAATCTATTGTTTACAAGTCTTTTGGCTTAGTCAGCCAATTTGAACCGAACCCAACAAATGAGGCCAAATGATGCACTTATAGAAACATGTCCACGTGAACCAGAGCTAGGGTTACAAAGAAGCTTGACCACCAACCAAATCGGCCCCAATAGCCATCAATAACTCATTGCCAACAATGAATGCACCAAGGACCCCCCCAAATTGAGCTGGGATCGCACAAAGTCATGGGAAATAGATCCTCGAGCCACACCCACCATTAATGCTCCACCTACGCGAACAACATCGTGTGTGAACATTAATTCGAACACAAGCCATCGATCAGATCCGATCTGGGCAAACGAAAGGCTCAGATTGAACAAAATAGGTTGAAACCCTTCTAATCAAGTCTGTCCATCATTAATGGCCACCAAAAAAATTGACCTTGTGTGTAGGAATGGGTTTCGTTTGACAACTGCCGCAAAACACCCGACTGCACTTGCAAATCATGCTAAATCTTCAAAGTAAACCCATTCCTTCGCAGCTCGATCCATCTTGCATTCAAATGGGCCAACATCAATGTTCAATACATCATCAAAATCCAAGCTGATCCATTAGAGTTCCTAAGGCAATAAAATCATGCACAAACCCAGGTGGAAGTGAAACCAAAAATAGGCGGAGGCGGAGCCATGAGGAAAACAGAAACACAGACACAGAGCAGGTGGAGGCAGAGACAAAATGGGAAAGGGAACCAAAGGGGAACAAGCAGAGGTGGAAACAAAACCAGCCCTGGTGGAGGCAGAGACATAAATGAAATGGGAATGAGAAAGAAAGGGAAACAGACGGAAAGGGGCCCATCCCCAACGAAAGTGGGGGCGAAATGAGAACAGGAACTGAACCATGAATTTTATGAAAGTTCAAAGTTCAACTCCATTCTGGTTCCACCTCCGACGAACGAAGGAAAAGGAAAACCAAGGAAAACCCAAGGGAGGAAACCAACCCTTAGGCCGAAGATAGGAAAAGCAATGAAGAAACAAGAAGGTGGGAAGCGGAGCCGGAATGGGAACATAAACCAAATAGGGAAATTTACCAAAGTTCAAAGTTTAGTTCCATCCGGGTTTCGCCTTTGATGATGAAGGAAAAAGTGAAGCGAAGAAAGCCTAAGGGAGGAAAACCAACTCGAAGGCCGAAGACAAACAAAACAACGGGAAAATAAGAACGCGGGAGGCGGATCCGAAACGAGAACGAAAACCGAACAGGGAACTTTACCAAAGTTCAGAGTTAAGTCCCATCCCGGTTCCAGTTCTGGTAGAACAAAAGAAACAAGGAAAATAAGGAAAACCTAAGGGAGGAAAATCAACCCGAAGGCCGAAGACAAACAAAACAATGGGAAAAACAAGAACACGAGAGGCAAAGCCAGAACGAGAACGAAAACCGAACAGGGAACTTTACCAAAGTTCAGAGTTAAGTCCCATCCTGGTTCTAGATCTGGTAGAACAAAATAAACAAGGAAAACAAGGAAAACCTATGGGAGGAAAACCAACCCGAAGGCCGAAGACAAACAAAACAACGAGAAAAACAAGAACGCGGGAGGTGGAGCCGAAATGGGAACAAAAACTAAACAAGGAACTTTACCAAAGTTTAGAGTTAAGTCCCATCCCGGTTCCAGTTTCGGTAGAACAAAAGAAACAAGGCAAAAAAGGAAAACCTAAGGGAGGAAACCAACCCTTAAGACCCAAATAAAAACACCAAGGGGAAACAACAAAAGGCAAAAGAAGACCACCATAGAGAGGAAATCTGCAAGACTCCAAAACCACCAGGAACTCAACACAAAGGCACCCACAACCAAGGAAAGCACCAAAGACCAAAACCGCAAGATTCTCAAAGATAAGCACAAAAGAGGGGGCAAGCCAAAAATCTGGGCCAAAAGGGTAGGCCAGGAGAGGGTCTCCACTTTCAGTGGGGCATGTGTGCAAAACTACACAAGAAATGGCGACTCCGCTGGGGAAATGCTCTAGAGAATTTCGATGACAAATTGGCATTAAGAACTCAGAATCTCTGGTTTCAATCCAAGCATTAGGTTACAAACAGACAAGGTTTCATAAATCACTAACAAGCCAATCTTTCCTATACTAGGGTCAAAGTGTGTGCATATGCATTCATTTCCGTTTTCCTAAGTTGCAACAAGGACCAAACTCAGTCTGACAGGGCCACCTAAGGATTCTAACTCCAAAACCAACCTGGATAGAGCCTCACTGCCAGTTAAGCATCCATAACCCCAGTGAGGTTATCACTGTGACCCTCCCTAACATAGCTCTACTACTAGCTAGGCATCCATAGCCCCGGTAGAGATACTAGGATACCCTTGAAAAGGTGAACATTTTGTTTGATTTTCAATATTTTCTTTTCTTTTCTCTTTCGGTATTCTTTTTTGAGATTTTCTTTTAAAGCTTTACATTTTACCTTGCAGGCAATGAAGCCTGCACTCAAAGATGAGAACCACAACAGCGCTGGAGAAAATTTTAATATTTTTCACCTAGTTGGACCTCCTAAAGACCATATGCAACCTTGGAATTCTTAAGATTTGTGTGAAGATATAAGACCCAAGTACATTCCAAAATTTAACTTAGTCAAGTGACACTAACTCCCAGCCCATGCAACATCAGATGAAGGAAATCTACCAATTTGAATGACTCCGAAAATATGATAAGAGTTTGTAAAAGAAATCCCAGAGCAGCCCCAAAAAAACAACCAGTTGTACAGATGCAACAAGTCCAAAGGAAAGTAGGACAACCCCACAAACATATAGCTATAGAGCAACACCAACCCAAGCAAACCAAAACAATAGAAAAACAAAGCAAAAACCAAAAGAAACCCAAACCAAAAGTAGCAAGCAAAACAACAAGGAAACCTAATCTATTTATGTACAAGGAAAGATCTAAGAACAACTCAAGACTGAAAATAATGCTTCAAATACTTCCCATTGATAGGCAGTGGGATATCTCCTCTAGTGAGTGTTTTCAAATGAAAGGCATTATCTCCCACAATCTTTGCAATCTGATAAGGGTCGAGCCAAAGTTTGTCAAATTTTCCATGCTCCCCCTTTTTATCATCAACTTTATCCCAGTAGAGAACCAAGTTAGAGATGCTAAAGGCCTTCACCTTGGCTCTCCTATCAAACCATCTTTTCACTATACCCTAATGTTTGACAAATTTTATTAGGGCTTCATCTCTTCTCTCCTCGCGGTGTAACAATTCAGTTAAGCGGGCTTCACACTTATCCTCTTCGTCATAATATTCATTGATGAATTGTAGGGTAGGGATCTTCAGCTGGATGGGAAAGAGAGGTTCCAATCCATATGCTAAGTGATAAGGAGAGGTTCCTAAGGATGATTTCTATCTAGTGTGGTCTACCCAAAGAGAAAATATGAGCTAGGTATGCCAATCCTTGGGGTTCTTTTCTGGTAGTTTCCGGATAACTGTCAAAAGGTTCTTATTGGAGGACTCAACCAAACAATTTCCCTATGGATAGTAATTGGATGGAAATTTTATGGCAATTCCATGATCATAAGCCTAGTTAGAAAACTTTAATGATGCAAATGTAGGACCATTATCACAAACTACAACCAATGGACAACCAAAGCAGTTGATAATACTCGATTCCATGAAATTAATTACCACTTCAGAAGTGCATTGCTTGCAAGAAAGAGCCTCAGTCCATCTAGTAAAATAATCAGTTATGGTAAGAATATACTTGTGGCCCACAAATGAAGATGGGTTGATATGAAGTCCATTCCCCACTATGCAAATGGTTTTACCTTTATGACAGACTGAAGTTGAAGAGTTGCAAACCTCTCCCTGCTTGCTTTAGTTTGACACACATGGCAAGTTCTCACGTGGTGATGTGTGTCCTTGAACAAGGTAGGCCAGTAATAGCCTACCCTCAGGATTTGACTTGCAGTGAAAGATGTTGAACCATAGCATGTGCCATATTTATCATGAAATTTAGTCATTACTCTCCCAACCTCTTCCTTCTCTAGGCATCTCAGGTAGACACCTTCATGATTTCTCTTGTATAAGACAACTCCCTTAATCATAAAACTGCCACTCTTCAAACATAGAGCTCTCCTTTGTACTGGATTAAGGTATTTGGGACATTGCTGGTTCAAAAGATAGTGGATAATATCATCATACCAGTCCCTCAGAGAAACATCTTCAAGATTATAATGTTGGGTAACAAGGCTAGGACCCATTTTTTCCATTGTCTTGGTCCGTCCTTGCCCTCTTTCCAACTTCATGGGTTGAATTTCAATATCATACTCTTGTAACATAGTTACCCACTTGGCTTTGCATTCACCCAACTCATTTTGCATCAAGAACAACCTGACTGTAGGATCAGGGACTATAACAAAGACCTTGTTTCTCAGTATATAATGTTTGAACTTCTTCATAGTTCAGATCAAGGAATAGGCTTGATTTTCAACATTAGGATACCTTAGTTCTGCATCTTTCAAAGGCACACTCATGAATACTATGGGATGCTCATTCCCTTGATCATAATTTTGTGTCAACAAGTCCGCATAAGAGTGATCAAAGGCAAATGAATAGATATAAAATGGCTTGGTGTAATCAGGACTTAGCAAAATAGGGGCCTCAACAATAGCTCTCTTGATTTTTGCAAATGCTTCCTTAGCTTTTGTACTCCATTCAATCTTCGCTTCTTACTTCAACATGGCATTTAATGGCTTAGCTATTTTTGCAAATCCAGTGATAAATTTTCTGACAAAGTTAATTTTGCCAAAGAATGACTTCATTTCTTTCTTGCTTGCAGGGGGTTGAATTTTAAGTATAGCCTCCACTCGTTCAGGATCAATGGAAATAACTTGTTCTGAAATAAAATTTCCTAACAACTTTCCCTCAGTGACTCCAAAGATGCACTTCTTTGGATTAAGTGAAATACCAAATTCCCTACACTTCTGGAATACTTTGCATAAATCTACAACATGATCACCTCTCTTCTTCGAGAAGACTGTCAAATCATCCATATAGATGATTATACACTTGCCAATGATGTCCTTGAAGGCAATATCCATAGCTCTTTGGAATGTAGCTCCAACATTGATTAATCAAAAGGGAATTCTTCGGTAAACAAAGGTTCCCCATTTTGTAGTTAAGGTAGTCTTGTGCCTATCCTCATATTGGACCATGACCTGATTGTATCTAGAGTGCCCATCCATAAAGGACATCATCTGAGATCCATTGACAACCTGAAGCACCTCATGCAATGAAGGGACTGGATAATTATCCTTTTCTGATGCTCTGTTCAGGTTCCTGAAATCAACATACAGTTTGATTTCTCCATTTTTCTTCCTGACTGGAACCAAGTTTGCAACCCATGTTGAATGTCTTACTGGGAATATGATTTGTGCTGAGAGTAGCTTCTGCACTTCCTTCTAAATAATGGGCTCCAACAAAGCATTAATTGGTCTTTGTCTTTGCTTGAATGGTTTAACATTTGACTTGAGGGGGATAGTATGCGTAATGATCGAAGTGTCATATGTTCTCAAGTCATCATAACTCTAGGCTATCACATCCTGATATGTGTGCAAGGAATCAATAATTCATTTCCTCTCCTCTTTAGTGCACACCTTACCAATAAAGACATTTTTGACATCACTTTGGGTCCCCATGTTGTATGTTTCACACTGACAGTTGAGGGACTCCCTTTTCATTTTCTGCTCCTGATCTCTTGTCCTATCCAAATCAAAGATCCTTTCCAATTGCACCATGCCTCTCGAGATGGTATTAGTTTTTAGATTTAGGACCCCTTCTAGGTCTATTTCGGTATCTTGAGGCTCAACCTCATCAATTACTTGAGAAGCAAACACATCACAACTAGTGATAAAATCAAGAATATGCTTATCATCTTTAAATACCTAAAAATTGGTGACATTGTCAGGCACTGAGGGCACTAGAACAAGTTCCACAGTGCACTTCTTTAATCCTGAAAGTGATAAGGGTTGTAATGTATTTGCTACTTGTGCCAGAGAATGAACAGTTTAATTCTTACTCTGAGGTATCAGCTGAATGTTGAAGGCATCAAATCCTTCAATAAGATCCCATACTCTATTTCTATAATTGGCCATCCTTCTGTCATGACATGAGTATTGTTTCCTTACTTGCCTAACCACTAGCTCAGAATCTTCAAACACTTGCAAAATTTTAACCTTATTTCTTAATGCCATTAATAGCCCATGAAATAGAGCTTCATACTCAGCTACATTGTTAGTGAACTGGAATTGGAGTCTGTGAGCAACACAGAAGGTCTTACCTTTAGGATTGATCAACTCCAACCTTGCTCTAGCACCTTGCTTGAATTTGGATGCATCAAACCTTAATGTCCAACAGTCATTAGCTCCTGCTTTTCTTGGGATGCCCTTGTCCTTGCTGCCACCAAGAGGCTCTTTAGGAGGTTTTGGATCCTTCCCTTTTAGACTATTTTGAATGCTCTGTATGTTTAACTCAACGGTTGGGGTTGTGTTAATGTGCCTTTGTATTTGTTCTACTGTAGTTTGACACAAGCAACATTCCAGTTCAGAATGAGGAGCATCGTGGAATATGCACCAATTAGGAAGAAGCAATTCTTCAAAGTTCATATTTCTACCTAGCTGAATTTGATCTTCTACACATTTTCAGATAAACTCCTAGAAGTTATCCAACAAATTGAGTTGTCTTTCTGTCTGATCATCAAGTTCCTTCATTTGTTCAAATTGCACTTCAGAGCTATTGGCTTTTGGTGTGGATTCACCAAAAGAGCCCTGAAATACCAAGATTTCTTTCGTGTCCAAAGCAAAGGAGGCTAGGACATAGTTCCCCATACCGACTTCTGATACCAATATCTCATTTGAAGTATTCTGATACTCAGTAATGACATACTTCATTCTAGGTTCTCTCTCAATTCTTATATGTTTTGGGACTCCTTTCTAGGGGAGCCACATGTGGGAATGATCTGTGGATGTGTATCCATTTAGTGCCTTGGTAAAATCTCTACCCAAGATCAAACCATAACTGTTAGGAATGTCAGCTACCTGAATATTAAGTACTTGTTGCACTCTAGGATCTGAGGCAAATTGCATGGGAATCATGTTAAGTTCTCCTACTATATTCGCCTTTGTTTTGTCCAATTGGGTGACCTTCTTTTGAGAGGCTACAAGGGTAATACCAAGAGTCCTGTAGACAAAAAATGGCATAACATTTGTGGATGCCCCTGAATCCAGCAGGCAATTGTGCAAATTTTAACCAAATATACGAATATAAATCAGAAAAGGAGGGGTTTCCATTTTGCCTTGGAATAAATTCAACTATGAGTCAACTTGTGCAACTTGACCCTTATCTTTTTATCTAACCCTATCCTCGGGTTGTGATTGACTAGGACCTTTGGGTGCTTGTAAACTAGGAGGCCTTCCAATTGCCTCATTGGTTGCTACGCCTAGTGTTGCTATACTTGAATTAAAGGATTCTAGGACTACATTTCTGATATCAAGAACTCTTAATAAATCAAAAGCAGAAAGACTCACCTTCACTTTTGTGAGTTCCTCAGTGACATATTCTGCCATCTATTCCACATTCATGTCAGTGTGGACCCCTTTAGAATGACCAATCTTCCTATCCTTTTCTGCATCAACATTGCTTCCTTTGGAAACATCTGGTTGTCCTTTTGAGAGGTATTGTGCTGGCACCTGAGGGTAGGATGGATTTTTATTGGCATGTGGATCTCGTGGAGTAGCAAAATTGTGTGGAGAGGCAGATGTAGTAAATGGTCCTCCAGCTTGTAGATTCCTATGGGGCTTGCTCCTTAGATCATACTTTCTGACAGGTTGCTGAAACATCTACACTTCTTCAACATCAGCCTCTCCTTCATCCAATGGGCCATTGTCATTCTCAGTTTCTGGATCAAATAGCTAAGAGATTTCATCTTCATTGAGCACTTTTTCAGCCTCTCCATTCTGGCTACTTGACTCCTCCTCTAGTTCATTCTCCTCATCCCTCGGGAAAGGAGCATGATTCAACACCAAAACTGGGGAATCATAGGGATTTGAGGGTACCAATTCTTGGTCGGTGGAGTTTTTCTCAACTTCATATTAAAAGATGGAAGCAACAGTTTGAAATTCAGGGCAGTTAAGCTCAGAGTGTTGACTTGTCTTATGAAGCCTACACCATCCAGACAAAGCGGCCTCTGCTAAGTACACATCACCTTGAGGTTTCTCTGGATTGGAAGGTTGATCCAATGGAGTGGGAACTCCTCCATTTTTAGCCCTAGTGTTCCATGGCCTATTTTGCTTAGGTGGTTGTCTTCTTTCAAATCCTTGTCCACCTTGTTGACTTCTATTAAAGTTCTGACTAGAACCTTGTCCTCTTTCAAAGTTCTAATTTCTGTGATAGTGTTGCCCTCTGTTATAACTTGATTGCATGCTCTTTTGATTAGCTTGGAGTTAATTGTTCTGGTTCCTCAAGTATGTTACCTCCATGTTCAACTTCTTCACTTGCTCAGTTAGCTCATCTAACCTTTCCTTATCAGGATTGTTGTAAGGGATTGGATTCACAATGTTTTGGGGGGATCCTAACACTCCTCTAGAACCAATAGGCTGATTCAAAACTTCCGGGTTCTGCAAATATGTAGGGAAAATAGCTTGCGACTGTGAATAGAGAGGATGGTTAGCATTTTTCTAGGGATAACTGGGCATTGGTTGGACCTGGTTTATTGGATGACCTGGGTGAGGGACCAAAGGCAACTGTGGAATATGATTCATGATAGGCGTGTGATTGTTCAAAGCCTGGTTGAGAGATTGGACTTGGCTTGGGTGAGCAATAGGTCCTAGAGATGGTAGAGGTCGTGACAAGTGTTATCTTAGGTATGTATTGACCTTAACAACCTTCGTATATGTAGTGAGCAAGGTATTCGAGGGATTATTTCTCCACTTAAGGAAGATGGATGTAAGGCTATCAAGGGCTTCAAAGTAGACCTCTAGGGCAGTGTCCTCATTTCCAACATAAGGTGCTTGAAGTCTAGTGTATTCTCGGTGTAACCTATTGTTGAATGATCCTATAGGCTCATTAACCTCTCTTTTTACCCCAGTAAACTGCATATATAACTCATTAGCACTAATGAGAATCTTAAATTTTAGTAGGAATGCAGCCTCAAGCTCAACCCAGTTAGAGATGGATGCAATAGGTAAATAGTTATGCCAATAAAAGGCCTCCTCTCCTAGAGAATAGGGGAAAATTTTGCATGCAACATCCTCATGATTAATCCCTCTATCTCTTAGAAAATTATGAAAGATCCTAATATGCTCTTTTGTTGTCCTATTTGGGTCATTTGCGTGAAACTTAGAGAAAAAATGCTCAGGGTTCTTGGGCATAACATTGTAGTTGTTGAATGCCAGAGGTGATGGGTTATTCACCAAGAAATCCATTAGTGGAGGTGGTAATGGTTGATGGGTGATTGGTTGAGGTTGTGGAATGGGACCAGTCTTAGAATCAGATGGAGATGAAGTGGATGGAGGTGAAGATGAGGGAAATGATGGATTGGATGATGGTTCTTCCCTTCTTCTGGTCCTTCTTGACCTGGTTGGAGGTGGCAATTCTTGAAACTCTTCTTCTTCTCCTGGTATAGATCTGGTTCTCCTTTTGAGCCTCTGAGGAGAGATGGCATTTTAAAAATGATCCAGCTTTCTTCTTGGCCCTCCCTCTAGCGCCAATCCTGTTGTTTAGTGTTTCTACACATCAACAACTCAGAAAGAATAAAAGTTTTCCTATCTCTCTTGAAAGGTTGATCTCTATGACCAAAGAGATAACCCCAAGGTCTCATGCGTGTCAGGTCATGACAATGCAGTAGAAAAAACTCAAACATAAAATGTGAAAATGTTGGTAATCACAAGGGGTCTTATGCACAAATATGAGAAGCTCTAAACTCATCAGATTTTAAGATATAGTGATGCTTTAATTTCTAGTTCTAACCAAATAATAAAAGAAACAACAAAAGATGAGGGTTTTAGAAGTCCTAATGTTAACACTACTTCTAAGATTAACCATGCAAATGATAAAATACTTAGAATGGACCAATCCCTTAAACTAATTTATATTCAACCCAGGCTTTACCTACAATCTTGCAGAAAGTTGTGCAATCTTCTAAGGTGTTAAAGATTTTCAAATTGTGGGTATTCATTCAATAAGACTGGATGAATATCTATAGTTGAACTAAGCACATGAGTATCACGTATAGGTTGACCTTGCACAACATTCCCATAATCAAGAAGCTGCCCAGAATATGAACCAGGGATCGCTACAACACTCTGAGCATTAAATCACAAGCATTACTAATTAAACCTAAAATATATTCAAACATTTCCAAGTGATTTGAAAGATAGAACAAGAACCACGCAATATTATTCAATGCAAGAGAAGGCACCAGTCATAACACAATGTCTACACTTTGTATTAAATCATCACATTAGCAAGAGTTCCAATCTGTTACAACACTTGCTTTGAAATGTAAAAACTAACTTCTAATCTTCTAACATGCTACTCTACTACTAAATCTACTACTTACAAGTCTTCTGGCTTAGTCAACCAATCTGAACCGAACCCAACAAATGAGGCCACTTATAGAAAAATGTCTGCGTGAACTAGAGCTAGGGTTACAAAGAAGCCAACCAAATCAGCCCTAACAACTAGCAATAGCTCACCGCCCAACAATGAATACACCAAGGCCCCCCATATCATTCTGGGATCACACAAAGTCAGGGGAAACAAATCCTTGAGCCACGCCCACCATTAATGCTCCACCTACATGAACAACAATGCGCGTGAACATTAGTTCAAACACAAGCCATCGATTGGATCCGAGCTGGGCAAATGAATGACTTAGATCGAACAAAATAAGGTTTTCACCCCTTCAGATCATGTTTGCTCGTCATTAATGGCCACCAAACAAATCGACCTTGCGTGTAGGAATGGGTTTCATTTGACAGCAGCCACAAAACACTCGACTGCACCTGCAGATCATGTCAAATCTTCAAAGTACACCCATTCCTCCCCAGCTCGATCCATCCTGCATTCAACCAGGCCACCATCAATGCTCAATACATCATCAAAATCCAAGATGATCCATTGAAGTTCCTAAGGCAAGAAAATCACACACAAACCTAGGCGGAAGAGGAACCAAAAATAGGCGGAGGTGGAGCCACGAGAAAAAAAGGAACAAAGACACAAAACAAGCAGAGGTAGAGGTGGAGATGAAACGAGAAAGGGAATCGAAGGGGAACAGGCGGAGGCAGAAATGAAACCAACCTCGATGGAGGCGGAGACAGAAACGAAACGGGAACGAGAAAGAAAGGGAAACATGTGGAAAGAGAACCAATCCCGACGGAAGCAGGGGTGGAACGAGAACAAGAACCGAACCACAAATTTTATGAAAGTTCAAAGTTCAGCTCCATTCTAGTTCCATCTCCAACGAACGAAAGAAAATGAAAACCGAGGAAAAGCCAACGAAGGAAACCAACCCTTAGGCCAAAAATGGGTAAAGCAATGAGGAAACGAGAAGGCTAGAAGCAGGGCCGGAACGGGAATCGAAATTGATCAGGGAAATTTATCAAAGTTCAGAGATCAGTTCCATCCCAATTTTGCCTCCGATGACGAAGGATAAAGCGAAGAGAAGAAATCCTAAGGGAGGAAAACCAACCCGAAGGCCGAAGACAAACAAAACAATGGAAAAAACAAGAACACGGGAGGTAGAGCCGAAACGGGAAGAAAAACTGAACAGGGAACTTTACCAAAGTTTAGAGTTGAGTCCCATCCCGGTTTCGGTTCCGGCAAAACAAAATAAATAAGGAAAACAAGGAAAACCAACCCAAAGGCCGAAGACAAACAAAACAACGGGAAAAACAAGAACACGGGAGGTGAAGCTGGAATGGAAACGAAAACTGAATAGGGAACTTTACCAAAGCTGAGAATTAATTCCCATCCCAGTTCCGGTTCCGGCAGAACAAAAGAAACAAGGCAAACAATGAAAACCTAAGGGAGGAAACCAACCCTTAGGACCCAAACAAAAACAACAAGGGGAAACGAGAGAAGGCAAAAGAAGACCACCCATGAGAGGACATCCCAAGACTCCAAAACCACCAGGAACTCAACATAAAGGCACCCACAACTAAGGCAAACACCAAAGACCAAAACCCTAAGATTCTCAAAGATAAGCACAAAAGAGGGGGCAAGCCACAAAAATGGGCCAAAATAGTAGGCCAAGGGAGGGTCTCCACTTTTAGTGAGGCGTGTGTGAAAAATTGGACAACACATCATATCCATCCTTATGAACATGATATCCTCAATTATGATATTCTCTTGAGATGTCAAATCAACGAGGACCCCTGCTATGGTATTCTCATTTATCCTTGCAAGAATGTAAAGAGGAGATGGGTTCCGTATCAAAGCCCATTGACAGGTCTTATGAAGTGAAGGTTATACTTGTACCACTACTCATAGGTTGCATAGAGGGGATAGGTTGATTTAAGAAAGAGGCCATCACACACACTAAACAACAGTTCCATAGAGCCTCCTAAAGGTTACAAGATAAGGTAGTGACCAAATCAAGGTTTCGTTATGAAACACCTTCAGAACCTTCCAACTATGCCTACTAGGGGTTGCAGGTTGGGTTGCAAGGCGAAAGCCTTACAACACTCACACCTACAATGCTCCCAGGACACAAGGAAAGGGACTTTCACTATCATAAAGCAAAACCAAAATGGTTCACGTCAGGTTCACCGAAAATGTAAGAGAGAGGGACCAACCACTGTAAGGCCCTAGGTCACGAAAGGCCAAGAGAAGTAGGCTACCCTAACTTACCTCAGTTTAAGGGAATGTTAGGATAGTAAGATGAGAATGATGAGGACTATGGGGTCCTTCGATCACTCTGCAAACCCAAGAGTTGAAAGGAAACTAGGTGAATCAGTTTCTAGGGTCGGCTTTGTGTCTTGGATAACTCTTTGTTAGAGGACAAAAGTGTGGTTTTGAGATGACAACACGACACGCTAGCGTCTCTCAGGTGTGCGATCATCCGTACGACCAAAAAACCAGGGAGACAAGGTCTAACCACTAAGAAACGAACTACCAACCTAGTTAACAGTGTCTAAGGGAATAAAATAGCACTATGAAATATGAAATATAAAGACATGTGTGATAAAGCAAGTATATTACCACAAGGGTGATAAAGATGATCTCACACAATAGCTTGTTCGCTAGCTTGCTCAAAGATATCTCCACCTATACAAAAAAGAGAGGGAAAATGTTGGGGGGTTGTTTAGGGGTCTGCCTCAATCAGACCCCTATTTTGGTGTCTCCACCTCCACGGATAGCCAAGTTTGTAACGATATAGAAATGATATGATAAAGAAGGAAATACAAGCAAAGTACACAAACACACTACTAAACAGTAATGTGCTAACTCGACCAAGTAATAGAGAAGGTGAGTGAGGAGCTTACCACCTCTACCCAAAGCGGTCAAGGGTAGTGGGGGAGAGAATGAGAGGAACTCAAGCTTCTGTTGTAATGGAGTTGTCCTACACTTGCTCTATTGAAGTGATGGAGTGATAGATTGTTGCTATGGAGTGCAAAATGCTACTTCAATGCTTGGAATTAATGCTAGAAAGCTCGGAGAGATTGTGTAAGCTTGAAAATGGATGAATGAAAGGTGAATATGAAGAAAGGAGATGAAGAAATGACCATATTTGGGTCATCCAGCCAAAGGGAGGCATTAAAATTTGACTTTCAATAGGAAGTGTAATGGCTCTATAGACTCCAGCCATAGGAATTCACCAGGGATGTAAACATGTCACACTAACATCTGCCCATCACACGGGCATCCCTGATAGAAACGCCTCTATCAACAATCAAAACAGGTGCCAAGCGGAATGAGAACAACAGGCTTATGTGGAATTAAGCCTCTGAATTTGGTTTTCTAAAGTGGAGGAGGGTAAAAGGGGAATTTGCATTAGGGGTGCAAATTTGCTCCTATACAAATACATCATTTCTCTCATCATTATTAAGATTTGGGTTTCTATGAAAGTTTAATATGTCAAGATTTTATTGTCAAAACAACATAGTGTTTATGTTGCTATGTTGCAACCACGTCCATTCATGAAAAAGTATCACAATATGCTTGATCTTCATCTATGTAGCATTTTTTTGTAAATAGGACTTGCTTAATTGTGTTATTTATTCGTTCTTTTCAAGTATTTATTTTTTCATTTCCAATTTTTAGTGCATTCATTCTAGTGAACCTAACATGAGAAGACTAACCCATTTGCTAACTTTGGTGTTTGCTAGTTTTTTGTTATACTTTATTTTGTAGGCTCTTTTATTTTTAGGTGGTTATGGATATCAATTTTTTGTAGGATACTTTTGATGCAAAAAGGATGTCACAATTGCATCTAGAGAGGTTGAGAAACAAATTTTTTATATATAATACCATACACTTTTATTATAAGAATATTTCTATGTTTTTGTGTTGGAAACCAAGTTCTAAGCCCTATATAGTAGATCAAGTCATTTTTCTAGGTCATGCACCAATAATCAAGTATAATCATTTAAACTATATACCTCATTTAAAAACTTTGAATGATCATAAGTTTTGTGTACAAATTCAAATTTTACTGATTTTTTAAAGAACTTATTAAAAAAAGGAATAATATGATGGTGTTGATTTTATATTTCTAAATGTCTTGTTATACATTTTGGATAATCCTTTGAATGTAGTGTTATTCCTAGAACAAAGAGTAAAACCTTAAAAATCATACCTCTCACAAGACAAAGGATAAATTTCTTAGGCTTTTGATCCAATGGTTTGGTAGAATGATCTCAAGAATACCTATTTATAGATAATTATTTTAATTTATATTCTATTTCTATTTTGTGCACTTTACAATAATTTTGTGATGCCCAAAAATTTCTACCAAATTACAGTTAAGGACAAAACACAAATTCCAAATTTTGATCCCAAACACCCACATTAATCACAAAAGGTTGCTTCCTTTACATGCACTTCATGAAAGCATAACAACATTTGACCTTGATCAATTATTAGAACTTGGCTAGGTAAACAAATATTTTGGCCATGATGGTCGAGATTAAGTGGTGACATGGAATCCACATCATTGAGAATGTTTTAATTAGTTCTCCCAACTAAATAATAATCTAAAACATAATTCAACTCACATTTTAAACATATATATATAACTATATCTATATATAACTATATATATATAACTATATCTATATAACTATATATATCAATATTAATCTCAAAGTAAAAAATAAGAGAATAAGACCTAGGGGCTAGATCTAGTCCTCGAGGGTTGGTCTCTGATGGCCTTGCCTACATAGTGCACCGAGGCTCCATAGTTCGACAACTTGAGTTCACCCAACCCATATTTGACTGACCAACAATCACATTTCATCCAGGTTCAAATCATCACTAACTCAAATGGTAGTGAATACAAACAATGGTCAACAACGGTTAATCTTTAAGGGCTCCTTTTACTATAAGTAGTAGTGGTTAACAAACCTGATTACAACACTCCTCAAGAGCCACTTTGATAAAATAGATAACCAAGAATGATCTAGGATGAAGGTAGTTCCATATATTATCTTGATTAGATGATTATAAATAAAGATGTGGTTTTAATCCAAACCATACAAGGTCACCATATAACATTATTAAGATTACGGGGTAAAAAGTTAATAAGACAATTCACATATTGAATCTTTCTATGCAATTCAACCATCATACACTATAACACCTCTCTAACCCTAGCCTGGGTAAGATAGTATTTTGATTTTGATTTGGTATTCTAAATGTTAAATGCTATCGTATTGAGAATAGACATTGTTGATTATGTGAAAGTTTATCATGATTATCTATGCTAATATAATTAATTGATAAATGGTAGTTAATTGTAGTTAGGATGTAGTATGTGCAACAACCCCCATGTTCCCATTTTGTTGTTGCTTCTCCTTGGTGGATTCTGATAACCATGTATGTGGTATTTTCTCTATTTGTCCTATCATTATTTTGTATTGGCACCCGTGAGGTGTAATTCCGAGACTGTTATGCCATTGACATGATTAGTTATTATGTTGGATTACATGCTTATATGTTTATATACTGATATCATTTCTTTTGTATGATTATGGATAGGAAATGGATAATGTTGTAACACTCATATCCAAGAGGCTTACGATATCATGACCCTCTTCCAGATGATTGATGTTTCTTCAACTTTATGATATATGTTATATGCACATGTATTTTGACATGTGATTGGAGTGATGCAGGTACTAAGTATCGACTCCACCTAGATTCACAGGCCTGAGCGTACTCATATTCCCCGATGGTGGTTACTGGAGGTAATCACAAGCCAAACATCCCCTACCCTAGCCCACTATACCTTGTTAGTGCAATGTTTGTGTGTTGTCTTATCGGTCGGTTACCTAACGGTAACGTCTAGAGCACCTTTTGGTCGTATGTGGTTTACTAATATGTCTTGTTGAGGTATTTTTTCTTGGTTCCCATTAATCTTTTATGTGGCTATATATATATATATTGGTTTTTGGTGTTTGATGTGGTTACATTGGATTCTTTATGTGGTTTTAAATATGGTATTTTATGGTGTTTAATTGATTGGAGATTTGAATTTTTATTTTCATGAGGTTTTAAATATTTTATTTTAAATGATTTTATTAATCCATTTTGCAATCCCTTATAGTCTTATTTAAATCCTATTTGGGGAGCTTTGTGTATTTTAATGTTGTATATTTAGTGATTTTAATTAATTGATTTGGAAAGCTTTAATAGCTTGTTTAATCAAATGTCTTATTTGGTATGTCTAGGATCATCATGGAAAAAACAAGCCCTTAAGTGGCAATAAAAAGTCAAAAAATCAGAGTTAGACAACTTGACGTAAAAATTTGAATAAGTTATCTATATTATTTTAAAAAAATGTAAACAATAGAACCTATAGAAAATTGAATTTAGTTTCAAAACTACTACACCTTTATTTTTTAAAAAAATATCTAATTGGTGAAAATTTGAAATTTTAATGCAGTAGTACTTAAATTTTTGGGTTAAAATAAGAAGTAGGTGTCTGTGTGACCACCCTAACCACAATAAAATGATAACATTTTTTTATAAGATTTTAGATATAAGTAGAGGACTCATTTCCCGATGTGATGCATATTTTTTTATAATTTTTTTCCAAGTCAATAATTAATTATGACTTTTTTATTACAACTTAAAAAAAATATAAAAGCTCGTCTATCTAACCACCTTAATTTGGTAAAAAATTCATGAAATTAAATTTATTTATTTTTAATCCTATATTATACAAATCATAGAATGTGACGCATGTTTCAGATTCAAAAAATATGATACCGTTTGAAAGTTATAGATTTTTTTCAATCAGCCTATCAATCAGGACTTTATTCGTAATTTTAATAGAAAATGAATAATAATTATTTATTAAATTCAAAGTAAAGCATAATTTATATTGGTGGAAATCTAAGAATCTCCTCTAAAAGCCCTTTTTGTTTCATCAATTTTGGGTAAAAAATACGTTGTCGGCCACATGGGCCATCATATCACTTACATATTGCCAGTTTTTGGCCCATCATGATCCTACACATACCCATTTCATTTTTAATAGTTTTGAGAGCTTATAAAATGGAAGAAAGTTTTTTTTGGGGAGAGCTATCTTGGAGGAGAATTCTTTTTTTCCTGTTTCAGGGAAGGAGGAGAAAACCTCATGATTTGGGCAACAGAGTTGGGGACATCTGAGAACGAAATAAAAGCACAAATAAAATTAAAATGAATCTAATATTTTTTATGATCTAATTTTTTCACTTTGCACTATAATTTTTAGTTGTATTATGAATTTCATACTGACCAATTTGAAATTGAAATACTTTGCAACATTTTCTTGAATTGGATTTTTGAGTTGAAAGTCAAGCACACAATTTTTGAGGGCTTTAAAGTCAACACAAGGTTTACTAGCAACAATATTGAAGATTCTTTAGGTAGGCTTCTATGTTTGTTATTATGTTTGTTAGGCTCCCCAATTTTTCAATCTTTTCCAATAAATTGAAATAGTTATATAAAAATAATAAATTGTTAAAAATCAAAATTTATAAGTTATTAGAAATTTACTTCTTATAAATAAATTAATCTACCAGTAGTTAAGCATGGAACAATTTATGATTCCCTCGAACAACAATACGAAGTTTAGCATAAAATGCAGTTTAAAATAGAAGTAATTTAGTAGATTGTAATTTTCACACTGCATGTGTTGTTAAGTAAATTTTGACTTTGTTTTCACATTGCATGTGTTGTTAAGTAAATTTTGGACTTTGTTTTCACATTGCATGTGTTGTAAAGTACAATATGAACTTTGTTTTCACATTGCATGTGTTGTAAAGTAAAATATGAACTTTGTTTTCACATTGCATGTGTTGTTATTTTTACTTTAATATATTTTACAAATGAACTTTTAAGATTAAAAATTGAAACCAAAAATATTAAGTATGCCCATAAAAGAATTGTAAAGTAAGTTTATACATTTTAATAGGAAGTAAAAAAAATAGAATTGTTTTATAATTAAGATGAATTTGACTTTCTTGTGTTGCTGAAATCTTCTTTTTTAATTTTGAAAACAAAAAAGAGTAAATTATTTAATAAGTTAAGGTAAAGTAAACAATTTTATTCACAGTAAAGTCATAAACTATTAAATTATAAATTATCATTAATATAAATGATGATAATAAAATTATTAATCAATATTTATTCTTTATGTCAAAATTGGTGAGAAATGTTTCATAATGAAATTAGTATGAGGTTGGCATTTTGGAACTTTTGGCTCAAAAAGATCATAACCTTTGTGATTTATGTTGAGTGGCTAGGCAAATTTGGTGATAATAGTGATTTTTTAATGTTTGCAGATTTTGTTTCAATTAACAAGTGTAGAGTTTTTGTGATCGTTGTGGAAATTAGTGGAAGCTTTTTGGTTTCTACATGAATCTACTTCTATCACACTTTTGATAAAAACCTTTTTACCACAATTACGTGAAATCAAGCTATATCCCATACATTCTAAATAATAATTCATGTAACTACAAGCTTTATTTACCTTCTTTTATTTCTTTTTAGTGAGGAGAGATCTTACAAAAGAATAAATTAAAATATAAAAAACAAAATATGAAACTGCAAAACAAGCCTTATTTACCTTCTTTTATTTCTTTTTTGTGAGGAGAGATCTTACAAAAGAATAAATATAAATATAAAAAACAAAATATGAGATGCAAAATGTAATCCAAATAGGGTTAGTCAGATTATTAGTTATATTAATCATTTAATATATAAAAAATCATATTAAGAGAGAAAATTAAATTATATATTTTTAATATTATGAAGATTAAAAAATAAATTACCAAAACAAAATTACTTAGAAAAATAAAAATGTAAGTATACTTCTTTAAAGAAAAAATTAGAAACCAAAAAACAATAAAGACCAAAAAAATTACAAAACTTTTTTCTAATATAATAGGTTGCATTCATGTCTCAATTAGAAAATTGATGTAAATGCACAAATAAAAGTAAATTTAAATAGAATATCATTATGAGATTTGTGGAAAAAAAAAAAAATTGAAAGAAATCTAAAGAAAAAAAAACATAAAGTATTGCATTAAAACTAATGTTAGTTTTGATAAAGTTTGTGTTAATTAATAGTTATTTTAGTGGTTAATTTAAATCTAATTTGATTTTTTAATTCTTATAATTAATTTACAAAACATTTTTGAAAAAAGAAAAGCATAGAGTATTTATTTAAAACTAATGTTATATATTGTGGAACGGTCGAAGGTCTAATAGTTAAATACAACTAAAATTAAAATAATTGAAAGAGTATAGAAGTATTGGTTTTATTTCAAAGTTTAAATTAATGGAATTTATAAGTTTTTTGCTAAATTATAGATGTCATATTTTGTATCTTTTTTTTAATTTACATTGTAAGGGAATTCAAATAAAAATTTCATCAACAATATGAGGATTCAATATTATTTTGAAGATCTAAGTTAAGGAATCAAGTAAATAAGAAAGTAAGTTTATACATTTTAATAGGAAGTGAAAAAATAGATTTTTTTTATAATTAAGTGCTTTTAAATTTTTTATATTTATATGTAAGATGAAAATTTATATGTTTATGTTCAAATGCTCAAATGCCGACATCTCCAGTTTTTTTGTGTTCTCAAGCATGGCATATAAAAGGTAGACGCGCCCCCCGCCCCCCGCCCCCCGCCCCCCGCCCCCCCCTCCCCCCTTTTTTTTGTTTTTGTTTTTGTCTGGCAAGTGTTTTATATGTAAATTGGATTTTCGCTTTATCATGGCTTCGCTCCTTGATTCAGTTTGGTATAGAATAAATTTTAAATCAAAGGGTAAAGTCCTTTTTGTCTCCCATCCATTCGACCATGAAAAGTTGGGAAGGGTTTTCTGCCTGGATTCTGCTGACACTTTTTTGGCCTGTAAAAAGGTGGTGGGCCCTCAATGGCTTAAAGAAATGCAAATGCCACTTTCTATGAAATATTATCCCGTTTTTTCACCATTTGCATGGACATTCTGTTGGATCTTGATTTGGTTATGGTGCTCGCATCTCAATTTGCTCAGCCCAACCTTCTTTCTGAACTTGATCTAAATGAAGCTTTGTCTAACTACAAGTTTAATGTAGGTTCATTTCCTATTGGTGTTTTTATTAATTTTAATGATTTGGCTTCTAACAGTTTTTGTGGAGATTTTTTGCATGTCCTCAAGGCAGGAATTACGTGTGATGATTTTGAAAGGACCATTCTTGATTGTAATGATCTGCATGGAAAGGTTGATACCGACATCCTTGCTGCTGGTGTCGATATTTTTTTGGCTCTGCACTTCTTATTTGATATGGCGGCAAGATCAAGGATATCTGATCTTGCATTTGATTTCTCAATCGATGCAAGGGCATTTCATGACTATAACATCATGCATCTTTCCCATTATGAGGCTAGCTCATCCTCCAAGGGTGAAGACTCGTATTTGTGACTTAATTATTCTTTGCTCATTGCCTGACATGAGCTTTGCATACTGTTCTAGCTTCTGCTAGACTGGGGGTCGGTGGGTGGTAAAAGCATTTCTCTCTTGGGTTTGAATTTACTAGTTGGGTCTTTAGTATGCACTTGACTTCCTGTGTTTTAACTTTGGCTCTCCATTTTTGGATTGAGTTTCATCTGACACTTTGTATCTTCTTTCTTTTCTCAATAAAGTTCAGTGGCACAACCACTTTTATCCAAAAAAAAAAAAAAGATTAAAATTTAAGATTGAAAATATAACTAATAGAAATAGAACTAAAAAAAGAACTTTTTCTAGAATAATATTTCAATTTGTTTTAGCTAAATCTAATGGAAATACAACTAAAAAAAGAGCTATTTTTTAGGATAAGATTTGACTTTCTTATATAAAAGCATTTTCTTCAAATTTATGAGAGCTCCACTCCATAAAAATATTTATGTTCTTTAAATCTTCCTTTTTAATTGATGTAATATATTTTCTTCAATTTTGTTTTAATGAGTATACTCAAATTTCCAAATGTAATATATTTATATGTTTTTTTGTTGTATGTTACTTTCAATTCTTCTATGTTTAATGCATTGAAAATTAAACAAATACATGTTCCTAATGTAACACAATTATGATACTTTTCAAATGTTTCAAATCACTTGTAGTAAATCTAAAATTCATTTGGTACCCACGTGGATTCTTCATATTTCACTACATAATTTTTAAAAACGGTATGTTTTATATGCTTCTCACATATTCAATAATTTTTTAGTACTTGAATTTAATATATTTTGAGTTTCTTTGATATCATAAATTTGCGTAATGTTTACTCTCTTATATGCAATTTTCTCACTAGTTGGAAAATATTTTTTTTTTCCTATTTAATACTAATGTCAAAGTAAATAATGATTTTCCTACAGGTGAGGAAGATGTCACATAATGTGCATACATCATGGGTGTCCATTTGGTTGTCGAAGTATCACTGGTGTCTTCCATTCGATGTCCTCCTTCGTATAGAGGAGTTGAGTGTCCATTATTGGTTGAGAGAGAAGATGGTCAACAAAATTAACAATAATGGACCAAAAACTACTCAATTATTTTTTGATAATTATGCTATATACTTTAACTTTCTCTATGAATCCAAGGTGAAAATGAACTTAGATGTAAAATTTAACAATCTTCAGATTGAAATTGTAGATTTTTGTGACTGTTCAGTTCGTCTATACCATGAGGTTCGAGATCTTTACCTTGCAGGATGCATTTGGAAGGTCACTATTAAGCCAACAGTGACCATTAAAAAACACACTCTATTTGATGAGCTCAGTATGAAATTCATGAGATTTCTTAAGGGACAATCACAGATTAGTTATCACATGGGACCACCTGAGGAATGGTTGCTTGCTACTTTAAAGTTCAACTACTCTATCATATTCACGGTGCATTAGGTCATGCCATCATTCAGGTTCTTACATGCACACTATGGGATACCTACATTGCATGTTGTTAAATCCAATGTGACAATTAACGTTCGAACTATTCTTCATGATAGTGAAAATGGACAGTTACTAGTGCACAAATGGTTAACTAACTAAAATTATTTTTGAAGTATTATTTGACAAATTTTTGCAAAATATTTATACATTTTATCTATGACTAAATTCAAATTTTTGAATATTTTTTGGTTATCCTTCTCAATTGTATTTATATGGTGCAAATTGAATTTAAAATAAGCACCTTGAGAAGGATATATCTCGGCATATTTTACACAGATTTTTCTAAATATAGGTATGCTAGTTATGATTTAGACATCTAAGAAGGGATCGATGTTACTCACAATTGAATTTTTTGTCGACAAATTGTTACGTAGATAGAGGTCTTACTGAAGATTTTATCAAAAGGAGATCGTACAAAAGATTTCATTAAAAGGAGGAAAAGTTCAAGACAGGGACTTTGTCAATGCCCTCATCATACTTAAGGATATGAAGAGCAACGTTCCATTGGCACGTAGCTGTGAGATGCTGCAAGTGAAAATGATGCTGAAGTTCTTCAACACAAAAAATTTTGGCAAAAGTTTTCAACTTGTTATAAAAAATTATAATTCTAAATATTGTTCAAAAGTTGGATTACCCAAAGTAGTCTTTGATGGGGTTTTATTTTGACATGTAGAGCATGTCTGTAATCACTTTTTTTTCAAAGGTTATGTATGTGTATTTCTTAATTGAATTTATTTTTATAAATAAAGTTTAAGAAAATCTTAAGCTGTCAATTTGATAAAGTTTATTTATAATGTATTGATATAGATATTTTATTATAAATAAAGTTTAAGAGAATTTCAAGTTTTCAAGTGACTGTTAGTTTATTGGTGTAATTGAATGGTTCATAAAAAGCCTGAAAAAATACGTCTTGTTTAGTGTAAATGGTTTAATAGTTGATGAAATATAACTTTCAATGCTTTAATATGGAGATTTCACATAAGACAAATTCTTTGAAATAAGGAGGCACTTTGTGATCGAAGTCGACCCTACCATATGAAACAATTTTTTTGTGACAATTATCTATTTCAATGTGCCTTTCAAATGTTAAGATATAATCTTATTTTAAAATGTCTATACCATAGATTAGATATATGTGTGTAATGGTGAAATTTTCATTCCCATGTTATTTACCATTTAGTTTTATATATGTTTGGAGAAAATGTCTTAATACATGTACATATTAAAAAATTGTACAATCATGTGCAAAGTTTGATTCAGTCACTTATTATTTTACCTATCCCCATACACACATCTCCATACATTTATTCACATTGTATTTATACATGAACACATTCAAGTGCATTCGCCCAAACCATACATTGATTATGTTTGTTTGTACATCTATTCTAAAATATGCATTATTTATCTTAATTTGACCATTTCCATGTCCCAAGTTATTTCAATGGTCAAAAATTTGATCCTTAAAATTTTAAAATTCAAATTCAAATTTATCTGAGTCCACCCAATCTATGAACTATTTTGAGACAACTAAACACATATTGATGTTATTTGCTTATATGTGTTTGTATTTAAAGGCATGGATTTGCATCAATTTCACATCTTCACACATATGATCATCTTCTCACATCCTAGAAGCATTTAAACGGCAATCAATAATGGAACACTTCAGTTTGGTGCATTAAAACAAATCTACATATCCATTCTAAGATATTACTGTTAGAAACCCTAGATCAGACATGCAAACCTAAACACTTTCCACAGAAGAGAAAACATAAAAAAGCAGAGCTTTGCATGCGAATGTGCAAAATAATATATTCAGGAATTCAATATTACAATGAGATGATTTGCTTTATAAAAGCAAAGTATGCAACCCTAATGTTGACCTAAAATTAGCTCAACCTAAGTAAAGTTATGCAAGTGTAATTAAATATTAATTACACGAACACCCCCCCATAAGTGCAACTTAGGGAGACTAAATAAGCATGCACCTAAAACTAAGATGAATGCAAGAAAGCATGAATGGGTCCCGACAACTAGGCCTGATTAGGTACCCATGTACAAATGCAATAATGAGGTAGAGAAGGAAAACCTAGTGGGACAACCCCCCCTACAATGAGATGACTGCTGCAAAGAAGCACTGGAAGAACACTGTGGAGTAACACTGGAACCGTAATCCGACAAGCAAGGAAAGATACTTCTATCTACAAGAAACCATATCGGAATCATCAGAATGTGACAGCAGACCCGATGCCATGGAACACTCGAAAACACCAAACTGGAACAACCCTGGAATCCATAGAGCAACAATAGATGAAATGATGACAGAATCTGGAAACCGTGAATCTCAATGTCGATGCCAAACTGAGACTGAAACTCTTCCATGGGAAAAAGTACCATACAAACTCAGGAACAATAACCACAAATTTAGTGGCCCTCAAACTGAGATGGATTTGATGCGGATCACTAACCATAGGCTCTCAATCTAAATTGTGAACCAAAATGAATCTGGTATGTGTCAAGCTAAGACAAAATATGGCCAATAAGAAACTAAGAATCTAGATTACAACCCATGCGAGTTGTCATCAAAATACAATGAAGATTATTATTCAAGAAACCCCCCTGATGGAACTTTATATCAGTTCATTTATTACAATCCCCAATGACTGCAAAAGGAGATAATTCCTAACATGAATAAACAAAAAATTAAAAAATACCTCAGATCTGTGTAGAGGACTGAACCAGCTTTCCAATGCCGCAAGAATGGCGAAAAAAGGATCACCGAGTCAAAAGATATGCCCTCCGGAGTGAAAAAAAAAACATCTAAGTTCAAGGACCTGCAAAATAAATTTGGAGCAAAATCAAGAAAAATAACCTACACCATAGAATCGGCGTCGGAATCAGCTTTCCAATGTTATCTCGTTTGCAAAAAACGGACACCGTACGCAAACGTTACGCCTAATTTTGTCAAAGGTGCTCCAGAATGGCCTATAAGGCCTGCAGGCAGCCCAGGGGGCTAAAAAAAATCGGCCCCTGGTCCTGCATGCGACCAGGAGGTTGGGGCGGAGCCCCTGGTCACCCATGTGACTGGCGGTCGCAGATATGAAGCCCTCAGGGGCTGGCGGGTAGCCCCCGATTCTCCATATGACCGGGGTTGAGCTGGGAGTCCGGTCGAGGGCTGGGCGCATAGCGCCCAGTCCCCCATATGACCGCGCGCAACGCAAATGGAGCCCGTGGGTGCTGGCAAGGGGAGTGGGGGATGGAGGGGGAGCCACCGGCGGCGGCGGCTGCCCGGTGGCGAGGCGGCGGTGGGGACCTGCAACATTGGAGGCACCGGCATAGAACCCAAGAACGGCCATTTTTTTGATGTTCGTTCAAAACTTTGCCTCAAAATGCGTGCTGAGGAGGCCGTACGGCCTCCCTGGGAAATTTTTTTTGCCCTCCAAACTAACTTTGCCAAAATCGATGAAACGAAAGGCGATCTTAGGGTTTTTGGCCGTTGCGAACGCAATGGTGACCTCAGTTTCTGCTCAAAATGCTTCAAAAAAATGGTACCTCCAGAGCTTCGACAAAATCACCAAAACTGAAACCCTCACAGATCCGGCAAATCATGACCAAAATCTGCAAAATGAAAGTCAAACTTGACTTTTTCCAGTGCTCTGAATCTAATGGTGAAGCCCGATCTGATCCAAAACGCTGCATAAATGAACTCAAGGCAAAAAATCCTCAACGAACTCCGAACGAACTCTGCAATGGTTTTCTCCAGAATTTGAGAAGGGGCTACATGTCAAGGCTCTGATACCATGTTAGAAACCCTAGATCAGACATGCAAACCTAAACACCTTCCACAAAAGAGAAAACATAAAAAACCAGAGCTTTGCATGCGAATGTGCAAAATAATATATTCAGGAATTTAATATTACTATGAGATGATTTGCTTTATAAAAGCAAAGTATGCAACCCTAATGTTGACCTAAAATTAGCTCAACCTAAGTAAATTTATGCAAGTGTAATTAAATATTAATTACACTAACAATTACTTGTTGATATTTAACATGGTTTTCTAAGGGTTGACCTAAGTGAATATACCCCTACAACATTTTAGCAATCCTCTAAAGGTATTTATAAATACTACAAATCTTTAGTGTAGGGCAAAGCGAAGAGTGGACAAGGGAAAACTAAGTGAACCAAAAATAGAAGTGTAAAACCAAATAGATCATATCCACGTGACAAAAGAATGAATGTGTAGATGTGGAAGATACCTTGAGGTGTAGACTTTACCCCAAATAAAGCTTAGTACATTATTTACTAGTCCAATGATAATCAAATCTAGTATCAACATTAGAGTTACACATTATACTTACATCTCATAATTATTAGAATAAATTGATTTATGTTGAGCTATGCGAATTTAATTTGATTAGCCTATACTAAGCACATGGAAAGTTTTTTTTCCTTTACAATATGTAATTATAGTCCATAAATTTTGACAATTTATCCATCACCTTTCATATCATATAATATTCCTAAAATTTTGATTGTATTTAAAGACCTAGAAATACAATCATATGACCATCAAATTTGACCCTATTTGAGAAGACACTATTCATGTTAGAAGTATAAAGGTAATTTTTTTTATTTTTATTTTCTAATTGTGCACTCCAAACTTTGAAAGCATTCATTTTTTTGTAAGTACAGGCTCCATATTTACTATCGACATGTAGTAATAATCAAAATATACTAGATCTTGATGATTTGTGACATATTTTATTTGAAGAGGTTGTAGATCAATATAGTTAATAAATTTGATAAACCTCAAATTTTACACTCGTTAACTTTAATAAGTTTTAAATATTTATTGTAGGCCAATTTTTAATATGGTTACACTTATTATTAATTAACAATAAATATATATAGGGCTAACAAAACTCTTTTTTTAGATATTTGAAACAACGATGTGTAACAAAGTATTCTCAATGAAACTTTTAAGAGTTTTTTGTTGTTAAAAATTAGTCTTATAAGGTATGTAGTTCACACATGAGAATATACAACTTAAAGGACAATTGACTAAATCATTTTAACATTTTGGGATTTATGAAGCCAAAAAAAAATAATGTAAAAAGATGAAACTTAGATTGTATTCATTGCTTCTATGGTTCCAGGGACTTATACATATAAGTTATGTAGTTCACACATGAGAATAGACAACTTAAAGGACAATTGACTAAATCATTTTAACATTTTGAGATTTATGAAGCCAAAAAAATTAATATAAAAATATGAAACTTAGATTGTCTTCATTGCTACTATGGTTTTGGGGAATTGATACATATAAGGTATGTAGTTCACACATGAGAATAGACAACTTAAAGGACAATTGACTAAATCATTTTAACATTTTGAGATTTATGAAGCCAAAAAGAGTTAAAGTAAATAGATGAAACTTAGATTGTCTTCATTACTAGTATGATTTTGGAGACTTGATACATACACAATGCTTTTAAATTTATATATGTATGTATATATGTATGTGTGCGTGTGTAGAGAGAGAGAGCATTAAATTAAATTAAAATAAATTATATTCAAATAAAAATATCACATAAAATTATTCTTATCTAAATGATTTTAAATATATAAATAAATTGAAATAGACAACAAGTGGAAGATACTTCACTACATGAGTAATGAGTTGTTGATTGAACAAAATTTACTTAAATCTTCTTTTTTTATTCCACTAACTAAAAAAATTACTTAAATCTTAAAACTCTATTTTTTAAATATAAGAGACCATAATTTAAGTAGTAGAAAGACGATTTCGTAATAATAGAAATGGTATAATGTTTTAATTTTAATTAAAAATTTGTAATAAAAATTATAGAAAATCTCATTAAGCTTTCTAAATTAAGTCAATTGACATGATCAACCTGTGAGATATGGACTAAGCTTTCCTACATCTTTCATATAGTGGAATGGGTTCATCCAATCTAATGACTTGTCCCTTGTCCCTTACCCTTAACAAGCAACTCAAGGGTAAATGGAATATAAGCTTTTAGAAATTTGTGGGATCTCTTAAATCTTTGATGGGAACTTTGAAGATAATTATAAGACTTTAAAATTGTTTTATAAACATGTTATTTTGAAAATACTATTGTCATGCTACATCAATATCTTATAATCGAAATGCCTATAATTGTCCTATATAAAATTTTGGAAGATTGTAGATGGTTTAATGGAAATTTTCATATCTTCCCCTTGACCCTCATATCTATGCTCTCTTCTCTCTAATTTTACTAGAGACTTAACAACTAATATAACTACTTATCTAATCTTGAATGATTGATTCTCAATGCCTCTATTTGGAAATCCAATGTTGATTCCCAAATCCAAATCACATCCTATAAACTTCTACACTTCCAATTTCCTGTAAGTGATTGCATATGCTTCCTTCATATCCAACCTATCATTTGCCCCATTTATAATAATAAAGAGTCGTGTAAGGAAGGTTTTTGGTTTTGCCCCTCAAACACCACACTTAGTTTGCTTCTTTTGGTTGCCACCTATCTTAGAGTATCTTTTTTTGACCTTTATATCTCATAATTGTGTTTAGGTAAAACTTGTATACAAACTATTATTAAGCACATTTAGAAATTGAGATATTTGATAATTTTGTTATATATATATGTGATTAATATTCAGCTGCTTTACACTAACCTCATTTTTTAATAGTTAACCTCACTTGCATTTCGTAATACTCCTGTGTGCTCACTTAGGACTAGTCTAAAATCAAGATGACATAACTAAGAAGATTAAAGTAAACCCAATTTGTGTGGGAAATTTGTCAACTCTTTGTACCACTCTCAACAACAAAGAAATCATGAATAAATCATAACATGCATCAAATTGAAAAATTCCAATGATAGTTATTCTCCTATATGTATTATTGGCTAAATTCTTAAGCATCGTATTTACCATTTTTTAATATGAATAAAATGTGAAGTTGTTATTGAATATTGAATTACTAAATTAGATAATATTTAAATAAAATGTTATTACACTAAGAAATATTCTATTAGAATAACATGACTTAGAGTCTCATGTAATAAATTATATATTTTTGATATTTTTAAAATAAATGTATTTAAGATATTATACTAATAAAATAAATGTATTTAAAATATTATTACTCACTATAATATTTTGAGACAAATTGCTTATTATCATATTATTTGGTTTACTTTCATGATGTTTTATTTTTATAATTTTTATAAATAATTGAGTAATTTTTTTATCAATGTAAATGAAAATATTAATAATAATAAAATTAAAAAATATATTGACAGGTCTATTTAGGATCAAGTCTTGTTGAGTGAAGTCATAACATTATAACAGATGAGATGGAGATCGTGTCCTTAAAAATTGATAGAATAGATATCCCTCAGTCTTTGACTTGAAATTAAAAAGATTTCAGTTAAAAATTCTACTCTCGACTTTGTGACAATGCAAATGATGGTGCTAAGATTTCTCCATTGAAACTGTGTCAATTTTTATATCAACATTTCAGATAATACTCCATGATCCATTATGAAGATTAATCGAAGATATGAAAAAATTGACACATAATCTCAATCCAAAAAATCTTCAACATCATTATTATAAACCATGAAAACTATATTTAATGTGAAGGATCTAAAATCCTTATATCGAAATTTTTTATTTTAAATATATCAAAGTTGACCATTAGAGTGGAAAAGTCGCCTCCCACATCGTACATACGCGGATAGACGTCGGCCGTACGTAAGAGTCGGCGGAACATTGATGGCGAATGGGACGTAACATGGAGATGTTCAAATATTTATGAATAAGTACAAAGTCTAAGTTTAATCGAAAAGCATGAAGTGGATTTATAAGAGTGAAAGCAAGAGCACGTGGGAGGATCGTACGGGTGTTTTGAAAACCAACTGGCGGAAGCTGCTATTTAGTCTTCAAAGGTTAGACGCGTATTTAGGTTTCACACTGTCAAAAATGTTTTATGTTGGAAAAGGGGTTTAGTATGTTTGAAGTAGGTGATGTTGTGTGACGATCCTTCCTGCAAAAGAATAGGCCGATAATAAACATGCGAAAAAAATGCATATAAAATATAGAAATTATATTGCAAAAAATTTATATATTTGCATTAGTAAAATTTTGGCCTCTTTGAGGGTGCAACTTCCTTTGAGCAACATGTGATTTAAAGTAAGTCACCTATAATAAAATAATAACTTACTATCTATATTTACTAATTCTAATGAAGCTAATTTATATTTCCCAAGCATATAGGATTATTGAAAAAGCTCAAGGGACATCATATAAAGTATGCATCCAAAATCTTTATTACAATTAAGAAAGAGTTAGGACTAAGTGGTCCTAATATCCTCTCCCCCTTGAAAAGATTTAGCCTTAAATTTGAAGGGAAAGAAGTTACTAGTGAACTTGGTGAAGTGGTTCCCAAGTTGCATCTTTAGGGTGCATGCCATGCTACTAGATCAAGACCTTACTGATTGTGTAGTTGTGAAGTAGATAAAGCACATATCTAGGACTAATTTCAGAAGGAGAATAATCAATCCTTCAATATCGAGCTTAAGAAGAACATTTTGAGCAATGATTTGTTGGGTCAAAACTTTCTTCAAACAAGAGACATGGAAGACACGATGAACACAAGAGGAAGGTGGGAGTTGCAACTTGCAAGCAATGGGACTAGTCCACTAAAGAAATTTGTAAGGACTATGGATCCAAGGGGCAAGCTTTTCATGACCTTTTATCCATATAGAGGGTTTATTTATAAGGATGTAACATGGTAAAAACCATATCATCGTGCTATTATTATCATTGCTTCACGCAATTATGGTCCAAGTGGAGGCTTTTATAAAGGATCTAAATAATATTTCTCATGTGCTAAGGGTAATATCCATTATATTAACTAGAGAACTACTTGGAATGAAAGAGAGTAGGGGAGGTGGTTTCTTCTTGTATTTTTTTCATATGAAGTCTTTTTTCTAGTTGTGTGATACAAGATGTAGCACCAACATTCTGCAAGTGGTAACTACTTGACCCAGTGGTGTTATTGTTGAGGAAAAATATCAAAGATATATTTCTAAGTATTTCTTGATGATCTCAAATTGATCATTTTTTTGAGGATGATATCCAAAGTTTTATATTTAAATTTTTATCCACTATGTTGAATAATACTTTCTAAAAATGGATTGTAAATGCAACATCATGATCAAAGATATAAAAAATAGGAATGCCATGGAGATAGAAAATATGGTTAAGGAAGGTTTGGGCTATCATGTCAAAGGTGTAGGGATGGGCCAAGGAATAAAAGTCACATATTTTAAGAGTTGATCCACTACCACTAGAATGGTTTATTTGCCACCAAAATTGGGAACCCTTTAATGATATCCATGAAAATATCTATTTAAATATGAGTAAGAATGGAAAATGGTTGGAACAAGCATTGAGTTGCCACAATTTCACCTTTGTAACATTGGAATCTATCACTTTCAACAAAAAAAGTCTTATATCTATCTTAAGTCCAGTCCAAAAGAAATTACAATGTGCCCACTCATAGGTTAATTCAAAAACCTTGAATGACTTGCTAAGGGAGAGGCATGCAATTCGTGGAGAATTAGAGGACACATAGTAGAGTTGAGAGGAACAAATATGAATCCTTTATATATTAAATATTGGGCATCCTAATAGTGGTTGAGGGATGAGGTAAGGTCAACAAAAAGTTGGTTGATAAGATGTTGTGTGGGTTGATCCCATATAAATTCTTGTTGGAGAGCTTGCAACCATTTAGAGGGGTGTTGAAGCTACATAGAGGGGGACATGGCCCTCAAATTTATAGGAGAGATAATCAACAATTGTGTTCTCCTTTCCCTTAAGTGATCTCATAGTCATACCCCATGAGATAGGTGAACCATTTTTGTTGGGAATAGGATGCCATTTAATTGCAATCCTAAACATATTTCATGTATCTCCTAAGTCCTTGGAAAGTGTTCCCCAACACTAGGCTTAGAAAAAGATTAAATTCGAATGAAATGAACATATAAATTGAAATTTGTGATTATTCCTAAATAATAGGAACATGTAGGGACGTCCAAGAAGAGCTCCTACAAGATAGGAGCACATGGGGCACCCACATGGAAGGTAGAACCCACCTTGCTTCAATTAACCATTTGGAGGATTGATAACACTTCAGTAATGCATGTTTTCATCCTATAAATTAGGGATTGATATCTACATGAGTGGAGTGGCACTATCAGTTCAGTTATGGTTCAGTTATCTTAGATTTCATGTAGTTATTTTGAGTTGAATGTTAGTTGACTTGAGTTGACTTGAGTTACATGACTAATGACTTGAGTTGCATGACAAATAACAAGTGGATACTTTCAATTAAGTGGGGATGATCAATCATGCATAATGTTTGCATGAATTGGTGGAGAGATATGTTTCAATTAGCTAAGATTGACTTGGGTCCACCTTGGGCACCCAAGTTGGTATCTTTTAGTTAACACCTTTTGCATGAGAAGATATTTACAAGGCTCAGTCAAGTGGTCCCATTCTTGGGTGCCAAATTTGAGGTGAATTTTGTATGATATCTTCTTGACCAAAGTTCAATTAAGTGTTCAGTTTGGGGCACCTAAATTGAGGAAGACTTTGGTGGTTTGACTTTAGATTACATTGTGGAACTCTACTTGCCCAATCTAGGCATAGACTTTTGTGAGGAGATTTATGCTCTTATTTGTACAAATCTTATGAGTTTTATATGCTCATTATTGTCTATTAATTGTAGCAAGTATAAGAGAGTTCTATGAGAGTTTATTGTTGGTTGTGAAGAAGGATTGTTGAAGGCAAGGAAGCATATCAATCAAGGATTGATACAGTATTATTGTAATCTTGTTCTACTGTTAAATAATACAAGCACTATTGATTCTGGTGGAGATTTTTCCGAAAGGTTTTCTCCACGTATATGTTGTGTCACTTCTATCTTCTTGTCTCATTCTTCTACAATCTTCTATCTCTTTCTATAATTGGTAAAATTGATCTAAACAAATTAACCATACACAAAGAATTGTGACAAAGAATACTTAATTAGATCTACAGTCTCATAGTTTTACAAGTTTTAAGCTACAATATTACCTTCATTTTCAGCATTTGGTATCCGAGCTAATGGTTTGTAAGGGTTTGGAATACCTCTCTCTTAAAAGTTTGAATGTTTTTTTGGTTGTAATGGGATCTTTTACTATTGTGTTATTGCAAATTTGTAAAAGAAGTGTGTTACAATGAGTTATACTTCTTGTCTAGATATTGAAAGTCAATGGATCTAGTTATGAGATGTGGAAACTAAAAATGGAGGATCTCCTTGAAGAGAGAGATCAGTGGTTAGTTGTTTGTAATGAGAAAAATCCATCTACAACGATGTCACATGAGAATTGGGCTAAGCTTGATAAAAAGAAAAGAGGGGCCATAAAGTTATGTCTTGTTGATGTTGTTCTCTTGAATGTTTTAGATGAAGCTACCACATATAAATTGTGTAAGAGGATAGGTGATATCTGTCAAACCAAAAGTCTTACTAATAAGTTGTATTTGGAAAGATAATTGTATTTTTTAAAGATAAAAGATGGTGATTTTGTTGCACATCATTTAAATGCTTTCAATTATTCTAAGTCAGTTAGCATCTATAGATGTAAAGCTAGAAGATGAAGATAAAATGCATTTTATTACTTTGTTCTTTACCAAAGCCTTAGGAAAATCTAATTGTTGCTATCAGTGGTAGTGGTGTAGATCATAAGATGGACTATATAATTCCTACTCTCCTATCAGAGGAGATGAGGAGGAAGTCTAAAATGAGATCCCAAGATGCCTTGTTTGTAAGAGGTAGGCCTAAGGAAAAGGAACCTAAGGGAGACAAGAAAGGAAAGGGTAAGTGCAAAGGATGATCTAAAACCCCTGGTAAGAGTAAGGTAAAGTGTTGGAACTGTGGGAAACCTGGACATGTAAAGAAGGATTGTAAGAACAAGAAAAAGAGTTTTGATGCTTCTACAGAGAAATCCTCAGATGACGGTAATGATGCATTGATCATTTCATATAAAAATGTTAGTGATGACTCTTGGATTATTGATTTAGGTTGCTCCTATCATATGACTCCTAACAAGGAGTGGTTCACTAAGTTCACTGGATATGATGGAAAGAATGTATTCTTTGGAGATAATAGCACAAAAAATATTATGGGCAAAGGAGAGGTAAAGTTGTGTTTTAGTGATGATAGGGTTAAGACCCTTAATGATATTTTACATATTCCAGGACTTGCTAGAAATATACTTTTTGTATCTAAGTTCAATGATTCTGGAATGTATGTGACATTTGAAAAAGGTGGTTGCAGATTGGTGAAAGGGAATATGGTGGTTGCTAAAGGATCTCAAATTGGGACTTTGTTTAAGCTTAATACCTCCAATTTGAATAAATCAACCAATGTAAATGAAGCTAAAAATACATGTATGTTGTGGCACCATAGATTGGGCCACATTAGTGAAAAAGGTCTTACAACTATTCTTAATAAGAAATTGGTTGACGGTATTCCTAATTATAATATTGGAAAAAATGACTTTTGTAAGCATTGTGTGTTTGGAAAGCAATCTAGATCTTCATTTCCTAATGGAACAAATAAAGCTAAAAGAATATTAGAGAATATTCACTCAGATGTTATGAGTCCTAAAAATATTGACTATTGGAAAATATAGATATTATGTCACATTTATTGACGATGTCTCAAGATACACTTGGATCTATTTTATGCATAACAAATCTGATGTGTTCAATAAGTTTAAATAATTTAAGGCTTTAGTTGAGAAACAATCAGATCATAAGATAAAAGTGTTGAGATCAGATAATGGTGGTGAATATTGTTCTAAGGAATTTGATGATTATTGTAAGCATGCAGGAATTGTGAGACATAAAACTACTCCATATTCACCTCAACAAAATGGAGTAGCAAAAAATATGAACCGAACCTTAATGGAAAGAGCTAGGAGTATGTTAAGTAGTGCCAATCCCCCTCTGGGGTGATAAATAATACACCGACTCCCAATCCATGTTGTGTGTGGGAACCATCGAAGTATATTTTTCAGTGATCAGCTATGCTAAGATTAAAGATAGACTCATCTGAAAATTCTGATATGAGTGGGCTCTCTACTTAGATGGGAGCTTTTGCCAACTGGTCCGCAATAACCTGTCCTTTGATTTCCTAACGCTCTACATACTCAATGTCATACTCTGATAGTATCAGGACCCATTTAGCCATCCTTCCCATGAGCATAGATTTGGATAGTAGATATCTTAAGGGATCTATCTTAGCGATGAGCTTGATTTTATGCGCCAACATGTAGTGTCAAATTTTTTGTGAAGAAAATACTATTGCCAGGCAAGATTTCTCAATGAACATGTAATTTAACTCATGACCAACCATTTTCCTGCTAATGTAATAGATGGCCCTTTCAGTTCCATTTGGGATGAGGCTGTAAGTACTTCTTGTTATTTAATCAATAGATCTCCTAGTTCATCTATTGAAGATAAAAGCCCTTATGGAATGTGGTTAGGTAGGAAACCTAGTGTTGCACATTTAAGGATCTTTGGTTGTGAGGATTTTGTTCATGTTCCTAAAGAAAAGAAGTCTAAGTTGGATCCAAAAGAGAAAAAGTGCATATTCATAGGCTATGGTGAAAATGTAAAAGGTTACAAGCTTTGGAATCCTCTAACCTGAAAAATTACTTTATCTAGAGATGTGATTTTCAAGGAATTTAGATCTTATACTGGTGAAGAAAAACCAAAGGAGAAGGATACTTCTCAAACAATGCATTTGGAGACAAATACTTAGAAGCATGAACATGCACATGTTGAAAAACAATTTGATGGATTGGATGAGGAGAGTTCACAAAGTTTTGAAATAGATGCTCATGATGAGCATATTGAGGAACAAGAAGAACCTTCTTTGAGAAGATCCACAAGACAATGAAATCTCGTTGATAGGTATAGCCCACCTAATTTCCGTTGTATATTTGCTTTGATGAGTACTACTAATGAACCTAGATCTTACAGGGAAGCTTTGTCTTCAAATGAGAACAATCTTTGGTCACAAGTTATGCATGAGGAAATGGTTTCCTTGGATACTTGTGACACATGGGATCTTGAGAGTTTTCCAAAGGAAGAAAGGCTACTGGTTGTAAATGGATATTTATAAAGAAAATTGGAGCAGGTGGTAATCTCGAAAGGTACAAGGCTAGATTAGTAGCCCAGGGCTACTCCTAAAGAGAGAGAGTTGAATTTAATGAAATCTTCTCTCTTGTTGCTAAATTAACATCTATTAGATTCTTTTTATCTATTGTTGTTGCTTATGATTTTGAGATAGGGAAAATGGATGTGAAAAATGCTTTCTTACACGGGGATCTTGATGAGGAGATTTATATGAGACAACCTGATGGTTTTGTTGTAAAAAGGAAAAAATTATTGGTTTGTAGGTTAAAGAGATCTTTATATGGATTGAAACAGTCACCTAGAATGTGGTACTAGAAGTTTGATGCTTTTGCATTGAAAATTATTTATGTTAAGAGTGAGGAAGATCATTGTGTTTACATAAAATTTATTGATGAATGAATTTTAATTATTATCTTGTATGTTGATGACATGTTTATTGGTAACAACAAGGTAATGATCAAAGAATTGAAAGAACAAATATCTAGCACATTTGAGATGAAAGATCTAGGGGCTAAAAAATATATCCTTGGTATGGAGATCAACAGAGATAGATGTAACATAAAGCTTTGCTTAAGTCAAAGCAACTATGTTGATACTATTTTGAAACAATTTGACATGAATGATAGTAAACCAACTAATATTCCTTTACCAGTTGGCATGAAGTTAAGTTTAGACATGGGTCCTAAAATTGATTTTGATCATGAGGAAATGTGTGAAATTCCATATGCTATTGCAGTTGGTAGTTTGATGTATGCAATGGTCTGTACAAGACCAGATATAGCCCAAGCAGTGGGAGTTCTATGTAGGTTTATGTCTAACCCTGGTAAAGAACATTAGACTTATGTTAAGAGGGTGTTTAGATATTTATGAGGTACTTTTGATTACTATTTGGTTTATCATGGTGCTAATGATATTGATATTATGCTCAAATTATTGGAAATACAAGGTTTTGTTGATTCAGATTGGGCATAAGACCTGGAGAGTTGAAGGTCGACAAGTGGCTATGTGTTTACTTTGTTTGGAGTTGCGGTTAGTTGGATGAGTAAGAGGTAGCCCACGATTGCGTTTTCCACCACAAAAGAAAAGTACATGGCTTCTACACATGCCTCTAAAGAAGCAGTTTGGTTACAGAGACTTAGGAAAGGAATTGGTTTTAATTACAAACAAATTAGACTTGAATGTGATAGTTTGAGTGCTATTTTTTTAGCCAAATATCCTATTTATCATGTTCATACTAAGTATGTTGATGTTCAATATCACTTTGTGCGAGACATGGTTGAGAGTGGGAAGGTATTGATTGAGAAAGTTGACACTTTGATCAATTCTATAGATTATCTTACGAAACCAATTCCTACAGATAAGTTATCTTGGTGCAGGAAGGCCATTGGCCTTGACTCATGTACTTGATATATAATAATGATTCCTTGTTTAGAATAATTACAATGTATAATGTCAAGTGGGAGAATTTTGGGAATAGGATGCCATTTAATTGCAATCCTAAACATATTTCACGTATCTCCTAAGTCCTTGGAAAGTGTTCCCCAACACTAGGATTAGAAAGAGATTAAATTTGAATGAAATAAACATGTAAATTAACATTTATGATTATTCCTATATAATAGGAACATGTGGGGATGTCCAAGAAGAGATCCTACAAGATAGAAGCACATGGGGCACCCACATGGAAGGTGGAACCCACCTTGCTTCAATTAACTGTTTGGAGGATTGATAACACTTCAGTAATGCATGTTCTGATCCTACAAATTAGGGATTGATATTTACATGAGTGGAGTGGCACTATCAATTCAATATCAGTTCAATTCAATTCAATTCAGTTATAGTTTAGTTATCTTTAGTTTCATGTAGTTATTTTGAATTGAATGCTAGTTGACTTGAGTTGCATGACAGATAATAGGTGGATAATTTTAGTTAAGTGGGGATGATCAATCATGCATAATGTTTGCATGAATTTGTGGAGAGATATGTTTCTGTTAACTAAGATTAACTTGGGTCCACCTTGGGCGCCCAAGTTGGAATCTTTCAGTTAACAACTTTTGCATGAGAAGATATTTACAAGGCTCAATCAAGTGGGCCCATTCTTGGGTGCTATCTTTGAGGTGAAGTTTGAATGATATATTCTTGACCAAATTTCAATTAAGTGTTTAGCTTGGGGTGCCTAAATTGAGGAATACTTTTTTTTCACTTCGGATTACATTATGGAACTCTACTTGCCCAATATAGGTTTAGATTTTTGTGAGGAGCTTTATGCTCTTATTTTTACAACTCTTATGAGTTTTACATGCTCATTATTTTCTATTAATTGTAGCAAGTGTATGAGAGTTCTATGAGATTTTATTGCAGCTTGTGAAGAAGGATTGTTGAAAGCAAGTAAGCATATCAATGAAGGTATTATTGTAATCTTGTTCTAAGGTTAAATAATACAAGCACTATTGATTATGGTGGAGTTTTTTCCTGAAAGGGTTTCTCCATGTATATGTTGTGTTACTTCTATCTTCTTGTCTCATTCTTCTATAATATTTTGTCTCTTTCTATAGTTGGTAAATTGGTCCAAATAGATTAATCATACACAAAGAATTGTGACAAAGAACACTTAATTAGATCTACAGTCTCATAGTTTTACAATTTTAAAGCTACGATATTACCTTCATTTTCAACAAATTTTTGAGCTAGGGAGGATACATGTTTCTCTAAGAAATATTTGACTATGGTGATATTTTTTGATATAAAATGTTTTCCTGTCAAATATGGCCTCTATTTGTTAACTCCATGTATGTTGTCCATCATTTCCTTCTCATAAGTGGAGTAGACCAAAATTTTCCTTGATAGCTCATTGTTGGTGAAGGCAATGGGGTGACCATATTATATAAGAACAATCCCAATGTCATTTCCACAAGCAACACATTCAATGACAAAAAGTTTCTAGAAATTAGGAATGAAAAGAATTGGTGTTCTACACATAGGCTATTTGAGGACCTTGAAATCATGTTTGACAATGCATATCCATGGGAAAACATCCTTTTCAAACAAGGAAATGAAAGAAGCAATAATTTTTCCATAATCTTTAACAAATTTCTCATATTAGCTAATGAGATCCAAAAAACCACAAAGGCTTTTGAGTGTCTTAGGAGTGGGCCATTTTTGCATACCTTAGATTTTGTCAAGGTTTGTGCTCAAATGCTTGTTGAGGATACAATATTTCTAAGGTACTCAATTTCCTTTTTACCAAAGGATCACTTGGAGTGCTTGGCATATAATTGATTATCTAGAAGAAGTTGTAAAACCATGTCGATTTACTATTATTATTTTTTTTAAAGTTTTATTTTAAATCAAAATATCATCAAAGAAGGCCCTGCATGTCTCTAAATGACTATTGTTGTAGATTTTACTCCCTATTTTTGATGTATTTTCTCATAATTTCTTAGTTAATTCCATTTAGTAAAGTGCTATTATTGTCAGTTATTGTTTCACTGCCCTTGGGTTTGGTCTTGTAATGTTGTAAAATTGCACCCCATGGCAATTTCACATTTACGCATTTGACCCTTGTATTTATGACGTTTAGCCGCACGTTTATGACAGGAATCTTATGAGTTAGAAATTCATAATTTCAACTCCATAAGGGCCAATGATGTAGTGACAATAGTTCACTGTCTCATTTCTCATGAAATGATGAGTTGGACAACTATGTGGTGTGCAGACATTTATGCAATGCTCTGGTGTCCCTATACTTTCATGAGTTCAATTAAGGAATCTTGGAATTATTGAACCATGGCACGTGTCTCTGTGGCATGATTTTGAGAGATACAACTCTTCCCGCCCATGCAGCTGAAAAAAACTCATTCTTTCACTCTCATTTGCAACATTCTCTCATCCTAACTTTCTCTTCTCTTATCTATCTTGTTCTTACAGTGAAGCTCTACCAGATTGAAGTTTCTCCAATAGCCAAATCTCTCTTGCAAGTGCTCAAAATTGTGTCTATCAAGCCAAGAGGGAGCCATAGACTGTTGGTAATGCTCTCTTGCTTCTTGTCAATTTGGTATTCTAATACTTATTGTGTCTTTATTTTGTGATACAGGTTATCCTCTATAGTGGGGTTCGCTTTTATCACTTTGGTGTTTATTTCATGGTATGGGTTCTCCTTCGTAGTGGTGTTTTATTTTACCACTCTTGTGTCTATTTAAATTTGTGTCTATTTCTCTTTATCCATCTAGTGGTTTGTGGAGGTGGGAACACCAAAATGGGGGTTTTAGTGTAGCACGCCCAAAAAATGTCTTGGGCAACATTTTTCCTTGTTCACCTTGTGTGCAAGTTGCTTGTGTGGAGATTTATTGGAGGCTTCGAAGCATGGAACCTCTTGTAAGTTAATCCTTTGCTCTCCTTTTCATTTATCTGCATTCTTGCTTTTTGTTAAGTTAATAGCTTAAAACACCCTCAAATTCTGGATAGTTAGCAAATCCTTTGGAGTTTTGTTTGAGGGTTCATCACTTTGTTCAAAGCCATCACATCCCTAGGACTCCAACGTGTCACGTTGATGTCTCACTTTTGTGCTTCCATCCTCTAGCTAAGAGCTCCTCCCTTTGTTCCATAAATCTTAGTGATATGCTCTTTCAGTCCCTAAAGCTATATGCTTTTGATTGTCCTTGGAACTCTTCTTTTCATACGTTTTGATCTCCTTTACCTTGATCTTCTCGATTAAACTTACTGGGTAGTTTGAGTTAGTTAAGGGCAATTTGCTCCTTCTAGGATCTTTGGTGTCTTAGAGACTTGGGAGTAGTGAATCCACCTTCTCTACAGGTCCTTGTATTGTTCTTATTGATTACTCTTTCCATACTAGCTCCTTTTTCAACTACTATTATTTTTATTGTAAATTAACTTTGTTCAATATTAATTAAGTGTATTTATAATGTTTAAAATGACACTCACTATAAGCTTAAAGCTACAAAATAGAATTTTATTTTTCATCTACCTAGTTGCACAATTTTTTTTCAAGAGATGACATTACTTAGAAGAAGCTTTGAGTGAATAAATAATATGAATGAAAGAAACTAGGAAACAACATATACAAAAAAAATTCTACAACACCAAGGAAAATCAATATTTTATCAAGATATGATGAAGATTCAAGGCTACAATTATGGCTCAAAATGACTATATTGCAAATAGAAGAATCATGATCTCTAGGTTTTGTTGATAAAAAATATAGATTAGGTTATTCTTAGCCTTGAATCACCAATTTTTGCGGAAAACCCATCATATGAGCTTGGAAAGAGAGACCAAAATTGAAGGGTTTGAAGCCATAATTGATGAAAAAGATGTGAGATTTGAACATAAGGGAGTCAAAAGTGACCATATATAAGAAAGACCAATCTTCCATCAATCTAGAGAAGGGCAAGGTAAATCCTTGGAATTTTAGCTCTACGATGATATTATTGATGTTATTGTCGAATGCCAAATTTGAGCTAAGATTGTGTTTTTGTAAGAGGTTCTCATCAAAAATGGATTTTTATAAATAGGACAAACTAAATTTTAGAAAGTAGGGATTGAGAGATTGAGACAATAAGAGGTATGTGGAAATGATGTGTTTCTTTCATGTTCATGTTTTTTGAGCATACACAAGTAGTTTTTCAAGCATACACAAGTAGTTTTTCAATATGTCACATGGATTTTATGTGGATAGGTATGTTACCTTTAGGATTGGAATTTTAATTTCCATATTGAAAGACCATCTTGTTCATGGTATCCTATTTGGATTGAATTACAATATTTACATTTGGTAGGGATATTGTGGGAAAAATTGAAAGAGTTATATAGTGCAATCATATTACTAAAACTTCACTAGCCTAAGGGTTCATCATATGGCTTGCATAAAATTGATCTAAATAAACCATTGCTAGAAAATATTAAATTGATAGGCCTAGAATTTGAAATTGTTCAGCCATTAGTCTAGTTGAATGAGACTGGCATATATTTTTTTGTCACAAAGAGGGACACTTGATTCATGATCATCCAATAAGGAAATATAAACTTACTCAAAATTATTTAACTTGTTCTCTTTCTCAATCAACTTAATCTTCTCCAATACTAGACTTCTATTAAAAAAATCCTTAGTTCCCTCTCCGGCCCATCATAATAATATCCCCTCTTGTTCAACACCTTCTTCTCACTCTCATCCTTCTCAAATGAACTCCACCCTTATAAAGATGCTATCATTATTGATAGCTACAAGCTATTCAAGAAAATAAAAGAACCATCTAGCTCCACACACCACATTTCTCATCCTTTTTTTGTTTGTGTTTTCTCTTTGTCTCCATTCCCTTCTCCTTCCCACTCCACATAAACTTCCCCTAAACAATATTCTATTTCTCCACCTCCTAATACTTACCAAAGGTAAAGTTATCCTTTAATAATCATAAGAGAGTGAAATAACATTGAGAAATTAGTTTTTCCTTCTAACCATTTTAGGGTGTTACCTTTAGAGGATGAAACCTTTGCTCCTTCATCATCAAAAATTTCTAGGTATTTTCTTAAAATGTTAGAGGTTTTCTTCTCCCTCTTAAGAAGTATAGAGTTAAAGAGGCCATTAGTAAATGAAGACCTGCTATCTTATTCCTTCAACAAGTTAAATTAAGTAATGTTTGACTATATTCTTATTTGCATAATTTATGGAAGGATGCATATTTTACACATACCAGTCATAAGGATGGAATAGGATGATCTATCCTAGTGATGATTTTTTTGATCTCTAAATATGCCATCGATAAGGGGGAAGATCTCTTACATAGCTACATATTTGGACTCTTACGTTTGTTAATGTATATATGATTATGTTTTTCTTTGTCTATGCTCCTAATAATTATAAATAATATTTAACTCTTTGGAATTGGATGTATAAAAATCTTCCCAATCTATACTAGATTTTAGGTGGATACCTCAATATGGTAGAACACAATAATTATTGTAATTGACATAGTCATGTAATAAACTCAACGAAGAAGAATTTGAAAGTTGGTTTTATTATTATAACTCTTTAGGGGTGGTTGATCTTATCCATGAGAGACAATCAAGTCATGAATCTACATAGTTAGTTTACATGGTTTGATTCTAGACCTAGCATGGACATTAAAATCAATTAGGTTGGAGATATTTTATATATCACACAATCTAGAATTGGTTCATGCTCAATACAACACCTTCATAGAAGTTGATTATCCTACCACTCTTTTTGACCAATTTTCCATCCTTTTCACTATTGATTTTTTATTTAATACTCTTTTATCCTCTCATCCTCATTCAAAGTTAATATTTTTCATCTTAAAATATTATATTGTGTTTTTTATTTACTTGAATTCATAACTCCATTCCAAATTTACAAGAAGGAGAATCGTGGATTGAGTAGTGGTGTGTTCCTCTCTCACTATGTACTAAATTTATTTGATCCTTTGGTAGAATAATGGATTGGATACATGGAAGCATAAAGAAAAGTCTCTCCAAGGAAAAATAGAATATGCTAGAAAGAAACTCAATATCGATCCAAGCAACATTAGGATTCAAGCTTTCATTCCTTTTACTAAAACTTAGCTATGTCAATATGATAAATAGAAAGGACAAGGTACCAAAATAAGACCTATAACTCAATAGTTTAAGAATGACAATAGAGGTTCCAAATATATTTTTTAACTATCTAAATTAAAACATAAAAATGAGAGAATTTATACGATAAGAGACAAACATATTACTCTAGAAATAAATCTAGTTGAGATAACTATGTTGTTTCAATAAATATATGAGAATTTCTTCAAAGAGGAAAGTCATTAAGAGGACATTCAAGAAAATATTGAAGATATAGTCAAGGATGACATTCCTAATAAAATAGACCCTATTTATAGTTAGTATTTTGAATGAATTCTTTCTTTAGAAGAGATTGACTATGCTCTATTTTCTATGAAATTCAATAAAATTCCAAGTACCAATGGATTTTTATTAAACCATGTGGTCTAACATTAAAGATGTCTTTTATATATTTTATTTGGAAGTGTTTGGAGAATGCTCTTTAGACTTAAACATAAATGAATTATTAATCAAACTTATTCTTATAGGAAAAATGAAGGAACTATTTTTGGTTAGTAGCCAATCACTCAACTAAACACATCATAAAAAATAATTGATAAGGTACTATCCACTCAAATTAAACTAGTCATTTAAGGCATAGTCAAATTATAACAAACTAGTTTTCTTAGAGGTATATATATTCTTAAGAAGCTAATTTTGGCTTGGGAAAGTAGTGAATGGGCTCAACAATTTGTACAAAATGATTTGTTGGCCAAATTAGATTTTAACAAAGCATAAGATAGGATATGTTGAAAATTCATCCTTAAAGTGCTATAATTGTTGGATTTCAAGACTCAAATTTGTGCGTACATTTAAATGTTATTTAAATATGCTAATACTCATTTAGTTATTAATAATTCAATATTATAACAATCCATGTTGGAAAAATCAATTAGGCAAGGTTGTCCCTATCTCCAATTTTGTGTGTGCTTACAATAGATGCTTTGGATTATTTTTTGCAAAGAACTAATTGTTTGAATCTCATAATTGGTATATACATCCCTCAAAATAATGTGGTTATTAACTCACACTTTGTTGATGGAAGCTTGTTAGTTACTTATAATTTAAAAAGTAAGATAAAGGATATACTTGATATTATAGATCTATACTGCTCTATGTTTGGATCCTACTTAGTGCATCGTATAATATAATTCTTGATGTCTCAACGTGGTCCTATTCTCCAAAAAAATCATTGAGATTGGAAGCAAATCAAACACATGTGAAATAAGTCAATATCTTGGTATCCTATTTAGATTGGGAATCTTACTAATTGAGATTTGAAATTGGTACTTGGATAGAGTAGTTCAACAAAAAATATTTGACTAGGGAAATAAATTTCTTTTGATTGTTGGTAGAATTTAGGTGGCTAACAAAATATTCCTTGCCACTCATGTGTAATACTCTTCATGTTCAATGCCTTCCAGCAAAATGTATGAATATTTAAACTAATTCAATAATTTATTTGGATCAAATGGGTTGGTAATGTTGGGTTTAGAGCTACTTCTTTGTCTCATTGTATCCAACCTAGGTCTAAAGGTGGGTTGGCAATTATTAATCTCCAAACTCAAAGTTTATGTTTAATTGCTAAATAGATTATCACTTGAGGCTATTATAGGTGAAGAACCATGGAAGACTTCATTATGACATATAATAAATATAATTGTTACTAAAAAAATTTCTTGCTCCTTTTTTCAAATCAAAGCTTCCTTGCCTATCCAATCAGTTTGGAAAGCTTAAGAACATATTTGTCACCTTTCAAATTGGAAATAAAAGTCATTATAATATGATTTTAATTTTCCCTCTTCATTTATTTGGTATAGTAAGTACCTAATTTACCATGAATAACCTATTTCCATTAGCATACCAAAACATAGTTATTATTTGTTCAAGAAAGGGATTTTCCAATTTGCTAATTTATGGGACTTCAATACATTGAGTTGGGCATTTTGACTAGTTACTAAAGACCATTTTGGTTTGAAATTTAAGTATAAATATTTTATTATTTTTATGCAATCCTTATGGGACTTGAATACATTGAGTTGGGCATTTTGACTAGTTAGACCATTTTGGTTTGACATTTAAGTATAAATATTTTATTATTCTTATGCAATCCTTAATCTCTTTTGAGATAAATAATAAAATATGTACCCCAACTTCATGCCTTTTGTTAGAGGATTGAGATTGGTTTTCCACTCATTATTTCTCATATACCCCTTTAAAAAAATCTATCTTTTACTTCTTCCTAGAATGTCCTATATTCCTCATCTTAATATTAAACAGAGATGTAGATTTAGTCATACATTGATGCATAGTGGTTGTATTGACATTGTTTTACATTGGAAGCTACAAGGACATATCAAAATATATGATGGTTCAATCAATTATTTCTTTATTTTACCAATCAAATGAAAGCATGACATATGCATTTTGTGACTATAATTTTGCTAAAAAATAATGGTTTGTTATTTTAGAGTTTTTCAACATTTTTTTTTTTTCATTATAGATATGAAATCTCACTCTCATTTTCATACCAGCATCCCTATCTTGATGAATAAACATTCATTTAGTAAAACAATTCTTCACACATTAATTGATCCACAAAATAATTCTTTATCCATTTTTATTAAAAATAGATTTATTAAATAATTTTTGATTATTTTAAATAAATTTCTTACAAATTTTTAAAATAATAATATAATCTATTATCCACAAAAATAATTTAGGATAAGTGAAAGCAATTAACTTATTGATCAAAATAATTAGCTAATCTTAAAAGTGAAAAATGAATTAACAAAATAAAATAAACATTAGATATCCCTACAAGCAAAATAAATAAATAAATTCATTAAATCAATTAATTAACTAATAGTAATTACAACCTATGTCATCCACTCCACATGATTTGATTTGAAATTAAGTCATAGCAAATCTATTAATTTTCTAATTCTTTTAGACTACACTATTTACAAACTGATTACGACTATTCTAAAATACACTCAAAAAGTTGATATCAAATGGAGTTTACAAACTGTTTAGAGATTTTTTATCGGTGACTCTTGTGTTGTCCTTGAGTCCCATAAACTTATTTGACCTCATAGACGTTATTAAAATATTTCATTTTATTTCTAATATTCTAAATTTTCAATCATCAACTCTAATATAATACTAAAACTTTATTGTATGATAATTTTAATGTTAGCTTTTTACAACTATGAGTCTATGTCTACCTATATATTTTTTATTGATTGTATTTTATTTGTATTACTAGACTTAGTAATCTTACATAATTTAACTTAACTCTTTTTATAATTTCCATCTTTAGGTACGTAGGTATTCAATACCAAAAAGTTGTGTAAAATTTATTACCAAAGATATTGTAGGGGACTGTGCGTGTGCACTCCAATGGAATTCGTACTTTACAATGCTCAATTATTTGTACGTCTTCATTGAATGCTCACAACGACATACTAGGAAGACCACCCATCGTAGATGACGGCACTGGCTACCCAGCCCCAGTAATGCACCGGGGATGGATGCCATGCCATGCCTCCATACATAGTACGACTATCTGCCGCCCCACGGTGTCGTGTCTCCAGTTGTACGGTTGGCCTATCTCATCAATCCCTGTGAATGCCGTGGTACATAAAAGTTCACGTGTACTCTACGGTGAAATAACAAATTCATGAGAAGCATTTGCCAGGTGGTTTTAATAAATTTAGGAATAGTAAGTTTTGGAGAGCACTATTAAATTTAGTGTTCTCTAAAGTCATTTTAAATTTAATTTTAATAAAAAATTTGTTAAAATTGTTTGTGTTTACATCTTTTTATTGTAATTAAAAATTTATATTTAAAAAAAATATATTTAATAATTTTTAAAAAATAATTTAAATTTTTAATCATTTTTATTTGAACTATATTTGTATTTTTCGGTTTTTTAATATCTTGCTTGCATTTGTATATGTATTTTCTTTGCTTTTTCTTTGGAAAACTTTTCATCAAACTCAAAAAAATGAAACAAAAATTAGAAAACACAAGCAAAAACAGGTAGATTTTTTGGATTAGCAAATATCTCAACAAGGGATGGGATATTTCATAACCCTACTCATATTTATAACATTAACACTAAATCTAACTATAACCCTAACAGTATATGCTAATTCTAACTCTAATTGTATTCCTAATCATAAGCATAATTCAAACCCATAATCTAATTCAACTCCTGACTCTAACTCTACTACTGCATATCTATAATTTCTTTTATGTAATATTATGATGTCGTCTACGGAATGACATAGTGATGCATGTCATCGTAGTGTTACTAATTATATATATGCTTAAAGGTCTCAAATATTAAAAAGTGGTTGGTAATACTTTGAATGTCTATTTACATATTAAATAGTTGAATGGTGAAATAATTATTGTTTTATTAGCTGAAATTTAATTTTGCTTATTGAACTATTTCATAATTAAAAATAACTCTTTTACTACATTTTTATTCTTTATTTAATTATCTTGATTTTACATGCCATGGAATCTTCTTGATATATTCATCACTCTAGCTTATCTCAACTGACATATTAGAGGGAGAGGGAGAGGGAGAGGGAGAGATGGAAGCTAATATAGAGAGATAGACAGGGATAGGAAAAGAGATAAAGAGATAGGGAGATATACATAGAGAAGGATATGTATAGAAAAAGATAGAGAGATGAGCGAGAGGGAGATTGAGTGAAACATAAAGATAAAGATATGGAGTAGAAAAGATGGAGGGTTTTTTCTATTTATATTCTATATGTAAATTTATGGATTATATTATATATAATCTATATGTATAATTATAGATTTTACATTTAGATTATATTATATTATTTTCTATAATTTTACTAGGTTTAAATATTGAGATGTTAGTATATTTAATATAATTTGATATTATAAGTTTTGTTTAAAAAAAATTAATTTCTAAATTTTTAATTGGAATGATAATAAATCAAGAAAAAATGTATTTAAGAATGTCATAACTAATTAACTCATTGCAATAGTACTAATAATGTAAACACTTGAATAAATATAATAGTTTAATACTGATATCTCTCTAGATGAATGTATTTAAAATAACTATAATATTAAATATTTATTTTATATTAAAAAAGTTTAGCATTTAAAGATTTAACTAAAATCTTATACATTAAATATTTAAAATTTTGTTCTAAAAATTTAAACATCATAACTGTCCTCATAATCAAATTTAAATGCATTAATACTAATAATGTAAACACTTAAATAAATATAATAGTTTAATATTGTGATCTCTTTAGATAGATGCATTTAAAATTACTATAATATTAAATATTTTAATTTCAAATAAAAAATTAAAATTTAAAAGATTTACCTAAAATCTTATATATTAAATATTTAAAATTTTGTTCTAAAAATTTGATCATAATTGTCTTCATCATCAAATTTAAATGCATTCCCTTCATCATAGAAGTTATGACATTCTTAAATACATTCTTTCTTAATTTATTATCTTTCAAATTAAAAATTTAGAAATTATTTTTTTTTATCAAAACTTATTATCTTTCAAATTAAAAATTTAGATTTTTTTTTTTATCAAAACTTATAATATCAAGTTATATTAAATACATCAACATCTCAATATTTAATATTATAGTTATCTTAAACACATCCATCTAAAGAGATATCAATATTAAATTATTATTTTTATTCAAGCATTTACATTATTAGTATTATTGCAATGAGTTAATTAGTTATGACATTCTTAAATTCATTCTTTCTTGATTTATTATCATTCCAATTAAAAATTTAGAAATTATTTTTTTTTAAACAAAACTTATAATATCAAATTATATTAAATACACTAACATCTCAATATTTAAACCTAGTAAAATTATAGAAAATAATATAATATAATCTATATGTAAAATCTATAATTATACATATAGATTATATATAATATAACCCATAAATTTACATATAGAATATAAATAGAAAAAACCCAAAAATAAAAGAATTTAGATACATATAAATCTATTTATATGTAGATTTATATTTATATAAATATAAAATTAAAAAATATGTAATCTATCGATTATACTCCACCTTGGCACGGATAGAGTTGGCAGTGCTGCACGGGAAAAGTTTGTCGGAACGAGGGAAACGATGAAGTAAGGCATCCAGGCATCCATGCCCATGCACCCATGCTGGGTGCATTCCTGGGGCTGGGTAGACGTTGCCGTAGATGACGGGGTGGACTAGAAGAAAGGCAACTGATATACTTTTGATTTCCTTCCGACAAAAGTACATGTGAATTTAATAAGTTTGGTAACAATGTCTTCACCTCAAAACAACTTTAACCATTCACTAAATGAATATACTCAAATTTGTAAAAAGTTAGTTGGTTCTAAATATATGTTTTCATCTATTCTTCCACATGAGATTTTTCTCTTTGCCTCTAAATATATGTTTTAGATTATTCATTTAGAGATTTTTCTTTTCTGATTGTCATTATTGTTCACATCTTTAAGACATATAAGATCAATTGTATGTAATCTAGTTTTAAATCAAATGAAGAGTGGATATATTACTAGCACTTGCACTGCAATGAGGTGTAATACTTATGCCGATAGGTTGATATACAATGGTATTTTATCATGAACATGTAGAAGCGGTGTATTTTTTTGTAGCGATGAGTTTTTTTGATCTTTGCGATTTGTTTTCAAGGCCTGCACAACAAAAGCAACAGGGTGGTTAGGTGTGTAGATAAGGCATTGATGCAGTCAAATTGTAGCACCGATTTTAAGCTTAGAAGTGTGAATTGTGTAATGATTTGTAAGTGCTCGGAAGAGAGTTTTGCAAGAGAGGAATTTGTAACAATGGTATTGATGAACCATGGGAATTTGGGAGAGATAGTAGATAGATAGGAATGAGAGCTGCGTACCTTGATTTAGGAGAGACATAGTTGTTGTAAGCGGGCCTCCTCTCATTTCCTTATGATTGTGAGTGTACTGGTTTGCATTTTGGAGTATCTTTCAAAAGAGAATGGTGGTTGAATGCGAAGATCGTTTAACAATTGAACTCTAGATACGGTTGTAAATGTTAGTCCCTGCCTATCTATTTTACCAATATCAATTGTTGCTTTTTGTAGTGTTAGGCCTTGAGCTTTATGTATGGTAATAGCCCATGCCATTGTGAGCGGTATCTGCCTTCTATTGCCCAAGGAAACAGGTATTATCTTTATGCTCTTAGGGTCAAGCTCGTTCCATGGTGGCCCACTGTAGGTATCAAACCTTGTTACAACATACATGGGAACATCTGGCGGTTTGGAACCTGGATTGTAAATGATTTCAACAACTTCGGCAAGAGCTCCATTCACCAGTCCTGCTTGTGTCCATATGTTGGATGTGAGCATGATGCGTTGCCCTTTACAAAGCAATACTTGTTTTTCAAGTTGTTCATCATTAGCTGCAGTATCCATTCCACATCGAGTGCTTGGTGCAACACTGATTGCAATTGGATGGTTCAACGATTTTAACATTCTTTTGTTGTGTAGTCCAACTAAATCATTGGTAGCAAACAAGTGCATTGAATTGTTGAACTCTTCTTTTTCTCTTGATGTGAGTTGCTTGTTTGTGCGTGTCATTAAAAGTTGCCAATATTCTTTTGTTGCTTCTACATTATGTATGTTTTGCAATAGTTGACGAAATCTTCGTTGTGCTGGAGTCTCACCTTGTTGACAAAAGACTATTTGTAAGGTGACAACAGTTGTAAATTGGTTCCATAGTGTTTTTGTAGTTGAGTGGGATGTGTACAAAGGTTTTTCCATTATGGGTGGCATTTGGGCGAGGTCACTGATCAATATTATAGACACTCCACCAAAGTGTAGATGTTGTCGGTGTGGGAAAGCTTCACGTAGTCTTGTGTCTATTTTCAGCAACAACTTTGGACCTATGAAGCTCATCTCATCAATCAAAATGTATATTATATGTTTCATATCTTCTTGAAATGTTGTTAATGTCTGTCCTTGTAGTGGGTTCATGTCTTTAATAGGGATTCAAAGTGTTGAATGTATAGTTGATGCATGAATGTTAAATGCAGCCACCCCTATAGGAGCTAATGTGAGTAGTTGGATTTTTTGTTCTAGGCTCTTACTTGTGAGTGCTTTTCTTATGTGGGCAATCAGGTATGATTTTCCCGTACCTGTTATTCCTTGAACAACCATGCGTAACAGTTTTTTTGAGGGGCACTCACTATGGTCAATGATAATTGTGAGTGCTAGTTTTTGTTGTGCTGATAGTTTATAGTTTGGGACATCCAAGTTGCCTGCCATAGTCTCTTCTTGGCTACATGACTTTTTCATGGGTATGAACTGAGTGGCAATTTCATGAAGATCTTGGGGTACCGCTAGTTGATCCCATTTATTGTTGTTATCAAACTCACGCCTACCAAGCATCTAAAGTTCATTTAGACTCACATTGTTTGAGGGACCCATTTGTGAAAACAATTCCCATTCGTTAAGTTCTGTTGTGTCCCTTGTGGCCATCTTTGTATCACTCTCATCTTCTTCTTCAGTGGTTGCTTCCATTTCAATTGTGTAATTAACATGCCATACATCATATTTGGTTGTGTACATTTGCTTCCAATTTGCAATTATTGTATCCTTAGTAAGCCCCACCTCGATTTCTATGCTTCAAAAATGTTTGTATAATAGTAGCTCGCTCCAGCAAAAAGTTTTAAATTTGTCCACGTCCTCCTTTGGGATGCTATAGAACTTTGGGAAAAAATTAACAATCACTTTTACCTCTCTCTCTTTCCATTTGCATCCTTTGCGCCTTGTAGAATAGGAGAAAGATCTTGCAGATTTGAGTAGCGTTATTGTTTCCATTTCTTCAGGCCAATTAATGTAGGAATGCAGGTAGCTCTTATGGAGGTGGATTTCATCTATTTGTCTTGTTATTCATTGGAACACTTTCTGACCAAAATTCAAAGATGTGAATGGTTGATTACAAACAACGAGCGACAATTTTTGAAGCATATGACATGTTTCCTATGCTCCTATATCACACTCTGCAACAAGCTCTATCATGAATTTTCAAAATGTTGTGACAACTTGGTCATCTGTTCTCTGGCATGCAAACATTCTTGTTAACATATCAGTACAAGACTCAGATGCTCTTTCTGCTTTGGATGTGTACTTGGCAATGTATTTTAGTACAAGTTCTCATGAGATAACTGGTTGGCAATCTATGTTGTCTCTCCATATCAAAAGCATTTATGGATTATGTATGTTTAGCCTATCATCATTTCTTACAAGTGCATATTCTTTCTTCCCATTATCATCACATGATAAGGTAGATACAATCTATTCTTTCCATGGAGCTTTGTATCGACACTATATTTGTTTCCCCTTTTTGTGTAAGCATGTTCCCTCTCTGCATTTTGTGTGCCTCTAGACATGGTTGATTATCTCCTCATAGTCATGAGAAGGATTTGTAGCTAATATATGAGTTGTGCCTAGCAAGCATGGGTCATTGTGTTGGGGACGGTAGACTGTGTTGTTTCTAGGTGAAGCAAGGCGAGGGTTCCAAGCACTTACATACTTGTTGAAGAATTTCCTTGCCTATTCAACTTTTGTGTTGTTCTCCCAATCAAGTTTATCCATGTCTGATGCATTTTCGAGCCAAAGGAATCCATGCACATGTGCAGTGCCTCGATGTTGCCATTCATATCTATACCAATAATCGTTTGCACCAAGAAGGTTTTTGATGACCTCTTCACGGAATACTATAAATCGTTGGTGCAAATATAATGATGTGGTGTGGGGATTATTGATTACATTGTCCAAGTGTTGTTTATTTGTTTGCATTTCTACTATTGTGTCATTTGAGAGCAATCATTACAGGTCCGACCACTTTGTGTCTGCTGCACTCAATGTGAAAAATAGAGGGGGAGACCTTATTTGGTTGATCATATTTGTTAGCTCATAACGAGCTCTTCAACTAATTGTGTGTCAGGGAGGATTTTCAAGTGTGCATGAAGGTTTTCAATAGTTGCATGGGGATGTTTTCTTCTGCATTTTTTTTAATAACAACTGTTGCAATCCCTTGGCTATGGCATCGCAACATAAGATTGAACATAAAATATTGAAACCTTGGATGCCTTCCAAACCTCTGGTCATGGAACCTCATCAAGTGCAGTGCATACTTGTGCATTCAGACTTCCCTAATCCACAGTTGCATTTGTAGTGCAACCCCATTGGGGAAGAGCATTGGAAATGCCATATCAAGCAAGCCTTTGGTATTGTATTCATTTATTGGTGATGAGTTCATCTCGGGCCAATCTATAGTGGTATTTGTGTTGTCCTCAAGCTCTAGTGCCTGCTTAATAATTTCTAGCTCGCGACATCTATTTGGCAACTTAGCCATAAATGATGATGTTTGTACTATGCTCTCCTCAATTTCATCTTCATGAATGGTGTTCCCACTATTTGGCACCCCTGTACATTCGCTAGTAGCAATGGTGTGCAACATGCTTGAAATATCTGTGCTACCTTCTCGAATTTGAGCCAAGCCATCAACACTTATGGCAACATCATTATAGTATGGGTCATATTTCACTTTGTATTGCAATGCATCTTTGATGTGACTTCTACTTACATAAGAATCATAGAAATTGCCTTCAGTGTGTAGCCTTGGAATGATGAGCACATCCAAGTCTTCTATCCTTTGAGGAAGAACTTTTGCAATGTTTTTGATATCTTGTGGGAAGCTAATTGTGTGACCGCTATATTTATACTACCCTCTAGGAGCATGGGTTACTTGTAGTACTGGGTTTACTCTAGCAATGAGCATTTCCTCCACTTGGGTCAGTCTTTTCAGCACAATAGGATGTTCTCCTGGGTCCATGTTGTTGAGCGAGGAGAATCAATGTACACCTCTCTCATTAAAACATCTTTTGCAAGTAGCATGAATGTCCGATGAATGAAGAAGCATGCCTGGGTAGTTTTCCTTGCATACAATGCATGTTTTTCTATTGGAAAGTGCATCTATCTTTTTTCGAAAGCTTTTCATTATTTTTATGAAGGTAGCAGTTTTGTTGAATGATGTTCAATCTTCTATGTCTTGTTGTGTTTGCATATGTTGACCTTCACATGTTTGTTTCTGTAAATGTTTAATGTGTTTCTGTGTTGTTATTTCCTCTCTACGATGAGCATAGTAATCGTGGTATCTCTCACAATCGTGTAGCCTTTGTGCTTCTCTTTGATGGGGGTCGATTTGGCTAGGGCACAACTTTTTCTTCTGCCTTCGGGTGGCTATTGCTTCTTTATGTCGAGCATAGTAATCTCGGTTTCTTTCTTGGGTTTGCTGTCTTGTAATATCTAGTTGTTGCAAGCGAGCTTGGCTTGTTTTGGGGCATTGGTCCGCCATCTGTACTGTGGGAATGTAAGGATGAATTAGTAATAAGAGAACCATCAACACACTTGAAGAACTATATGTGGCACTAACACAACATATGTAAAGCTTACAATACTAAAAGAAGTACATTTTGGATATTTATACATCTAAACAAACACAAACACACCCATACATATATATAATGGGAAATTATCCTAATTTAATGTTCTTCACACAATTCAATAAAATTGCAAGAAGGTATATTAAGATAAAAATAATATAATTTCTTAGTTAAGCAACCCAATAGCATGGGGGGAAAATAATTAAAATTCATATATTTCTGTCAAAACAAAAAATAGAAAATCAAAAATTACATATTCAACTCATAATTTTAGAACTAATATCTATTAAAGTGTAGTTTTAAGAAGATAGTTGTAGATTACATCATGTCAAAATAACCGAGTCCTACAATGGTAGAAGAAGTAGATTCCACATATATATAGACATAAGCAAACACATACATATTGCTAGTTTTGTTTTATTGAGATTTTACTATTATAGTTATTATTCGAATGCACAATATTGAAGGAAGTAAAATTATTTTTTGGACAAGATACATGTGGTTGGAGATTTGAATACATTTTATCATTTGAAAAAAACCATCAACTATAGTTTTATAACATTCATATACATGACATGTGTTGGGAAAATGTAAATTTAGCAGCTGACATATTTCTATTTGTAGGTAGACATGACACATGGGGTTGGAGATTTGAATACATTTTGTCGCTTGAACAAAACCATCAACTATACTTTTTATCTTATAATAGAATCTATTGATCCTATGGTTTTTGATTAAGGAAAAAGCAAGTTTTGAAGGGACCCAAAACCCTTTACAAACAGATTTTGAATGGATCTGGAACCCTCAACCAAAAAGTTGTCCTAACATAAAGACCATGAGAGCACAGACAACCAAGGGTAAAAGAGGCATCCAAAGCTAAAGAACCACAACCAAAAATAAAGCTACAAGGAAAACAACCTACAACCAGCTAAAAACCAACCCCCAAACAAGGACCATCAAGATTTACATTTAGAGCTACTCTTGTGGGAGCAGAGAGTCATGTCAAAAGAAGGCTTAAAGGACTTGGATTCCTTGCCCTTTATAGAAATCCAACCCTCTTCCACTTGCACTACCTTAACATGCCAAGCCAACACACCATTATCCTGAAGAAGGAATGTCTACAACCAATGTCTCAAAGATTTCATTAGTATTCCTCCCTGCTGGCGTGGCCTTCTCAGAAAAGCCACTAGAAATGATAGCCATATTGCTATCACCAGAAGTGGCAACCTTAGGACCATTCTCTCTCTTTAGGGGTTTCAACATGGTAATATTGCACAACATAAGCAACCCCACCATTTGAGACATTAAGAGAGGATGCCCCTATACCCTGTGATTCCAATGCAATCACCTCAGAAAGACTCCCATGTTGCTTAGATTTCTTCTCAACCGTATAATGTTGTTGGTCATTCTTGTCACTACACATTTCTTTGATATTGGAAAGTAAGATGTTGCTCTTTGCAGTGAAGTCAACCTGCTCAACCTTTGTGATAGTTGCCTTCAAAAGTTCTTCATTATTTTTATGTTTCATTTCTACATGTCAAAGTAAACAAGTATTTTTTGTTCAACACATCTCTAATTACCTGTTGAGTATCCCTTTCTATGTGATCCTCAAACTGTAGAGATTATAGCTTCTCTGCAGAAATTTCCATGAGTTATGTTGCTCCTTCATCAAATGTAACTGCCCATAGCATATTTGTGGGGTCCTACAACCTTATTTGTAGTATATAGCTATAATTTCAAGAGGTACATGCTACGTGACACTTTGAGAAAAACCACTTTTCATCTTCAGTCTGCACCAATCTTTTCTTGCACTATTTTCCCCTTGTTACATTAAGGCACGCCAGATAGAAAAATGATTTAGATTTGATGAACAACAACATTTCGTTTATTTTACATTAGAGATGATGCACTCTATGCAACATTTATTCTCGAACATCGCTAATTGTTATTCTTGTGGCAGGCATAGATGGATTTATAAACTTTGTTGAAGGTGATAGAATATTAGCCTCAGTTTGTTCGAACCAAGTTTGTAGTTGTTCTCTCTCTTGTATGTCAAGGTCTATAAATAAATTTCTATTGCTTGATGTGATCAACACCTTTCTGTTGTACTCACAGACTCATCCATTTTTAATAGCGAGAATAGTTGTTTCTTTTAGGTGATACTTTTGTTGAAGACGAGCACCTTCCTTCTCTGCTATTGTGCCCCATAGAGTGATATCTATAGTTGCCTCATACATGTCCAACAAGGATATCGCTCACCTTAGGACCTCTATCCCATCTCTTCTCCTAATTGTGGAGCTTGAACTAACAAGTTACAACTCCAATAACATCAACAGTTGAATTGTTACTCTTATTTGCAAGCTGACTAATGGGTGCAAAGGAGAATAGGTGCTTTGGAATAGAATGGTCATCTTCACAAAGAGTGACCTTTGACTCTATTGACAAGGAAATTTCTAGCCCACTATTTAACTTGTTGTAAAGCTTATTAGCAGCCTTTACTGCACCACCAGATAATGTATAGGTTTTTCGAATAGTAATATTTTCATAATGGAGATCAACAACTTCATTGAAATAAGTTACACGTGTTTCAACCCCTTATGTTTCAATGATGTCAAAGGTGAAAAATTGACCTATACCTTTTTGGGTATTGTACTGGCAAATATCCTTTTTGGTAGTCACACGACCTTTGACAATCCATCTTGGTTGAAAAGGGTTCAAACTTTTAATAGGTGTAATTGTGACTGGTGCTTCCATTCCACCCCTAGAAGGATTCACACCAAATAATCTTCTCTTAGGAGTTGATACTCTAGCAGTGCTGATTGTCTCAGACTCTGCATGTGGATCTGAGAAATTTCCCATTACCTATTCTATATGGTGCTCTTGTTCCATATAAAGTGAAGTAGGTTCGCCGATTATATCCTGGTTTGTAGAAACAATATCAAGGTTCACAATGACAATCCACCTCACAACAATAAGAATTAGCAATATAAGGAACAAGCTAAAAAGCTCATAATATTTTCTTTTCAAAAATTGAGGATTCTTTTACTCAACGAGACCCACTCGATTTGGAACAATTATATTTTGTCAACCATAATATCATTCCAACCAAAATTTCACCAGAGGTTATGTAATGATTGTATTTTTGAGGTAACAATGCTTTTAGCTTGTAGGCCCCATCGGATATTTCTACCTTGTAGTGGTTGTTGCGTTCATGGCCATATCGAAAGTTGGAAATAGATAAAATCTGCACATTAGGTTTGCACCCTTGATTCCCATCATGGATAAGTTTAATTGTATTTGTGATTAATATTGTAGCCATGGTCTATAGAAGTTGACTAACCTTGAAAAATTATATTATGTGTAAGATAGTGTTTGAATAGAATTGGGGTATGTTTTTGTTTCAGAAAAACATATACCTCAACATATTGTTGAGAATAAGAATACAAAAGTGCTACAGTACGTAATAGTAAAAAAATATGAAATTGTGAGGTGCAATATTTTCCTTGAATATGTACTATAAGTTATATTCAATAAAATTAGTGCTATTCAGAACAATTTGCACAATGGCACTACAATGCAAACATAATATATAACAACTAAGGTTTCAAATATAAGGTCCGCCACTAAAACCTTTTCACTCTATATATTACTATTTTGGCATCTTCATTTGGTTTTCAAAAAACATCTAATGTGTATCATGCTAGTGATCTTGGTCAACATCACAATATAATAACTAACTTACAAGAAGTTAGTTGAATTTCTAAGATCATATATCACTCAATAAAACTTGGAAACCACGGTTTAGCTCAAATGCATTGGCCTCTCCAAAATATTCACAACTCTCATGGTGTTTATGTTGCAAGGGTGAATTTTTACAATGATGTTCAAATATATCATCATTTTTAGCAATGCTATAATATATATTTGTTAGACTTAACGTTATAGTTCAAAATAATATTGAAAATAATGGGACACAAGTATTACAATAAGTTCTATTCATTAAAATTAGAACTATACAAATCAATATGTACAATGACATTACAATATAAACATAATATATAGCAACTAAGGTTTGAAATATAAGGCTGACCACTAAATCCATTTCGCTCTACATATAACTATTTTGGCATCTTTCGACATCACAAAAAAGTAACTAACTTCCAAGAAGTTAGTTGATCTCCCACTAAATTCATTTCGCTCTATATATAACTATTTTGGCTTCTTCATTTGGCTTCACAAAAGCATCTAACTTGTATCATGCTATTAATCTCGATTGACAATCACAAAAAAGTAGCTAACTTAGAAGAAGTTAGTTGAACTTCTTGGACCACGTATTAGTTAATAGAACTTGGAATTCCCGCTTTAGTTCAAATCCATTAGCCACTCCATAATATTGACGGTACTTTAATTCACGTAGGAAACCATAATATAGCTCAAGAGCTTCATAGGTCACATGAAATTTTTGGACAACTTCTTGCACCAATTCAACTTCATGATCTTGCACATCACATACATCTTGGCTTGTTTGCATAGCTTCTTCAAAAATTTCACGACAACTTGTCAAGATATTATTTGAAAAAGCTTCAACATTGTTGTGAGGAAAACCCAACCAATCCACAGATGTTGAGTCAGTTGCTGATAGAGGTAACTCATGGGTTTGTGGTGAGGGTGTATTGGACTCAAAATCACTACTTGAAATAGTAATAACATCTTGAGGTGCTCGTGCATTAGCCATATCCTGAAACTATAATTCAAAATAGCAACACTAATATTAAAAATAGTTTTTATTAACAAGGGTAGAGGTATTCAATAAGACCCAAACTGCAAGCATATTACACACACCATTACATCATATTTTTCTTTCCATAATCGACCCTATGAGGTGTGCCATCTAATTGGAGTGTGTCATTTTTTTTTTCTAATAGTGTGTAAGGATCCATGATATAGCAAATAAAGCTTACATTGCCAACCACATAAGTTGCCAAATCTAATTCTTCTAAAACTCACCTTTCATAAATTCTCAATTTTGTTTCCTTCAATATTTTATGTTCAATTATTATTTTATTATGTTAATTATTATTACTAATTTTTTACACATTTTAAGGAATAAGAATTACAAAGACATTTTGATTCAGAAAAGTCTAAAGATTATTCATTGAAAATGATCAAGGGATATCAAGCTAAATCATATTTTATAGAGTGAGATTCAAAGTCAATTGCATTATCTACAATTTATTGAGTCTTACACACCAACTTATATTTTTAAAATTTCATGCATGTAATTTGATTATCAAATTACAACTTTTGATATAGGTAAAAAAATAAAGTAAGTGGAGAACTAAGGTATGTAAACTATAATGTCTACCATTATTTCTAGGATGGGTAAATAATAACAAACCAAACAAGATTTATATTGGTAGGTTCCTAATTTAATTGCTTATCTCACATAAAATTTCATGTCATACATGACTTCAATTTGTTTTTATGTATTCCTCAAGTCATCCTTTGTTCTTGTCAAGCTTCATTGTTGAATGTCAATTATAAAAAATTTAAAGTCAACATATAAAAATCTTCATGTGTTTAGTTGATCTTAGAGGTGGTGATTTTTTGTGGAACTCTATATTTTAAGTAAAAAAATCCTTAGGAAGAATTTCAAACTTTTCTTGCAACCCCACAATGCTTACGTACTTGCATATTTTCTTTAAAGGCTCATTTGTTTAGTCTCTGGTGAGTTGCGAAGTTTTCTTGCAATATTTCAAGAGTTTTCTCACTTGTGTAAAATGCAAACAAACTTGCATGCTTAACATATTCTAGAAATGTAGAGTTTACATGCAGTCTTACAATTGTTACATTGTTGTACACCTATTTCATTGGAGGTTCACTTTCTTCAAAATAATTAGTAATTTAGAGTTTCTATGCATCCTTGTACTGATCATGTCACCCATCACTAGGTTGCAATCCAAAAAGAACATGGAAAAATATTTCAAACCCTTTTATGACCAGTTAATATAACCATGGTGAAAATTTAGAAGTCCACCTTAGGATAGATGAAGAAGATATGATGAATCAACTAGAGTATTCTCCTAAGTTTTCCCATTTCGTCAAAGATGACCTTACACAAACATATTTATATCACTTTCTGAACTTGAATAGGACATGTTTCCTAGAGAAAACAATAGAATATAGAGCCATAGTCTCCCTAATTTTGATCAATCTAAATTGAGTAACCTCATAAGGAAATAAATCATAATCACCTCCACCTTCCAAAATCTATTTTATCATCATTCATAACAAATAACCACACTCTCCTCTAATGTTGATCAACCCAAAATTAGAAACCTTATTAGACACAAATCCATAGTCACCTCACCCTTCTAAAATCTATTATATGAGCATTCACAACAAATAACTACTTATCCCTCTAGAGGAAGTGCTTGACACTTTTTCTAGTACATCAACATCCAATCCTCTTACTTCCAATAGGACCATGACCTCATCTACCAAGTTACAAGAAAAACCATCCTCTATCTCCATTCATCTTAGAATCCAAGCTACCTTTTAACCAACCAAAATATTCCTCCACCTCAAACAATATTCCCATCGACACAACCTACTTCTATCATTACTAGCCTTTATCCATAAAATGCTATCACTTCATTATCTAACCATGATTCCATCTCACAACTCATTACAAAAACCCATAACATCCTACCTTCCACCACCAACATTTCAAATAACTTATCAAAAACCATCATTTTCACAACAAAAATATCTATCACCCCTAGTTACATCCCAATTCATCCATCAATAAAAGGTATCCAAACAACAATATATACCACCTACCCTCCAATGCACATATCAAAAACCACTATTCCAACAATAGTAATATAATGGAACATCCAACATATCCTAGTTTACAAATATTTGTAGGACATTATCAATGAATTCAATAACTAATGTCAAATGAAATATGATAAGCTAATTCCTGATAAAGGAATGCAACAAAATTCAAACCAATATTTCATCTCCATTGAATTTAATAGGTGCCTAGAGTCAATAAAAAGAGAAAATTTCATGGCTACAATTGTATCTCTTTTGGATATGCCAAAAAATATTCATCACTATGCATTCTTAGTCAAGAAACTTTTGTTCCCCACATATGATTTCCTAGAATCAGAGCTCATCTATAAACTTGTTAGTCTTAACAATCCCTAGTATCATGAAAAATACAAATACCCCCATAATCATAACTTACCACCCAACCTATCCCTTCCACAATGCAAAACTTTTATCCATCGTTTATCCTAGTTCATCATCCTTGGAAGAACACCATATTAAATGATCTTTGATGGTACCTTACTTAGATGCCTTAATTTGGAATATGCGTCTCTCACATTAAAAGAGTTGTATCATAACATTTATGGTGCACATACTAGTGGTATTGTCTTAGCCATAACTATCCTAAGAATGAGTTAGAATTTTTTTATGAACAACACCTTAATACCTGTAGACACTGAAAAATTTCCTAAGTCTGCGAGCAACATTTTTCTTTGGTCGTCATCCTCTAATAATTAAATAATTTTAATTATTTAATAATGTCTGATCATATTCCTCTATTAATTAAATAATTTTCAATTATTTAATTATTTCATTTTCTAATCTCTATTTTATCCCAATCAATTAAAATAAATTAATTGCAAATAATTATGTCTGATCATATTCCTCTATTAATTAAATAATTTCCAATTATTTGATTATTTTATTTTCTAATCTCTATTTTATCCCAATCAATTAAAATAAATTAATTGCATCACTAACACCCCCTTTCTTCAATAATTAAATAAATCATTATTTATTGAATTATTTATCTTTTATCATTTGTCTATAGTAAGATAATAATAATAATTATTTGACCTTTTCATTCTTCTATAATTAAATAATTGTCAAGATTATTTAATTATGTTTCATTCTCCTCCCCTTTGAATAAATAATGCAAATTAATGTCTAATTTCCATCCCTCTTATTTAATTAAATTGATTTCACAATTTGATTTAATTAAATGCTCCTTTTTCATTTTCTCCAAATAAATAATTCGAATGAATTATTTATTTTCCACTTGTCCATTTTCTCCATTTTCGAATAAATTATTTATTTATGCCTCCCTTTTGGTCAAAGATGCCTTGCTTATGGCCTTTATTTCTGTCATTACCATCTCTGTCATAGCCTTCATTTCTGTCATAGTCATCGGACATCATAGCCATCAATGCCATAGCTCTTCCATGAATGGCATATTCTTGTTGCATCAATTCTCAACTGTTGATTTTGACATCTTTCTAGAAGTTCGATCTTGGCCTTTCATTTCATAAACTCCCTCTCATCCATTCTCATCCATCGATCTTGGAATCTTTCTAGAGGTTCGATCTTGACCGTCCGTTCGAATGGTTCTCTATAAAAGAAACCATCCTCTCCCATTTTCAGTTAACAACCATTTATCTCCAACCTTGTACTTACTATTTGCAGGTATTTGCACAAGTCTACTTCAAAATCTAAGGGAAATATTGGCATAAGGAGAAATAGGAGGGACAAGAGAAGTGATTCATGTGCAAGCATGGGGAGTATTTTGGTTTGATGCTTTCATTTTACTCATGCTTTGTTTGTTTTCTCTTGTTTGGATGTGGTTTGTAGCTTAGAAGTGTTGACTACCACTTGTTCTAGGCTAGGAATTATCTAACCCCATCTTACATTGGTGAACTTGATGTGAAGGACAAGATTTTGTAGGTTTTTTGTTGTTTGTGCTGATTTTAGGTATGAAACGACGCAAGTGATAGACACAACCACACATTTTACAAGAAGTGACGCATTTGATAAACACAACGACACATTTGACGAGAAGCAACACATCTGCCAAAGACCTCCCTGGGTGGGAGAATTTGAATTTGAAAATATGAAGCAATCACTCTGGTGTGATGCGATGCAACGACGCAGCTGCTAAAAGAAACAATGCATTTGTCTGCTCCATACATAGTTCCAGTTTTTGTGCTTTTTCTATCTTTCTTTTCGGTTTTTCGATTAGACTGGTTAGTATTTTTAGGTTACTAATATTTTGTTTGCAATGTGTGGCTTTGGAATGGAGCTCCCAAAATTGCTTCTTTCGAAGCAACAAAAAAATGAAGCTCTTATTTTAGTTTCCTTGAAGTTTTTAAATTCAGTTTAGTTTCTTTATCTTCTAATTTAGTTTAGTTATTAGTTTTTGATTTTTAGTTTTTAACCTTTTGTGCTAACTAGGTTTTTTGTAGCTCTTCGTTGGTCCAAGATAGTTTTTGAGAAACTAATAATCTGTGGTTTTGTAGGTTTTCATGTGTCCAAGGCTTTAATTTGAAACCACAAAATCTTGTTTTCTTTAGATTAGGCAAAATTTTCAATTAGTGCTTTAAAATAAATGATTGTCTTCTCTCGCATAGATTTAACTAGGGGGTAATGAATCACCATTTTAGTGTTTGAAGGATGGTAGGTATTATGCTCTCACCTTGTGCAAACTCAGTGATTAGAAAGCCAAACCCGTCTATTTTTATGCTTACCCATTAGAGGGCCTACCTTGGTGGGAAAAAGTACTCACCCCAGGGGAACAACCCAAGCGGTAATGGGCTAAAGCCAAGTCCTTTCAAACCGCTACATAAATATGTGATTGCAAGGAAAGTTTGCAATCAACGGGAAGCGGTGTGTGATAGGTCTCCCCAATATCTTTATGATGCGAAAAGCCCTTGTTATAAGGGTTGGGAGACATCTTGAGGGAGTTTATCACAATATCCCCTGAACTGTATGCCCTTAATAGACACCTCTTGTTTGTAGAAGCCAAAATCCTTCTATTTACTGGCGTAGGAGGTTGAACCTTTGAAGTCGTTCCACATTGTCATGGTTCTTTGTAGAGATAGAAAATTCCTCTTTGGGGAATTCAAAACTTGGTATGCTTGAGAAGTGAGTTCCAAGTAAGGGGGAGCTAGTTATACCAAGTTCCTAGGCTATCTGCTTTGTATAAGTGTGGTTGTAGAAATCCAAGTGCGAACCCAACAAATATTATCCTTGCCAACCATAAGATTCATGCTTGTTTTTTGAAATCAAATGTTTTCACATCAAAACTAGACCAAAAACAAGTGCTTGATATTGTTTTCTATGTTTTCCAATCAAATTTCTTCAAAAACGATCAAAATCTTATTGAAAACCAATTCAAAAACATCAAAACTATTAAAGCAAAATTTTGGAAAACTACAATTGTCAAACATAGAGCCACAACTGTTGTTGTGAACTGCAACTAAGAACTAGAAAAACACAACTGAATTTTTGAAATGCAATTGCTAGAAAAAAAGCCGCATTTGATAACCTAAACCACAACTGTGCAACACATTTTCTGTAAACAAAGCCGTAATTATTTGCTAAACAAAAAATTCTAAAATATGTGTCCAAAATCTAACCAAAATAGTTTCATAGTGACCTCTGACTGATAAACCAAAGACTTGCAAGATTCACCAGCTCATTTTAGCATCTCCATTAGAAATACATTGCATTATAGGTTACACCCCTCGATCCTTTGCATTGCATAAATTAGACTTTGGTTCTTAGGTTGCATTTGAGCCTTTAGATTTTGAACATAGGGAGAATTTTGAGCTTTTGGAAATTCTTAGGTACATATTCTATTTTTCTTTGACCATTATCCTTGTCATTTTTAACCCTTTTCATTGTCACCTTATCAAGTTTGAGTCTTGAACTTGTGTCCTTGTCTTGGCTCTTCTTTGTCAAAGTTATCCTCTTATGGTCAATGACATTTGGAATTTTTTGTCTTAGGTTCACATTAGCTTGATTTCCATCCTTTATTTAAAATTTCTTTGCATTACCTTTCTCTGATTTAGACTCATATTGCTTAGATTGCACTTTGCACCTTTATCCCAAAAATACAAAAAAAAGTAGTTCATTTCCACCATAGCCTTAGCTGGGCACATCCCTTTACACCCATTTGAATCATTATCATTTTGAATTAGCATAGCTTGCCTTCATATTAACCTTAGCATCATTTAGTCACCTTATCATTAATAAACCTTTAGCTTCCTTTTGCATTCATCATCCTTGCATTTTCATATCCTAAAATTTAAAAAATCCAAAAAAAAAAAACACAGTTTAGTCTGATTTACATCTTGCATTGTCTCTTAGCTTGCAAAAGTCTCACATGGTTGAAACAAGGTCAAAAGCCAAAAGAAAGGACATGGATTTTTCAATTGACCCTTTTCATGACACTACTCTTGGAATAATGTCAAATCATTGTACACCTACAAGAGACACATCACAAGGAAATCAAACCAACACATGGGAAAACATGAGCCTAGAAGAATTCAACAAATAATTAACTCCTCAAGAAATTGAAAGATCTTATCATGACCCAAGAATTTTAAGCATGGTTGATCAACTTGTTAGTGCTAACCCTAACAAATTTTTCTATGCACTAGCTAAAAAGGGTGTGAAGTTACCTCAAGGCTTTGATGTATCAACCCTTGTAGAAGAGGAAAATGAAAATCTATTTGCACTTGGCATGCCCTCATCACAGCAAACATCAAACATACCCCTTGGGGAAAATTCACATATGAGTACCACTACCACACATATCACAAGTATCCCAACATTTGGAAACAAGGTAACCCACACCATTACACAAGGACAAAATTTCACACTCGGAAGTTCCTCCAATTCCATGGGTAAGACCTTTACAAACCCCCTTTTTCAAAATTCGAATCAAGGTTCCACTTCACAAGGTCCTACGCCTTTGACTCAAAATGCAAACCAAGGTCCTATTCCTACACTTCAAAACATAAATCAAGGATCCTTATTTGAATTTCAAAGTACGCCTTCATCAAGTCAACCTAGAAAGGTTCACATTGTCTCACGAAAGATCACAAAGAAAAACAGTAATCAAGGACCTATCTCATCACTCCAAAATTCTAATCAAGGGTCCCTTCCATCATTCTAAAATTCTAACCAAGGAACCATTCCTTCATCCCAAAATATCAATCAAGGGCCTACATCTTCATTTCAAAATACAAACCAAGGGACCATTCATTCATCACAAAACATCAATCAAGGACCTACACCTTCATTTGCAAATCAAGGACCTGATTTTCAAAACCAAAGCACAAATCAAGAGTCTACACCTCAATTCCAAAGCATCATACCACATGCAAACATGACCTTTGGAACAAACCTAAATTCCAATTTCATTCCAAATCAAACCAATACAAATCAATATGGCAACCAAGGTCCCACGTCGCAAGGCATCAATCCTAATTAAAATCCAACCTATGACCTTAATACCAACATCATGAAACCAAGTCAAAACAATACAACACCATCTCTTGCAGACTTCTTGATACAACAAGTGCAGACCCTTCAACAACAAATGAGAAACATGCATTTAAGAAGACTTATTCTGTGGAGGAATTGTGCCCCTTTCCATTTGACCAAAATTTGTACATGCCACCCTTTCCCCCTCATTTCACAACACCACCTTTACCTAAGTATAAGGGGATAGGGGATCCAATAGAGCACACTCGAGAATTTAACACATCATGTATGGAAGTCTCATATGATCCTACCTATTTGATGAGACTATTTCCGTGAAGCCTTACAAGGCCAACTCTGGATTAGTTTGCACACCTTCCTCCAGGAGTAAGAACATGGGGTGAACTAGCAGACAAATTCATCAATCATTTTTCCTTCAACATTAAAAATGATGTCACCCCAACATTGAGCACAACCAAAAAAGAAGAAGAGGAATCACTCACCTCGTTCTACCAGAGATGGTGAGGTTTGGTTAGCAAATTCCCTTGTCACATTCCTGAAAAACAATCGGTCACCATGTTTGTGGAAAATCTTAACGGAGAAATGATGAGTCAAATTCAAATCTAATGTTGCAAAACCTTTGGAGATATCATTGAGAAAGGTGAACTTATTAAGAAAGGTCTTATCACAAAAGGACTAGTGAAGGTAAATAAAGAAAATCCGAAATCCAACAATGACAAAAATAAATACTGGTCCCGAAACAAAAATCTCACAAATGATGGAGTTTTTGATGCCAAACTAATAACCAAGGGTCCAACCATTCAAATTAAAGGCCCCTCCTTATCAAATACACCAACTATACCAAATACACAGATCCAAAGTCAAAACCAAACACTAAATTCTATCCAAAACAATCAACAATGAAGAGGACCTCCCCATATGAAAAGAACTTAGAATCAATTGGGTGAACCCATCGAATCAATATTCAAACATATTTTACAATCTAATATCATCACACTACCAAACACTAGGAATTATGAACCTACCTTGATCAAACCTGATTGGTGGAAAGAAGATGAATACTGTGAATACCATCGTGGAAAAGGACACAAAATAGCTAGATGTTGGACACTCAAGAACATTATTCAAGACCTCATTGAAAATGGAACCATATCAGTAGGAGATTCACAAGGAAAAACTAATGTTGATCATACCATATTCAAGACTCCCTTGCAAGACCATGATAAAGGGAAAGTGTCTAGTTCATGGAACGACAACAATAATGCCAATTGTGTTGCATTCGAACATAATTATAGCACTATCATTCTTAACATAAAACTCTTTGATGATCGCATTACTACCATCACCATAAACAAACCAAACTCAGATTGTGATGTTGCTACTCACAGAACCCATATAACTATTCTAGGACCTCCATCTAATTCACAGCCAAAAAGTCAATATAATCTCCCAGAGCAGTTGGGGAAAACCCCCACACAAATTCCCATCTTGGAGCTCCTTCGCACATCCTCACAACATAGATTTATATTTGAAAAATAATTGCAAGAAGCATATTTCCATGCCAACCTAGATGTTAATGCATTTCAGGCCATGGTTGGATATCTAGCTATGTCGCACCATGTCACATTCTCCGAGCAATACTTTTCTGCACCAAAATATGACCATAATGACCCCCTACATCTTGAAGTCTGTGTTAACAAATGCAAGATTAGACGAGTCCTAGTAGATGCTGGAGAAGGTTTGAATATTTGCTCACTAAAATTGGTGAAAGCATTATGTTACTCTGAGAATTGTATAGACCAAACAAAGAAAATCACTATCAAATCTTATGATGATGTTGAGCATTCATCCGAAGGTATAATTTTGCTTCCCATAAGAGTTGGCCCAACAATACAAGACACATTATTTCATGTCTTGGATTTAGATTTGCATTACAGCCTCCTCCTTGGTCATCCTTGAATTCATGCTATGAGGGCTATTCCATCCACCTACCATCAATGCCTCAAATTTCCACATGACGGCACTAAAATCACTATTCTAGGTGTCCCTGATCCTTTTTAGTACTGTTCAAACCTAAGAGGAACTACTGAAAGTCAAGTGCCCATCAATTGAGAGGCTACACCTTCCAATTCATCCACCACTCCATCTCACTACATTGACCCATCTACCCTGGTCAAATCATCCACTCCATTCACCACACCTTCCATGCCTAAGATCCAGATCCAAGACAAAGGATGCAGAGAATATAACACGAAGAGTCACTTTTTCATCAAAAAATTACCTAAATCCTTGAAGTCATATGGAAAACCGCATCCTCTGCAACCTAAGGTTATCATCCATAATCCCCCTACCACCTTCACTAGATGGGGGAACTTTCCAAAGAATCTATAGATGATCATATCCTCACATGGTTGTACAAAGAACAAGAGGACATTGAATCTAAGAAGTTGCTAATTGAACAATATCAAAAAGGGTTCCAAATAATGAAGCAACAAGGATATGATGGACACAATGGTCTTGGCCTAAATAAACAAGGAATGATGGAACCTTTGCAACCTCCTAACTTAATCAGACACCGAGGGCTAGGGTTCGTTCCAATAAAAATGACTATCAAAGGTATCGGGTTACCTTCAAGTGAGGTTGTTAATGCTTCAGATGAGATTGAGACATATGAAGATTCTTGGGATTATGAGATTGATTCCAATGAATATGAATGGGATTCCCTATCCTCCACCACCTTTATGGACCTTGATAAACTATTTGAAACACTTTATTAGCCTCCCCTTGAAAATCAATTTAGTCAAATGCTTACCCTAAATACCTCACTAAGCTTGCCATGCCCTCGTCCACGAGTCCCTTTGAAAAGAGAAGAATGGATCAAACACTTTTGGGAAACCATTGACATTGCCTCTTGGGAACCTGATGACTCTACCTTCATCTTTACTCTATCTTCCTAAACCATGACTCTTGATAGTACCGATGATGGCTTACCCCTTGTCTACCCTCAACTCATAGATTGGGATCAACAAGATCCACCAAGTTTGGACACTTTTGAGAACAACGAAGCAATAGATGAGTTCATGGGACTTCGTGAAGGAAAACCATGTGGGGATCATAAGGTTGGCTTCACCATAGAACTCGATTATGCAACATAATTTGATGAGGGTGTCCTATCCTCTAGTTGCAAAAGTGAAAATGACAAAAGTAAATAAAAATAATAGTTCTTCAAGTGAAAACCGAAAGGCGCCTATTGATCATGAAAAACTAAAAATAAAGGATGTATTCGAAGGTGAAAACCTCCCTGAGGTGCCTAAGGAGGGAGGACTGTACTATCTCCAAATAGACCTAGAGAGATCATCATTGCTAATAGAAGAAACATAAGAGGTGAATATTGGAACACATGACAATTCCAAAATCATATAGTTAGCAACATCTTTGATAGCCAAGGAAAAGCTTGAGTTCACAACATTCTTTTCAAAAAGACAAGTTAATTTTTCTTGGTCATATGCTGACATACCTGGATTGGATCCCAAATTGGTTCTACATCACTTACCATTGCTACCTAATGCTAAACCATACAAGTAGAAGCTAAGAAAAATGCATCCACAGATTGCACTCCTTGTCAAGGAAGAATTGAAGAAATTGCTAGATGTTGGATTCATTTGTTCTATTGATTATGCAGATTGGATATCAAACCTTGTTCTTGTCACCAAACCAAATGGTCAAATCAAAATATGCATGGATTTTAGAGATCTCAACAAAGCTTGTCCTAAAGATGATTTTCCTCTGCCAAACATTGACATCATAGTAGACCTCACAGCTAGATATGAAATTTTATCACTTATGTATGGATTCTTAAGATATAAACACATAAGAATTGCTACTGAAGATCAACCAAAAATAGATTTCACATGCGCTTGGGGAACTTTCTATTGGAACATGATGTCGTTTGGATTGAAAAATGTCAAAGCTACATAGCAAAGGGCTATGACTACAATTTTTCATGACTATATGCATGTGCTTATGGAAAAATATGTTGATGACCTTCTCTCTAAATCTCTAGAATGAAGTGGAGACTTAGCAGTATTGGACAAGATTTTCACATGACTAGAAAAATATTGAATCAAATTAAATCCAAATAAATGTGTTTTCAAGGTCCAATCAGGCAAACTACATGGGTACATTCTCTCACACAGAGGAATAGAAGTTGATCTCATGAAATTCAAAGCTATCTTAGAGATGCCACCACCAAACAATATAAGTTGGTTGAGAACATTACAAGGAAGACTACAATCAATCCATAGATTCATTGCTCAATTATCAGACAAGATCCACACATTCCAACATCTGTTAAGAAAAGGCATTCCCTTCAATTGGACATAAAAGTGTCAAGAAGAATTTGCTCAAATAAAAAATTATCTACTAAATACACCAGTTCTTATGCCTCCAATTGATGGAAGACATTTGATACTATATGTGACATTTACTACATCAGCACTAGGGGCACTCTTAGCACAAAATGAGAATGATGGCAAGGAAAGAGCAATATATTATATGAGCCACACTTTAGTCGGGTATGAGCTAAACTATAGTCCTATTGAGTGAGCATGTCTAGCAGTGGTATTCACATCACAAAAACTAAGACATTATATGTTGAATCATAAGACAAAACTGATTGCCAAAGTTGATCCTTTGAAATATCTTCTCAACAAAGCAACACTGACATGAAGACTAGCTAAGTGGGTTATGATCTTGAGTGAATATGATATTGAATATAAAAATCAAAAAGCAATAAAAGGATAAGTGATAGTAGATCAACTCTCAAATGCACCCATAAAAGCATATAATCCTTTGATATTCAATTTTTTTGATGAATCAATCTTTTTTATAGACACACCAACAACATAGAAACTATATTTTGATGGATCTTACACAAGTCATGGTTCAGGAGCTGGGATTTTGTTCATCACACCTCAAGGAGATTCCATTCCCAAGTCATTTTGAATAGCATTCCCATGCACTAATAACATGGTAGAATGCAAGGTATTGTTGACAAGACTCTAAATAGCAATCAAATGAAAAATCAAGGATCTTCAAGTCTACGGTGATTCTCAGTTAGTGATAAACCAAGTTAATGATGATTATGCTACCAAGGATGAGAAATTGATGCCCTACAAGTGCAGATAGTTTCAAATTGTACTTTGATATTATTTCTTTTGAATAGATACTGAGAATCTAGAACAAAGTAGCTACTGCAATGGCTACCATCAAATCTCTCTTTGACATTCCTAATAATGCATCACAATATGAGTTCTTGGTAGAACATTTTTTGATCCTTGCATTCGATGTCCCTGAAATCAAACTTGTGTGTGAACTTGTTGATCTTGATTCACCTTGGTACAAAGACATTTAAGCCTATTTGCATAACTAGATTATCCCTCCTGACTTGTCCCTTAACCAATGCAAAACCATTATCCGACAAACATCTAAATATGCCATCATTAGAGATACCCTTTATCGTCGTAGCCTAGATAGTACCCTCCTTCGATGTCTCGACTCAAATGAAGCACAAACAACCTTACAAGAGGTACATCATGGTATATATGGAGCTCACTTTGCTAGTCCAACCTTAGCCAAAAAGCTCATGAGAATGAGGTACTATTGGTCTACAATGGAACGTGATGCATATCATTTTATGAAGAAATGTCACCAATGTTAGATTCATGGTGATCTTATACATGCACCAACTCAGGAACTGCAACCACTTACTTCACCATGGACATTTTCTCAATGGGGACTCGACCTCATAGGAAAGATCCATCCCACCTCTTCCTATGGACATAAGTTTATCCTTTTCACTACTGAGTACTTTACAAAATGGATTGAAGTCATCCCACTGAATTACATCACTGGAAAGCAAATAGAAAAAATTATCATGAATTACATCATTTGTCATTATGGTATCTCACAATCCATCATTACAGATAATGGTTTCCCTTTTAAGAACTAAGATGTCTATGAGCTTTGTGAAAGATTCCATATCCAACATCATTTTGATACTCCATATTACCCCCAAGGTAATGGTCAAGTTGAGGCATCTAATAAGACTATCCTAAAAATATTAAAGAAGACTATCAATGACACTGGTCATCACTGGCACCTACAACTTAATCTCACCTTATGGGCCTACCGCACCAATATTCACACCCCTACAAGAGCCACACCATATTCCCTTATCTATGGATCTGAAGCAATACTTCCTGTAGAGGTCGAGTTACCATCCCTATGAGTCTCTATTCGAGGCTTGATGGATCAAGAAGAATACCATGTATCCTGTCTACAAGAGCTAGAGTTACTGGATGAAAAGGGATATAATTCTTTGACACATTTGTAGGCATATCATAATCGCCTTCGAAGTAGTTACAATAAGAAGGTTTGTCCTAGAAGTTTTGACATTGGTGACCTATTCCTGGAGGAAAATCTGAAGAATCAAGCAGAACGAGAAAAAATTGAGAAGTTTGAGGCTAATTGGTTGGGCCTCTATATTGTCATAGTAGCATGTGGATCCAGTGCTTATCAAATTTCCACTTCTGAAGGAGAACCATTTCTTGAACCCATCAACAACATGCATCTTTGCAAGTATTACACTTGATTCTCAGAATATCCCTTACAAAGTCAAAAATACAAAAAAATAAAAAAATAGTCACCTTGATGAAAACCTGGCAAATAGGCGTCTTGGTGACAACGAAGAAAAAAAAAAATAACAAAGAGAAATAATTCGTCCAAAAATGAAAACCACTTTGATGGCGCTTTGGATAACTACCATGGTGAAAACCTAGCAAATAGGTGCCTTGTGTAGTTGGTCTATGCTGCTTCATCTACTATCAGTCCATCTGGTCTTCTATCCTCCACTTATGCATTCACACTCATCCTTTATCCATAATAAATCTTCATCATTCTTCCATGGCCTGAGAACCACCGACATTTAGCGTCCTTCGGTTTCATCACCGTCCTTTGCATCTCTCTGCTACTTCCCCCTCACACATAATAAACTAATCCTATACTTGACTGGGAGAAATTCCTTGAATTAAGTCTTGATGGGTTTCGACACATGGTATCAACATCAAAAAACTGTCAAAATCCAAAAAAAATTAGAAAACCATCAAAATCCAAAAAAATAAGAAAAACATCAAAATCCAAAAAAAATAGAAAATCATTAAAATCCAAAAAAGCCATAAACCATCAAAAATTCTAAAAAAAAAGTCTCAGTCTGAGTCTGTGTTAGTCTATGTTAGAGTGGTCAAACTATGTTGTCTCTATGCATTTTCTACGTAGGCAAGGCTCATCTTAAATGGGCCCCTAAGACATTAGGTCACTCCTTTTAGGTTGTTCTAAAATAAATCATAACTCAATCTTTTGTCGAATAAAGCAAAGTCAAGTCATGTTGAACTACGAGGTCTCTACGCATATAAAATAGGCAAGGCCATTAATAGATGAGTCCCCAGGGCCACCTAGATCAGTCCTTTAGGGTTTGTCGAGTCTAGTCATATTCTTGGTCCTTAAGAAATCAACATTTAAACCAAATCATGAATCAACAGACAAACATAACAAACACAATCCTTCATCTTCAATTAGCCAATCCTCTTATCATCACCCAATCATCTTGCCGTCACTGGTCCTATATTGGAATAGGGCATTATGCCATTTGTCTCAGTCGATCTTATCTCCTATCTTTTATTAGGATGCATCCTTCCTGAGATTAGACTTTGTCAATTTGGTCATTCAGCTTAAGTGAGATGTTTCCTTCTTGCAGTTAGGTGTCTTGCCAATATTTGTCACTTGTTAACTTTATCATATTTTCTCCTTCCCTTAAACAGGATATGCATTTCCTAAAATTTAAGTATTGTCACATCGCTTGGTCAATCTTATCAATCAATCTTGTCAACCTTGTTAATTAATCTTGCCTTAATCAGGATGCGTCCTTCCTGAAATCAAGTGCAATCAATCTTGTCATCTTGGTCAATCAATCTTTCCTTAGTCGGGATGTATCCTTCCTGACGCTACCCACGGTCAATCGAATCAATTTGTCAACCTTTTTAAAACTTATCAATCAATCTTTATCAAATCAATCAAATTTGGTCATCTTGGTCAACCCAATCAATCGTATCAAACAATCTTATCAATATCATTGGAAAACATTGTCTCTTTGACAAACACTTTGTTGGTCTGGATTTGTCTTATTCTTTTGATCAGTTTTGGTTCATGTTACTAGTTACCTCAATGATATCCTACTAAAGGATTTAGAGGGATGATGATGGATCATGGCCTCTTTTCTTTGTTTTTTGTTTGTGGTTTGTCTTGGAAAAAAGTCTGGGATAATTGGATCCTTAGTATGAGCCAGGGCATTCCTTGTCTTTTGGATTTGTCTTTTGATTGCTTGTCTCTCACAAATGGTCACCTTTCACACCTTGGTCTATGTAATACCATGGTGTTTGTGTTCCATTTGTGATACTTTTTGTGCCCAATGATGATAAATATAAAAATGGAAGTACGAAGGTTGGTCCTGTGTCATCTCTCGTCTAACTTTTCATTTCCATCTTCCTCTCCCTTTTTCTTACACTAACTTCCATCTCTCTCACACTAGCATTTCCTCTTTCTGCATCTTGATAGTGTCCTGTAACACACAAAAACAACTTGCATACATAGTCATGTTAGAAAGTATCATATAAAGCATTTTCATTGTAGATAGCATTATCATCTTGAGTAACATATACTTGCATAAGAAAATACAATATAAAAATCATCCATATGGAATTCATATCTTCTTATCATACTAGCATCATCACAATAGTGATCTATCACATTAGTATTGCATTTTACATCACAATCCATTCTATCATATGGCATGGCATTTCCCATAACGTTGCATCCCATACATACATTATCACATCAATAGAAAGATGACATATCATATCCAATATCACATCTTACATTCATATTAGACATTATCCATCATGACATTTAGCATTATCATACAAATATTTTCTCATAACATTGCATTGCATTTTACACATATTGCATCACATTAATAATCTTCTAACATATCACATTAAGTGTCACATTTTGCATTCATATTACACATTTTAAATCAAACATTTTGTATTATCATACAAACATTTCATTACATGAACATTAAGATTACATCTGCATATCATATCACATTTGTAACATAGAGTCATTTCATTCATCATCCATGCATATCATAATAAAAACATCCATAACCATAGATACATTACATCATTATATTTCATTGTACTAATAACATAATCATATAGATCATCACATCATCCATATTGCATTTATCGTCCATATAGATCATAAAACAAATCATAAACATAATCATAAAGCATAGTAGATCATCACATCATCATATAAAATGCATCAACAAACACCATAATCATAGCATGGGTATCCATCACATAGCATGTCATCATAAATGCATAAACACATGTCATCAGCTGCCACCAAAATCATATCATATATATCGCATAAAAAATAATGTGTCATAGGTATAATGTCAAGATGTGTCCAATAAAAGTGGAGCTCATAGGCTCGATAATAAAATATCAATGTCTAACACATGTAAAACATATATAACAAGATGATCTATCCAGAACTGCCTTGTTCTCCTATCTTTGGAGCATCCTTGTCCTCCCTTCGAGGTGCATCTTTGGTCCTGTGCTCGGTGGTAGGAGGATTGTCATATGGAGTGGCCTGTATGGAATCTGAATTCTCACCCTCAGACCTGCTCTATGTCCATCTGTTGTGAGTCCCGCTCCATGATCTATCTTGTGAACCACTATCAATCTCAAAAAATGAGGGCTCTCTCCTTTCGTGTAGTACCAATATCTCATATAAGTCCTTGTAATAATGACTGGCCCTGGCATACTCTCGTGCAAGCTCTACAACGGACCCATTGCATGTAGCTGTGAAATCAATCATCCGTTGGTCGATCTACTTTTGACTAATGACTTCCAGATCCCTCTCCACCTAAAAGGAATCCCTCTCGGCCTTAAGGTCGTCTCTCTCAATAGTGACTATCCTCAACTCTTCCTCTAGTTCCTATACACGCACCTGTAGCATGGCTATCCTCTACTAGGTAGTCCCGTCATCTACTCAGCCCTCCTCCCCCACCTCCTCATCTCCCATGATGATCCTCTCATGGAGGACCCACTTTGCCTTTTCCATCTCAGCCTCTTCCTCTCCTCCTACCTGCTCTCCTCATCCCCCATCACAACCTACCTTGACCTTCATGGAATTTGGCTATGCTACCTCCATTGCAGGAGCCTCTGCATGCCGCTCTACTATCTAAGCTCCAACCTCTACTATTGCCCTAACCTTTGGCTAATCCTCCTCCATCTCTACTTCCTCTCGGATGGGTGGTAGCTAACTACCCCTTATCGTCCTCTATCCCTCCTCCTCACTTGTCCATCTCCTCCTCCTCGTCCTCCTTATCCATCACCCCCATCATCCCCCGGTCCTCCTCCATCCCCCTATCCTTTGTCTCCTCCACCCCTCTAATCTCTACCTCCCCACTGAACTCTCAAGCCCCTAACTCTATGCTCTACTAGCGTTGGCTGCTGTGGATCTGTGAGCGAAAGAGGTCTGTGTACTAATCACCAGGAATCATACTCTGGTGTAGTCCTTGCATCGGTGTCACCACCTCACAACTCCTAATCTAATGCCTGCATGGCATCTATCTCATGCTCTGTAGTGGTCACCACTATCTATGGTACCCATGGATGCACCTCTTGTGACAACCAACCATACTCTGTTGTACCCATTGGCACCCCCTATTGCTCACCAAACTATCACCCGACCCTCTCTGGTAAGTACATCTCAATGATGTGCTACGACTGCACTGTTTTCTCGATCATATACTTGGGCTATCGACACCAAGGCAAGTGGTCATCCTCATCTATCCACAAATATCAGGTCTTATATGGTCTCCAAATGAAGCTCACCAATGTTTCTAGACCATGCCTCCAATAACCCACATCTCCAACATGTGTTTGGTTCAACGGTCCCTGATATAGATAAGCATATGGTGCATTTCCTACCACCTGTTGAACCACTGGTGATCAAAAAATTTCTATGTGCTTCCAGGCCCAAACTATCAACAATGTCACACCACAACTTAGACTTTGTCATCCTGTATAAGCAATATCATGAAGCTAAAAATAAGGCATGGCCAATAGACATGGCCCCCATGCATATATTGTCCCCGAGGTAACCATTGATCTGAGCACCTCTCCCCATCCCACTGGGAAATTGTGACCCCTACGATCGGGAATCAAAACTCTTGCTAAAAACACACATAAAACACAGTCGAATTGGTCATATTTCTCCACCAGGGTCCCCATTGGATCTCATACCCCTGGATCTTGAGCTTAGCATCATCATCCATCTCATAATAATCATACAATTCCTATAGTCCTTGTGTCGGGTTGTATCGTACCCACTCGTCGTGAATGGGTAACCTCAATATCTTGTATACATCCTCCAGGGTGATTGTCGCATCGCTTGTCAGAAAAATGGAAGTTGGTCGTCTCTGAGTGCCACCGCTTTTCTAGTGTTGTTAGCATCCCCCTATTTTCCCTAATCACGAGCATATAGGTCACATAGAATAAGCCTAAGTCCAAAAGTGCCTATCGCTCCTCCTTGCCCAATTGGTCTCACAGTCGGAACACTTCTTGTCTAGACTCTCGAGTATAAATCAGTGGTAGACACTCCTAAAATCACCACACAACAAATAATGTCAATCCTAGAACTTCAATTGACCAACCAAACCTAATTTGACCAAGTCAAAATTTCCTATTTTGAGGCAAGTTTTTAATCAGGAAATTGCATCATAATTTTAACAAATGCATCACACATATTCATAGTCGGCTCACAACTACAATTGTGTCATTCTCTTAACACATGTGTCCTCTCGTACAACACATGCATCACACCCAATCATTTGCGTCCTTCCTGACTACATGAGTGACTCAAAATGTCAATTGTGTCACACAATTTTATGTGTCACACTGCAAACGCTTTTGCCCCTACCCCTAATGCAATTGTGTCACATTGAGACAATTACGGTGAACCACTTGTCAAATGCTTCGAATGTGAATTTAATTGCATCACAAAATTTTGTCACGCAATTGCTTGCTAAATTATTTCCTAAGCTAAATGCAAGTAAAATGAAAAAAAAAAAGTTGGGCTAGTAGTACATACTCGAGGGGGCGCTCCCTCAAGTCAGCGGTAGCTGTGGATCTAATACACATAGTGGGTGGCCTCTAGAATAGGTGACATTTTTGCTGACTAATCATTTTGAGCTCTCAAAATTTCTAAATTTGGAATGTGAAAATGACCCTTTTTCAAACTCAAATTGCCATTTATAGGTTCACAATTAGGGTTTTTGACCTACCTTGCCTACTGGTCACACCTTTTGAAGCCCTTGACCTTGAATTTGACCCCTTTATCGATCTTGAAACCCAATTTTGTCTTCACCATCGAATTCCTGGCCATCCATTTGTCTTATTGAGATAATTTTCCAAGTTTTTTGAATTTTTTTGAAAATTTGTCAAATTTTCCTGAGAAGCATACTTATACCTTATCATTGTTGGGACAAGTTGAGCCATGATCTAAACCTGATTTTCATTTTCATTCTTTGACACAATACATTATGTCAAAGAGGGGCAAAATGTAGACACTGAAAAATGTCCTAAATCCGCGAGCAACATTTTTCCTTGCTCGTCATCCTCTAATAATTAAATAATTATGACTGATCATATTCCTCTATTAATTAAATATTTTATGATTATTTATTTAATTCGCTTTCTAATCTCTATTCTATCTTGATGAATTAAAATAAATTAATTGCGTCACTAACACCCCCTTTCGTCAATAATTAAATAAATCATTATTTATTTAATTATTTATCTTTTATCATTTGTCTATAGTCAGATAATAATAATTATTATTTGACCTTTTCATTCTTCTATAATTAAGTAATTGTAGAGATTATTTAATTATGTTTCATTCTCCTCCCCTTTGAATAAATAATACAAATCAATGTCTATTTTCTATCCCTCCTGTTTAATTTAATTGATTTCACAATTTGATTTAATTAAATGCTCCTTTTTCATTTTCTCCAAATAAATAATTCGAATGAATTATTTATTTTCCACTTGTCTATTTTCTCCATTTTTGAATAAATTATTTATTTATGCCTCCCTTTTGGTCAAAGATACCTTGCTCATGGCCTTTATTTCTGTCATAGCCATCTCTGTCATAGCCATTGGGTATCATAGCCGTCAGCGTCATAGCTCTTCCATGAATGGCATAATCTAGTTGCATCAATTCTCAACCGTTGATCTTGTCATCTTTCTAGAAGTTCAATCTTGGCCTTTCATTTCATAACCACCCTCTCATCCGTTCTCATCCGTCGATCCTGGAATCTTTCTAGAGGATTGATCTCGGTCATTCGTTCGAATGGATGTCTATAAAAGCAACCTTCCTCTCCCATTTTCAAGCTAACAACCATTTATCTCCAACCTTCTACTTACTATTTGTAGGTATTTGCACTATAAGTCTACTTCAAAATTTGAGGGAAATATTGGCATAAGGAGAAATAGGAGAGACAAGATAAATGATTCAAGTACAATCATGGGGAGTATTTTGGTTTGATGCTTTCATTTTATTCATGCTTTATTTTTTTCTCTTGTTTGGATGTGGTTTGTAGCTTCAAAGTGTTGGTTATCACTTGTTCTAGGCTAGGAATTATCTAACCTCATCTTACAATACCCTCAATCGCCTTTAGGACCATACTATAACCACCTATGTCATGGTTACAACAAGAAGCTCAGATATTGAGAGTTTGAGTTTGGTGATCTTTTCCTTAAGAAAAATAGGAGAAATCTTTAATATAAATACAAGAAGGGTGAAATTGAGCTTAATTGGTTAGGGCGACATGTCATCATTACCAAGTATGGTTCAAGAGAATATCAAAAAGATAGCCCTATGGTTCAATAGCTTAATGAACCTATCAAAATTAAGCACCGCAAGCACTTCCATGCTTAATTTGAATAATATCTCAATTATAATAATAATAAAGAGAAAAAATTCCCTCTAGTGAAAACCATTTTTATGGCACTTTGGGTAGTCACCATGATGAAAACCTAGTAGAAAAGCATCATATTTGACAAGCAAACAAATATTTTTTTTTTGAGAAATACACAAAAATCAAAATAGTAAAACTAATAATCATCCTCTAGTGAAAACCACCTCTAGTGGCACCTTAGACAAATAGCATGGTAAAAACCTGCTTGAGTGCACCGTGTGTAATAAAACATACTTTTCCATATGTTAGGTCATTTTCTACCCATCATATTCCATGTCATTAGTTCATGATTTCATCCATCACATTTAATGCCTTATTATACAGTAGGGGCAGGTGACTACATCCGACATTGGAATAAATCTTCGTTTATGCATTTTGGCTCATTTAGTGACTATGATGCCTTCCATATTAGACAAGTTTCATGCATTTACCATAACTCAATAAATAAATCCAAAAACAAAAATCGAACATCAACATGAGCCTTCAAATCTTCAAACAACACACTTAAACATGCCATTCTAACAAAAACCTCCAAAATCTAAGTCAACCTCGATAACATATTATTGTTAATAAATGGGAAAAGTGAAACCTTAGGTTTTCACCCCAAGATTTCATGAGTGCTTTTCCTTTGCATCTATCATTAAAATTGAATTGAGGGAATTTGGCTAGGATATGAGATTGACTTACAACCTGAAGGCGAGTCAATTAACCCTAGGATCCAAATTGGAATGGAATTTGAATGAAATGCAATGATATGACTAGCTAATGATGCAAATACACTAATTTGATGTAAAAATTGTAAATTTGGAAAGTCACACACAAATTTAGTGTTCAAAAATAGATTGAGCATACTAGTGTGCACCTGCCATATAAGTTTGAAGCTGAATTTGTAGGACTAAGCTGCCCAAGGTGCCTATGTTTGAGTAACTCAATTTGAAATTTGTCTTCCCAGTCCTTGGGATTTTGATCAAAATCTTCTTCCTTTTGGATCCCACTGTTGGATCTTCATTAGATGCTGAGATAATTGAGTTTTTATATCTTGCCAAGTTGTAGGGTTTGAATGCAACAATGAGAAAATAGTCTTAAATCTTCCTCCAATCTTCTTCAAATATAATACCTGCATATTGAAAGAGGGAGGAAGGGTTGTGCAGATATAGGGGCTTGCCTCGGTCAAACTCTGTGTTGGTGTTTCCACCTCCACAATGGCAAAATTGATGAAAGAGAGCTTATGAAGTTTTGAGGGATAAAAGGTAAATGCTAAATGAATGATGAATAAAAAATGGACTGAAAATCACCACTCAAATTTGATCTCCTTGAAGGAATGAAGTAATGCACATCTCCTCAATTCTTGATTGCAATTTGGCTTGATTTCCTTGAAAGACCTACAAGGGTTAATCCTCACAAATAAAATGACATGAACAAACTCACATAATACTTGACATCATGCTTCAATGCTAATTTTTTTTAATAAATATACTCTTGACTACTCTTGAATTGATAGTCATTGCTCGATAATGTTTTTGATTCATAATATTTCCACTTCTGCTAAATATTTTTCAAATGATGAAATGACTAGGTAATATGAAATTAATCTAATTTCTTGCAAATTAAATCCCGATAGCCAACATTTGACATTAGAGATTCAAATAATAAAATGCTAGCTCCAACATATTAGAAATTGAATCCAAAATAAGGGATAAATTTGCCAAGGGTGCCATTGTCCCAACCGTATTTTGCGGAGTGTAAAGTGTTGGGAGAAAAATATGAAATGTTTTGCTTGGTTTTGTACATGGGTTTTCTTGATCGATGTCTAAATGGGCCATGGGATGCATAATATATGATGTTAGATGTACACTTAGGTCCAATCACTTAGGGGAGAAAAATCTAATGTGAAATTGTCAAGGGTGACAATTTAGGACGCTACAATTGTCACATCATTAGCCACTATTAAAATTTCACATTTCATGCATCAATTTTCTTAAATGGGATTTATTTTGTGCCTACTACCATGCCCCATTTTGGTTTTCCAATTGGGGGCTCTCTTTTTCTTTATTTTGGCTTCCTTTATTTTGTTTGGATTACCATTTGTGTTTGTCTTCCTTTGTCCTTTTGGTCTGTCAGGCCTTCAGGGTTTATCATCAGAGGGATGATAGTAGAATCATCGTGGTTGCTCTGATGCCCACCTTCTTCCTTTTCCTTGTATACTTAGTGACCCATTAGGATTTTAGAGTTAGTAATCTCAACATGATTATAAATAATCTTCTAGCACCTCAATCCTTCACTATTCAATTTAATTGATATGTTACCATGTCAAAGTTTTAGAGTTCTTCGTGTCAACATATTTATAGACTAGCCCATGTCACCCCAATCTCTGACATGGGATGTCACTTATCCTCCACCTATTTTTGGCACTACAATCATTATTCTAACACATTAATGGTGATATGGGAATGTAGGTGTGGGAAGGTTTTTTTATTGTCATTTATTTATTTTTTGGGTCATTTTTTCTTCTCATTGTACTCTTCTACTCCCGTGTCTTATTGTGATCTGTTCAAGTTGTGAAGTTATTATCATATTCTAGAGTTTGCATTGATGTTCAAATATTTTTTTGTTCATTTTTCATTTGTTTTATTATATGGGAAAACAGGTTTTGAATGGACCTGAAACCATTTACAACAGGTTTTGAATGGACCTGAAACCATTTACAATAGGTTTTGAATGGACTTGAAACCATTAATGAGTAGGTTTTGATAGGGACCCGAAACCCAATGAAGGGACAAGCATGCTGCTAAAAAGATAAATCGTAGACCATCAAAAATACTAAATATAAAATACAAGACAACACCAAATGCACAAAGGTTTTGAAGGGACCTTGAACCCTATACAACAAGGTTTTGAATGATACCTTAAACCCAAGAAAAGAAAGGGAACTAAATCTCTAACAAGAAATAAGAACTGCCTAAATCAACCAAGAAACCATGAGCCTGTAATAGCCAAAATGTAGCATAAAACTTTACAACAACACCTAAAAAATCCAAATTGCCCACCTCAATAGGGAAGTTAAGAATTAAAAAAAAAACTAAAGAGTAGTAGTCTTCTCCCAACACCAACCGACCCATAACACCAACCCAACCTTCGCCTCAATAGGAGAGGGCTCACCTCTATTGGAGAGGACAAAATGAGAACCTTTGGCATAGAACATAGATCTTCCCACAAGATCCACAACATCCCTCTCCACCTCAGAAGGAGCAGTCTCCACCTCCATAGAAGACATTAACTGTAGAACTTGAAAGAAAGGAGATACTCCCATACAAAGGAAAGACATGACATCCTTTGGCATAGAACCAAACTGGAACATAGAAGAAAAAAAAGAACACTCCTTAGTCAACAACCTTGAGAAAAGATACTTATAAGCCTTTAGGATAAACATTTGAAGGAGCTCAGTCATATGGAAGAACATACCCACATGGGCACCAAACACAACAATTTAATTTGTCATTTTTTGCACTGATGGGGTGGTTTATTTTTATGGTCATGGTGGACTTTTCTCACCATCCATGCCTATATGTTATTCTCGCATCATTTCTAGGTAGGTTTTTGACCTTTCCTTGTGTTTTAATGATATTTCTCTAAGTTCTTTCCTTGATTTTTGGGGTGGTTTTGTTTGTGGTCACAATGGAATTTTCTCACCATCCATGCCTATATGTTATACCCACATCATTTCTAGGTAGGATTTTTTCCTTTCCTTGTGTTTTAATGATATTTTTCTAAGTTTTTCCCTTGATTTTGGTTTTATTTGCTAAGTAATTTTCCTTTTGCTTTTTCTTGTACATTTTGGCCTTGAATTCAACTTTTTATAGTTTTTATCATTTTCATTTCACCTTTGTTCTTGTTTTGCCTATGTTTCTTTTCTTTGGTGCAATTCATTTTGAGGTTATGGTGTGCTCCTTTAGGTTTTTTGTGGCGACGTCATTGCACAACATTGGGTAATTAAACCATTTAATGATCTCATACCAATTTTTGTATGAGGTCAAAGATTACTTAGATCTCCAATATATCATATGCTCTAATTATTTTACATATCATTGATTGAGCTTGCCTCATTGGGTCTCCCCTAATAGCATGTGATTGGGTGTATCTCTAATCCCTAATCCTTGATTGTTGGTGCTATCTTTGATTCCTCATTGGTATTTTTTTTTTTTTTTGACTTAACATTTGAATCTTGATAGTTTCTAAGACTCATTATATATCCTTTCAGTTTTTTGGAGCTTACATTGATGGCATAACCTTGTGGTTGACAAAGAGTGATATGCTTGACATATGATCCTTGATGTTTTATACTAAGACTTATGGGTGAGATCAGGTTGCCATGGTTTCTTATGTTGGTTTACCAATTTAGGTATGGGTTATGGGGTATGTTCAACACTCAATCTTTGATGCAAACACTATTCACTTCATAGTAGACCAAGGCATTATGTCATGTTGTTTACATTTTCTTTTGGATAGATGCCATTGCTTATCTTTGATCCTTGAGGCACAACAATTCGCATACCAAATTTACTATAGGTATCATACTAGGAAGTTACTCAATACCTAGCATGAGATATGGGTGATCTCTAAGGTTGAATATAAAATTAGTAGTTAAAATTTGGCTCAATGTTTCATTCTAGAAAGATTAACCATAAGTACATTTATCTTTCAATATCTATCAAATGTTCTTTGATAGTTGGTTTATGTGGCATTTTTAGTATAATGAAAAGTGACCCTACCAAAATGAAGTACAAAATCAATGGGTACAATCCCCTTTCCAAGATTTTTCACCTTACAATGATTGGAGATACAGACTTGGGCCATTTTCATATTGTAGAGTTCCTACAAAGGATCCACAAATAAGGAGATATAACTTTCATGGTTGGGCTCCTAGATAATTCAGGATTGGTTGAAGTAGTCACTTTCCCAATATTAGTGTAATATCTTGAGTTGGTGGTAGCCTATGCCCAATATTATGATTAGATCTAGAGAAAAATATGCATCCCATTTGGTGAAGTTGTACTGGACATAAATCTAGAGATGATAGAGAGGGTTTTTGTCTTCATGTTAATGCCAAGTATGAAATCTATAGAGAAGGGGGATTCACTACTCATGAGACTCTTTATTCTCAAGAGAATCCCAAGGGGAAAACTACCCTAAACTACCTCAAGGAGCAAAGTGAGAGTTTTAGAATCAGAGTGAGTAGGTCATAGTGATTTTTTGAGCAGACTAGCGAGCTTTTGGCCAAAGGACATCAATGCGGCACATGGACTACAACACAGTGCCCTGGAGTCCCAAAGGCACGTTGGTGTCTTGTATGATTATAGAAAAGAGTGTCATAGAGAACAATAAAGTGTTTACTTCTACTCTAACTGCTAAGGAATCTTGGAACATGAGAAAGTAACAGAATATAGCAGAACTGAGATAAAGTGAAGTAGATAATAAGACTAAAGATAATGGAGAAGAAAAATCCTTGTAACAACCCAAGTAATGAAGCCTCCAACTAGTAGATATCTTCAATACCTAAATATGTAAGATCGAGAGAAAATGTTGGGGCTGTATAGGGGTTTACCTCAGTCAAACCCCCATTTTGGTGTTCCCACCTCCACGAACAACCAACTAGATAGAGATAAATGAAAAAAGTAAGCAAATACAAAGTGATAAAAAATAATCCCCGCTCAACGAGGAGAACCTATATCACAAGATAGGGATGCAATGGATAGGGGAAGTGAGAAATCCTAGGATTATTGCAAGCACAAGGTAAGAGAGATATCAGTTGCAAGGCTTAAGGAAGCCAAAGAGGGAGAGCAAGATAGCTACAAGAGCCAAGAGTATTGTAGAGGGTGTTGTAAGATCTTGAGAGTGCTTGAAACTATTGTAACAAGAAAGTGATATGTGCAAGCACGAGAGTAAAGAGGGAAAAGAGAAAAGCCAAGAAGCTAGAGAGAATCTCTAGAGAGACAAATGAATTGAAATAATGGATTAAAAAGAGAGAATAGGAGGGAAAAGAAGCTTCCTGAGCTGTTACAAGGCATATCGGGTCGTTACCACCTACAAAAGGAGTTGACAAGTGGAAAACATGCTCAAAAAATGACCGTTTGAACGTTAAAATGTCACAGGATGTCTGATGAGTCCAAATAATGACTCATTTTTGTTAGGATTTATCATATGTTTGTTATTATTACTATGGGTTTTAGCACTTGGTTACTAATACTTTCTATGTTATTTCCCTAAACTTGTGAACTTTGAACATAAACTTATCCCTGTAACTTTTGATAATATTAACCTGTTATGTGATATATCTATATTAATTTTACATGTGATTGGATGAATGTTATTCTAAGGTGATTATGGATATACAGTTGTATTGTGCATGCTAATGTCATAATGTAGGTTCATATTAAGATGCATATATAAATGGAGCTTGCAAGGTGGAAGAAGTTCATGCTAGTTGCCTACTTGTTGAAGGAGTCAAATAGAGATGGACATTGAAGAGGTCAATGGTTGGAAACTTCCAGATCATGTGGAAGTGATAACTGAACTTTAAATGACCATGTCTATTAGTTGAGTAGATTTAGGAGTTCTTGTTATACTAGATCCTCATTGAGACGAGATTGGTTTGACTAAATCTTGTGCATGCATAAGCTCCCTCCTCCTTTTCATGCTTTCAATAAATGGCATCCTCCTAGTCTGTTGGAGTCGACTGCCCAGTTAGTTAGAAGCTTTCCTTTTATAAATAATGATTAGATGTTCCTCTTCATAGGGTGGGATGTTCTGATATTGTGCTTTCATATTTAGTTTCAAGGAATACAGTCATGTTGCTATTATTATGTAATGATTTTTTTAATGAATAAAATGATACTTCAATTTTTTGCATCTTAGTTTTTGGAAGACTCATTCAAGAGGGCCCACTTGGTGAGAATTCCATCCATTCAGTTCAGTAGTTACTTTTATGTTCAACAATTAATTACAGTCTTAGCAGTTGTCCGTTGCTACAACCATTGGAACTTCATTCTGTGTCTGTTCTTGCAGCGACGACAAATAGAGTAACTTCCTGTCTATTTTCCAAGACTTATGTTTTTGTAATTCAGTTTGGTTCAATTTAGTTGTTGATTTATGCTTAGTACTTATACTAGTTCCTTTCAAGCATTTTGCTTTCAATACTATTTTCTCTCTAGTTATAGGATAAGGATGACTACAATTGAGTCCTAATGCATAGAAAATGTTGACCCATTTCAAGTTCACGTCCCTGGGTTGATAATAAAATGAACCTTCATGGTGAGAAAGATAACTACTTGGTGCAGATATTTAATCTCTAAGTTATAAATTTAAGGGCTTAGTTATTGAGCCATTAGAGGAGTCCAACAACATCCACACAACATGCTAGTGTCGAGACACATCTCGCTACAAAATGACAAGAATGGGGAAAGCATAAGGTTTAACGCAAAGATGACACACGAAGGTAGCTGCTGAAAAGGGGTTTTGAGCATCCTAAGAGGGAAAAAGGTTGATGCAAGGGATAAAATGAGCCTACAAAAGTTCTAAGGGGGTGGACACTAAAGAAGATGCAAGAATGTATGTGAAATTGCAAGGGGTGCAATTTTACGACATTACATTTTCCCCCCACTTTAGTGGGCATATGAATCTACAGTAATATAAATGCTAAAGGAAATCTACTTGTAATGATAGAGAAATCTCCCCTTAACTTGACCTTGATTTAGTACATTGTAATATGCTTGGCATATTCACATTAGGTCTTGGGCCCTTGTGAACTAATGGATTTAAATGGTACCTTTCTAAAGTGTTGTAATATAATTTCACACTTTTCTAAGGTTTTATCAACCTAATAAACCTCTTTTTAAGCAAAATTAATCTCAATCTTGCCTTATTTGGAGTGGTGTAAAGTGTTGTAACACACTTTCACACTTCTCTAGGCTTGTCATTAATAATTGGTCTTTCTTATGCTTTAATTGACCCTATTTTGCATCTACAAGCCTCATTTATTGCATCTTTTCAAGGACAATCCTAACACCAATCATAATTCAGGTGTTTCTGGCTTGTGTGGCTCAGATTTAGGGATATGGGACTCATTTGCTACCTTAGGTGAATGGGTCCCACCTGGATCTTTTGGCCTCGAACCGGTTTTCACACAATTCTAAGCACTTTTGGTTTTTGGTCCCATACATTATGCCAAATGGGACTCATTCGCCATCTTGGGCGAATGAGTCCCATATTGGCCCAAAATCAAATTTAATTCAAATTTTTGGTAGGATTTTATTCTCCTAGATCTGATGTCGGCTTGTAGTGTTGTAATTTTGGGAATTCTTGCATAATTGAGTATGAATACGAGGTTCTTTCCCTCATTTTCACCTAATACTTTTGTGAGAGAATTCCTAATAGCAAATTGAGTTCACAAGAGCATTCAAGAGCATTCAAGGGTAGATTATCAAGCACTCAAGAGAATTCTCCAAGCATCAATCATCATGTCAAAGATTACATGAATCATGTTTGTCATTGTGCTAACAATTGTTATGTAGGATTTTATGATTCAAGCAAGTATTTCATTCAAGATCAACATCATTCAAGAAAGAGTTAAGAACCACATCCATTTGAGCCATTTCAAACATATTTTCAACACCTCATTGCTAGGGTTTGGTGAGTTGTAACATTATCTTTTGTTCATCCATCATTCTCCATTCTTATTTTCTTTCATTTCAAGGTTTAATTACCAACAAGGGGTTTGACCAAGGCAAACCTCTATCCACTAACTCAACAACATTTTCCCCTCTCCTTTATGTGTGATTTGTAGGTCTAGGTTGCAGATTTACTAAGGAGCAAGATTGGAGAAAAGTTTTGGATCAAAAAAACCAATCAAGAAGGACTGAGTAGATAGAGAAGAGAATGATTAGCCTTTGAAGTTGCAGAAGAGCCCAGCTAGACTAATTTGCCATTCCTGATGAATGAGTCCCAGTTCCTGTCAGTTTTCAAGATTTTACAAATTCAGATACCCTTTTGTCCAAAACTTGTTCCGACAGAATTTCCAAGAAACACGATTGATTTTCCCAGCTTGGTGAATGAGTCCCAGTCAATAGTAAGAGAAAATTTTGTAATGATCTAGACCTCCTTTCAACCTTCTCCAAATTTCTAGGTGCACACATTCTGTTTTGCAATTTTTTGTGTTGTTTCATTCACTTTTCTAAATCATTTGGTGTTAGTTTGCATTCAATTAGGGTTTTTCATTTCATCTTGCATTTCATTATCTTTTCCAATTTTAAACTTGGTGGTGAGCCCCTCATTAGAATACATTCATCCCCTAGGACAACCTTATTACAAGATTTCTTTCTCTTTTGCATTGAGATCTTTAGGGTTACCCATGAGTGAAATTGGATTTGTGGGTGTGCTCTATGTCCTAAAACCATATGCTAGCACTACCATACCACAAATTCACCATTTCATTTTGGTGAACCCAAATTTAGATCATAATTATGATTTGGAGTGCATCTTAATCCTAGATTTGGCTTGCATTAACATTGCTTTAGGATTTGCATTGGTTAATTTGCATTATAGGGTTTCAAATTTTGTATTAGTGAAAGCTCATTTAGCTTGCATTTTTGCATCCCATTTCATTGAAAATCAATAAAAATCTACATTTGCATCTTAGATACATATCAAAAAACATAAAAAGCATAAAATTCTATTGAAAATTTTGAAAAAATTCATCACTGGGGTTCATTCACCACCTTGGGCGAATCAACCCCTTTGCATATTTTGCACTGCATATTTGGCATTTAAAATTTAGTTTCTAAGTTTTTGTTTGTTGTTATTGTCTTTATGTTTCAGTTTCCAAATTTTTTGTTATAAGCATTTCATTGTTCTTAGCTTACATTGCACTTGCATTCACCTTGCATTTAGTAGATCTTGCATGAGTATTTGGTGTCCTATTTCTAATATTGTAGTGAGATGAAGTTTGAGACTCATGTCATCCCATGATAGTAGAATCATTGTGGATCTTGGGTTGTCTAACTCTTTCACTCCTAGTATTGACACTAGTACACTAGGTATGGACAACACTTTTAGTAACTCTTTGCCTTCAAGTAGTACACAAGTTGAAACAAGGAATGATAGTGTCCCACAAGAAAAATAATTCAAATTCATGAGGACCTAGCAAACTTACAACACCAAGTGCAAAATGACAACATTTCAACTACCGATATCCCTACTATAGATAACATTCACCACATGCTTGAAAGTGAAGATGGTCTTGACCTTATGAAAAACATAGTTCAAATCTTTGGAAAATACCCCCCCTCAACCACTAGTGGTCCCTTACCAACAAACAATGTCACAATCCAAGGAGGACCTCAAATTCCTCCTCCCACAATAATTGCCTCAATGCCTACCTATACCAACCCTCAAGTCACAACAAGAATACAACAACCTAGTAACGTGATTCCTTGGGTATTCCCACTAGCATCCCTAGTTCCTATGTGGCATCACATGTTATATCTCCTACCACCTTACCACCTATAATCATTACATTCACTTGTCCTTCAAACACATACACTCTTTCACCACTTTCACTTCCATCACATAATACCAACAATGATCCTCTCATCACTCAACTCTTCCAAACTATTTCATCCCTTCAAAAATGGATTTCCACCATCAATCAAAATGGCCCACCTACATATTATATCAGAAGCATTCCATTGTCCTTGGAGATATTGCGAACACCAATGCCACTAGGTGTAGAGGTGCCTAGATTTGAGAAATACAAAGGAAAGGGAGATCCTTCTAACTATGTTAATGCCTATATTGCACTGTGTAGTGACTTTGTCCTTGATGATAAACTCTTGGCTAAGCATTTTCCTAGGTCATTGAAAGATACATTCTTGGAATGGTTCTCCTCTTTACCAAACAACTAAATTAGTTCATTCAATGAACTTTTTGATGCATTTATTAACCATTTCCAAGTGCATATGACTCCTAAGATGACCTTGGCCGATTTGATGAGATGTAAGCAAAAAGAAGAAGAAAAGATAACTAAATTTATCTCAAGCTATCAATCACTTTATTCCCAAATCGATGTCAAGGTCCCTGACCCTCACCTTCAAAATATGTTCATAGAAAATTTGCAAAGCAAAATTCAAGATGAGCTCACCATGATAAGATTCCCATCCTTCATGCACTTGTGTACTACCCTTTGCAATTATCAAAATTCAGTTAGTAATTGAGATACAAAGTCCACTTCTAGCCATTTTGAGAAATCTAAGCCCACAAACCAAAACAATTCCCAACCTTTTAGAAAACATAATAAAGGGTTCCTTCAATTTAATCCCCCTCAACAAACAACTCACAATGCCAATAACCAAGCAGTTCTCGTTAAATCCATAATACCCTTTAGCTATGGAGACCTGAAAAGACAATTCACTCCCTTACCCGATAGCCTTCATAATACAATGTCTCAACTCTTAGAACAACAAATGATTATATTGCCTCCTATCAAAACACCCGATCCTAATAAACCTTTACCCTCGAGCTTTAAATCAAATGCTTGTTGCCACTATCACTGACAAAATGGACATGACACGAAATAGTGTAAGCATCTTAAACATCTTGTGCAAGACCTCATTGATTCTGATCATCTATCTGTTGGAGGTTTTAGTGATCAAAGAAATAAGTTTGTTTCCCCTCCCAACCAAATTTTTCAAATTTTCACCAACCCCATGCCAAAACATAATATTTCATTTGTCAAAGCCAGTGAAACTACAAATAATGATATGATAAATGTTGATATGAATGATTATAACAATAATCCTATGGATGAAATGGTGGGAGTGATAGACGTCACTCCTCGTAAGGGTCGAACTAAAAATCCTCTTGGCATTGCTTTCTCCTCCAAGTATATACTTAAACATGCACCCGATGGTCCTCTTTACATAGCGGTGATATCTATGATAATACCACTAATAGGATACTAATAGATCCCGCCTATGGAGAGAACGTGATCACTGAGGAATTCTTACTTCTACATGAGCTCTATCAAGATATATATGAAATCGAAAGCATAGATCAAGACACACAATGTTTTTGCTTGCCCTACGATGGGATCGATCACTCTTCCTTTGGAAATAGGACCAAAAGCATTATATACTTCATTCTCCATCATCCCATAGTTGGACCAATTTTGTGTGAAGCTAGGCAACCCATGGCTTCACTCCATGAAAGTAGTCGCTTTGGTTGTGCACAAATTCTTAAAGTTTCTCTTTGACAATTAAATTTTCACCATCCATCATAGTGGCTTTAACCCCTTCTAGCCCAAGCCTATGGAACCTTTAAAACCAAGAGAAGACGTCTTCTTCTTCTTGTCCTATCACAAGTTCAAGGCAAAGAAGATAGTAGAACTATCCCTCTGAAACATGTCACCACCTGCCATCGAGCCTACCATCGTTGACGAAACGGTGCTTGAACCTAAACAAGTCCAAAACAACCAAGACCAACCTAAGACAAAAACTTCAACTACCTCCTATAAACGACCAAGAGGCAATGAAAATAACCCCGTCACACCTCCTAGAGTAAAACAAGTATACAAATTCAAAGATAATGTGGTCAAACAACCTCCTATGGTTCCTTCAATTTCCTCCCCTCGGGAAAGAAAAGAAACCTATGGTTGATCAACCTGCTCCTACACAAATGCAACTTGAAAACAAAACTAAAAGAAATAGAGGTGCTAGAGAGCGTAGGCATAGACGTCGTGCCCTTGCTCACAAGTTGCATGAAGAATTAAACAAAGAAAATCAAGATCCAAACTTAATTGAAGCAATGCATGACCAACCCCCCCTTCATTGAAACCACAACCACAACAATAGTTGAACTCTTCCATGGACATTATCCTTTGACCTCCTATTGTGATTGACCTGGATGACGATGACGAGCTTGCTGAAATTGATGAAGAGGTGCATAACGAATTGAATACATTGTTTACCTCTTCCATGAGCCTAGATGATAAATCTCCTACAAAGAGTGTTGAACTTGGTGCTTCTCCTAGTTCAACACTTGCTCTTGTCTGTTTGGCTAGTTTCCAACCCTTAGTATACAATGAACATGATTGGGATGCGAACGACCTGCTCATAGGTTGACCCACATGTGTCTTACTAGTCTTTTGCATTATTTCTTTTTTTCATTTCCTTTTGTGTGATTGCATGTGTGTAATGTGATCCCTCGTGACATTTTGTTTGATATATCTCTCTCTTTATGACATTCCTCTATTTTTAGCTTGCTTCTTCTCTATGTCATAAACCTTTTACTTTTTTCCTTTTATCTTTTTCACTTACTTGTGTTTTCCTTTTTGGGATGACACAAGGTGTCAAGACATTCATGTCTCTTCCATGTTGACCCAAAAGCTTTTCCTTTACTTTTCTTTGTTCCTTTTCATTTGTCTTGTTTTTTCCTTTTGAGGATGACATAAGGTGTCGATACATTCATGTCTCTTCCATGTTGAGCCAAATTTTTTTTCTTTGTTTTCACTCTCTTTGTGTCATTCTTCCAGTTTTATGTGTATTTGGGGAATGATGACAATTTCGAGCACTCTATAAACATTGTAGCAAGAACATACTGACCCCAAATCCATAGATCCCTTATGTTTTTGGTGTTTTCATTTTGGGGGAAACCCCTCCCATTTCTATTTTCTTTCACATGATGTAGCTCATTTGGAAACATGACTTGGCATAGGGATTTCCAAGTTGGCTGTCATATCTTCTTTATTGTTTTCATTTATCATTTGATACTTTAAAGTAATTGATCACATGGTGTTTAGAAATTCCTTTAAAGTGGGGACATACATTGGCATTATTCTTTTGTATTTTTCTTTCCATGATTCATGTTGCAATTTTCTTACTTTATACGATGTGTTTTTTGCTTTGTGGATGAAATTGGGTGTGATGTCCTTCATGAGCGTGATCTCTCTTAGCATATTACATTCCTCTTAGTGGCTTGATGCGACACACTGCATCCTCGAAGTTGCAAATTTTCTATTCTTTGATTGGTCCTCTCTTGGAGACATTACACACAATGTTCCCTAATTTAAAGACCCTGCATGAACTAAGTAAGACTCCTTTGAACATTTCATATTTTGCATTTTGCATTTATTGTTATAACACAACTTGCATGCATGTAGAGCCATCCTATTTTTTCATTAGCTCCAAGCATACAAATTTTTGCTTGTCTCATGAAGCTCGAAGATCATTTTGCGTGGCACCTTATAAAAGTTCTCAGGAGGTATAACTTTGGTATGGTTTGAGTAGGAAGCCCGATCGAGGCATGAGTTTCCCCATATCCACTCACATGTGTGTGTGAGTACATACTAGCCATGAGCATATGTTTCTCACCTTCTTGGACTTCTCACCCAGTGGATAGCCAGGAGTTTCGTTGCCATAGAGTGAGTATGCATTTTTCGGACAAACAACCTAGATCTAATCCACATCGCGTTTTTAAATATGATTAAAGCTTGATCCACCTTGTTTCCTTTCCATGTTATTTCTTTGTGTCTTTGATAATGCATGCTTGTGCTTTGTTGTTTCTCTTTACCACTTTCATGTGTGTTATTTTGTGCTTATGTTGGTCTGCCGTAGGACCTTGGTCCTGGGGGCTTGCACAACCCCCTTGGCCATAATTTTCCTATCTTGTGAACATTGGTACATTCGAACATTGGTCCTAGATCTGATGTTAGCTTGTAGTGTTGTAATTTTGGGAATTCTTGCATAATTGAGTATAAATACAAGGTTCTTTCACTCATTTTCACCTAAGACTTTGGTGAGAGAATTTCTAATAGCAAATTGAGTTCACAAGAGCATTCAAGGGAAGATTATCAAACATTCAAGATAATTCTTCAAGAATCAATCATCATGTCAACTATTACATGCATCATGTTTTCCATTGTGCTAACAATTGTAATGTAGGATTTTAGGATTCAAGTAATTATTTAATTCAAGATCAACATCATTCAAGCAAGACTCAAGAACCACATCTATCGTAGCCATTTCAAACATATTTGTAGCACCTTATTGCTAGGGTTTGGTGAGTTGTAACAGTGTCTTTTGTTCATTCATCATTCTCTATTCTTATTTGCTTTCATTTCAAGGTTTAATTACCAATAAGGGGTTTGACCAAGGAAAACCTCTATCCACTAACCCAACAACATTTTCCCTCTCCTTTGTGTGTGATTTGAAAGTCTAGGTTGCAAATTAACTAAGGAGAAAAATTGGAGAAAATTTGTCAAAAGCCCTAAGTTGTCAAAGTTGTCATCAATCCTTGGAGAACATTGGAGAAGACCTATAGGTGGCAAATTGCAGTTTCGGATCCAAAAAAAAATCATGGAGGATTGAGAAGCCAAAGGAGAGAAAAATCAACCTTTGAAGTTGCAAAAGACCCAACTAAATTGATTCACCACTTCTGGCGAATGAGTCCCAGTACTAGTCAGTTTTTAGCATTTTGCATATTCAGATACCCTTTTGTCTGAAATCTGTTCTGACACAGTTTCCCAGAAACATGAATGATTTTCCTAGCTTGGAAAATGAGTCCCAGTCAACAATAAGAGCATATTCTCCAGTGATCCATACCTCCATTCAGCCTTCTTTAGATTTCCAGGTGGACACATTTTTTTTATAGTTTTTTGTGTTGTTTAATTCACTTTTCTAAATCATTTAGTGTTAGTTTGCATTGAATTAGGGTTTTTCATTTCATCTTGCATTTAATTATCTTTTCCAAATTTAAATTTGGTGGTGAACCCCTCATTGGAATACATTCAACCCCTAGGACAACCCTATTACAAGATTTATTTCTCTTTTGCATTAAGATATTTAGGGTTACTTTTGGATGAAATTGGATTTATGGGTGTGCTCTATGTCCTAAAACCATATGCTAGCACTACCATACCACAAATTTACCATTTCACTACTTAACATAAATAAAATCACAATGCCAAAAGGATACTATAGAGGAAGCAAATATATTTTTTAACCAAGGAAGCATGCCCCCAGGTTGAAGACCTACAAAACAAATGCATTAGAAAAGAAAGATCTGCACAAGACAACAAGGTTAGAACATAAAAATCCACTACATCATGGGGTTAGAACATAAAAAAAACACACACACACAAGTACACAACATACTGAAGGATTCGAGTCAGCAAAGTGAAAGAGACCTTGATGTAAGAGGTTGTGTTAGTACTATGTGTCATCCCCAAATTAAGAAATAACACACATAGAAGAATTCTTAAATGGAGAGAAGAAGCTAAGGATTGATTGCTTCAAGAGAATAATGCACCCAAAAGTTAGGGAAGCAAAAATAATGTCGAAGAGAGGAAGAAGTATATACTTGGGATGAAGAAGATGCAAGTCTTTGATCCAATATACACAATTCTAAGTAGAAAGAGTGAAGAGAAAAGAGAATAGAATTTTAGAGGGGAATGCAAATTCCAAAAGAGATGACTCTATAGGTACTCTCTCCTAGGGAGGGCTGAAAAAATGCACCGTAGATCCGCAGACCTACAAAAGGTGAACAAAAATATTTGCTGGTCCTTGGAGCTACAGAGTTGAACAAAGTGCACCAGAGGCCCACAAAACAATGGTGGAAAAATCCCGTAGGATGCAAGCGCTTTAAAGGTCCTCAAAATTGCAAGGATGGTTCCCCAAGTAATCTCTCCCAAGGGTGAAAGGCTCCATAGAGTCTGATTGGTCCTTAAAGGTGCTCATTTTGGCAAGATTGATTGAAGAGTAGCTTCACAGACATACCTGCAAAGCAACATGTTAATCCACAGACTAAACATGTTAGGAAAGCTTGATGCAAAGGAGCTCTACAAGTTCTCAGTCCTATAGAGAAAGACTAATTAGAGAATCTTGTGGCTACTGCAAGCTACATTGTAGGGCAGTCACAAAAAAGATTGGTCTAGTTAGGATACCCCCAAGCTAGACACCATAGAATTCATTCGAGAGAAAATATTTCAAAGGGGTTCCCTCAAGAACCCTTCAAGAGGAAAGGGTTCCACTCAAGAGACACTTCATTTGAAAGACATAGAGAAGAGAGGGAGTCCTTAAGAAGGACACACATATCCAAAACATGTTATCACTACCCCTAACATACAAGGGAGGAGAACAATGCAAGATACTATAAAACATATAGGATAGAGGTAGACCTCGACATCACTTGTCATTTGAAGAAGAGATAGGTGCGTCAACGAATAGATGATTGATGGAACCTAAATGAAGAAGTTTTATTTTATCCTTCAAGGCCTTAAATTCACTAGTGGAATGGTCAGGCACTCAATGGTATGCATAGAAAGAATGTTTCACTTGATCATGTTTATGAAATTTATTTTGTGTAGGAGGAGGAAGAGTAATCAAGTGGTCTTTTAGAAACCTCAAAAAAATATGCTCTTGTTTAAGTAAAGAATAAGGATCAGGAAGCAAACCTTTCTCTTGTGGAGAAAAGCTTGTTTTCTCACAAGAAGACATGAAGAAAACAAATAATGGAGGGTGAATCTTTTCAAGAGAATGAGGTTGAGTAGAAATAATGTTGACATTCAACCATGGTTTTTGTTTAGATTTTTCATTTGAGAAACCAAGTCCCAAATCACATTTATGAGGTACACATTCTATAGGGACCTGAATACCTTGTTCATTATGCCCACAACCTTTACGCCCATAACCATATTTAGATGCAAACGTGTTTGTAAATATTGAAAAGGAGGAGGATCTTCATAGAGAGCATTATTCCAGCAATGGGGATTATAGTCCTTTATGGTATCACCATCAACCTTCTTGAAAGGACTATCGATATTAGCCTCTTTAACAGAAGTGCGATCATCTTCCTTAGATGGGGAAGGATCAACATCAAGAACATTACAATTTGTGTTCACATTATCTTGTGATGCAGAAGAATAATCATATTTGATAGTAGGTTTGGATGATGTTATTGGAAGGCTTAAGTGGATTGGGTCAACTATATATTCTTCAATGAAGGATTTTGTAAATTCTAGAGAACCCCAATCATCACTAAGACGTGCATTCTCTTGAGAAGAAGGAGTAGACTTAGGATTTCTTGCTTCAGAAGGATCTTCTTCAGGGACATCTATCTCAAAACTATCCTTTATAGTAGGTACTATTGGAGTAAACATCAACACATTGGAAGACACTAAAGGGATAAGAGTAGGCACAACCGAAACATGACCAAGAACTACCATCTCACATAAGTGCATGGCCTCAGGGCCAACCTTGATAGTGACTACTCGATTATTACAAATGAACTTAATATATTTATGTAAGTTAGATGGGATTGCAACCATAGCATAAATCGATGGTCTACCAAAAATAATATTTTATTTTCTCTAACAGACAATTTATTATTTAATTAGTCATTAATCACTTAAGTCTAGATAAGATTTAATTTTCTCTAACATAAGTCTAGATAAGATCTGATTTTCTCTAACAAATAGTTTTATCTAAGTCAATCTTATCTTCTACATGCAACCCTCTATTAATTAAATAACTTTAATTATTTAATTTATTTATTCTTACCTTTATTCTTTCTTGATTAATTAATTAAATATTATTTATTTAATTACATCGATAAAATTAATCTATCCTCTCTCTAAAATTAAATTATAAATACAGATTTATTTAATTAAAGGGAGAAAAGGCTAAAGAATAATTAAATAATTAAATTAATTATTTAATTATAGTTGAAAGTGACATAGGAAATTAAATGAATAAACATTTATTTAATTTTAGAAAAAAATAGGTTTAATTAGTGACGTAATTAAATAAATAATATTTATTGAGAAATAAAGATGGGAATGAATGAATTAAATTATTAAAGTTATTTAATTAATAGATGACATACGACTTTAAAAAATAATTAAATATTTAACATTATTTAATTATGAGAAATGAAGATGTAAGAATTATGTAGAAGTTAATGGTCACAGGCCTACGATAATATTTCGTGTCTACAGTTTGCCCCTCTTTGATACAATGTTGTTTATCACATTGTGCCAAAGAAAATTTGTCAAGAATATGTCCCAGTGAAAGGGAGAATAATGAGGAGGTAGTGGTATTCCCCCTCAAGAGGATATGTGGGTTCGAAGAACACAAGTGTGCTCTTGACATGGATGAGAAGAAATGTTAGTGCAAAATAATCTAGATGTTAGTATTATAGATGGTTGTTAGAAGGATGTAGAATCTTCAATATTTTGCCAAATACATACCAAACCTTGCATTAAATCATCATTGGGTGGGAAATGACACAAATGGATAATAAATACCATGATATGAGATAGACCAAGGTGTACAAAGTCATCCAACTACTAAAACAAATAGTCACAGACAAGGAGTGTCGTGACTCATACTAAGGGAAAAATTGCCCCAGTCTTTTTGTCAAGACAAACCACAGACAACAATCAAAATAAAAAGACAAAGTTAGGATACATTATTGCTCCTATAAATCCTTCATGGGATATCCTTGAGAAAGCTAGTAACCTGACTTGAAAACCAAGTTTAAAAGACAGTCGACAAACAAAAGTCAAAGAAAAATAGTCCTAAAACATCCTTGCTTCTCTAAATCCTTCATGGAACATCCTCGAGAAAGCTAGTAATCAGACTCAAAGACAAAGGCAAATAAAACGATAAGACAAAACAAGCCATAAAGTCAATAGCTAGTAAGAATATTTGCCAAAATTTGATCTGTTGTTGTTTGTTTGATAAGATGATTATTGGATAAAGCTTGATTTTAGGGATGACACATACCGTATAAGATGTTAAGTCTGGTTTCGATGTTGTGACTATCTGTGTAAGGCATGGCGAAACCTGGTTTTAGAAAGATAGGTACTGTAGTGTTCTTTAATCAGCTTAATAACTAGGAACATAAATTGCTCTACTCAGGGATTGAACATCACAACTGGCAGTCATAACCCAATAAAGAACCTCATTTAATCATCAACCTAGGGATGTAAACTTGAAATGGGTTAGCACAATATATGCGCTAATCACCCTTCCAGACATACATGATTCCTAAAATGCTTCATACTGAAATTTAAATTACTGGAAACAACTTTACTGGATAACTTGCTTGGAAATAAAAACTTGAAAGATAAAACTACTCTGCGCCTAGTGGCTGCAGGAACAGTTGACAGCTCTGTTTTTCTGTCAACTGTAGGAACAACCACTTTAACTTCTATGAAAGAAAATACAGCTATTCTATCTTGTAGAATAAAAGTATGGACAGTTCCCTAAGTGGGCCCCCTTAGGTAATGCCGAAAGTAAGCAACAAATTAGGTAAAAAACTTCATAAGCTTTCTTGATTGGATGGAAACAAGTACATAGCACAAACTCTTGACTGAATTTCTGAAACTGAAAAATGTGTTATAGTACTAACTTGTTCCAGCCCATTCTCTAAAGGAGAAGGGGCTATTTATTGAAAACTGATTCTAACTACTAACCAACCTTTCCCTTATAAAACGGGAGGCATTTATTACATTTAACTAACTTAAGCAAGGGGATGAATGACAATGGAAGAACTAAGTCAAATTAGTTTAACAGCCTTAAAGCGCCATCATCCTGGATTCATGCAACTCCAAGATGCTTGGCCTAGATTTCTGGAACACTCTCCCTGCATGGCGGATGAGTTGAAACTGTCTCCTCATCTTTTGCTATTGAACCAGTCTTCATGGATTTGGTCTTCATTCTTCAAGTGGAAATTGAACTCCCTTCCTCCAATCGTGGTTCCTGCAAAATATCTCGCCATCTTTTCTTGAGGAAGAAGGTTAGCTCAACACATCCATCATTTAAGACAATCCATTACTTTTATTTGTTCATTCATTAAGTATTAAATTAAGGAAAACATTGTTTCAGATATGGCTATAGGAAGTTTTGGTAGTAGAAGCTACAGGAAGGTTTTATGATCACAAAAGCCATAAAGTATTTATCAGACTAATAAAATATTAAAGATAATAATCATGGGACTTTTTATCAGAATATACTCATCATATTTAAGTCATAAAAAGGTTTATGTCTTGTCCCATAATCCAACTGAATGTTTGTTTTAGCATAATAAAAATAGAAAAGTATTTATAAAAGCATGATCAAAATGCGCCAAAAACTTGGCTCATCACTCCCCTCAACCAACTACTTGCTGGACCCTTCAGCAAGTCTAGCATTCCTTCTTCTGGCAAAATATCTCAGATCTGCACTCAGTTGTTGCCCACATTCGCCATTCTGAAAACTCCAGAAGTGAGCTCTCATTGCCTCCAGCCTTTGCCATCTATTATCTTTAGAACTTCTATTATAAGTGTTGTTGTCCCCTTGTATAGCCAATAATGGCCATAGAAGAATAGGCAGCTGCATAACCAATGGCAACCAATTCTCCCTCTTTGTTCTGGCATTCCTCATGTACCTCTCTACCCTTCTGGTTGCTACATACAAGGTGTTGGGAGTATGTGGTTCTGCTTTCTTCAATTGAAATGAAAGATGCTCCCATCTGTTCTGAATGTGTAGGGTTGCAACATTGAAATCATTGTTTATGATTTGGGAATATTGAGAAAATACCTCTTGTCTTCGAGGCTCAATCAGAGGCCTGGCTCTTTCATCCCTCCACAATTTCTTCCAGTCAAAGTAAATACCCATTCCATTTCTAGATTCATTTCTCACAGACAATGGCGTATTTACTATATCATGCATATGGCTATTAAATCGTTCCCCTCAGCTGATTTCATTGGTGATCCAGGAGATTAAAGCGTTGATATGAATATCACCGACATAACATAAATGATTCCATTCTTTATCCTGGGATACAACCAAATTGTGCAGATAAAACTCACACAGGAGGTTCTTGATATGCAAAGGTGAGTCCCTGTATGCTTCATAAAACTCCTCAGTGGTGTTTAAAGAAGGATTCATACCTTTCCAGATTCTAATTAGCTGGAAGTTCAAATACAGCTCCTGGAGATACATTGTGTAGATAGGTGAGGGTGCTCGACATTGCATTAGCTGTGGAACAAGCTCTACTACTTGGTTGAGAGTGTCATTCAAGTTAGCAATTTTTAGATTCTTGTTCTGGATTATCCTTTGTGGTCTCTCAATTTCCAGTGCAGAAACAATCTGTTATTGCTGAAGCTCTTCGAAGCATGCCATTCTTGCAGCAAAGTTTGTGACATGGAGTGGTGGTATATGATTATAGCATACTGCAGGTGTCTCCTAGACTTGTTCAAGTACATCCTCCTTTTCTTGTTCTTCTTCTTCTCCAATTACTTCTGCATTATGTGATTCTTCAGGGTTATCCTGTCCCAAATCACCATCCTGTTGCTGACCTTCATGTAGCTGCTCTTCTTCGGGTGGAAACACAACCGGTTCTTCCTTCTTCTTATCACATTCCATACCTTCCTGTAGCTATTCTGCAATGGCAGCCAACTCATCCAGGCCAGCCCCTTTGGGTGTACTCACAACCTCCTCAATAACAGGTTCCTCATTTGTCAGTTCAGGACTGGAAGGATCTGAAGGTGGTGTGGCAGGAGTAGTATTACATGATTGGCGGGCCGCCTGGTTTTGGAGACTAGAGCTCCTTCTTATGGAAGGAGGAACTATTTTATGCCTTTTGGAAGGCGTTGCTGCAGGAACAGAGAAGTCTCCCTTTGGCTTCCTTTTTATAGGCTCAGGGGTTGCTACAACAGGTGACTTTCCTTTCCTATTCTTGGGAGATGGCTCAAGAATTTTGTTAGAACCTTGTGTTGGTGGCTTGGGAGTTCTTTCAGAAAGAGGAACATCATCCTATGAGTCAGATGATTCCTGAGGAGGGAACCTAGCAGTAGGGGTCTGGCCTACGGACTGGGAGGTGTGTTGCTTAAAGGTAAGAGGTTCACCCCTAGGTCCTACATTTTGAATTTGAGGGTTGAATTGGATAGTGAATTCCTCCCAGATCATCCCTGATGCGTCATGAACGGATTTTTCAACAAGCAACTTAATAAGACAATGGTGAGATACAAAGTTAACCCTACCCTTCCTAAATTCAGTAGCACTGTTGGATAGCAAGTTATAAAGGAAGTCGGGAACATTCATCAATAGTCCATGGAATAAATGAGACAATTGAAATGATGAGAATGTAGGACTGAAAACCTACCTTCACAGGTTATGTATTTGATGATGTACCTTGCTCGTGACACCCAATCCTGTGGCAGACTCATTCTTTGTGCACCTTGCTTATCCACCCACTGAGGAGGATCATTTAGCCGAGTGAACTCAGCCCTGGTGCTTCTTGCATCTCTTCCTTTGGGAAATGGTTCTCCGACCTTAGGTAATCCCGTAATCTCAACAATTCTGTCAATTGACGCATTGACTATTATGCCCTTAAATTTTTCTTTCCCATCCTGAAATGTCCTCGTAAATTCCTCTGCCATGTCTGTATTGAAAGTCCCGAGCTTCAGGAAGTAATTGAGCCACCCATATTGTCTGAACAGTGGCACATGCAACACGTCCTGAAATAGGATTGTATGGTCTGTAGGTTCTTGCTGAATCGGCTGACCTCCCATTTCCTTGGCTTTTCCTCAGTTGGTTTTTTTTCAACTGAACTCCCTGTAGCCCAACTATTGAATCTTTTGCAATTCTTCAGTACTTTGTCCTTCTCCTCAACCAAAACTTTTGAACTACTTTTCAAAAGTGATAGAAAAATAGGGAAAACAATATAATCATGCAATCTTTTGGAGGGAGAGAGTAATCATGGATAATTGGAATACATTCAGGTTCATTATTACACGAAGGAAGGACTATTTGATTATTAATTATAGTTTCCAAATATTGGGAGTTCGTGACAACAGATGAGACAAGCTTTTGGCGACGATGTGGTGGAAGTTAAGACATAAAGAAGTGTGCTCAATCGTGTGAACGGGCCGAAGGAAATGGCAACCATATAGGAAATTTGTTTGCAAAAATTAATACTAAATTAAATGCAATAAATAAAGTAACTTAAACTATCTTAAAGTGAAGTGGAGCGTACCTGGAGAGAATTATCGTAATTATCTGATGTGACCTCCTTCTTCATTGCAATAAGTGACATGGAGAAACGTGGTTGATATGGGAATGATAGGTGGATGATGTGGAAGAAAGGGAGTGAGTATGGATTGTGGATGACCTGAATGAATGGAATGGGGATCTTAATAGATAACCCCTTTATTATGATTTTATATGCAGTTTATGCATGGCTTGGGAAATTGAGCCTAGACTCAATTCCTTTGGCTGCAGGATCACTGCTGTCCTGCTCAATTTCGAACTGTTTCAGAAATGTTTCCTTGTCAATGGGTTTCAAATAGAGCTTTAGGCGATGCCCATTAACTAATAGCTTGAATCAAACCTCATCAATGGTCCTTAATTAAACAACACCATTGGTGAATACCTCTTCTATCTCATATGGACCCAACCATCTAGTTTTGCAGTTTTCCTGGATTGTTCTTATACTGTGAGTCATAAAGCAGAGCCCAATCTCCTACTTTGAATTTCTTTTCCTTGATGTATTTATCATGCCACCTTATTCGCTGGTTTTGTATCATCGCAGTGTGTTGCAGGGCATTCTTTCAGAGCTCATCCAGTGCATTGAGCTGCATGACTCTATCCCTTTGTGCATTTGTTAAATCCATGTCCATCTCTAATACTGTTCTTAGAGTCTTATTTTTGAATTCAATTGGCATCACAGCTGTTTTACCATACACCATTTCAAAAGGTGTACATCCTGTAGCAGTCTTCCAGGTAGTTCGGTAGGCCCATATAGCTTCTGGTAACCTTGTGGCCCAGTCCTTTCTATGCAAATCTATAGTTTTAGTCAGAATGGCCTCTATGTCCCTGTTGGTGACTTCAACCTGGCCATTATCCTGGGGATGATAAGGAGTTGATTTCCTGTGACGTATATTGTATTCATTTACTAAGGCTATGATAAGTGTAGAAGTGAATTGTGCTCCTTGATCTGTCACTATTTCCGTAGGGACACCAAACCTGGTGAATATTTCCTCATACAGGAATTCGGCCACTTTATTATCCCTAGCATGCTTCATAGGTTTAGCTTCTACCCATTTTGTCACATAATCTATGCATACAAGGATGTAGGACTTACCATTGGAAGATGGATCAATTGGTCCTACAAAATCCAGTCCCCATTTGTCGAAGGATGCAACAACAACTTGTGGAAATAGAGGCATCTCATTAGAGTGAGTTGGTTTTCCCATCCTTTGACATTTGTCACATCTCCTAGTATATTTGGCTACATCTCTATGTAGAGTTGGCCAATAGTAACCAGTATTTAAAATTTTCATTGCTGTTCTTTTGGCAACAAAATGTCCACCACATGGCTCATCATGGCTTGCATGCAATATATCATGAGTGTCTTCCTCTTGTACACATCTCCTCATAGCTTGATCTGGCCTTGTATAAAACATGCAATCTGCAATCCAAGAAAAGTTAAAAATTTTCTCTACCAATAATCTCTTTTCCTTAGGAGAGAATTGAGGAGGAGTTCTTCTTGCAGCCAGATAATTTGCTATATCGGCATACCATGGGTGAATAACCTTGATTGCAAACAGGTGCTCATTAGGAAAGGAGTCTTCAATAAGTGCAGAGTCATCTTGCCTTTGAATTCTAGAAAGGAAATCAACAACCACAATTGTAATGTCAAATTCCTGCATCAACAACAACCATCTTGCCAGTCTCCCGGTTGTTGAGATTTTGTTCATGAGATACCGGATTGATGCATGATCAGTGTGGACAAATATCTGATAACCTGTGATGTAATGCCTGAATTTATTGAGGGCATAGATGATTGCTAACATCTCTTTTTCTGTAATAGTGTAGTTTAGCTCAGCTCCTTGCAGATTTTTGCTTATGAAGTAGAGTGCATGTTCTGTTGAACCACCCTTCTGTCCTAACACAGTTCCAATGGCATAATCTGATGCATCTGCATGAATATGAAATGGAAGTGACCAATCAGGTCCTTTCAAAATAGGTGCCTATGTAAGGGCAACTTTTAAATCAAGGAATGCTCTTTCACATTCTTCGGTCCAAGAAAATTATGCATCCTTCTTCAACAAACTATATAAAGGGCCTGTTGTTTGGTTGAAGTCCTTGATGAATCTTCTATAGTATCCAGCATAACCTAGAAAGCTTCTTAATTCTTTCTGCTTAGTAGGAAAGGGTAGATTAGAGATGACCTCAATCTTAGCAGGATCAACCTGTATTCCTACAGCAGAAATATAATGACCAAACACTATTCCCTCCTGCATCATCATGAAGCACTTTTGACTATTCAATGATAGATTATGATCTTCACATCTCTGCATTACTTTCTTCGAGTTGGCCTGAGCTTCTTCAAATGTTGCACCATAAACAGTAAAGTCATCCATGTATATTTCCATGCAATCATATGAGATGTCTGAGAAGATACTTATGACTGCCCTCTGGAAAGTTGCACGTGCGTTACAGAGACCAAAAGGAAAAATTGAGTAGGAAAACGCTCCCCAAAGGCATGTGAAAGTAGTCTTTTCTTGATCCTCAGGATCAATCTTAATTTGATTGTACCTGTTGAAACCATCCAAGAATGAGAAGTACTTTTTTCCAACTAAATTATCTAGAACTTGATCAATGAATGGAAGACGAAAGTAATATTTCTTTGTTGCCAAATTAAGCTGTCTATAATCTACACATACTCTCCATTTCCCTCATTTCTTAAGAACAATAACCAATGGGGAAACCCACTGACTATCCGAGATTGGGTAGATAAAGCCAACTGTTAACATTTTCTGCAATTCTTCCCTAACAATCTCTCTCAAGGCTGGATTGATTCTTCTTTGAGGCTGCCTGATAGGTTTGAACTCACTGTTAATGAATATGTGATGTGTGCAGAGTTTTGGGTCTAAACCCTTCATGTCACTATATTCCCAAGCAAAAGCTGACTTATGACTGGTAAGCATTTTGACCATAGATTCTTGTTGCTCTTTGGTGAGGTTTTTATTGATACTCAAGGTTTTTCCTGAGGCTACTTCAACTTGAGAGGTTAAATCAACCATAGATACCTTAGGCAGAAATGACATTTCTACCTCGTGGGGTAGCAAGGTGTGTAAGCAGTCAGTTGCTATAGGATAATGGGCTGATGTAGATGGAGGAAGAATGGTTTGCAAGGAGCATGGATTTTTTTCACAATGAAAGTATTCGGTACCATAGTTATTCAGTAGGATATTGGACAATATATCTTCTTCTTGTTGTTGTGCAACAAAAGGCTCTCTGGTAATCATCATTAAATTGGCCATAGAATTCACTTCCTCCTCTTCTCCCAAATCTGGCCAAATAGCCTCTCCAGACTCAAGTTGGGGCTGGGCTGGAGAATAGAGGGTAAGCTTCTTTGTGCTATACCCATCAGATATTGTCATGTTACCCGACCTACAACCAATGTAAGCATCAGTAGTAGCCAACCAAGGCCTTCCTATTATGACAGGGTATCCCCCCAATGATGCTTTTGGAGATAAAACCATAAAGTCAGCAAGATACTCCCAGGAATCCAAGGTGACTACCGGGTCTTCAACTACCCCATCAGGTTTGATAGTTGAGCTATCATCAAGCTACAATATTGTAGGTGTAGCCCTTAGGTCATAAATACTAAGTTTTACAACCAGGTCCTTTGTCATGACATTGATAGCTGCACCAAGATCCACTAAAGCATTTTTAATCTGCAATCCATTAATATTGATCTCTACCACAGGACTGCCTGGGTCTAAATATTTTGGGATGGTAAGCTTCCCTAGCATTAAATCAGAGAGTTGACCTATGACATGGACAGTTTGAGGGTCTTTCTTTTTCCTCCCCGATTTCTTCAAATATGCCTCCTTGATGGCTTTGCTATAGATAGGTACCTCTTTGATTGCTTGAAACAAGGGAATTTTCACACATATATGCTTTAGCTGGTTAAGGATGTCAAAGGTAGGTTCGTCTTGTTTTTTTAATTTCTCACCTTCCAACCTTTGTGGGAAAGGAGGGAACACTTTATCAGACGCCTTAGGTAATGTTGGAATCTGAATTGACTCATTTGGTTGGGCTTGGTCATTGGTATCTTCAGCTTGGCCAGTCTCCTTAGATGACAATTCTGAGATTATGGGAGGAGATGGTGTGGGTAGCACAGTTCCTAAACGTAAATTGATATTATTCAGGTTGAGAGCATAGGCAGGTTGATGATTAGGATCAGCAAAAGACTTGCTGTTGTTGCTACTGCTGGTTATTTGGATTTGGTGCTCCCTGAGCAAGTAGTTGGGTTGGATTTGGATTTTGACCTTGATTAGCTATAGGAGGTGGCATAATGGATTTTTGCTGCAGTTGCTATAGGAAACCAATGGATGGATTTGACCATTGCTGGCCTCCTCTCCATTGGTTAGACTGCTACCAATTCCCTTGCGGAGGCTGCCACTAATTTTGCTGTGGTGATTGCCAATTCCCTTGTGAGAATTGCCAATGGTTTTGCTGGGCATTTGGCCAAGGGTTATTCCACTGAGGTTGAGAGTATGGACCATATTTTGGAGGGTACTGGTTTTTCCATTGACTATTATATGAACCAAAATTTTGCAAAGGGTCCTGAGGCATACCTTGTCTTGGGGCCCATGGCCTGCACTGAGCAACAAAGAACACTTCCTCCTTTCCTTCAATGGTTTTGAACTCAGTAGGGAGATGTTGGACCTCCAAACTAGCCACTGCTTTGCATTGGCAGTCTTTCTTCCTTTGTCGGCAGTGGGGGCAATATTCAGCTAACATTGCCTCAGCTTCTTCTTTCTTCCTTTTAGCCTGCATCGTATCCAGTTGAGTGGCTACATCATTGATGATATCCTGCTTGAAGTTGGACAAGAGATTAGTAATCTCCACTTTAGATACTCCAGAGCCACTTCCTTTTATAGAAGAAGGTCTAAACCCCCTTCCCTTCTTTACAACTGCTCTGGAGTAATTGAGACATATTTTCTTGATATCATCCCAATTGCTTTGGGTGACATCGCCTCCTACCATGAGGTCAAGGGCCTCCATGCAAGTATCATTAACTCCTCTCAAGAAGAGAAGTTTTTGAGATTCCTCATTCAGCTCATGATGAGTATTCTTTTGCACACTAAACAAGAACCTTGACACATAATCCTCCAAGGTTTCATCCTCCTTTTGTGACATTTTGAAGATGCCATCTCCTCTCATATCATTTTCTCTATAATATTCTTTATATTTTCCCAAGAACAAAGTCTTCATTTCATCCCAAGTGTTAGCTACATTAGCTCCCAATCCCATGAACCATCTCAAGGCTGCCTCCTTTAGAGTAGAAGAAAAAAAATTCAGCTTGTGTGCTGAGGTTGTATAGTCATAGCTTCTGCAAAGGATGTCAAATTCAAACAAGAAGGTATGAGGGTCCTGAGTAATAATTCCATAGAACTTTGGCAGTACTAAGGCAGGGATGTTCTTGAGGTTATTATTGTCATGCAGGTTAGGGATTGGGAATGGAAAAATAGGATTTGCCATTCTTGGTTGTGTTCTTGGATTAGCTCCTAGTTGATGAACTATAAGAGCAAGAGAGTTAATTGATTTTGTCTCTTCGGATAGGCTAAAGCTTAGTTTAGAGGAAGAAGATGAGGTAACTAGGTCCTGACCAGCATCCAGCTATGGGGCGTCTTGGAATAGGTTTGGTTCAATTTCTTCAATATCTATGCTTCCAGGAAGGAATCTTCCAAATTGATCTCTTCTTCTATGCATACAACAAAAGTGAACTAACTTATGGAGATGCTGGAATGCAGAATTCTAAACTAAAAATACTAAGAATGAAATCTTAAATTATTTTCTAGGATGCCTGTAATAGGTCCTTAGTTTGACACCATCCCCGACAACGGTGCCAAAAATGTAGTGTTCTTTAATCAGCTTAATAACTAGGAACATAAATTGCTCTACTCAGGGATTGAACATCACAACTGGCAGTCATAACCCAATAAAGAACCTCATTTAATCATCAACCCAGGGATGTAAACTTGAAATGGGTCAGCACAATATATGCACTAATCACCCTTCCAGACATACATGATTCCTAAAATGCTTCATACTGAAATTTAAATTACTGGAAACAACTTTACTAGATAACTTACTTGGAAATGAAAACTTGAAAGATAAAACTACTCTACGCCTAGTGGTTGCAGGAACAGTTGATAGCTCTGTTTTTCTATCAACTGCAGGAACAGTCACTTTAACTTCTATGAAAGAAAATACAGCTATTCTATCTTGCAGAATAAAAGTATGGACAGTTCCCTAAATGGGCCCCCTTAGGTAATGCCAAAAGTAAGCAACAAATTAGGTAAAAAACTTCATAAGCTTTATTGATTGGATGGAAACAAGTACATAGCACAAACTCTTGACTGAATTTCTAAAACTGAAAAATGTGTTACAGTACTAACTTCTTCCAGCCCATTCTTTGAAGGAGAAGGGTCTATTTATTGAAAACTGATTCTAACTACTAACCAACCTTTCCCTTATAAAATGGGAGGCATTTATTACATTTAACTAACTTAAGCAAGGGGATGAATGACAATGGAAGAACTAAGTCAAATCGGTTTACAATCTTAAAGCGCTATCATCCTGGATTCATGCAACTCCAAGACGCCTGACCTAGATTTTTGGAACACTCTCCCTATATGGCGGATGAGTTGAAATTGTCTCCTCATCTTTTGTTGTTGAACCAGTCTTCATTCTTCAAGTGGAAATTGAATTCCCTTCCTCCAATCGTGGTTCCTGCAAAATATCTCGCCATCTTTTCCTAAGGAAGAAGGTTAGCTCAACACGTTCATCATTTAAGACAATCCATTACTTTTATTTATTCATTCATTAAGTATTAAATTAAGGCAAACATTGTTTCAGATATGGCTGCAGGAAGTTTTGGTAGTAGAGGCTGCAGGAAGGTTTTATGATCACAAAAGCCACAAAGTATTTATCAGACTAATAAAACATTAAAGATAATAATCATGGGACTTTTTATCAAAATATACTCATCATATTTAAGTCATAAAAAAGTTTATGTCTTATCCCATAATCAGACTGAATGTTTGTTTTAGCTTAATAAAAACATAAAAGTATTTATAAAAGCATGATCAAAATGCGCCAAAAACTTGGCTCATGAGGTACCATATATGATGTTGAGTCAGATGCCATTGATATGACAAGTTGTATAAGGCTATAATGATTGTTTGCCTAAATAATGTTTTTTGTCAAGAAGGACACATCTTGTAGAAGACATAAGTTGATTGTTTTGGCAATTTGTTTGGTTTGACTTAATGACATTGTTGACTTGTTTGTCTTGTTGATGTGTGACTTCTCTTGGTGTTTCGAATGTTGTTTGTGTGTGATGATAGTCTATGATTTATGTTGACTGACACAATGTACCCTAAAGGACTGACCTAGTGCAGCCTTGGGGGATCATCGATTGATGGCCTTGTCTACGTTATACACGCAAAGACCTCATAGTTCAACTAGACTTCGACTGACAAAACTGACTAAAAAATATTTACTTAACTTGATGATATCTAACGTGTGTGATAGTGAATGTGATAAACCCTGATGGACTAACCTAGTGCGACCTTGGGAGCTCATCGATTGATGGCCTTGCCTATGTTATACACTCAAAGACCTCGTAGTTTGACATGACCAACGATGTTGATGTACAAAGAATGAGTCATGATATTATGTGTGTGATACATGACAAACCTAAAAGGACTGTCTTAATGCCTCAGGGGCGCATCAAGTAATGGCCTTGCCTACGTCTAGTCGTAGAGGCAACGCAGTTCAACTATGTCTACAATTGACTTACACAATTGACTCTGACTCTGTTTGGATTTTTGACATGTTTTGTGATTTTTGTCTTTTTTTCAAGACATTTTATGATGTTATTGGATTTTTTTCAAGACATTTTGTGATGTTTTTGGATTTTTGAGGATTGTGACAAATGCATGTGAATAATGCCTATAAGCAAGCGAGAAAGCATGCACAAGAATCCAAGGACTAACATGATCTTGCCCCTAGTCAAGCTGAATACCAATTGACAAGTGATGATGATGACAACGTTGTTTAACGTGGGAAGGACACATCCCGAAACAACATGAGAATGACGATAATGTGACTAAAGGAGCAAGGTTTACAACAAGGCTAGAAATAAGGCCAAGGAATGTTTTGGATGATGTACTAGATTGCATAGCAAGATTGTATGGATTGGGCATGTTGCATTTTGAATGACTTGGTTAGGATTAGATGGGATGATGGAAGGATGTTGGATTAAAGTCCTTAGATAGTTAACAAGGGAAAACCAAGGCATGTGATAGGTATAAAAGGATCTAATGGATTGATTTTTGGTAAAAGATAGGAGACATGAGGATTATTGGTTGGGAGAATTATCATTTGGTCTCCAAGGATAATGTCGCAAAGGGATAATGAAGCTATGAAGTTAATGAAATGATGTTTCATGGATAGTGTATGACCAAAGGATAGTCATGTCAAAATTTTTCCCAAAGCATGGCTTATATTTGTACCCAGTCCTTAGCAAGATCAAAGGAGGTGGACAAATGGAATAGGAATGATATGGATTAAATGGATAGATGGAAATGTCATAAGGAAGGCATGGGAGATGAGACAACTTGCCCCCAAGTGTAATTGTCCACATAGATAATTGATTCTACACATGATGCCTGTTTTCCAGGTTTTCATCATGGTACTTATGTAGAGCACCATAAAATGGTTTTCACTATTAGATGAATTTTTTTTCTCTTTACTATTTTCTTGATTTTTTTTGTTGTTGTTACCAAGACGCTTGTTTGCCAGGTTTTCATCAAGGTAACGATTTTTTTAAAAATATTTTCTAGATGGCCTTGATACTTTAGATGATCACTGATTGTGCTAATTCCATTGATGGTGCTGATGTAGAGACTGGAGCCATGATATGCCAATAATGACCTTTATGAAGTAGTTACTTTGTTAGGATCATAGTGCTTGCATACAACTGATTGATGTCATTGTGATCCTTGTTGATACTAGAGTTGGCCTTTTCAGAATACACACATCGTGATAGAGTGCCATGAGAGTCCTTACAATAAAGAGTTGCTGCCAAGATGCGATGGATTTGTGGCATGGGATTTTTGGAATTTAGGCAAGATGTTGGATTATGATGGATGATGGTAGATGTGGGGGGATTGTTCAGATGTTAAATGAATCACTTTTTATTTTCCAAACTTGGGATGTTGGATGGTGGAATTTGGAATTTTGATTAGGATAGCGTTTGGAACCAACACTTTTATATGCCTTGCTTGATGACCATTTTGAAGGAGGTGGACATTTATTATATGTGGGAGTCCTCTTTTCTTGTGGCTCCTCATTTTGATTGACTTTTACTTTTGAACTATTTTCTTTGCTTGATCAATTTTTCTTTGGGATCCATTTTAACTTCATTTGTCCACTTGGATTTTTTATTGATTCAATGGCCTTTGACATTTGATTTTGAACTTTGGATTTGTAATATTTTTCTTTTTGTTGGTCCCAATAGGTAGATTTAATGAATCAAGAATGATGGTTTGTGGTGTGGATGGAAGGAGTGTTGGCAGCAATCTTATGGTAAGAACTACTCATGGCCCCCATTTTAATGTTTGTATTAGATAAATTTTCCCCCAATATTGAGGAGGTACCACTAATATCATTAGATTCTCTAACTGATGAATATACAAGACCCTGATGTCTAGGATTTTTGTCAAACTGTATTGGTTCTTGAATTCCTTGCTTGTGTAGGCCTAGTCCTTTTCCTTGATACTACATGTTCTGACAAATTCTGTTTGCGATGGGGCTTTTTTTTTTTGAAAACAAGATGCTAACCCATCATTGTGTATGTAGACACTATTACTTGGAATCTTCTCTTTTGCAAGAAATCTTGCTCTGACAAAGATAGATGATCCTATCTGATAAGATGTCGTAGCTTCATTGACATGTTGAATATATTTCTGATTAACATCTTTGGTCTGATTTTGTGAAACATTAGATTCTGATGGTTCTTCAAAAGATATCGATGCTTCCAAGTCGATGTAGAAACTGTCTTTATGGTCATTGTCATAGAGTCCAGTGAATTCAACTATAGCTTGATCATTTGCAAATATGTCTAGAGTAGGAAACTCTTGCTCTAAAGGAAGATCATCTATGTGTCCCATGGAGGCAAGTGTCTCATTGTGGAAAGTGTCAATAGTCGAAGCTTGGATAGGATCATTAAGTGTTTGGTCTTGAATGGTATAGAGTTTGAGGAGTGGATCATTTTGGAATTATTGCTCAAGGATAGTGTCTTGGTCAAATATGGGGTTGTCTTGGATGACAGGATTAGCAATGGGATCTTGACTAAGGATAGGTTCATCCTAGATAACATGGTTGTGAATGGAATTTTGACCAAGGATGGGTGTATTTTGTATGTCATGATTGTTGAGGAGGACTTCTTGAATGGACTTAAGGATGGGGTCATGGGATGGACAAATTTGATCTTGACATGAAGGGGTAGTTATGGTGTCATGCTTTGGATTTTCCTCTTGACATGTATCCTCAAGTGTGCGTAAGAAGATGTGACTTTGGAGACCATGACTAGATGTGTTTTCATGACAAAAGTTATGTTGGGATGGAGTTTCCTGGAATGGATTAGTGTATGAAGGACTAGGATAGGACATGGAGACTTGGACTAGGTTGAGGGATGATGGACTAGGATAGGACATGAATGCATGACAAGGATAGGATGTGGATGGAGGACTAGGCTATGATGTGGATGGTTGGTTTCCCTTGTAAAAGTTAGGATAAGGGTGAGTAATGGAAGCTTGTTGCATACAAGTGTCATGGATTGTGCTAAAGGATTCATGATAGGGAGGGGGAATGGATAGAGGACTAGGAATTATAGGTTTTTGGTAAGAGGGATGGATGGATGGAGGACTATGGGTTGTAAATTTGGAATTGGATTGGAGGTATAGCGTTTTGAAGTCCCTAGCTAGTTGGGATTGACCATTACTAAGAAATTGGCATTCAATTCAACTAGCAAGCATATCAAAGTGGCTTAAAGACATGATGGTGGATAGAATGTAATATTTGATGAATCCATATGAATATGGGCTATCAATGCATTAGCATCTGTTGGCCTAGTAGAAGAAGGTGAGAGGATCTTTTGTAAGGCTTCCTGAAGCATACCTTGATAAACTGGCATAGACTGAAGCAAGTCCCATAGTGAGATCTTAGCTGAAGTAACATGAAGTTGCTCAACAAGATCGTAATCACTAGGTGCTTTATATATAGATTTAGGTGTTGAATTAAGAGTTGGTTGAGAAGGTGGTAAATAAGTAGGTTGATCAAAATTTTATTTATTCCTTCTAGTATTATAAGTATGGGCTATTGCTCTATAAGAGGAAGCCTTAGAAAGATAAGGAGAATCACTATCAAATGAAACACCATGAATAGAAAAATCATTTTAGGAGAAGGAATAGCCAAAGTTAGATAAATAACAAGTCTCTTAGGCCTTTAAGGGGTGACAAAGACATAAATTATATTTACAAATTTATTATAACTTGTAGAAGAATCATTTGAGGAAATACACTCAACATCTATCCTTGGAGTGTCTGATGTGAGGGGAGCTTCATTATTCACTAAGGCATCATCTCTAGAAGAGAGTGCATTGGAATAAGGAAGAGATTCATCATTCACTAATATATCATCTCTAGAAGAGAGTGCATTGGAATGAAGAGATTCATCATTCACTAATGCATCATTTCCAGAAGAGAGTGGATTGGAATGAAGAGAAAATAGAGTAATGTTAAGAAAGGTATCAATGATTTCATCTTCTTGCAACAAGATATCCTTCAAAGCAAGAGGAATCTCATGAGAACAATCAAAGATACAAAGTGACATGGGCAAAGCCAAGTCACTATCACATGCTTAAAATTGAACATCATTAACATTTTGAATATAATTAGATACTAAACTCATAAGAGGATATTAAACTCATTTTTGATATAGGAAATTAAATATGATAAATAATAAATAAACAATTCGGTTGATCCAAAGTAGTCTAGGAGTGACACAACTGAGAAAAAACTGAAAATCCAATTTTTTAGATTTTTTGATATTTTCTAGGTTCTAGTGATTTGCATTCTCAGAGGGCTTCAGAGTAGAATTTGGGTTCAAAAATTGCATCGGTCCCTAAAATTCAATTGCCAAAGGAATAGTATTTTAGGGATTGAATTAGTCCTCTTGGAGACCTTTCCAATGGTGCAAACGGTTCTTAATTTTGAGCAACGAGTAAAATGTTATGATGCCACCAAGTTTGGCTAAATAAATTCTTAGTTTTTTGAAAAAAAAAAAAATGATTTCACGTTAGGTTCACCAAAATGTAGAGAAAGGGGATTCACTACTCATGAGTCTCTTTATTCTCAAGAGAATCCCAAGGGGCAAATTTCCCTAAACTACCTCAAGGAACAAAGTGAGAGTTTTACAATCAAAGTAAGTAGGTCACAACGATTTTTTGGATAGACTAGCAAGCTTTCGACCAAAGGACATCAGTGCGGCACATGGACAATAGTGTGACACCCTGGAGTCCTAAAGGCATGCTGGTATCTTGTACGGACAAAAAATAGAGAATTTCGTAGAAAACAACAAAGTGTCTACTTCTACTCTAACTGCTAAGAAATCTTGGAGCATGAGAAAGTGACATAATATAACATAGTTGAAATAAAATAAAGTAGATGATACGGCTAAAGAGCATGGAGAAGGAAATGCTCACAACAACACAAGTAATGAAGCCTCTAGCTAGTAGATATCTTCAATACCCGCATGTGTAAGATCGTGAGAAAATGTTGGGGTTGTATAGGGGTTTGCCTCAGTTGAACCCCCGTTTTGGTGTTCCCACCTCCACGGATAGCCAAATAGATGGAGAGAAATGGACAAAGTAAGCAAATACAAAGTGATAAAAGAAATCCCTGCTCAAGGAGGAGAATTTCTATCACAAGATAGGGATGCAATGGATAGGGGATGTAAGAAATCCCAGGATGCTTGTAAGCACAAGGTAAGAGAGATATCAACTGTAAGGTTTAAGGAAGCCAAAGAGGGAGAGCAAGATAGCTACAAGAGCCAAGACTGTTGTAGAGGGTATTGGAAGAGCTTGAGATTCCTTGAAGCTATTGTAACAAGCAAGTGATATATGCAAGCAAGAGAGTAAAGAAGGAAAAGAGAGAAGCCAAGAACCTAGAGAGAAGCTCCAGTGAGAAAAATGAATTAAAAGAATGGATTTAAAAGAGAGAATAGGAGGGAAAATAAGCTTTTTGAGCCATTACAAGGCATCCTAGGCCATTACCACTCACAAAAGGAGTTGAAAAGTGGAAAACATGCTTAGAAATGACCGTTTGAACGTTAAAATGTCATGGAGCGTTAGTGAAACATGTATATGTCCACGTGGCACACTAGTGTCCAAACACATCACGCTACAAAATGATGATAATGTGAAAAGCATAAGGTTTAACGCAAAGCTGACATGTGAAGGTAGCTACTGAAAAGGGGTTCTGAGCATCTTGAGAGGGAAAAAGCCTAATGCAAGGGATAAAATGATCCTACACAAGTTCTAAGGGGGTGGACACTAAAGCAGATACAAGAATGTATGTGAAATTGCAAGGGGTGCGATTGTACAACATTATAAAATCACCAATATGAAAAAGGCTCTAGAATTCCTTAAAAAATAGAAAAAAATAACTACAAAATTCATCAATGACTACCTTCTCTTAACTCCAAGAAAGTTTTCACAAAAAATGTAAAGGTGTGTCACATGAGTGAGTTCAAAAAAGATGCAGACAATGTTATAACTCCTTAGCAAGGTGTATAGGTGCTCCTATGCTAAATAATTCCACCCTTGGATGTGTTAATACATCCTAAATATAATAGAGGTAAAGAAGATTGACTGGGGGACTATCCTCAGTGATAATTTACATTATTATATACTTAATTTTTTGGAGAGTACTAGATTCTACATGACATCATATATAGTATACTTGTTGGCCTATTAGTTGATTTTTCTAGGACTAAGAATAGTTGCCTCACTCCAATTGGGAGAAACAAAATTTTACCATCATTATCCCTAGTTGGAGTTAAAGGGGAGCCAAAAGAACTATTGTATTGTTAATGATATACCTTTATTTTTCCAGAAAGGGATTGGAATTTTTTTAACAAAGAGGTTGTCTCTAGAGGAAACCATGAAATTGATAAACTAGGGAAATTTGTACATTCAATTCAAGATATTTTCCTACACCAAAATTGTTGGTTTCCACAAGGCACCCTACTAGATTCCTTGATATCCAAATAAAAAAACAATTATTAGAACTTTGTAGGCAAGTTGCAAAAATACAAAAGATGGTGGAAAGCAAACACAAATTTGGATATGTGTTCCCCATAAAGGTGGGGGTATACACTTTTTCCAGTATATAAAATGACAAAATAGTGGTGGAGATGACCCCATTTGCCATAGACCTCCAAATAACATAAGATCCAAATTTTATCGCATAGGGAAGATTAACCTATTGACAAGGGTGTACTTGAAGAATGAGTCTACCTTGGAAAATCATTGGGTCATTTTCCTTTATGAAAATGAGTTTAGAATCAAGGATCATTGTAGGTTAACTATTGAGATGATCAAATCTTGTGGGTTGGGAAAGCTACCCAAGAACATGAGTGAGGATGGAATGATTATGCATCCATCATATAATATTGATAATATTTGATCAAACAATTGTTTATGTAGATCGGTTTATCCTTGAGGAATAGAGCAAGAAAATTTATAAAAAAAATAATTGAGTGGATAGCGGGCTGGTGACACATGGACATTTTGAGACTTGTAAGATTTGGTGGAGCCCATGGTGACAACAAGGAAAGAAAAACATGTGAAAATATCTAATTGGTTGGACATTGACGTCAGCAATCTTGACATGTAAACAACAAATATTATCATTAATATTTATTATAAAATACTATATTTATTATAGTATATGAATGATTATTTTATGATATATTTATATAATGCTATATACTATTGTAGTGTAGGAAAATGTACCCCTCTACATTTTCACACTTGTTTGGGACCTCCCTACTAAAACTGGGCTTCTTTTTGCCTTATTTGGTCCTATTTTGCATCCACGAGCCTTATTTAATGCATCTTTCCGAGGATAATCCTGACACATATCTAACAACCAATCATAATTTAGTGATTTTGGATTGTGTGTCCTAGAATTAGTGGTGTGGGACTCATACGCCACTTTGGGCATATGGGTCCCACCTAGGTTTTGGGGCCTAATCCTGAGTTTGACATTAAACTTAACATTTATTGAAATTTGTGTCCCAAGCTTAGGCTACTGGGACTTATACGCCCCAACTGGCATATGAGTCCCACTTAGCTTTGACCTATTTTAAATTCAAATTATTGGCAGGATTTTATTCTCCTAGATTTGATGTCGGCTTGTAGTGTTGTAATTTCAGAAAAATTGGCATAAACAAGTATAAATACAAGGCTATTTCACATATTTTCTCCTAGCAAGTTTACAAGTCATCTAGCAATTTTCATGAGCAAGTGTGATCTAAGCATTCAAGCATTCTAGCAATTCAAGAGTTGATTATCAAGAATTTTGGAGCTATATTCAAGATTCAAGCATCATGTCAAAGTCATCATGCATCATGTTTGTTTTTTAGCTAACATTTGTGATGTAGGGTTTTATGATTTAAGCAAGCATTCAATCAAGGGTCAAGATCTACATTCATGCTAGCCATTTTATACAAGATTGTAGCCTTTGTTCCAAGGGTTTGGTGAGTTAAAACATTACATATTTGTTCATTCAACATTCGTTCATTCCATTTCATTTCAATGTTTGATTACCAAAACGGGGTTTGACCAAGGCAAACCCCTATCCACTAACAAAATAACATTTTTCCCTCTTTTTGATGTGTGATTTGCAGATTTAGATTGAAGATCCATTTAAGAGAAATATTGGAGAAAGTTGTCAAAGTTTTCACCTTTCTTGCAAGATTATGGAAAGTCATCTAGAGGTTGGAATTCAGAGTTTCACACTTAGAGATCAGAAAGGAGAGAAGCTACAGAAGATCATTAGAGGATATCAGAGTTTCAGATCATCCCTCATACTAGGACTAAATCTCCCCAACTGGCGTATGAGTCCCATTATACTAGTTTTTCAAACTTTTTTTTTGTAGATCTTGGTTTACTAGTTGCAAAATCTAATTTTGGCCCAAAACCCTAAACTATGACTAAATCACCCCAATTGGCATATGAGTCCTATTGTGCATTAAAATTCATAATTTCAGGATTGCAAACTTGTTTCAAGCATCTTCACTTTTCCAGGTTTGCTTCTATTCATTCTCAGTTTAATATTCAAATTTGAAGTTTCATTTCCTAGGTTTCATAGCTAGATTTGCATATCATTTACATTTCTTTCTTTCTAAGCCTTTGCTTAGTGGTGAACCCCCTTTTGTCTTTAATCACACCCAAGGAGACCTCCTAGTATCCCTTCCCTAAATTAGGTCACTTGGTTGAGGGATCTCTAGGGTTCCTTGAATGAACTAGAGTGAAATAGGCCCTTATCCCCTAGGTTCCATCTCCCAAAAGGTGGAACCCCTATTTCCTAGTGTTCAACTATATTCGCTACTAGTTAATAATAATAATAATAAAATAATAAGTAATAATTAATATTCTCAAACTATATTTCATGTTATTAATATAATAATAGATTTCTATTGATATGAGTTAAAATATATTACACTTATTATAATATATTGATAAATATTTTATAATATATGTGTATTATGGCATATTACTATATGCATTATCAATAATAGTTAATAATTAATTTATGTCATTTAATTATTATCGCCTACCCATATTAAAGGATCATATTGTATAGATAAATAATAGATACTTTTAATATTATTATTGTTAATACTATCAATAAATATTATATTCAATATTAGTTATTTATGTTTATGATCAAATTAATTATTGCCTAATACTGAATAATATATCATTTATTTTACCATACTAAATTTATATAATTATTCTAATTGTATTATTTATTGACTAATTATAATTTACTTATATTTAAACATTATGCAATAATATATTATTTTTTAGACATTCATATTATTTTTTATGTAATAATAATTAATCTTCATATAATATATTGAAATGTTCAACATTTCAGGGAGTCTATGCATAACACTCTCTCGAACTTCTCTCATGCCCCAAAATTAGAGTTGGTTTATGACACTTGTACACCTTCACATAACAAGTATTATAGTGCTACATAATTAATATTTTAATTATTATTTAATAATATTAATCAATAATTAGACAATTTAAATTATATTTAATATTAAATGACATCTTTGATAATTATTTGACTAATAATGTATGATTAATAATATATTACAATAAATATTAATATATCTATATAATAATATATACTATATTTACTACAAATAATAGTTAACAATGACTAATTGTTATTATATAATTATAATCATTATTTAATTTTGTCTAATATATTATCATTAATATCCATTATGAAATGTTATATTTAGCATAGTATATTAATCATTATTTTATAATAATCATTAATAGTTTCTAACCATTTTAGCCACCACTAACTATGGTTATCCTCTTTTATAATTAATAGTCATCTACTATAATCAATTGAAATAACCTTTACACACGTGTCAGCCTTGTGCATCGCCACAACAAAACAAAATAAAGCAACAAAAAATGCACACTAATTTATTGCTACAAATAAAACATATCTACATAGTACTATATAGGCGATACAATTTGATTCATTGATTTGATCATTTCCACACTCTTTAACCATCTGTACCTCGAGCCAATGTCCACTTGCCTTTTTTGATTTGATGTATATTTACTATGGACTTATACGCAAGCATACAAATTCTGACATATGTTGATAACCAATAATCTAAATACATTTACACTAAAACTCTACATAATCAAACCACTCAATTTTCTCTTCCAACTCATCACTATGTATGTTATGTCGAAACTATATCCTTCAACAATAAATACAATAAAGCAAAGACTCTTATTATAAATTGTAATATGTCATTGTATTTGCATAGATTTCTTCAAGTTTGCATTCACAAGTTTTGAGCATGTAATCCATGGACCTTCCAGAAGAACTGATTTGCTTTCATATTTTCACAAGGCTTACTCTCAAAAAAGTAATTCGGTTCTCTTTTGTTTCTTGCAAATGCCAGGTTGCAGCAACAAAATCACTAAAGAGTATAAAATGATATGCCTCCAATTTACTATATAGTAAAGATATCAAACTATTGCAACACTCTCCACAACTGCAAGAATTGTCCATAGATTTTCCATTCGCGCCCTCTACACAAGTAAGTAGCTTCTTTTTTTCCACATTCACTTATGTTTATTTCCACTTTTTTCCTTCCACTGACTACAATTTTGGAAATAGACAATGGAATTACCGAACTTGGGCATCAAATTATGGAACTTGAAAAAGTTGATACTAGAAAACAATGTTGTGAATGAGAGGTTTGAAGATAGTATTCTATTACTGCTCTGCATCCTCAAAAACACCCCTTTTATGAAAATAGTTTAAGTCTATCTACACAATCAAGTACAAGAAAGTCTCTATTATACAAATCTCTAGTTCCTAAACAGTTTTCTAGATTTGCACTAGTCCAACTCTCAAGCCTTCTCTAGCTTATTCAGCCAACAATCGCCCAATTATCAGGGTTGCTGAAACTATAAAGTATAGCTTCTGGACAAAGCGGTTTGCAAACAATGTTTTCTTTCTGTCTAACAGTTTATAGCAAAAACCATATTTCTATTTTGGGATCTTATTAGAATTATAGGAAATATTATTGCATACTTTTCCAAAAGTGCATTTTCCATTCTTTCCAAGCAATGAAGATCACATCACTTTTTTCTATTAATATAATCAAGGTTCATTGACAGTTAAATTTGTGCTTGGTGCTAAATCAAAGTGCATTGCAATAACAAAAATGGAAACCTACATTCTCTACAATTACTATCAACACAACTAGAATTCATTGAAACCTTTAACTGTAATGCCTATAAAACAATACGCTATAGTAATTAGAAACAACATATGTATTGAATTTGCAATTTGTGTTCTTCATCTTTGGTCAAAACAACTAAAAAAAATACAATGCACATAGATTTTTTTGTATCAAAACTGTTCGTTCTTTCTAAGAAAAACAATTCAAGACATCATTGACACCAAAAAAAAGTTGTAAGATTCGCACCATCTATGCTTTATGACCATTAATACGATAGAAATGATTTGACACATTTAACTAGACATAACCTATCGCCAAAAAAAAATTACACTACACAATCTTGTCAAACACAAGCTTTTAGAATAATAAATGAAAGACCGAATAGTCTCGTAAATTAATATATGCCACATCAAAAAGAAATAGACATAATGCATTAATGACTCTGTTGACAGTCTAATAAAGTAAATACACGTATAAACAATAAACGTTGGATAGATAAGCATATCCATAATCGCTAATGTGCCAAGGACATTATATATTGTGTCATGTCAGGATCTGCCTCTGTTTCTATGTGAAATTATAACTAGCACTTGGTTACGCCGATAGCTAGATATACTAGGAAGAAAGTTTAAAGTGTCGAAGTGCTTAGAAGATTCAAATATGGACAAATGAAACTTCTTTGAGGATGAAACAATTTTATGAGACATCAAAATTACAAACTTAAGAGCCTGATTATGCATAATACAATTGTTGGCGGGGATGATGCTTCAAGGCTTGAAGAGCAAGAGCAGTGGAATGGTTAGATGTGGTGTTTTTTCCTGAATTGTATAATAGCTTCTACACCTTCAGTCTATAGAAAATGAGATGAGAACAAAGAACATCTTACGTACCTTGAATCGTTAGGTCTTTGAGATTATGTAGTGTAGATTTCATGAGACACCAATAGGCTTAAAAGATAGTAAAATAAATTTGTAACTAACATTCCATCGAGACATTGGAAAACAACACTAATTCCAAAACACCCTAGCAATAGTACCATTGTTGATGCTTGTAGCACTTATAACATTATTCTCAACACTCACTAAAATTAATGCCAACACGAACAACCATCTCATTTGTATCAAGCTGATAAATGACTATTAATGCCAACTCGATCATTTTTAGTTGAATCAAAATATGACTACTATTACATTAGTGGCATGGATATAAGCATTGTAATCGTCTAATTTAATTAACACTTAAACATATTTTTATTATGTTAACATTTTATACCTACATTAATTGCTAATTTATATATACAATCATTAAGAAAATGAGCTAGTCACAAATTAATAAGATGAACTTTTATCAAATATAATGATGCAAAATAAAATCAAATGCAAATGCTTAATAATTGTAAAGAAATAAATATTTGTTAATTTTTAATATTAAATTGAGAAATATCAATGTCCTCTATACACCCCATAAAATGGAATGACATGATTTTAAATGCATTATGACACCCACCAATAATATATAATCATGCTAATGTTGGGATATTAACTTACAATAATCTTCTCAACAATTATTATCTTCTTTTTTGAGGATGGATCATTGAATGCAATTTAAAATGTTTTTATGATAATTGATGACTGAATAACAAATTATACAGAGTCAAAACCAAAAAAACTGCTGCACATCTATTACAATAATCTTCTGACAATTTAACCCAAAAGAAGAGACCAAGATAGAGTGTTAATTAAAAATGTGTCCTATCTCCAAACTTAAAGATCAACATTATTATTTTACCTGGGATTATTTTATCTTTTTGACTTTAAAACACTTTATTTATTTATAAATATTTTATTACTCCTAAAATTTAAAATATATCCACTATGTTTTAATTTTTATTTAATAAGTTTAATTCGTATAACAAAATTTTAAATTGCTGAAATTAGAATACATATTATATTCTACATTAATTATCATTGAACAAATGCGTATATTCTCTTAAGTATTGATTAAAAGAACTAAAACTTTAAAGCATTTTATGTATTTATAAATATTTTATTACTCTTAAAATTTACAATAGCCTACAAAGTGGCCAAGAGTTAGTTAAAATTTGGAACATAAAATTGTATTTATCAGATCAATTATATGCTTATAAGAATAATGCAAAATGATATAATGGTAAAATTTATGCATGGAACAATTGATTGTTCATGGATATTGGTATAATAAGTGTAAACTATGTGGGAAGGTATGTAGATATGAACCTAATATTATATACTATTTGTCACAATATATTTATATTAAATTGTTTCAAAAAATAAAATAAAATAACTATAAGAAGATTGATATACATATGTACATTTCACTATTACAAATACTAAAATTCTATTATCTTTATTTAATATGTATATGGATATTAATTTTGATGTTTCATATACTTTTATTTTAAAAATAATTACTTGATTCGAGTTTAAATAAAATAAACACTTTAAAATAGGCTCCTCTAACTCACGTCCAAACAAGCACACAACTTAAATAACGATACTAAGAGCGGAATATTTATCAAACATAAAGACTTTTTATTAAAATAATTAACAATAAAACAAACACTTTAAAATAGGCTCCTCTAACTCACGTCCAAACAATCACACAACTTAAATAACGTTACTAAGGGCGGAATGTCTATCAAACATAAAGACTTTTTATTAAAATAATTAATAATTATAGCTTAAGAAATTGTATCTTAAATTTAACAAACGATAAAAAAGTAATGCCCATAAACGTCAAAGTTATCTAAGAATAAAGATGCGGTATATGCTCTTAACTACGAGAGACTAAAATTACAATTAAAAATGATTGAGGAAAGTACCTATTAAAAGTGGGGTCTAAGGAGAGGTTAAAGTTCAGTTGTAACATATGGATCAATTTACAGTAATAGTTAGTTGGACAAGATTACTCTGCAACGTAATTGAACTGTAAAGTATATATGTTATGATTTTTATGCACTATATATGCTACGAATTTTACACCGTGAGTTCAATGCAGAAGACAACTGTCCTCCCCAACCACCATATGTGGCACCACCCAAAAATTTCACTCTTCACGGGTTAACTACTCGCAACCATATGGAAAGCCCTAATCAATTCACCCAAGCCTCAGAAGCACCCTAAGCCCAGGCGCCATTTCACACCATTCTCCACTTCTCCAAGCATGGGTTCTGGAGGGAGCTACAAAGGGAAGTCGTGCTGCAAGGATGGTAGGTAGGGTCTTCATCCAAGGTTGTGGAGGTAGAAATGGTGAGATCCCAACATCACAGGGTATGCACACTATGGATTTGTTGAGAAGGATTTTGAAATTTTCAAGCGGATGCACTCGACAGAGGTAATGATTTGAGTGCAAGCGTTGAGGAATTTGAGGTATGTAGCCAGTGAGAGCGAAAGCAACAAGCGGTTCATTGCTTCCTCTGCTGCACCGGCTACCCTAATCTCTGTTATTATCTTACGTTGTTGGACAAGACACTAGATTTGGTCACACGACTTCTTATGAACGCCAAGGGTGAATTAATGGAATGGTTACTGGAGTTGTTGATGGAGGAGGTGTGCCACCAGGCCACCATGGCTATCATTTAGAAATGTTCCGTGTTTTCAATGTAGTTTCAAAAGAATTCACTCAGTTTTTCTGATTATTTTTTCCACAATGAAGCTACACAAGAATATTTAGTTAAATACCATGAGCATGCTTCTTTTCCATATTTTTTAGTCATTCCATCTCACTATACTTTTGCAGATTTTCATATGCATTAATTTAGTTATTGTGAGGGTGTATCTATTCAAGAAAAAGGGCAATAAGGAGATACCTCAAACAAACCACTCAGCTGGATGTGTAGCCTCCGAACTCCTTCTGCTTCACCAAACAGACCTGAAAGAGAAAACAAGATGAAGTAGCAGGAAAGAGAATACTTGGAGTAAGAATATACTGAAAACATAAACAAAAGGAGCTTGAGAGAATACCTCTGAAGCAACTCAGTTGGATGCGAAAATATCGTGCATGTGCCTTGCGTCAACGTGAAGCCCATCTTAAAGTTGCATCATTTATTACCTCCAGCCAAGATTTGGTGGTTGAGTAAATTGCAGTCTGCGCATAGAGCCCTGAGAAATGGTGAAAAACGGCGTGTGCGGGCTCCCAACCATGCTTGCTAACATTGTTGACCGATGCATGTACTGTGAGGTATGATCGCCGACAACTCCAACATCTCGGGATTGTGTTTGAATTGAATGCGCTGGGAGAACGTACGAGGACATCAGAGTACCGAAAGACTAGCATCAAAAAATCACACATCAGACGAATTCTCAATTTTCTCGGCGGCGTCTAACAACAATCCGATGGGATTTCCCACCCAGAATAGCCTATCGGCTAAAAATTCTATGATATCAATAAGCAAATATTAATGTTTCCATAACAAATACAAATACATATATGAATACTAAATATAAAAACCCCTTTACTATGATCCTTGTCAAGTATTTGATGCACTTCATTTTTGAAATCGTTTATTAAGCAAACTATTGTCTTTACACATACTACTGTCTTTTTTGTAGCACATTCTTACTTCTATAAAATGGAGCTCCCATAAGACATCATTTGCTTTCATGACTTGCCAAGGTTGAGCCTCAAACAATTGATTCAATGTTCACTGGTTTGTCGCAAATGGCTTGTGGCAACTAGGCTAGTTACAAAAATAAAGTGTTGTGGCTTAGATTTAGTAGATGGTAATGACATCAAGCTTCTGTAAAGATTTCTTGAAATGGAAGGATTGTGCATTGACTTCCCATTTGCATGTTTTGCAGAGGTCTAACTGCACACCTATTTCTCTTCAACTCTTTTTCTTTTACTTTGATTGCTACATTATCTAGTTACAATTCCCAATAAGAAAGACAGGTCACAAACTTGCGTCTGTCCCTTGGCAACATGCAAAGAATGATACTGAGTCTAGACGTTGCTCACAAATACCTTGAAGACTACATTGAGTTGTTGTTTTCTATTCTCAGAAACACTCCTCTTTTGAAAACTGTCAAAATTTATTTGCATTACAAATTCCCTTATCCTCAATCTGGCAAAGACATGCAAATTAAAAATGGTGCTCTTGAACTACAAAGTCTCATCCCACAAACTGCAATGCTACTATTCTCAGCCCACTAGAATACTAGATTGAAACACTTGTTTGCACATGACATTTTTTGATACGATAGGCAACATTTATAGGGTGTTGTACCGTTTACACATCGAGCCCCAAGGGCCAAAAAAGATCAAGTCCAAGTTATCAAAAAAAGCTAGCCAAAAAAGAGAAACAACAAAATAACAGTACACCGACCACAGACTAACAATAGAAGCACGTTCACACATGACAATTATTCAATCTAAAACATATATTTTCTACACTCTAAATTATTTTTTGTTCTATGACAGAGATATTGTCCCTTTATCTATAAAGAAAAACACTTTTTTTCTAAATGTGTGAATACGTCTATTTTGCTCTTTTTATAAATAAATTTTGCATTATCTATAAGCAAATGTTTTTTCCTAAATTTAAGCCTATGGCTACTTTGCTCTGTTTGTAAATTACCATATATGATTATACACCATTTCAATTTTATGCGATATATTTATGGTTATTCGATACAATAGAATTCAAAGCACTATATTCAATCACTTGTACACTAGAATTGTTTATTTTTTTCTTCTTCTATTACGTTGATATTGTTCCTTTCTTTGTATAGCAAAATGTTCTCCCCTAAATTTCAGCCTATGTCAGTTTTTCCCTCTTTATAAATTACCGCATATGATAATACATAATTTTAATTTCATGTGATATATTTATGGTTATCTGATAAAAAAAAGATCAAAGCACTATGTCCAAATTTATAGCAAGAATTACTTTGACCTTTTAGGGTTTTTCCTGTTCGCTAAAGCCTTTTAGCATTTTTTGTGTCTATTACTTTTTTGTGCATGCATAACGATCGAGTTAATAATACTATTATCTAATATTAAGTTATTCTAAGCAATCATAAATTAAAACTATCATGGATTTCTAAAAAAACTACGGTTAGTATATTATATAATTAAATAGAGTATAATATAACTGATTTTCTAAATTAGGGTTTGTGCATTTCATTTTGAAATGTAGTCACAGTTACCCATGAAATGTTCATTGAACGGTTCAATAATTTAGGATACAAACAATACACAGTTGTTTTAAAAGTATTTTCAACTTTAGTGGACTAAGATACAAAATCCTAATTGAGTCATTCAGATGGGTCCACATGTCCATTCTACGGTTCTGCAAGTCACACATAAGTACACCTTAGACATCATGCGGGCTCGCGGAATCCCTTTAAGGGAAATTAGAAATCAAGTGTTTCTTGTCAATTTGATGGCAACTTTCAACAATAGAATTCAAAGCACTATATTCAATCACTTGTACACTATAATTTTTTATTATTTTCTTCTTCTCTAACACTAATATTGTTCTATTAAATTATCACATGTGATTATACATCATTTTAATTCCATGTGATATATTTATAGTTATCTGATATAGTAAAGATCAAAGCACTATATTCAAATTTACTACAAGAATTACTGTGACCTTTTAGGGTTTTCCTGTCCACTAAAGCCTTTTAGCATTTTTCGTATCTATTACTTTTTTGTGCATGCATAAAGATCAAGTTAATAATACTATTATCTAACAAAATTATTCTAGGCAATCTTAAATTAAAACTATCACAGATTTCTAAAAAACTACGATTAGTGTATTATATAATTAAATAGAATAAATATAATTGATTTTCTAAAGTAAGGTTTGTACATTTCATTCTGGAATGCAGCCATAGTCACCGTTCAAATGTGATACCAACAATAGACAGATGTTTTAAAATTGTTTTCAACTTTAGTGGGCTAGGATACACAATCCTAATCGAGTCATTGAGATGGGTCCACCTGTTCATTTTGCGGCTTCACCAATCGTATATAGGTACACCCGAAACATCACGTGGGCTCACAAAATTCCTTTAAAAGCAAGACTTTGATTGACATCAACACAAAGTGGTCGATAAATTTACATTGCGAAGGACTTAATAAAATGGCTAAATGGGAAATTGGGGGAAATTAGAAATCAATAACTTTTCCACAAACCCTAGCAAAAGTGATAACTTTTAGTGTTTTTAGTGTTTCTTGTCAATTTGATGGCAACTTTCTTTTCTCATCTATATTGCCCATCATGAGACCGTCATTTAGCCTAACAAAAAAGTGATAAGCCCAAACAACACTTGCCACGGGCTAGCTTAAGCAACATAATCAATACAATACAGCTCAGCCAACTCACCACTATGTGACCCTTGTTTATTGATTGTATTTTATTTGTATTAGTAGACTTGGTAAACTTACATAATTTAACTTAATTATTTTTATAATTTACATCTTTAGGTATTCAGTCAATACCAAAAAGTTCCTGTAAAATTTCTTACCCAACATGTTGTACATGACTCTATCTCTGCACTCCAAGCTGGCTCCATTGGAGTCCATACTTTACAATGCTCAATTATTTGAACGCCTTCATTGACAATGTACTACCTAGGAAAACCATCCATCGTAGATGATGGGATGGACTTGAAGAAAGGCAACTGATATTTTTGATCTCCTTTCGACAAAAGTACAAGTGAATTAATGAGTTCGGTACCAATGCCTGTCATCTCAAAACAACTTTAACCATTCACTGAATATACTCAAATTTGTAAAACAGTTAGCTGGCTCTGAGTATATGTTTTCAACTATTCTTTCATAGTCGTAACATCAGATTTTTTTTCTTCCTATTGTCATTATAGGTCACATCTTTCAGAATTATACGAATTGTTTTCAAATCATGTAAATAGTCTCTTTTCAAATCAAATGATGTACAGAGAGAGATATTATGTATTCAATACAATAGAATAAATTATAACTAGCAATCGCACCTTAGTGTGCAATGGGTACGTGGAAGACATGTGGAAGGTCAATTAGGATAAATTTTGGTCTATTTTTTGCACATGTTTATGCAGTACATGACGTGAATGGTAGGCCATTTAGCAAATGATGATGTTTTTACAACAAATGTTTCAATGGAGAAGTGATAGCTTCAAATCAACTATGAATCCACTTACAAGGATCCAAACATGATTGAAATAAAACCTCTGAACAACCCCTCTGAACCAAGAAGATAATTAGGCTCCATTACCAACAATCTCATGTTATGTTGGCAATACAGAGATAGGGATAGAAAGAGGGAGAGATAGAGATAGAAAGAGGGAGAGAGAGAGAGAAGGGGGGTGAGGGGGAGTGGCGGTGGGGGTAAGGAGATAGAGAGAAAGATATAGATAGAGATAGGGATGGACATCGAGAAGGAGAGGGATATGGAAAGGAGAGAAGGAGAGGGAGATATGAGGAGAGAGGGATAGATAGAGATAGAAGAGATAAATATGTAGAGAGGGATAGAGATGGATGGATAGAGAGAGGGAGACATGTCTAGAGATAAAGGGATTTGATGGCAACTTCTTTTTTCATTTGCATTGCTTTATGTTTTAAATCTATATGCAAATATTTCATAATCAGATAATACTTAATTTATTTAAAGAAAAAATCTAGATTTATGCATGGATGCGCTGCAAATTATAGTTACATGTGGCTAGATTCAAATTATACAAAAAATGACAAAAAAAGTAGAAAAATGGTGAAAAAAATCAACAGTTGTAATTGCTTCAACCACCTTGCCAAGCTTCTCCACTAATGTCCGCCATTCATGGACAAAATGAGCTCGTGAAGCTCAAATAAGGAAATGCCTTTGACGCAAATATATGGATTTTTGGATACATGATTCAAGGAAGTGATATGTATAAGAGATCATGAGTTTTACTCTCGATCATTATCAATTGAAAGGTAAGTGAATTTAGTCTAATTGAGATAAACATAACTTTGACTAAATGGAGGTGGCACTTAAGTGCCATTAATTAAAGATTGATGAAGTAGTGGTGGCACTTGAGTCTTCAAAGCAAGAGTACACATGTGATTATTAACTAACATTAAGAGAAATTAAATAGTCCTATTATTTTAAATAAACTTAATTAACTAGGTGCAATATTATACTTAAGATAAGCACTATCGTGGATGAAGTATAATATTTAGACCAATAGTAAAGGTCCACACTAACTTAAATAAGAGTTGGTGGTGACTACCACAATTAGTCAAAATGATTGTTATTAATTGTGGGCTGTCCAAATCTCAAGGTGGGAAGAGATTAAGTATATGGTGGGTTGTACTTTTAGCCTCAATAAAAAAAACTGATAAAAAATTGGTGTTTTAAATGTGCATATGCAAACTAGTTGCCAATCAGCAATATGGTGGTCAAAACATGATAGGTTCTTTTTGCTCATCTAACATAATAATGTGAATGAAGTTGACATATTACAAATATAGACTATGACTACATTTGTTGCTCCTTACAAAAGGATTTAATTGATTGAAGTTGTTATTACATAAATAGTTGTATGTTTACAAAAGTTGATCCAGACACTTGACAATGTTATATTCACAATAATCTAATCTTGTTTCATTGCTTATGTGCAAAAATGAATGATAATAATTCAACTTGTATATGATTAATAATGCACAATTATTATAATAGTATGTTAATTATACAATCCAATCATAATAGAGAAATTATAGAAAATCCTACTAATCTTTCCAAACAAGTGACCCAAATTGATCAATCTTTGAGATATAAACTTAGCTTTTTCACCTCTTTTATCTAGTAAAAGTAGTTCACCCAATCTAATGATTGTCTCCTTGCCCTTAATGGGGGACTCAATGGGAAAATGACATTTAAAAAGTTATAGACTCTTAGACATTTGTTTGATCTCCTAAATATTTGATGGAAATCTCACAGATGGTATCAAGAACATTTTAAATTTGATTGGACTTTGATAAACATGTTATTTCAAACATTATTGTCATGCTCATTAATCTCTTATAATTAAGATGTTTACATTTGGCCTTTGCAGTCTTTTAAAAGTTTAAGATGGTCTAATAGAAACAACATGCTCACCTAGGGTGTGCTAAATAAGTTGCGAGCATCTGGAGACAACTAAAACAATTGTAAACAAAATCAAGATGATCAATATAACAAAAAAACTCATAGTAATCAAAGCTTTTGTGGAAAGATTTTCAACTCTTGATACCAATTTCAACAAGAAGACAATCACCAATATATCTATTCCACCAAATTATTAACTAGTAATCGCACCTTCGTGTGCAATGGGTACGCCAAAGATTTGATGGAGATCTTAGTATTCTATTTGAAAGATAGAAATTGGAAAATGTGAAGTGTCAATTTTTTTTATATGGAATTACAAGTCAGTTTATAAATTTAGCATAGTGTATTTTTGAAAAGTACAAGAACAAGTATAATGGCACAAAACTGTGAGGAAATATTTAGTGTAGAATGCATAAGCTTTTAAAAAAATAATGTATCAACATATGAAGATGATTCAATCTCTACTGTTCATTCTTTGAAAATAGCTCTAGCAACCATTGCATTTATAGTTTCAGCAGCACCTGCCATACATTCAATAGTAAATAATATTTTCTTTTTGTCATGCCAATCCCTTGCATTTTGACATTTGGTCTTCTTAAAAGTACAAGCAGTAGTATAATGGCAGAAAACTGAAGAAATATTTACTGTATAATGCATAAGCTCTCTAAAGAAGAATGTATTAAGTTTAACAGATGAAGATGTTCCAATCTCTACTGTTCACTGTGAGAAAATAGCTCTGGCAACCATTGCATTTACAGCTTCAGCTGCAGCTGCTATACATTAAATAGTAAATTATGTTGTCAGGAAAAGTTTCACAAAAATAGTCTTAAGAACAAGGAAAAGAGAAATAACCAAAAATTTAAACTGTCAAATGAACATAAAATTATTATAATAGTATTATATATTGAAACAGCCATAGATAAAACCACAGAACCAATGGCTTCATTTTCCAAATGAAAAGAGAACTGTAAGATTAAAGAACTTCCCAATTTATCATATATATAATACTCATTAAGATATAGAAGAGCTATCTTTCTTGATGACCATATCATAAAATCTTTAGCTAAAATACACCATCCCTTTACACTTATGTTCTCATGAATACAAGAATCCTAGAGAGAGAATTGCTGGGAAGGAACATTGGGGAGAAATTCATTGAAATCCGCTGTAGCAATAAGAGCGACAACAGTGATAAAAAAATTCACCCCAACTCAAATCCCTCCATTGCAAAATCATTGGCTATTAATATAGCATAGATGTGAGGTTGTAGTGTTATGATTATGAGGTAAATTAAAACTCAACCCATGTTTACAATCTCAAGAATATAGTCCAAGCTCAACTTGCACTGCAATCAAGGGTGCCTATAACCTTACAAGTAATTTACTAATTAAAAATAATCATATTTCTTATTTATGGTGAATTGTGAACTGCTACACTTAGAATGAAGGGCTCGAGGAGCAACCAAAATGACGCCTAATCAGCTGGGGAAAAATCTCTTGCTGGATATGCAAAGCTGAAATTAATGAGCTTTTTATCAATTTGTTTAAGAGTTGGATTAGTACCTCCTGCATTAGGTGTTATCTCTGTGGACACCCAGATCCCCTGGCTTCTGGTAAGTAGGGTATAACCTCTGTTGAGAACTTCTCCACCATTGAGTTTTAGACTTGGGTAGGTTATTAGATAGTGATTTATTCTTGAGCCTTATCATGTAAATTTTTTAATCAAGCAAGCAACTACAAACTGTGATGAGCTTATAAGGTTTTGTGCTACAAGAAACATCCTTGAATAGATGGCTTATGTGAAATAATATTCATCCAAAAGTAGTTCCAAGATAATCTATACTTAGTTTCAGAAAAAGAAAAAGGAAAAGCGTCCTAATAAAATTGGAGCGATACAAAACAGCTCAAACTCAGAAACCAATCTCTAGTTTGACTCCATTTGATATGTAGTCAGCAAAATAAACCCCATAATATAGCTACTTTCCATGTTTGTTTGCAAACAACTAAACTTCAACAGGCACAAGCATCTGTAATTGTACTCCAATTGGAGAAAACCCATCTCTCCTGAAAAAAATCACAAAGCCCTAAAAAATAATACCCAAAAGCCTTATAAGAAAGCATGAGATCAATAAATTTGCAAACTATAGATTTATATACTATTGTGCATTAGGGTTTGAAGCTGCGTAGAAATGGCAGAAGCTGCAAACGGGGGCTCAAAACCCTCTAAATTTTTTGGCAATGGGAAATAAACATAGAAAGCTTTAGTAAAAGAGTGCAACCGGCTTACCTGAAGATTCTACACATTCATGTGATTATGTCAACGGTGTCGACGAGAAAAATATGCAGAGTTTGCAGGAAGCCTAGACCAATGAATCACAACCTGCGCAGACATAATCAAGGAAATATTATATAGTCAAAAAAAGGTTAAGATAAATGAATATAACATAGATCTCTTTTTTATATTAATCTTTGTCAAACACAACAAAACTTCATTTCCGTTTGATGGCAACTAGGATGGAATAATTCATGGCGTAAATAGTCATGATGGAAAGATTTCCTTTATTTTTCTTTTCTATTCTTCTGGTAGTTTACTTGGGAAGAAAACCGAGCATATGTCACAAACAAGCCCCTCTTTTTTGTACTCATATGTAGAGGCATGCCTTCTCCTCAAAAGTGAATGTCTACACTTCCACTTGAAACCATTGCTCCACCACTACCCAGTCGCGCAGTGTTTTCCCTAGAAGATTGCTGCCCTGCCCCTCATACTTCTCTGCTAGGTATTTTGTGGTGGCTCTTGACTCTGCCCCAAACAAATAAAACCCTCAAATTGCAGAAACATTAATTACGATCGAGAACGGGATTTTTGAACTGAATTAGAATGGGGTTTATCTTCAAGCAAGTGGAGAAGTGAAAGGTCAATACCAGCGCAGAAGAGTTCGGAGCAAAAAAATTATGTAATATATGAGTCCAATTGGTAGGTCATTGAGCAAATGATGATGTTTGTGCAACATAAGTTTGAAAGGAGAAGTGGTCATTTCAAATCTACTATACATCCATTTACAAAGAGATGGAGAGGAGAGGAAGAGATAAAAGGAGATTAGGAAGATATAGAGAGAAAGATATAGAGATATAGAGGAAGAGGAAGAGTGGGAGATAGAGAGATATAGATGGTGAGATAGATTGATAGAGATATAGACATATAAGGATATATATAGAGAATGGGAAAAGAGTGCTTATCATGGCCAAAACTCAAGCTCTACTTCTTGTAGAAAATGAAACTTTGTTTCCAAGAATTATTTTGTGATGCCTCATTGTGAAAGTTTCAATTTCTACCAAAGATACCTTCATACCTATAAGCTCAAAGTTATGCTGACCACCTTTCTAAAGAAAACTATCCCTGCCATGGTTTCTAATCTGACTATCCTGATTTTACCCAATAGTTGAGCAAGAAACACCACCTCCCATTAGTGTCTACAAAACTATTAAAGAAATATCCATTCTCATCGTGCCAACTTCATTACATGATCAAGGATTTCCCTTACAAGCCTTTCCAGGCCTGCAAGTTGTGTGGTGTGTACCTTAAGAAATCACATAAAAAGAGCTACAACTTTTCTGGTCAAGATTACTGTTAGTGGAACCTGTCAAAGATGCCACAGGTCACCTCCCTGAATAGCAATTTGCAGAAAGATGATTTGTCTTATCTTGAAGATCATTTTTCCTTTAAATCCTTTGCTTGACCATGGTGGACTAGTTAATCTAATAGTGTACCTTTTCCTCATTGTTAAACACATGCTTCTTACCATTTATCACACTATCTTTGAAAATAGGACTGAACTTCATTGTTTTGCTTGGCACTGTCCATTTAAACATGTAACAGACCCGTCCTCTAATTATGACCATCAACATTGTGATCTTTTAAAGAGAATCTCCATTTTTATAACTATGCAAATGTCCTTTCTCATGCTAAAGACTGTGAGCATCTTAGCAGAATCTCTTATACTTGCCATGTCATTTCTTCAATATTCTCCTCCATTTTATCTCCCTCCAAAACCATTCATTTGAGACTTGATTTTTTACCAGTTCCTTCATGAACTTAAACCTTTATGACTGTTTTCTAATGAGTATCAAAAAACTATTAAGCCCTTCTCCATGTGAATCTTTGTAAGTTCCAAATTTGGGAGTTTAAGCGGTAAAAGACATTGCAGATGTTGATAATTTGAATGGTAGTTACTCGTCAGTATCACAAGAAAACTTGGGAGTTTAGATTACAGAGTGACTCTGTTAATACAAGTGACAGGTACCTTGCTCCACAAATTTTTGGCATGGCATTCACATTGCAAGGACAGTCAACAAATTAGCTAGCAAGTAATTTTATTTTATTTTGCTGATGAACAAATCAGATTGTTATGTTCGTCTCCAGTCCCCTCTCCAATGTCGCACACCATTGATTGCCAAACTTAGCTTCGTTCACTTCAAATAGGATAATTTGAAGTAAAAGACATTGCAGCTATATCATACCCTTTAGTTTCATTCATGTTCATGATATCCTGACTGAAGCAATAACTTCATAGTTTCAATGGAAAAACAAGACCCTTCAGCAGCAACAGTTTGGTATAACACTCTTGTAGCTCTCCATGGAAGTTTTGTTTATCTTTGTCTGCCATAAAAAAAAAATTGCCAACTGTTTGAACAAGACCTTAAGATATCATCGAACCCTAATAACTTGACTTGACTTATCAAAACTTGAACTCTTTTTAAAAACAAAACTCCCTTCAAACAGATACAACATGGCCTTGAAAACATTAAATCCTTTTGATATTTTAAAGAGATAATAACTTTTGACAAATTCAAGGGATCAACAAACTAAGACTCATTCAAAATTTTTGCACGTAGCCTTTAAGATCTTTTCATTTTTTACATCACACTCAATTTGCTAGAATATTTAAATAACAGAGACAACATCTCTTTGAGGTATTTAGTCAAACAACACAACTACCTTGTCTACACTTTTTAGAATTTTTATATACGTCTAGCAGGGCACTTGTAACTACATCAGACAACAATCCCCTTCTGATTATGCTTTGATGCATGTCCATGCCCTGTTCTAAACTTTTGATTTTAACACAAGTTGGGAGGATGCTACCAAAGCTTGTGGAGTCTGGCTTTACTCCTGCCATATGCACTTTGAGGCATTTTGTCAAACAATTCACGTGCCTTGTGTATTCTTCGACATTTTGTGATAGAAGTATATCATGACATTCACAACTACAATGTCTGACAAAAATTTATCCTTAATTATTCTTTGGTGGATGTCTGTGCCTTGTCCTAAATATCCCATTTTCACATAGGGGATGCTGGCAAAGGTTTGTTTACTTTGGATTTACGCCTGCCATTTGCATTTTTTTAAAAGTTCCAAAGGAATTTTCAACAAAACTCAATTTGTGCATATCCTGATATCATTTTAGTCCATAAGACCACATTTTTACTAGGTGCTTCTCTGAAAAGCCTTATAACCTCACCTATGGATGCCATTTTGTGCATATCCTATAGTCATTGCAGTACAGGAAACTAGACGCTTTCGAGGCATCATGTCAAACAGCCCCCCTGCCTTGTGTATACTTCCAAATTTTGCTTAAATATCTACTAAGGCGTTTGCAACTATAACATCTGAAAATACCCCTTTCCAGTATGATTTGATGGATGTCCATACCATTCCAAAAGATCTCGTTTTGGCAGAGTCTGGGAGTATGCTAGCATAGGTTGTGGAATTTAGCTTTACACCTACCGCTTGCATTTGCTAAAAAGTTTCAAATGTGCATATCCTGAAATCATTGTTGTCCATGAGATCACATCTCTTTGAGGCATATTTTCAAACAATTCAAGTACCTTTGGATTCTTTCGCATTTTGAATATATATCAACCAAGGCATTTCCAACTAAAACATCTGATGAAAAACCCCTCTGGGTTATACTCACAAAAGTTGTGGACTTTGGTTTCATTCTTATCAATTGCATTTGCTTATAGGTTTTCAAGACCTCCTCAACAAAGCCATTTTGTGCATATCTTGCAATGATTGTAGTCCATCAAGCGACGTCTCTAAAGAATTCTATCGGTTTTTTATATGCTTAAATAGATCAATGGTGTCAAATAACAGCAGTAGGGTTTTAGTGCACCAGCTCAGTAATGGACTCTATGTCTGAGGATGCCCTGAGTAATACAACAACAAGCAATTGATGATGAGCTCTGTGATAGTACCTTAAACGAAAAGAGACAAAAAAACCAATCCCTTCATTTAACAGATAGCAACATAATTGTGTTAAAATAAAATAAAACACAACAAAATAGCTCCGTGATTTCATTGAGCGACTTACCTAAAATTTTTGCACAAATTGTGTTGTGCTGTCGAAAATGCTGATGAGTAAAAATAGGCAGAGCATCAGATCGTTAGCAGTAAGGTTAGCCGAAATAGGCATCAAAAAAGGCGATGTAATTCTCCTCCTCTCGCCGTCATAACCACCAATCCACTTAACACGACTACAGAGATCACAAAGTAGCCAAAGACTCATATGTTGTCTACGCCTTCATTACATCAGAACTGGTAAACAATGATGTTGCCTCTGCCACAAGGTCTTTGACAAGCGACTTAACTAAAAATTCTCCACAAATTGTGTCGAACGCGAACCAAAACCTATCTTCCTACAGTTGTTCCTTCGATCTATTCACATTAAACAAAATAATGACAAGAAGTAATGAACGATCAAGATCTATCGAAGATGGTCTTGCATCCTTCTTTCAACCATCGATAGAGAAAATCGATTTTCAAACTTCATGAGGGAACGCCTTCGGCATAATTAGATGATCGACAAAGTCAACATTAACACAAATACATAGATAATTAAAGAATTTAAAGGGTATTTATTCGCATGTATGTGCTTTTGACTAATGTGATGAAGATACAATGGCATTTATTCTCAATGATGCAATTCCCTTATTCTCTTTTATTCAATTTAAAAAGTCTAGAGATTCAAACTACATGATCTGACATAAATCACTTTAAATATGACTATTAATTGTGAAGTATTCTTAAATATCATATCACTCAATATAAAAATAGAACAATTATTTATATTTCTAATATAAATAAAAACTATTATTGAATGTATAACACACAAACCAAATAGTAATTACATAAAGTACTAATTATATAATATAAAATATAATTATAGAATACAATCTATTCAGCTAACAAAGACCTGACAACAAAAACAGTTCAGTAGAGGAAACAGCTAACATTGGCATTGAATGGATAATCATTAGAATACAAGGGACCAAAAGAAAAAGTAATGATATAAAAATATACAGATTCCAAACCAATGTTATTGAATGAGTCCTTCACTTATTATTTGGTGGTCCCATCTGCTCTAATTGTTAACTGTTTTTCATTCCAAGCCCACAGTCAAGACTTGTTCTTGCATAGCTATGCATATAATGTGGATTTTAATTCTAGAGTGGATTAGGTAATAAATTTGACTATGTTATTCAAAAATCTTATTGTACTGTATTTTTTTTTTGCATTCCCACCTAAAACAAGAAGGGGGAATATGTTCTAGCTCATGAGCAACATGATAGGTGATAATTTTAAAAGAAAAAATCTATTTAAAGAAAACGAAAAACTAATGGCCCTTCTGTTGTAAAGTGATTTTTTTGTATTTACTAGTTTGATTTGTTACTATCTGTAATTTTAAAGATATCTTAATCAATATGAATGAGCAATTGATTTTAGTACACTAATTAGATAGAGATGTATAATAATTTATAATGGAATTTAAAAGATTTTATCAGATCTTATCAAATAGAGACATATAGTAATTAATACAAACAATTAATTATATCTAATTATATATGTTAATGTACGGAAAAATATACAAGTGTAGAAAATTGTAGAGAAGAACAAAGTCACATAACACTCAGATTTATGTGGAAAAACTTGGTAAAAGTATACTAATAAAAAACCATGGGCAAAATATCTTTCGTATTGATTCTCAGGAATTATAGAATTACAACAACCTCAAATGAGATCTAGCCTCTTCTTCACAAAGAGGGAAAGAATGCCTCTCAAAACTATTCTAGCCTTTAGCCTTCTTTCTACTACTTACAAATGAGGGAATGCTCCTCTATTTATATATAAATTTGAGAAACTTAATGCTATAATTAAGTTCTCAAATTTTCCACCTCTAATCCTTCCAATGCCACAACTATAGTCATATTATTGACTAAGCCTATATGTGGCTCTCAACCATCTACAAGATTGACACATACAGAGTCCAACTTGATTCTACTATGAATCCCTTAACAATTTACTAAGTCAACACAATATGACTCACTCAACTACATGTATGACACATATAGGAGTAGATTCCTTAATTGAATATTGCTTGTATGACACATATAGAATTAGAGTCCTATTTGACTTCATATTCTAACATTCTCCCACTTGAAGTTAAATTTCAAACTCATGAATAATTCCTCTACTGAAAGACCATTGCCAATGCTACCTACCATCACATAATCTGCAGACCAAGAGAAGTTCTGCACCAAATGAACTTCTCTCTACCAATAGGTTTCATCATAATATCTGCAAGGTTTACATCAGTGTGAATCTTGTCCAAAGAGATTTGTCCTCCTTCCACCACTTCACGAACAAAGTGATATTGAATATTAATATGCTTTGTTCTGGAATTGTATGCTGAGTTCCGTGCTAAGTGTAAAGCACTTTGACTGTCACAATGCAGTACCATGTTATCTTGCTTCACTTGCAATTCACCCAAAATTCTATGAAGCCAGATTGCCTCCTTGCTAGCTTATGTTGCTGCCATATATTCTGCCTCAGTAGTAGATAATGCCACCACTGTCTGCAACTTTGGCACCCAACTAACAACACCTCTAGCTAAAGAGAAAACATAACCTGTTGTAGACTCTCTTATCTCCGTCTCAACCAAAATCTGCATCCACATACCCATTAACTTGAATACTACTCCCACTATAACAGATAGTCGCATCTGAAGTGCCTCTCAAATATCTGAGAATCCACTTCATAGTTGTCCAATGATCAGAACCAGGATTCATCATGTACCTACTGACAACTCCCACTGCTTGTGCAATGTCTGGTCTGGTGCATACCATGACAAACATAAGGCTTCCAACTACTGATGAGTATGGTACATGAGACATCTATGTCTTCATTACTTCTGTGCTAGGGCACTGTTCCGAAGACAATTTAATATGAATAGGAAATGGAGTACTAACTGGTTGTGCATTCTGCATATTGAAGTGCTGCAGAACCTTCTCCACATAAGTTTTTTGTGACAACCATAATTTCCTATTATTTTTGTCTCTATGTATCCTCATTCCAAGAATCTGATTTGCACTGCCTAAGTCCTTCATCTCAAACTCCCTAGCAAGCTGAGTTTTCAAATGGATGATTTTATACATGCTGGGACCTGCTACCAACATATCATCAACATACAGTAGTAGAATAATAAAATTGCCATCATCATACCGTTGAACATAGGCACAATGATCAGCCTCACATCTAATAAAACCTAAACTCATCATGAAGGAATCAAACCGCTTGTACCAACAACTCGGCGCCTGTTTCAAACCATACAACGATTTTCTCAACTTGCAAACTAGATTCTCCTTGCCTCTTTCCTCAAAACCTTCTGGTTGCTGCATATAAATCTCCTCAGAGAGATCACCATGCAGGAAGACTATTTTAACATCTAACTGTTCTAACTCCAAATCAAGACTAGCAACAAGAGCTCAAACAACCCTAATAGTACAATAGGTGAAAAAATTTCATCAAAATCAATACCAAACCTCTGTGCATAACCCTTTGCCACCAACCGAGCTTTCTATCTCTCCAAATTGTCATTTATATCCCTCTTCAATTTGAAGACCCACTTGTTCCCAATAGCTTTTCTCCCCTTAGGTAATGGCACAAGCTCCCATGTCTTGTTCTTATGCAGAGCTTCCATCTCCTCTTCCATAACAACTCTCCATTTGCTTGCACATTCAACTTCACAAGCCTCTTGATATGAACTAGGTTCACCAACATCAGTTAGCAATGCATAAGTAGAATTACAAGTAAGAGAGTACTTTACAGGTGGTTTGATTACTCTACTGGATCTTCTTAAAACAGGTGGTGATTCACCCTGTGGCTCAACTGGTTGTTGTTCTTCTGGTTGATCTTCATCTAGTTGCTCTTCATCAAGCACATCTAGATAATCATCGTGTTTTTCCACCTCTACTGGAATAACTTCCATACCTTGTTGTTCTTCACCTCTTTGCATTGATTTTTCATTAAAATAAACATCCCGGCTAACAATAATCTTGTGGGCAGCAGTATCCCACAATCTGTACCCCTTTGTACCTTCTACATAGCCAAGAAAAATACATTTTGTAGACTTCTTGTCCAGCTTATTTATATTCTCTTTAGGAATATGTACATAAGCATCAGAACCAAAAACACGGAGAAATGAATAATCAACTGGTTTACCTTTCCATATCTCTTCAAGAATTTTATTATCAAGAGCAGTAGTGGGAGATCTATTGATCAAGAAACAAGCCATATTAACAGCCTCACCCCAAAATTTCTGCTCCAAACTAGTAGTGCTCAACATGCATCTGGCTCGCTCCATAATTGTATGGTTCATGCGTTCAGAAACACCATTTTGTTGTGGTGTCCTCACAACCGTCAATTGCCTTGCAATGCCATGCTCCCTACAAAACTGGTTAAATCTGTTGAACAAAACTCACCTCCATTATCAGTTCTCAGACATTTTATTGTCTTACCTTTTTGATTCTCTACCAGAGCCCTAAACCTCTTGAAACAAGAAAACACTTCAGATTTCTTCTTGAGAAGATAAATCCACACCTTACGGGAATAACCATCTATAAATGAAACAAAATATGATGAACCTCTAATAGATGTTACAGGAGCTTCCAAAGTATCTGAATGAATTAAATCTAATACATCTTTGCTTCTGGTAGTACTTCTAGAAAAACTCAGTCTATTCTATTTCCCAAACAAACAATGTTCACAAAAACCCAAATCTTTAGATTTTGCACCTAGGAGAAGATTTCTATCTAGTAGTACCTTGAGACCTCGTTCACTCATGTGGCCTAGCCTTTGATGCCAGGTTGATAATGAGTCCATTTCTGCATTAGATACCACAACAGCCTCTCCAATGTCAGTTTGAAATACCAACCTATAGAGATTTCCAACTTTTTCTCCCTTTAGCACAACCAAAACTCCCTTTGTTAGCTTGAGACAACTATTTTCACCACTGAAATGATAACCTTGTTCATCAAACACTCCAAGTGAAAGTAATTTTTTCTTTAAACCAGGTACATGCCTAACATGCTGAATAGTTCTCACTACTCCATCAAACATCTTGACTCTTACCTCTCCTTCACCAACAGCTTCACATGGGTTGTCATTTCCCATGTAAACCATACCACCAACACAAGACCGATAACTGGAAAACCAGTCTCTATGTGGTGTCATATGAAAGGAGGCACCAGAGTCAAGAATCCAAACTTGAAGTAAAGAGCTTCTCAGATTAGCAGTTAATACCTCTCCATCTTCCAATGGTGTCTGAACTTCAGCAGTGTTTGCCTCGGATGTTGGTGTACTAGGATTCTCCTTGGTTGCTTTTGGCAACCTGCAATCCTTCTTGACATGCCCACTTTTTCCACAGTTCTAGCACTTTACCTTTTTCCGCCCCTTGGATTTGGACCTGGTTTGTCCATGCTCAGTATTTTCTCTTTCCTGAGTTCTACCTCTTGCAAAAAGGGCTTCACTTGAAGAGGATCCTTGAGATGTCTTCCGCCTTGAATCTTCAGAGATTAAAGAAGCCACCACATCTTCAAAGACCAGCTTCCCACTCGATGCATAATTATTGAGAGCCATAACCAACTGATCCCAACTATCTGGCAAGGAGCATAGTAATATTGCTGCCTTATCTTCTTCATCAATTTTCACACCCATTGAAGCCAACTTGCTTGTTAGTGTGTTGAAATCATTGAGATGATCTGTGATAGATGAATTTTCATGCATCCTCAAATTATACAATTGTCTTCGTAGAAAAATTTTGTTTGCCAATGACTTTGTCTCATACAGCTTTGCAAGCTTATTCCATAAGTCATGAGCAGATTTCTCTTCTGCAACATTGAATAGAACTGAATTTGCTAAAGATAACTGGATTGTTGCTCTAGCCATGCTATCCATGGTATTCCACTATGATGTGCTCATATTTGCAGGTTTAGATGCTACTCCTTTAAGAGCTTTGTCACATCCATCCTTCACTAGCAAAGCTTGAATCTTAAGCTTCCATAGAGAAAAATTAGAACCATCGACCTTATGCACCTCAAATCTAGTAATAGTAGTTCCTGGCATTGCTTACCTCTCCAATTAAACAACTTCTACACAAATAACCTTGCTCTGATACCAATTGTACGGAAAAATATACAAGTGTAGAAAATTGTAGAGAAGAACAAAGTCACATAACACTCAGATTTATGTGGAAAAACTTGGTAAAAGTATACCAATAAAAAATCACGGGCAAAGTATCTTTCATATTGATTCTCAGGAATTACAAATTACAACAACCTCAAATGAGATCTAGCCTCTTCTTCACAAAGAGGGAAAGAATACCTCTCAAAACTATTCTAGCCTTTAGCCTTCTTTCTACTACTTACAAATGAGGGAATGCTCCTCTATTTATATATAAATTTGAGAAACTTAATGCTATAATTAAGTTCTCAAATTTTCCACCTCTAATCCTTCCAATGCCACCACTATAGTCATATTATTGACTAAGCCTATATGTGGCTGTCAACCATCTACAAGATTGACACATATAGAGTCCAACTTGATTCTACTATGAATCACTTAACAATTTACTAAGTCAACACAATATGACTCACTCAACTACATGTATGACACATATAGGAGTAGATTCCTTAATTGAATATTGCTTGTATGACACATATAGAATTAGAGTCCTATTTGACTTCATATTCTAACAGTTAATTGACTATCAAATTACAACTCTTGATTTAGGTAAACAAATAAAGAAGAGATACAATGTCTACAATTATTTCTAGGATGGGTAAATAATAGCGGACGAAACTAGAGTTAGATCAATAGTTACTAAGTTAATTACTTATCTTACATAAAATTTATGACTTCAATTTGTTTTTATATCTTCATCAAGTTGTCAATTTCTCTTGTCAAGTTTCATTGTTTGAATCTCAATTATGAACAAATTAAAGTCAATATATCAAAATTTTCATGTGTTCAATTGATCTTAGAGATGGTGAGTTTTTCTGAAAATATATATTTTAAGTTAAAAAATCCTTAGGCAAAATTTCAAACTTTTCTTGCATTCCCACAATTCTTACAAGCTTGCATATTTTCTTCGAGGGCTCATTTGTTTAGTCCTTGGTGAGTTGCGAAGTTTTCTTGCAATCTTTCAAGTGTTTGCTCACTTGTGCAAAATGTCAACAAACTTGCATCCTTAACATATTCTAGAAATATAATAATTTTGAAATGTCTGCTAGCGAGAGGAAGGTGGGCATCGTGAAACGGTCTTCTGTGGATGGGTTGGCTGCTCCCAAGGATGTGACTTGTCTGTTGTCTATGGGTGCGGTGACCTATGTGCCTGTTCACTGCAACCCAACGCCATCCAAAACCTTTGCCTGTAGTTCTCCATCCAAACACTCACCCAGTGTCTATGGTGGGGGGAGGGGGGGATGGGGTGGCTGTGTTGTTGGGGCTCCTCCTATATGTATTTCTTCCTTGCATGTGAATGGTGTTGGTGTGGATGTTGTGTTTCCTGGTGTGAGTACAGTTGTCCCCTCTGTTCTCCCTGTGGTGTCGACTGCTCATGCTTTTGGTGATCCTGTTAGTGTCCCTAGCTTTAGGGCTGCTTTGGGGGTCACCAGAAGTCTTTCTTCGAGGCGGTCTCTAAGGTTGGTGCTCGTTCTTTGCCTGATCTGGCTAGGGTTCGACCTTTGCCTTGTGCATGTGCTTCCCTGATTGTAGTCTATGGTCCTAAAGCAAGATTTCTATTTAAGGTAGGGTGTGGTTTGTAGGTTTAATGGCTTGTGACCCACCCTTCCAAATCTCCATGAGCGGGTTTCCACCTCTTGGAAGCTTGTTGTCTCTGGGCAGATCGAGCTATATGCCAACGCTAGGGGTTTTTTCTTTGCTACCTTTGCGAAGAGGGACTGTGTGTTGGATAGGGGGTGGATGTGGAGTATCCATTCGCTGTCCATCAGGCCTTGGTCTCACTCTTTCAATCCTCTAACTGAATCGTTGAATATTAGACCAGTTTGGGTCTGTCTACCAAATCTCTTGTAGACACAAAAAATATATAGATGAATCCTATACACTTGATCCTAATTTTACTAACACGAGTTCATCCTGAATCATCTCCTCTACTGGTCATTTAATTAAATAATCTTTATTTAATTAAATTCATCATATTTCATCTCTTAATTAAATAAATCAAATTTATTGATTAAGTCATCATCTTCTATTAATTAAATAAATCATTTTGTTTAGTTAATCCTATAGTCCCTCTTTTAATTAAATAATTCATTTTATTTAATTCATCTCTAAAGTCATCTCATTTAAATTAAATAAATCTACCTTTATTTGATTTAAAACTAACACCATTCTCTTTAATTAAATAAATTAAACTTTATTTTTAATTAAGTCTAAATTCATATTTCTCCCAATTTTGATTTAAATCAATCCAAAAATCTAAATCAAATTGTCACATTAGCTAATATCCTTTTAAATTAATCAAATCTCAATTAATCTTAATCTTAATCCCTCAAATCCTCTAGCTTTTGCAACTTGCACAAGTAAATCATTTTATTTGATTTATTAAATCTCCTATTTTCTCTCAACATGGCATCAAAGAGGGAATATTCTTCAAATTTAAAAATCCCTCCAAAAGGGTGTGTACATCCAACAAAGCATTAAAAGCCTCTTACATGTCATTTGCCTTGAGCCAAGAGACATTAACTCCATTTCTTTCTCCCTTCAACTTGTCATTTCATCAATTTCAAATATCCACCTAATAGCATTTATGTGGACATTGATCAAAATGTTCTCTACCTTTATCCACTCACATGTTGACAAGTGGCCTTTTGCTATTGGTTGGTCTTTTTTCCAACATTCATCCTTTTTGCCTCTTTCTCCATCATTCTCTTTTATAAATAGAAGGCCCTCATTTGGATTTGGATCGACAACTTCATGCAACATTACTATCTTCAAGTTTTGAGCAATCTCCATCCATCTTTATCCATTTTCATCTATTTTTCATATTGTCATAGCTAGGTTATGGAGAAATTTCACCAAGGAGCATCAAATCTTCACCATTGATCATCAAGCTTGCAAAGAATTGGGAAAATGTCATTTTCCACATCAAAATGACACCAATTCCCCCATGGGATTGAGAGTGTAATCATTTATATAGGATTTAATAGCTTTTTTTATTGTGTTCTTCATATTATTTTTTGTTTTCATGTTTCAAATGGATTTCATGGGGAATGTTGTTTCTAACTTGCATGTTGGACTAATTGTGTGTTTGTTCTTTGTGTTTGTCTAGGTCTAGGATCACCATTCACATCTCCCTCTCTAGTTTTGGGAGCATTTTTGTTTTGAAGCTATTGGAAACTCCATTGGACGCTTTATGAAGGTGGACTCTACATCTTGGGATCTAGGGAATACTACGGTGGCTTGTATTTTAGTTGATTTGGATATGTCCAAACCTCTTCATAGTGATGTGATTTTAGTGGTGGTGGAAAGACCTTGGTCACAACTGTTGGACTATGAAGGTCTCCCCTTTCGGTGCAAGAGGTGTTTTTCCACCAGTCATTTGGCCTCTGGTTGCCCTCTTGCTCACCACAAGGGTCCTGCTACTTAGTGGAAGAATGCTCTCTTAGACCACCTCACGGTTGGTTCTCCCTCTTCAGACGATTCCTCTAAGGATGGTGACCCTCTTATTCCTCCTCTGGTGTTAGAGCCTTTCTAGGCTCCTCTTCCAGTTATTCCTTCTGCGGAACCTTTGCTACCTCGATCTATTGTCGATGTTCTGTCAGTTCCTGCTCCTCCCTCATTAAACGACTCTGTTGGTCATTTGATTGATCATTTCTCCTCTTCTTTGTTTTCGACTCCCTCGTTGTGTGGTGGCTTCTCGCCCTGCTTGGTGGATTTTGATTCTGAGTCTTCCTATTCGGTTGTGCTGAGGAAGAAGAATGGACTCCCCAAATTTGTTGCTACTTCACGACCTCGGGTTTAAGGAATCAGATTAGTCCCCTCTGGTTTTGGGGTTGTATAATCCTTGTTTGTAGTTTCTCATCTATTGATCAACTATTTCTGTTGGTTTTTCTCCTAGTTCACGTTTTGTTTTGAACTAGCTTCTTTTTGGCCCTTTGGGCTCCTTGTGAAGGGTACAACACCCTATAAATGTTGCTTATCTTATCAAAAACATATTCTAGAAATGTAGAGTGTGCATGTAGTCTTGCAATTCTTACATTGTTGAAAACCTATTTCATTGGAGGTCCACTTGCTTTGAAAGCATTAGTAATTTAGAGTTTCAATACATCCTTGTAATCTTTGCACTCTTACTCTAAGATCATACAAATCTACATATCCCTCAATTATGACACTTGGACATATGCAATATGCACACAAGCCCCCTTGGCTTGAAATGGTATGATTCTTGTTTCTAACACCTATATTTTTTTCCAGTTTAGTGTAAAATTTAGAAGCATATACTCGATGTACAATCACTTACAAATTGTTGAAATTCCTTGTGTTTTGGATTCAAAATTTCCTACGCAAATATTATTGTCTAGAAATACAAAAGTTTCAAAAAATTACACAATATTTGTAAATTGCATACTTGTATCCTCATTCCATAATCCCACAAATTCCTATACTCACAAAACTAAAGATTTTATACACAAGTTTTATGTTCACAACCCTTAATCCCTCAAATTAGTGATAAAAGTGTGAAGACCAAAAAATATTAAATATGCACACATGTAATCACATAGGTTATATAACAATTTTTTCCTTCATTTTACACCTATTCACACTTGTGTACACTTGAAAAACCATCCTTCCACTTTGATATCTAGCTCATACCTTTGTCAAATCTATCATATTCCTCACAAGTTCCTCCTACTGTAGATTCACACATGCATACACATGAATTCATCTAAATATTTTAAGATGACATATTACTGGAACATGCTAGGGTTTTATGGATGCAAATCTTCATCTTCATTCATTATTATTTTCTCATAAGTAAGCTTAGCCCTTCAATTTATATCCATTCTCTAGACTTAAGTCTTCATGAATTCAAACAAATATGATCACTATCTTTAGATTTAGGGTTCAAATACTTTGTCCAATTGCTACAAATAGTTTAACACCTTAAATACACTCCATAATAGAATTTACTTGATTAGTCTTTGTACAGTGAATCTTAAGCATCCATGCAAGTTTCCATCTAACATTCCCTTGTGACTTATTTTCCCTCACTTTATTCTTACATTATTTTTTCTTTTACAAATCCTATGCCTAGAGTGCTAACCATAAAATGCAATAAAATTATAATTTTCTTCACATTTCTTGAATTCACCATTTGAGAAACTTGTAGACTTTGAACCCCAACCATATGTTGGACACTAAAATTAGGATCAATAATTAATTAATTATTTAGCATGCCATTAATTATATCATTATCATCATATCATTACATTATTTAATTAATGTGAGCCATTTTTCTATTTTTGAATTGTAGAGGAAGTGATTTTCTACCCTTGTGTCTTAGGAAAAGTAGAGTCTTCAAGGAGCAAATAGTCCTCAACTACCTCAGGGATCAATGCTTAGGTGACAGGATAAAATGATGAGAGTTCCAGAAAAATAAAAATTAGGTCATAGAGATCTCCTAGACAAATTGATAAGCTTTTGACCAAGGATGATATTGTGGTGTGTGAATGTCACTAGGTGCATTGGCATCTCGTATGGACCTAAAATCCAGACTATGATCACAAAAATAGCTTAAATGATTACTGAAAATCCTGATAACTAGGAACTCTTGAAATATGGGAAATAATTGAAAGTAACATAACCAAAATAAATTAAACTAAACGAAGTATAGACTAAATAAGAGGTAGATGATATAATGAAGGAAGAGAAAAAAAGAACTCTTAACAAACCAAGCAATGAAGCCTCCAACAAAGAAATGTCTCCAACACCTACACACATAAGACTGAGATAAAATGTTGGGGTTTTTAGGGGCTTACCTTTGTCAAACCCTCTCTTTTTGTGTTTCCACCTCCACGAACAACCAAATAGATAGATAGATAGATAAAAAAATAAATAGACAAGGGATGTGATAAATCCCAAAATGCTCAAAGACATAAGGAAAATAGATATACCAGCAAGGCTTGAGGAAGCCAAAGAGAGAGAAAGAAAGAGAAAGTTGTGAGAGCCAAAAGAGTTTTAAAGAGTGTTGTAAGAGCTTGAAACCATTGTAAAAATTTGTAGAGAGTTGTTCAAGATTGAGAGAAAGAGAAAGAGAAGAGAGAGTGAGAGAGAAAGAGAGAAAACACCAAGAGAGAGAGAGAAATAGAGTGAAAGAGATATATTTAAAAGAGAGAATAGGAGGGAAAAGGAGGCTATTGAGTCGTTACAAGTTGGCCCAAGCCATTTCCATTGACCAAGGTAGGGTGATGAATGAAAATCACTCAAAAATGACCATCTGAACGTTAAGATGTCATGGAAAACTAGCATGGTGCATAGACATCTGCATGACACGCTAGTGTCTAGACAAATTACGCTAAAAAATGGTAGGAAACAAGGTTTAATGCAAAGATGACATAAGAAGGTAGCTGCTGAAAAGGGTCTTGAGCATCTTGAGGGGAAAAATATTGATGCAAGGGCTAAGATGAGCCTACAAAAATTTGAAGGGAGTGGACATAAAAGTATAGGTGAAATTGCAAGTGTATGCAATTTTTGACACTACATAAATAAATAATTTTTTTGATTATAGAATCACAAGTTAACTCGTGTTTCTACATAGCAACTTTTTCTTCTCATTATCCATTTAATGAATTTATTTAATTCATTATTATCTTCCCAAGAGTTTAAAATGATAAATTTTGATAACCAATTGAGTTATCTCCTCCACCTTCTCAAATTGACTCCACAACCAGTTCAATTAAATCCTAGTCTTTGATCTTATCTACACCAGTTATTTATTCTCTTATTAAATCTATAAATACATCATTTCTCTCATCATTAATAGGATTTATGTTTTTATACATAAGTTTACTATGTCAAACTTTATTGTCAAAACAACATAATGTTATGTTTCTATGTTACAATCGCATCCATTCATGAACCGGTTCAAGTATTTATTTTTACATTTATATTTTTTAGTACATTCATTTTAGTGGACCTAACCTAAGCATACTAACCCATTTGCTAACTTTGGTGTTTGCTAGTTTTTTGTTATATTTTATTTTGTAGAATCTTTTAGTTTTAGGTTGTTATGGATATAAAATTTGTCTAGGATTCTTTTGATGCAAAAAGGATGTCATAATTGCATCTAGAGAGGTTGAGGACCAAATTTTTGATATATAACATAGGTTATAATTTTGTTATAAAAATATTCCTATGTTTTTGTGTTGGAAACCAAGTTCTAAGCCCTACATAATGGATCAAGTAATTTTTATAGGTCATGTACCAATAATCAAGTATAATCATTTAAACTATATACCTTGTTTTAAAAATTTGAATGATCATAAGTTTTGTGTTCAAAGTCCAATTTTAATAATTTTTTAAAAAACTTATCAAAAAATTAGGAACAATATGATGGTGTTGATTTTGTATTTTTAATTGTCTTGTTTTACATTTTGGATAATTCTTTGAATGTAGTGTTATTCCTATAACAAAGAGTAAAACCTTAAAAATCATATCTCTCACAAGCCAAAGGATAAATTTCTTAGGCTTCTAATATAGCTTGGTTTTGTAGAATGATCTCAAGAATACCATTTATAGATATTTTTAATTTCTATTTTATGCACTTTATAATAATTTATTGTGGGTTTAAAATACACATTTAAATTTAAATTTGGTCAATCAATAAATGATTGTCTTTTAATCCTAAAGATGTGAGTGCATATGCTCTTCTCTCACATACTTGTGTGATCTTAAGAATTAGAACCACCCACTTCTTCCCAAATTTATTTGTAGGATGCCCACCTTATATTTCATCCCCAAGGGGGTGACCTCAACTTTACCATTCTAGTGGAGCATAAAGAGTGGAGGGTGAATGAAAATAAACTCCTCTTGGAAGCTAGAATCTTTTTATTTGGGCTAAATCTTCAATAAATTAATACCTTGGTGAAGTAAATGAGAAAAGTGGGCTACCCTTTTCTACTAGTTGTTTGGAACTATTTCACTCTCATGTTCACTATTTATTCCTCGCATACCCTTGTAGTATATCAAGGATACCCTTAGAAACTTATATATCCTAGTTTAAGACCTTCAACTATCCTTCCTTGTGGTGCATTGGATACTAGTTAGGCTTGAGAAGTCACTCGCAATGTGCTTTTAGAGTAGGGAGATAGACCTAAATTTGGGTAAGACTTCAACCTCCAAGGTAAGAGGTGAATATGTGGTACATAGCCTTGTATTCCATATCTATCCATCAATTGAAAAAATTCATACCTGTGGGCCCATAAGGATTGACACTCCTACATGAATAGTTTTAGGATTGTTTGTGTCTTGTGTGTCTATTAATGTTAAATAATTCACCTCCCCACTATAAGCCAAAAAAGGGTATTTATCCTTTTGAGCCATAAGTTTTTTCTTTTTATATATTTTTATTAGCTTTAGCTTTCAAAAATTGAAAATCCAAAATATATTTATTTCATATAGTTATAGGTCCATGCCACCCATCACTAAGTTGCAATCCAAAAAGAACATGGAAAAAATATTTCAATCCCTTTTATGACCAGTCAATATATCCATGGTGAAAATTTACAAGTCCACCTTAAGATAGATGAAGAAGATATGTTGAATCAACCAAAGTATTCTCCTAGGTTTTCCCATTTTGTCAAAGATGACTTTACACAAACATATTTATATCACTTTGTGAACTTGAATAGGACATTTGTTCTAGAGAAAACCATAGAGGATGGAACAAACCATAGTATCCCTAATTTTGATCAATCTAAATTGAGTAACCTCATAAGGAAATAAACCATAGTCACCTCCACCTTCCAAAATTTATTTTACGATCATTCACAACAAATAACTACACTCTCCTCTAATGTTGATCAACCCAAAATTATCAACCTTATTAGACACAAATCCATAGTCACCTCACCCTTCTAAAATGTATTATATGAGAATTCACAACAAATAACCCTTACCCCTTTAACAATTATCCTCCACTAGAGATCTAAGTGCTTGACACTTTTTCTAGTACATCATCATCCAATCCTCTTACTTCCAATAGGACCATGACCTCATCTACCAAGTTACAAGAAGAACCATCCTCTAGATCTCCATTCATCTTAGAATCCAAGATACCTTTCAACCAACCAAAATATTCCTCCACCTCAAACAGCATTCCCATCCACACAACCTAATTCAATATTTACTAACCTTTATCCATAAAAACTATCGCTTTGTTAACTAACCATGATTCCATCTCACACCTCATTACAACAACTCATAAAATCCTACTTTTCACCACCAACAATTCAACCCACTTATTAGAAACCATAATTTTCACAACAACAATATCTATCATCCCCAATTGCATCCCAATTCATTCATCAAAAAAAGTTATCCAAACAATAATATACACGACCTGGATTCTAACGAACATATCAAAAACCACTATTCCAACAATAGTAATATAATGGAACATCCAACATATACTAGTTTACAAATATTTGTAGCTCATTATCAATGAATTCAATAACAAATGTCAAATAAAATATGATAAGCTAATTCCTTATAAATAAATGGAACAAAATTTCAAACAATATTTCATCTCCATTGAATTTTAATAGGTTCCTAGAGTTAATAAAAAGGGAGAAAATTTCATGGCTACAATCAGATCTCTTTTGGATATGCCAAAAAATATTCATCACTATGCATTCTTAGTCAAGAAACTTTTGGTCCCCACATATGATGTCCTAAAATCAGAGCTCATCGGTAAAGTTGTTGGTCTTAACAATCCCTAGTATCATGAAATATAAAAATACCCACATAGTCATAACTTACCACCCAACCTATCCGTTCCACAATGCAAACCTTTTATCCATCATTTATCCTAGTTCATCATCTGTGGATTAACACCAAATGATATTTGATGGTACCTTACTTAGATGCCTTAATTTGGAATATGATTATCTCGAATTAAAAGAGTTGCATCATAACATTTGTGGTACACGTACTAGTGGTATTGTCTTAGTCATACCAATCTTAAGAATGAGTTAGAATTTTTTTATGAACATATTAATACCCCAATCACCTTTAGTCATACTATAACCACCGACGTCATGGTTATAACAAGAAGCTTAGATATTGAGAGTTTGAGATTGGTGATCTTTTCCATAAGAAAAATAGAGAAATCTTCAACATAGAGACAAGAAGGGTATATTTGAGCCTAATTGGTTGGGGCCACATGTCCTCATTTCCAAGTATGGTTCAAGAGAATATCAATAGATACCCCCAAGGTTCAATAGATTAATGAACCTATCAAAATTATGCATTGCAAACACTTCCATTTTTTTGAAAATAATGTACAAAAATCAAAATAGTAAAGTTAAAAATCATACTCTACTGAAAACCACCTCTAGTGACACCTTGTACAAGTATCATGGTAAAAACCTACTCGCATGCACCATGTACAATAAAACATACTTTTCCATATTTTAGGTCCTTTTCTATTCCCCATCTTATTCCATGTCATTAGTTCATGGTTTTATCCTTCACATTTAGTGCCTTGTTGTACATTAGGGGTAGGTGACTACATCCTACATTGGAATAAATCTTGGTTTATGTATTTTGGCTCATTTAGTGACTACGGTGCCTTCCATATTAGACAAGTTTCATTCATTTACCATAACTCCATAAATAAATGAAAACACATTTAAATCAAACATCAACATGAGCTTTCAAACCTTCAAACAACACACTTAAACATGCAATTTTAATAAAAACCTCAAAAATCTACATCAACCTCGATAGCATATTGTTATTGATAAATAGAGAAAGTGAAATCGTAAGATTTCACCCTAGGATTTCATGGGTGCTTTTCCTTTGCATCTAGAAAACACTTGGAATTACACTCTACAAAATAACATTAAATAGATTTGTAGACCACATATTTTTATTAAATATAAAACTTGTTGATGAAAGAGCATCCAGGTCCATAGGCGATCCTCATCAACCAAAAAAATAATTTTATTTAATTTTTGTCTTTTGTTTGCTTTTTTAATATTGTTAGTGAATAAATTAAAAATGCAATCCAACATTTAATAAATGTTTTGGTCACAACTTGTTGGAAAGTTGGTTATACAATTTATTACTATATTTTTGGGTAAGTGCATGGATCTGTGACACAATTTTGGCTCTTAAGATGCCACTTTTTTTCTTTCTTTCTGAAATCAGAATAAATCTGATTTGCATGAGAAAATGAAGATAGTTACGCTCAAAATTTCAAGATGCGGCAAGAACAAAAGTTGAAGTGCTCTAAGTCTAGTTTCTAAGCTACTAATATTTTTTGAAATTAATGAAGATTGACAGTCTCAAAAAGGGGGGTGCAAAACAGGTCCTATTTTTATTAAAAAAAATAGCATCGCGCCTCAGGGCTCCCCCCTTTTTGATTAACTTTTATTTAGAATTTCAAAAATCCCTATGGTGAGAAATTAGCTAACACCATTTAGTTTATACTCGTTCTTTGAGATAATTTTTTTAATGAATATATAATATTTTATGAATTTTCAAAGTGGACACATCCTGAAAAGCTGAAATTTGAGCGTGCTCCCCGCTAATTTTTTTCAAAACTAATCAAAAATTGATTTTTTTTCATCATGTGTAGAATGGAGTCTAGTTTCAAAAAATGTAATTTGTTGAACACGTTTCGATGAACGCATAAAAATCTAACCTAAAACTAGCACATATTGGTTTTTGACCAAAAACAAAGACATTTACAATAGAAGCCATGGATCAAAACCTTAACTAAATCAAAATGAAAAAAGTATTATATATTTAGATAGCTAAGAGAGAGGTTAACACTATAACGGTTTTTTTATACTTCCATTGAAAGACGTGTAAATGAGACGGGAGCATAGATGAAAATATGAGGAAATTTGGCACCCTTTCAAAAAATCATGTCTTTTTCATGAAATGGTTGTCCAAACCTTTGGGCTGGATGCCCAATGCAAAATCCAACCCATTGGGTTGGTATTTTTGGTTAGCGCCAAATGTCATTCATGACTTTTGGAATGCATTTTTCTGAACTCTTTGATTTTCTCTTTCTCTGTCAAGGAAACTATAATGTATATATTTTATGTATATAGGTAGGATATTTGAGAGTGGTTTCAGATCTCTAGGATTTATAATGCAAATTCTAGTTTTTGGAAGATCTTAAAAATTTTAGACTTAGTCAAATTTCAGTAATCAACAATTCAAATTTTAGTAATCAAGAGGTCAAATTTTAGTAATTAGGAGGTCAAATCTCATCTTTCTCTCTCTATCTCACTCATTTTCATCTCTTATTCTCTAGACCCCTCTCTCTCTCACTATCTCCATCTCTTTATCTGACAATCTCTCCCTTGAGCTCAAGAACTACGTCTCTACATGTCCATCTCTCTCCTTCCCTCTCCAATATCTATCTCCCTCCCTATTTCCCTCTCTAAATTTTGCTATCTCCCCTCCCTCTCCTTTTATCTCTATATATCTCTCTCTATGGCTACCTATCCCTCTCCCTCTCTATCCCCTCTTTCTCTCTCTCCTTCCCTCTCTACTCGCTATCTCGTCATTCTCTCTCTCCTTCCCTCTCTAGTTCTCTCTATCTCACTTCTCTCTCCCTCCCTCCCTCCCTCTCTAATTTTCTCTATCTCCCCCTCTCTTCTTCCCTTTCTACTTCTCTTTATCTCACTTCTCTTTCTCCCCCTCTCTCTCTCCATCTCTCTTCCTTTCACCCACCTTTTCTCTCTACTTCTCACTCTCTAACATATCCCTCTATGCATATTTCTCTCTTCCCCCTCCTTCCCTCTCAATCTCTCCACCTTCCTCCTTACCTCTCTACTTTTCTCTCCATCACACATCTCTATCACCTATCTCTCTTTTCTCTCTCCCATTCCCTCTCTACTCTCTTTCTCTCTATATCACCTCTCTCTCCCTCCCTCTCCCTCCCTCCTCTCTCTTTTCTCTCTCACCTCTCTCTCTCCATCCCTACCTCTTCCTCCCTCTCTCCTTCCCTCTACTTCTCTTTATCTCCTCCTCCCTCTATCTACCTAGACCTCTCTCTATTTTTGTCTCACCTCTCTCCCCATCCCTACCTCTCCCTATATCCTTTCATCTACTCTCCTCTCACCCAGATGCCCCCTCTCATACCTATTTCTCTCTCTCCCTCCTTGCCTCCCTCCTGGTCTCCACCTTCTTTCCCTCTATTTCTCTATCTCTCTCCTCCATCTCTCCTCTCTCTATCTCTCCCTCCCTCCCCCTCTTTCTATCTCTCCTCTCTCCCTCTCCCTCTTTCTATCTCTCATTGCCCTCTCTCTACCTATCTCTCTCTCTCCTTCTATCTATCTCAACTATCCATCTTTACCTATCCCTCCCTCCTCTCTCTTCCACCAAACTTCACTCTACGTCTCTCTATCTAACCTACCCCTATATACCTCTTTCTATCTCCCTCTCTCTTTCCCTCTCTCAATCTCTCTACCTTCCTTTGTATGTCTCTAGTTCTCTCTATCACCTCTCTCTCCCTAAATATCCCTCCCTCCCTCCTATCTCGAGCTATCTCACCTATATCTCCCTCCCTCCCTACCTCTTCTTCCCTCTCTCCTCCCCTCTCTACTTCCCTTTATCTCCCCTTCCCTATCCTTACCTACCTCTCTTTATTGCACTCTCTCACCTCTCTCTCTAAATCATTATCTCTCCCTCGATCCCTACCTCTCCATCCATCTTTCCTTCCCTCTCTACTTCTCTATATCTCCCCTTCCTCTCTCTACCTACCTCTCTCTCTCTCCATTCCTACCTCTCCCTCCATCTCTCCGTCACTCTCTAATTCTCTCTACCTACCTATCAATCTATACCTCATTCTCTCTCTCTTTATCTCCCTCCTTCCCTCTCTCAATCTCTCCACCTTCCTTCTTCTCTCTCTAACTTCTCCCTCCCTCCTCCTCTCCTTCCCTCTCTACTCTGTCTCTATCTCAACTCTCTCTACCTACATATATATCCCTCCCTCATCTTTCTATCTCTCATCTCCCTATCTCTCCCCTCTCCCTCTCTACCTACACCTACGCCTTCTCTCTCTCTCTCTCCTAACCCCTCTCTCTCTCAGGTCTCTCTATCTCTCTCACTCACTCCCTCTATCTCTCTCCCCTCTACCCTCTATCTCACTCCCACTCCCTCTCTCTCTCTCAATTCTCACCCTCCTACCCCCTCTCCCTCTCTCAAGTCTCTCTCCCTCTCACTCACTCACTCCTATCTCTCTCCACTCTACCCTTATCCCTCTAACCTTAACCCTTAAACCCTC